>FR990004.1:12455833-13680000 GCA_905404265.1 Fabriciana adippe
TAGTATCTGTTACATAGAAAAAGGTACTATACATAGTAGAAAAGGCTAAAGTACCGCTTTTTAGGCTACAGGTTCAATTCTTGCTGGAAACAAATATGTTTTAGGAAATCGAATAGGTACGAAAAATATTATTTATACGATAATGATAAATTGTGACAGTTTTGATGCTACATACGTAACATACGTATAGAATAACTGATATTTTTTTCACGTAAATAAGATATTTTTGATCCAAAACATTTAACATAGAAGAAAACATACTTATTCATGTACCTACAACATTGTCCGACCTTCTACAAGTTTGTGACTTCAGTCTAACAAACTACAATAAACACAGATAGTGCAACGCCATAAGTGTAAAAATAATTTTCAGTTTTCTTCAGTCAATTTTTGCCCTTTTTTTCATAACACATTGATAACACAACGTAAAACCATTTACATTGTATGGTAAATGAACCCGCGACCTCCTTTATATTATGTGGAACTGGATGGATAATCGCCACTGCCATTATGACGTCATAGACTTTTCTTGTAATCCAATTAATCTACCCTTACTGAAATACGACAGTAACCATTGAGAAATTATTTCGTATATATCATTTTCCTTGACCTCAAGGCCACAAAGTCATTAATGCTGACAAAAACCAACAGTTGTACACAAATGGGATACTTTGTATTAATGTTGGGGACAAGCTTTGTAATTTTTTGTTTTATGACAGTTTTACGTCGGTTATTTTCTATGTTTAGAGTAGAATATTTCATCTTTTATTAGCTATTTACTGCCTGTGGTTTCGCTTGTGTCTTTTTTTGTTAAGTCCAGTAATATCATTATATAGACCAATAACAAATATATAGTTTTTTGAAGTGTATGAGAGTTCAAGCCACTTGTGATTAAATGAGATCTACAGTCCCGCTGTTCCTTTCGGGAATTGTACTCAGGACTGAGGGTTTTTTTTTCCAACTATAAGTACAATTTTTCATCCACACGCCGGACAAGTTCTAACTATGCTAGGTTCTCTCAGACATGCAGATTTCTTCACGATGTTTTCTTTCACCGTAAGGCAAGTGGTTATCATATTGAAAATGATGAAACTAATGCACACATGAAGCAATTAGAGGTGCGAGACCCGGGATTTAAACCCGCGACACTTGGTTTTCCAGGCGAGCGCGATACCACTGGGCTACCATCGCCTTAATAATAGATATATTTCTGGAGTACTAACATTGAATAAGGATTTTAGGATTTGGGTTGAATTTTACCTTTGATTTTAATTCAGTCACAATTTGCACGGTAAATAAAGGTACATTTAAACGAGTTATATGCGACCAAACGAACTGACAAACAATTCCAATAAATTTATAGGCACATAAAAGTGTAATGAATCTATTAATTAGATTTTTATGGATTTACAAATGAAACATCATGTTAACGTTTTTGTTGTTTACTGCTGCCTTAAGTTGGAAATTTATTTACATCTATCGACTACGGTTTATTTTTCTTTGTTTAAAATCTATACATATAATAAAACTGTAGAGGTCGAATGTCTGTACTTTGAAAAAAATGCTAAAAGCCGGGTAAGAAGAGAAATAGAAAAAATCTGATTTTTTCATTTTTTTGTTTTTCTGTCTGTTTGTCTGTTTGTACGGGCTAATTTCCAAAACTGTTGGACCGATTTAAATGTGATTTTGCATGGTAGTATCTTATATCCCCGGTCAACATTTTAGATACTTTTCATCTCGGAAAATTAAAGAGTTCTCGTGGGATAGTTAAAAAACTATAGTAACTTATACAGCTTAGTACACAAAAACTACTGATTGGATTTTAATGAAACTTTAGAATAATATAGTTCTTATACCAGAATAACAAATAGGCTACTTTTTATCCCAGGAAAATGTACGGTTCTCGTGGGATAGATTTCTTTTTGTTTGTCGCTGTTAGTTATGTTATGGCTTTTCTTAAGCCTGAATACTTTAAATGATATACTGTGCAATTATTATTAATAATAATTATTTATATGTACATATAGTAAAATTCTAACTGAGTTGAATCTACACGTAAAATATTTTTTGGGAAAATTTATTGAAATAATCATTAATTATTATCGATACAGAGTCCGAACCTTTCGTTTTTAGAATTTTCGTCTGTCTATCTGCCCTTCTGGGAACGCATCACGAGAAAACCACTGGACAGATTTTGATGAAATTTGGTATGATGATAGCTGGTTATCCGGGTCAACATATAGGATATTTTTATTACGGGAAAATATCTCATTTCTGAGAAATCTATACTATAAGTTAAAACGTAATTAGGGATGAACCCTCGTTCCGCTCGGGTGTGTCGCTACTAGATCCATATTATCAATCAATTACACTCTCAGGAGTCCTCTAACATTAAACTTGTTATTTTTGAACATTTTTACGTTACCTAGTAATAAAGCTTATCTTAAATTATCTTAATTAAGTTCTCTTTGTTAATTAACATAAGGACTAAATCTTTATTGTAATTATTTTTTATTGTGCCCTTATTAGTACTTTACGGTACGTAATATTAAATTAGGTACGTTTTCATTTATCATATCGTTACAGAATTGTTTTAATATTTTATTTTTATCACTCGATAGCTTATAGTGTTCAGAAGTGACTCATTGCAATGGGCTAATACCCCATGAGAATTAACTGTTGTACCGGACTATAAAGTATAGGTGAGGGACTGTTACGTAGTTCTGAATGTAGAATGTATTTTCATGAAAACTAGTTTTCGTCCAGTAATCGAAATTCGTCTATAGACATTGTTGAAAAAATATGTACATATATGGATAGAATATACAAGAAGCTTTATAGCTGTTATCAACAAAAAAAGGAAACAGGTAGTTTTTTTATATAGATATGTAAAGACCAAACAGTTCAGTCAAAACAACCCTTTTTTTAATTTTTGTATGTCTTTCTGTTTGTCCGGGGTAAGTTTTGGAACGCTTAAGCGTTCGTATTAGCACTTCCATTGAAAGATAGAGGAATTTATAGGGCTATATATATATCGTTCCAGCGCGAAAACCAAAAAAAAAAACCTTAAAAATTACGCAATTTCATGTAAAAATTCGCGATACTAAAGTATACTTACAATAACTTTTTTTATCTATTGAAAACGTACCTAGAGAAGTAAAGTAAGGTAAGCCGCCAGTATGTATTATCTATACATATGATAAAATTGTAACTAATCCGAATCTGTGCGTTAAATATTTTTTGGAAAATCTTATTGAAATAGGCAATATTATCGGTACAGAGACCGAATCTATAGTTTTTAGAATTTTTGTCTGTCTGTCTGTCTGTTACCGTATCATAGAAAAACCACTGTAGGGATTTTGATGAAATTTGGTATGATGATAGCTGGTTATGTGGATCAACATATAGGATACTTTTTACTGCGACAAAATAACTCATCTCTAAGAAATATATACTTAACGTTGAAACGTAAGTAGGGACGAACCCAAGTGGAGCGAGGGTGAGTCGCTAGTATTAAATAATATATAAAAATTGAACACGCTACCACCTGTGTGGTTACTACTGCGCCTTTGATAAATAACTCAGTATATAAATCGCTGACGATTTATCGATATGTCTGTTATGTAAATCTCTGACTAACAGTTCGTTTTACTGTGGCCTAGTTAGGCCGGAATATATGGCGAGGCGATACCGTTTTAAGCTTCAACGTACGTACATGTATATGTATCTATTCTATAACGTATGGAGTAAAGTTTTAAATATCTAGACCTATTGATACGTAGAGACTTCGACAGAAGTCTAATCCCGGGTTCGAATCCCGATCGAGGCAAATATTACAAAAATCACCTAAGCGAATTTAGGGTAGGTCATACTAGTTACATATGTACATTGTACATGTGTGTCGAATGTATTAGTTTTTTATTTAAGAGCTTAAATGAACGCACAGTAATAGAACTTTGAAAGTTTAGAGTAATAAAGAATAACTATCACGGAACCAAAACATCGTTAAACTATGGAATATATTTTTTACGAAAGCTCTTATAAGCTTTTATTTATGAAAAACCTTTTATATCGTTATATAAAGTCGTACAGACGTTTCTGTACAGGGTTGTTATTACTTCATTACGGTGTTAGATGCTAAGGGTAAAACTAAACTCAAGCTTTTTTCTATATATTTTTTTAATTTCACAGCTTTTTATATTTTTATTTAATCTACATAAATCTATTATCGATTGTATGTACAGCAATCTAAAGAAATTGTATAAGGTTGTTTTTATATTGAAATTGTAATTTTTGTAGATCGTTCTTATAAAAATATCTTTATTCATCTATACTAATATTATACAGAGGATTTTTTTGTTTGTTTGTTTGTTTGTACCGAATAAGCTCCGAAACTACTGAACTGATTTAGATAAAATTTTGTAAGATAATTTGAGACCTTGGAAAGGACATGGGATAGTTTTTATCCCGGAAATCATCTCTTAAGGGGGTGAAAATGGGATGAAAATTTGTATGGGGAAGCAACCTAGGGACGAACCCGAGTGAAACGGGGGTGAGTCGCTAGTACAAAATAAATGAATTGGTGTAATGATATTGAGATTTCTATCTCAGTATCTACTTTGTCAGCTCAGTTACAACATTTTACCATAAAAATATATATTTTTTGGTAAGAAATGATTTATTCAGATTCAAAGTTTATGATCACTAGTTCGATTCTTTTAAATATATTCTCGACATCATTTAAAAATATAAAACACGCATTAAAAACCTAATATTAAAACAGACAGATATTTTTTTCACATTTTATCTTAGTCTTAAATTATATATCTTTATTTCAGTGAATGTTAGAGCAACCTTCTCCATAATAATAAGTAAATATTAAAAATATATATTGATTTTCAGTCTGTAATTGCCTTTTTAATAGGATGTTCAATGTACGTGGGTGATCAATTTCCTGTGTTTTCACGTTACGTCGATTTTATATACGAGGTTGATGTACGTACATTAATTAATAACAAACACTGTATAAACTCGTCCGGTTCAAGTAATTGATTTAGTTTACCATCTGTGGTGAAGTGCGTATTATGATAATGTATGTATGTATGTATGTATATATATATATATATATATATATATATATATATATATATATATATATATATATATTACACTAGCGACTCACCCTCGCTTCGCTCGGGTTCGTACCTAGCTTGCTTCCCAATACAAATTTTCATCCCCATTTTCACTCCCTTAGGGGATGACTTCCGGAATAAAAAGTATCCTATGTCCTTCGCAGGGTCTCAAATTATCTTCTTAGCAAATTTCATCTACATCGGTTCAGTAGATCCAGAGATTACTCCCTACAACATCACAAACTCACTCTTTATAATATTAGTATAGACATACATGTATGTACATATATACATACAGTTACCTGGGCGACTGAGCTTTGCTCGGAGTTCTTTTAAGTTGTATCGTATTTTTTAGATAAAAAAAAACTAAAAACTTGAATAAATACAAAAAAAAAACAAAAGTAAAAACTTTGTATCCGACCGCGATTCGAAACCGGACACCTGTGATTGTGAATGTTGCACCTTGGCCGCTTGACCACGACGCTTAACGGCCGAGAAAGTAATTATCGACCATATTTTGCGTAAAATAATGCGAAAGGAAACCACATGAAAACTCCAAAACACGCGTTTTCCCAGACGTTACATACGTCCTTCACATACCAAATTTCAGCGAAATCGTTAGAGCCGTTTCCGAGATCGCCGGAATAAATAAATATATAAATAAATATACAAGAACTGCTTGTTTAAATATATTAGATTTGTGCCTTAGTTTTATTATATTTGTAGATCTATCTAGCCTTGTTTGATTGACATATGCAATTCTTACGCAACTAAGTATGGCGATTGACATATATATGTACTTTCCTTAGAATTTTCTTTTAGTCTTAAAATTATTATTTTAAAATATTTCGAAAATATCTTGGAATTAAATATGACCTCGTTAATATACCTTAATTTGTTCTATAGAAACAGCCTAGAAACGTGACTCCTGAATTGTTTTAGTAGGATCAACTTGATTAATTAAAGGATGATACATATATCAGTGCTATGTTTAACCCTGTTTATCCTTCTAAAAAAAAAAACAATTAAAATACATCCTTTCACAAAAGATCAAGCAATTAAAAAACTAGAATTATTGAATTGAGTTACAAACAATCCACAGACACAAATAAAATAAGTTATTTTATTTGGATTTGGATATGATTTATGATAAGTATGATATACTGGTATACTATCCGTTGGTTTAAGGGGATTCATAGAAAATGACGAACTTCTGTACAAAATTTTATCCTATGAACCGTTTTATGCGACAAATTTTTAAAACTCCTTCCTTATTACATTTAGTATATTCTTTATTGCACTTATGAAACAAAATCTTGTAATTGCAAATTAGAAGACAAAGGCAAAGGTGGACTTATCCCTAAATTTTTTATTAAGAAATGTAAATACTAAGTAGTGTAATAAAATAAATAATAATGACCTCCCGACCGACTTCGGCCACGGCGGCCAGTCTGTGAGACTAGCCATCTGCGCAGGAGATATTATAGTGCACAAGTGTACGAGCAGACACAAGTGCACTCTATTCCTGTCACTCTCATACTCCGGCGGGACGATACGAGACATGACCGGTGAGAGTTAAGGCGCAGGACCGACAGCTTACGTGCTCTCCGAGGCACTACGATGAAACACCGCCAGTAACAAGTAGTGTACTACAGCATTTTTTCCTGACAAACAAATCTAAAATCCAACTAAAACCATATTAAATATCAATTAGGTAAGTTTAAATCTTTTAAAATAATTCGTTTGTTTTTACCCTTATACCGCAACACGTAATATTCATTTCATTTGCATTCATATTGTGTGCCAATCCACGTCGCGGGTTTCTTACATAAATCAATTTGTTCTGAGCCTTTAATTAAATGAATGAAATATTTATCATCGAGGCATATTTCACATGAATAATTTCGCTATTAGTCATAATATTATGTTTAGGTATCTATATATATATAAAAAAATTCTAAGTCGAATCTGTACATTAAATATTTTTTGGAAAATCTTGTTGAAATAGACATTAGTATCGATGCAGCGGCCGAATCTTTAGTTTTCAAAATTTTTGTCTGTCTGTCTGTCTGTCGGTCTGTTTGGAAACGCATCAAGAGAAAACCACTAGACAGATTTCGATGAAATTTGGTATGATGATAGCTGGTTATCTGGGTCAACTTATAGGATACTTTTTACTGCGGGAAAATATATCATCTCTGAGAAATGTATACTAAACGTTGAAACGTACATAGGGACAAACCCGAACGGAGTGAGTGTGAGTCGCTAGTAATACATATCTAATTAATATATGTAAATAAGCAATTCTCGTATATTTATTTATTTATACCGGCGATCTCGGAAACGGCTCTAACGATTTCGCTGAAATTTGGTATGTGAATGTTTTTGGGGGCGAAAATTGATCTAGATAAGTCTTACGTCTGAGAAAACGCGTGTTTTCGAGTTTTCATGCGGTTTTCTTTCGCATTATTCCACGCGAAATATGGTCGATAATTTCTTACACTCCGCCTCCATGTGCATCGTGGTCAAACGGTCAAGGTGCAAGATTGACAATCACAGATTTACGACTTCGAGTCCGGGTCGGATACAAAGTTTTTACTTTTTTTTAAATATTTATTCAAGTTTTTATTTTTTTTATCAAAAAAAATACGATATAACTGCGAGCGAGGCTCGGTCGCCCAGGTACTAAAGCTTAAATATAAAAAATATTGATGATATTAACCTAAAATAGTTTTTATTTAAACTATACCTTTGCTTTTTAAAATTGAACAAAAACCAACGCCAACTCAATTTAATATCACAATGGATTTAGTCCGTAGCACGTAGTACGTGTTCTCTGAAATATGTTACAAGCTACAAAGCGCTACGACTCTACATTTTGCTACGACGGAGTTTGGTTATTTATCTTGGAATTACACGAGCCTCTACGACGTAGAGCATGTTGTATTAGAATATTAAAACAAAATACACTACAATGTATATGAAAAGACGTTTTATATTTTTTACGATGGATATAATTGATTATTTTTATTATTGATATGTACATAAGCGGAATTTAAACACAATAACTGCTCGGATTTTTTCGCGGATTTATTTTGATTTTTGGTTTGGTTATTTAAATGTCAAATATTCGCGTAAATCTAAGAAAGTATTACACAATAACTGCCTTAAGTTTAATAAAACGGCACCTCCGTAGACAATTTCTTTAATGTACGTTAATTATTTACAATATGGTTAACACTTTCAATTATATAATTTATAAACTATTCCTAATTTACTTTTTGCTTACTCATTACATTTGTTGGCGCTAACTTCACAACGCTACTCATTTCCGGTATCGATTATTATAAATATAAAATCTTAGTAAAATACAATAGCTAGGAGGAAGTCAAATAACTTTCTTTATAATTATTAATAAATAAAAATAGGTTAAATTCAAAATCATGACATTATTTCCGGTAACGATTATTATAAATATAAAATCTTAGTAAAATACAATAGCTAGAAGGAAGTCAAATAACTTTCTTTATAATTATTAATAAATAAAAATAGGTTAAATTCAAACTCATGACATAAGAGAATCGCAAAGGGAAGTTAGTGTACGTAAACAAAAATATCTATATATAATTATGCAAAGACAAAACGTTTTTCGCTTCTGTTTGTTAACCGATTATCTTCTTAGAAAAAGTTTTTGGAAAAATGTAAATTCATGTGTTTTCCTTAATTTTTTAAAATGACTTGTAAAATCTTATATACAGGGTGGATCAAATCGAACAAACAAATATTATTATATTTTCGAATTTTGTAAAACAAAAATGCTATCTTGCAACTTGACATTTCACGAAACATATTGAAATTGGAGTTTCTATTCAGTGAATTCATGTTGCTACGAGGTTATCTTTTGCTACAGTACGTATAGATGCTACGAAAATTCTTATAAATATTTCTGCTACTGACACTACTTGCAATGCTGCCTGCATAAAAGCTAAGAGCATCTGAGAGTTCTAGGTACATATGTATCCACTAAACTTAACAGTATAACATAGTACAATTGCTATTGTTGGTATGGTAGTTAGAATACTATGATGGCTATATACTATACACGTTTGGCTTAGTTTGTATTGAACCTACTTGCTGTGCCAGCGGTCGCGGGTTCGAGTCCCGCTGGGGGTATTTATTTGTGTGATGAGCACGAATGTTTGTACTCCGGTCAGGGTTTTATTTGTAATATGTATGTATTTAAAGTTATATATGTGTAGTATATCAACTATCTGGTATCCATAACACAGGCCTCGTAGCTTACTATGGAACTTGATAGTGCTGTGTGTTAATGTCCCAACATTTATTTATAAAAATAAATAGAGTGTAGTCAGCTAAAGAGGGTAGGTTAAAAAACATGGTAATATTTGAAATGTAGAAATGAATTGTTAATAAACGAAATTATGATGAATCTTTTCGCTTTCCAATTTAATCCTTTTTTTTTTTGGGCATATTAATTGATTGGATGGAAAGAGGATTAGGTCACAGTCCACCAAGCTGGCTAAATGCGTGTTGAGCGGACTTCACATGTTCTTTAAAAAGGTGAAAAATTATTCGCATATGTTAGGTACCTATAGCTTTATCATAAACAAAAGTCTCATTTTCTTTAAAATCTCTTTAGATGGTTTCTAGGAGGACCTTTTATTTAGAAAATTCTATACAGAAATTTCAACTTTTATAAATATGTAACTTTAATAAGTTTTATAAATTTTAACTTTTATATATGTAGTAAAGACATTGAGTTATATTAGAAAGTTTTTGAAAGACGTTTTAATTTGAAGATTGTAGAAGCTCATAAGTCTTATTAAAGCGTAATACGTATCGTTGTATATATTTTTAAATTAACTGGTTACTTATTACTTGCCTGTGACTCCGTTCATATTTATATAATACATTCTTACAACACACAGCACCATCTAGTTCCATGGAAAGCAACGAGGCCTGTATTATGGATACCAGATAGTTGATACACTGCACATATATAACTTTAAATTCATACATACATATTATAAATGTAAACACCCATGACTGGAGTACAAACATTCGTGCTCATCACGCAAATGAATTCCCTCAGCGGGACTCGAATCCGCGACAGCTGGCACAGCAAGTAGGGTCACTACATACTGAGCCTAACGTGTCGTCAATTATTAAAACTATTTTTTCGGATTGTTTTGCGGTTTTTTTGATTTTTGGTTCCTACGTTTCGAATGATTTACAGCAATCATGGCCACGTGAGATACTGATATATTTCTATTTAGCCGCAATCACTAAACATGACTTTGTATAAGAACTAGGAGAATAAAAAGCTCAATTTAGATTAGGTTAGTTATCTTTAAATCAACTCTAAGTGATTAAAATAAAACTTAGGTATATTTTTATTGCTTACATAGTTTAGATTTTCCTTACTTAGGTAGAAACAACTAAATAGAAATCATCACCAGTCTACTACTCCACACTTGAACGAAGATTTTCGCCAAGAACCAACAGCACCCATTATCTCCATATCACTTTTCTTTAACGTCTAAGTTTGATAAACGCGTTTTTAATTTACCACGTGTCTTAAGTCCTAAAAACTCACCCCCCAAAAATCAAAGCCGTTAAAATCTACATAGAAAGCAGTGCTAATCCACAGGTGATTACTGCGCATAGCGGCAAATCAAATGTTAACAATTAAGTAAATAAACATAAGTTAGAGAATATAAATTGACCTCTTAATCCAAACAAGCGAATAACAGTAAGGAATATATATTGAGGACTTAGTTTTCTCGGAACGGTCGTAAGCTTTAACAATTTATGTAACTGCAATGGTTTTATGTTCATAGTAACTTTTGTTTTACATATATTGATACCTTGTATTATATCATTTTACGACACGTTTGGTTCAGTTTGTAGTGACCCTACTTGATGTGCCAGTGGTCGCGGGTTCGAGTCCTGCTGGGGGCATTCATTTGTGTGATGAGTGAGATGAGTGATATATATGTGTAGTGTATCAAATATCTGGTATCCATAACACAAGCCTCGTAGCTTACCATGGAATTAGATAGTGCTGTGTGTTAATGTACCAACAACATATTTATATCATGGTAATTTCGAAGTATTTCACGATATACTTGGCAACATTATAAATGAGAAAAGTACATTTAGATTTTTTTATAGAGAGCTGTAGAGAAAGTGTACGGTTCAGAAAGTGACGGCTCTGCAGACTTAGAAAAGATTTTTATATCCCTGTATATCATTATGTATATGAGTTATTGTTGTATTCTTTACATTTTTTTAACAAATATATTTTTATATTGTTACTACATACACGTTCCCTATGCAGAGTATTTTTATAAGGGGAGGTTCTACTAGCACATATTTTACTATTTACTGTGCTTAAAGAATAATGAACACTTAGATATTTTCCCAGGCTCCAGAAATAGAGATATTTCTGGAGTCTCCTCGGAAAAATAACCAAAGAGGTAGCTCATTACCCAATTACGAGAAAACCGTGCTCGAATAAGAATAAAAAGGAGTTGGATAAATATAGTTAGGACCTGAACAAGACGAGAGCTACGGTAGTATTCTGTAAGAACTTCTTCGTAATACTAGAGCTGAATCCGTGAACAAATATACAGATAAATAAAATTGAAGTGTCTGTTTGTAATGTCAAAATAACAACTTTTTACTAAAAACGTATGAAAATATACACGGTATTTATAAGAAAAACATATTTTTTGTCATTTTTGTCTGTTTGTCTGTATGTTTGTTCTGACTAATCTTCGTAACGGTTGTAATGACTTTGACAGGACTTTCACTGGCAGATAGCTGATGTTATAAGGAGTAACTTAGGTTACTTTCATTTTAGAAAACGAATTAGGGTTCCGCTCAAAAAAATTAAAACGTTAGGTACGTTAGGAGCATCCGAGTGAAGCGGGGACAAGTCGCTAGTACGGCATAAAACATACAACCGTTACGAATAACATCCGCCAGACATGTTTCCACTGCGCCACAACGGTTATTTTCATTTTGATTATTTGAAATAGAATTTGTGGTTCCATTCCTTCGATCCAATCAACCTGTAATATACCAAATCTGGTGATCACTAACTTCCTAAACTAGTTACTGGGAGGGTCTAAAAGTTTTATTGTATAAGTATTTCATATATAAGTATATAATATGTTTAACTAGCAACTCACCCTCACTCACCTTCGCTTTGGTTCGTCCGTAGGCACGTTTTAATATACATAAGTATAGAAAAGTAGGTAAGTGAAAACTTTAAAACTTAAAAAAAAAACATATCCTTTACTTGAGAAATGATTGATTTCCCATACAAACTTTCACCCCATCAAGTGATGATTTTCGAGTTAAAAACTATCCTATGTCCTTCCCAGGGCTTAAAACTATATCCATACTTAAGTTTTTTTTATACAAGACTTTCTTAATAGAACAAGAACTTAACAGGAGATATATTAAACTTAAACATGAAATGAAAATGAATGGTTTTCACGATTCAATGTAAATATTAAATTCCAAAACATCGATAAAATTCCAAAACTAAGTTTGATGGCAGTTTATGCTAGTTTTAACTCATTCACATAAACAAATATTTTTACATTAATATATATAGATTTCAAAAAGTACACTCAATTACTTTACTTAATTTATGTAGCAGTTCAATTTATTGCACAGAATAATATTATTAAGATAAGATATAAAATGCCATTTAAATGGAGTGAGAGAATGAACGCTCGGTTATCGATACAGCTATTATTTATATTGCGAAGATATTTTTGAAAGCTTTATCAAAGCTCCACCGACCCATCAAAAGCTCAGTTACGTAATACATCAGTAAGAGTATGTTAATTGAATTTTAAACTAGCTCTACAAAGAGCAACTCAGCTAGATCCATTTCTAAAGTAAGCTTTATTTTTCTAACAAAGTTTAAAATTACGTAGAATTTTCAAAGTGCACCTATTCTAAGAAACGACCTAGTTATACTAAAATAATATTAAGACGAATAAAGATCACAAGCGATACAAAGAGCTTGTTAATACTCGGATATATAGAAGGTTAAAATAGGTACGTGAAATTCTATATTCAACCCCTTTTAACATCCCACCGCTGGGCACGGGCCTCCCTTTAATACGAGGGGGATCAGGCCATAGTCCACCACGCTGGACAAGTGCGGGTTGGCGGACTTTACATGTCTTTCGAAAATTTGCTAGGTTTTCTCAGACATGCAGGTTTCCTCACGATGTTTTCTTTCACCGTAAGGCAAGTGAAGTTTTTTTGAAAAGTCATATTGAAATACTCATTATTATCGATACAAAGTTGTTTCGTTGTTTGTCTGTCTGTGATCGCATCACGGAAAAACCACTGGAGGGATTTTGATGAAATTTAGTATGAAGATAGCTGGTTGATATGCTTGTAAGCTGTTGTATGATTTCCGGGTCAAAATATAGGATACTTTTTACTGCGGGAAAATATCTCATCTCTGAGAAATCTATACTAACCGTTAAACGTTCCTAGTTATATAATATTGGAGATATTTTAAAATTATTGAATGTGGAATTTTTTATTCGTATTCTTAAAAAAAGTTGACGACATGGTTTCTTAAAATAAACTTATTTTGTTCTGAAAATATACTGAAGTAAAAGATAATATTGCCTGTGAAAACTATCAAATACCTAAATAAGTTAAAGAAGACAAAGGGACTTTCTTCAGAAGCTTTTTCGGTAAATTGGTGTTGAAACAGAAGTGTCGTGTTTCAATTTCGTTTAGTGATGAAGACTTCAAAAACACGTTTGAATTTTTTATATCGAACACTACAAAAGGTCTGCTATTAGTAACTGATATTTCTCAGTTAAATTCAGCAGCTGTTGTTGCTTCTATCATATTATAAGTTAAAATTATTATAATAAGTGAAAAAAAAAATTAAAGAGTGTGTGTATGAATGTGTAAACGCGCATGAAGTAAAACTTCTGTAGGTTATCGGTACTCTTTATGAAATTCAATTTATGTTTTAAATAATTAGGATAGGTGAGATACCAAAAATAACGCATATTAAGCATATTACAATTATATATTTAGAGAATATCATTTAAGGAAAGAATATAATATTATATATCATTTGTTAGACAATAACAACGGTTACCATGGCAACAAACGTACGTATATTTTTTCGTAACGCATTCACCAGCTTACTCCCCAAGTCAAGCATGCATAAAGAAGTTTTACTTCAAAAATATATCTATATATAAATAGGCAAAGACAAAACAGTTTAGTACCCTTTTCTCCTCTGTTTGTCAATCGGTTTTCTTATTTTTCTTTAGTTGTTATCGACGAGCTTTAGTGTTATTGATAAGAAAATTTTGAATACAGTTACTTTTTTCATATAGAGAAATAAATTCTAATCCTCAAATGTTTAATAATGATTATAAATTTCGACCACTAGGTGAAAAATAAATATCCGCTTCAAAAGTACAAATAATGAAAGAGAAATAAAAAAAAATATGATAAAAAAAAGTGATAAGGTAAACCTCAACATAAGATGGACTCTTTGATTTGAAATTTATATTAATTTACACAAGAAATAAACCTTAATTATATATATATATATATATATATATATATATATATATATATATATATATTCAATACCTCCTTAAATAAAGTAAATTAAATAACGAAAATAAATGAATACACGAATTTAAAAATCAGTACCCTTTTTACTGGGACACTCGGATAAAAACTTCATCTTGTCATCAACATACAGACAAAAATATTTTAATAACTATAATACTCTGTATATAATGAACACACTATAAAGTTTAACATTATTTTTAAGTATATTTCAGACATTCCAGTTTAAAATTTGTATTGAGACAATACAATTATGCAAATGAGGACAATATTCATTCCATTTATATCAAGCTTTTGCATGCAACTTTGTTTCGTAGACGTCAACATATTACGTAACGTTATATAATATGTTACGTATATAACACAGTAGATGGAAAATACATCTGAGTTCCAGAGATGATGAGTTTGAATCCTTTATAAGCAAATATTTGTATGTTACTTGAAAAACCTTTATTATGGCAAGAGAAATGATTTTCAAAAAAAAATCTAAGATTTTTTTTAGAAAACCGTGAAAAACTCCATATATAACTTTTATTATAAACTAGCGACTCACACTACTCACTAGACAATAACAAATCTATCCCACGGGAACCGTACATTTTTCTGGGATGACATATAGCCTACAGCCTTCCTCAGTTAACGGGCTATCTAATGCAAAAATAATTTTTCAAATCGGATCAGTAGTTCCTGAGATTAGCGCGTTCAACCAAACAAACAAACAAAGAAACAAACAGACAAACAAACTCTTCAGCTTTATAATATTATATTAGCATAAATGTATTAGATGCTATTTGGTTATCTTAGCATTTATCTCGAACTTTTGCAGTAACATAAGGTATTGGCTGGCTTTATGTAGGACTACTTATTACAGTGTGTGCTACGGACCAAAATGCAGGGTAATATATTCGGGGCAGTGGAGTGGATAGTGCAGTTTAATTTTATTAAAGCTTTCGCCTACGTATGACTTCTCTGTGGTCGAATTGTCATCCCACCGGAGTTTGTGGTTAAAAGGAATAGAGAGTGCACTTATATTAGCGAGTATATTTGTACACTACCTCGTTGACTTTGCTGGCATCATGACGATACATTTGGCTCAGTTTGTAGTGACCCTACTTGCTGTGCCGTAGTTGCGGATTTGAATCCCGCTGGGGGCATTGATTTGTGTGATGAGAACGAATGCTTGTACTCCAGTCATGGGTGTTTATATTTATAATACGTATGTATTTAAAGTTATATATGTGTAGGTATCAACTATCTGGCATCCATAACACAGGTCTCGTAGCTTACCATGGAACTAGATGGTGCTATATATTAATGTTCCAACATATTATTCATTACTAGCACTTGGCTCGTGTTCGTCTCTAGATTGATTCCCCATACAAACTTTCATCCCCACTTTCATCCCCTTAAATGATAACTCCCGGGATAAAAACTATCCTATGTCCTTTCCAGGGTTTCAAACTATTTTCTTACCAAATTTCATTTAAATTTGTTCAGTAGATCCAGAGACTACCCCCTACAACCTCACAAACTCACAACATCACAAACTTACAAACTCACAAACTTTACCTCTTTATAATATTAGTATAGATTATCTTATTAAGTTTACCTTAAATTTACCAGGAGGACAATACACCCATAGGAAGTTTTTTATCTAGAGTTTTGCAATAACGTTGTTTATATCTTGATATTGAGTGACTATTTTAATAAGATTAATTTCTATAAACTTTTGAGCTATCCATACAGATAAATAAAATTGAAGTGTCTGTTTGTAATGTCAAAATAACAGCTTTATACTAAATGCATATGGAATTATATACGGTACTTATAAGAGAAACACAATTTTTAAAATGTTTGTCTGTCTGTCTGCCTGTCTGTTTGTTCCGGCTAATTTCCGAAATGGCTGGACCAATTTTAATGAGACTTTAACTGGCAGATAGCTGATATTATAAGGAGTAACTTAGGCTACTTTTATTTCAGAAAAAGAATTAGGGTTTCGCTCAAAAAAATTAAAACGTACCTAGGAACACATCCGAGCGAAGCGAGGGTAAGTCGCTAGTTCTAAATATAGCATGTATATAGCAACATCCTATCACGTTGACATGTCATAACTTTTGTAGAAGTATATATATATATATATGTATATATATATATATATATATATATATATATATATATATATATATATATATACACATAAATAAAACTAATACATTTAACGCAGGGAACACATCGTAACTTTGGTAAGAGTTGAGCGAAACCACTTTGCTAGAAGTTCCTTCCCATGGCGACTATTAACAATTGGACCCTTGTTTCATTTTTCAAACAATTTTAAGCTCTGTTCATATAACAGTTTAATATTATTTTTGCGTGTAATCCAAATGATGTAATTTAATTAAGAGGCATAATATCTATACAGGATTACTTCTCAGCCAATCATTAAATAAACTTTCGAAGGTCTCTCAAGACGGTACTACGAACGTGTAATAGAATAAGTCTTTCTGATTTCTTATTTATGTAATGTACTAAAGTTTCTTATGTTGAGCAAGTTTAGTTGAGTTTCAGATGAATTTTTGATTTGCCATCCCCAATGTGTCTTAGTCATTTTTTTATGCGTAGAATTGAAGTTCGAGCTCAGTGACGTGCTATAGATCCTATGTATAGCAGTGGACGTAAGCGGGATGTCTATGGTCATGGTGATGGAGAATGTTTATAAGTCAGATCATGGAGACTACCAATTGAAATACACCTTTTCACGAGTAATACCTAGTTAAGCAGACAGACAAAATTTTTCCAAATTAACATTCTTTATATTATTATACTAGCCCTACCCTTTCTTTGCGTTCCTAGGTACGTTCTAATTTTTTTTAACGGAACCCCAATTCTTTTTCTAAAATAAAAGTAGCCTAATTTACTCCTTATAACATCAGCTATCTTCCAGTGAAAAAAAAATTAGTCCAGTAGGAGATTAGCCGGAACAAACAAACAAGACATACAGACAAAAATTTTAAAAGTTGCATTTCTTATAAGTACCGTATATAACTTCATATGCATTTAGTAAATAGCTGTTCTTTAACATTACAAACAGACACTTCAACTTAATTTATCTTTATAGATAAAATTTTCTAAAATAATATAGAAATATACATATATATATATATATATATATATATATATATATATATATATATATATATATATATATATGTAAATACAATTTTACTATCCCTGAAACGAAAGTCAGAATCGAATTAAAGTCTAACGAGAGTTGAAGTTAGTTTTAGTACGCTTTCAGTATATTTAATTTACTGCGACGATAATGGACCAGCTCCTGGACTATCCATTAGACTTTTAAGTATTATTCACTAATTATTCTATTTTACTTACATTATCTGTGAGAGCTGTTTGAAAGTATGGAGAATATTGAGAGAAGAAGTAAGGAAGAGTCTCTTATATGGGAGACAAGTTGAAAAAGTGTCCATCTGCATGCTGAAAATGGATGGCACTCACGTACGAAAAACTACGATGTGAATTTAGCTGTTGTAGATGGAGTGAAGTGTGCTGAGTTCAATTAAAACTTTTCATGATTAAAGTAGTTAATAAAATACCAGTACACAAAATCTCAACTATTTACGTAGTCTAAAATAATTTATTAAATATAACCATCTTATTCCTCTTGTCGTCGTCGTCGTCGTCTCAGCCCACACACGTCCACTGTTGGACATAGGCCTCCCCCAAAGATTTCCACGACAGCCGGTCTTGTGCCATCCGGATCCAGTGGGCTCCAGCGACTTTGACCAAATTATTTATTCCTCTATCTTACTCTAATTACTTTTGGCGCTTCTTTTAAAATTTATCCTAGGCTACCGCAACGCCACCCTGATTTTACGGTACGCTACTGAATGCGTCCTCATGGACACTTTTTCATACACAATGACTCCTCCTTAATACACAGCGCCATCTAGTTTCATGGTAAGCTACGGGGCTTGTGTAATGAATATCAGATAGTTGATATATATAACTTTAAATACATACATATTATAAATATTAATACCCATGACTGGAGTACAAACATTGATGCTTATCACACAAATGAATGCTCCTAGTAGGACTCGAACCCGCGAGAGCTGGCACAGCAAGTAGGGTCACTACAAACTGAGCCAAACGTGTCATCAATATATACTTTATTCGTATGCTTTATGCCTTAAACGATTACTTTATAGATTTGGAGATAATTATAGTACCGTTTCAAGCTTCAAAGGTTATCTGTTCTATTCTAAAAGCTCTATCTTTTTTAATCTTTTAGTCTGAACGTTAATATTTTACTGCTCATTGGGTCAGATATCTAACAAATTAAATTCAAAGTATTTCAAGTGCTCTCAAAAAATATTTCCAAGAACGTGAAAATGGTAGAATCGCAGCTATTTCTGTTTCTATGAAAGGATGGTGTCAAATTAAAAATCAAAGATTCTTTCGGTACAGAAATACAACTCATTGAAAGGGCGACTTTATTACTACTTCAGAGCGAACATCTCCAAGTTTTACAAAGATCTGGAAAAAAACAGCGGAGCATATTTTATTAAACTGAACGTATCGAAGAATAATATTTGTTTCAAAATATGTAAATTTCATTGGGTTTTGAAGCACCATGTGAGAAATACGTGACTCCAATATTTTTAAAATAAAATGTACGTACTTTCAGTGTGTTTTTAAGGTGCATATAGACTTCAGTTTGAAAATAGCTCATAAATTATGATTTATTGACACAAGCATTTTTAACCCGTTTTTAAAAGAAAATTCTTAATTGATTGATATTTTTGCTTATTGTGAACCGATTTTGGTGTTTTTTTTAATGAAAAATAGATATATGCTTCAAGGGAGGTACCTCTTTTCCATACTAATCTTGTTTTTTTTTTAATTGTATTCATTTTTTTTTGTGTTTTTTATAATGATATATAATGATGTGTTCTCCTATAAATTTTAATACATAAAAATAGAATTAGATTTAAGTATATTTTAAATGTTAAATTAGGTATACTGTTAGAGATCCATATAAATAAATAAATCACAAAAAGATTCGTCCGAAAAATTTTTTAAGCTTATTATAGGTTTATTACATTATTAATATTTTACAAATAAAATATATCATCAAGAAATAATCTTTTTCAGAAAATATTTAAAATATTTCAAAGCGTAAATAGAGTAAATCCGCATGCAAAGGCTAGTAATAAATATTCATTATATGTAAAGGGGTTTAAATTCGCCGAGATGTGTCAAAATGTCGCCACGAGCTTAAATGGATTTAGAGATCTTTGTGTCAGAACGTTTACAGTGCCTTGGTACATTAGAAAGTGAAGATGGAATTTTGAATATAAAATTTAATACAACCGACCCTCGTTTAGGCTTTTATAATTACCATAATTGTTACTTACTTATTACTACAGTAAGATTTAACAACAGACTCTGTCATTTCTTGATATTCTATTCAGCCCTTTTTAACGTCCCACTGCTAGGCACGGGCCTCTCTTCGATACGAGGGGAATCAGACCATAGTCCATCTCGCTGGCCAAATGCGGATTGGTGGACTTCACATGTCTTTCGAGAACTGGCTAGGTTTTCTCAGACGTGCAGGTTTCCTCACGATGTTTTCCGTCACCGTAAGGCAAGTGGAAATCATGTTAGAAATGATTCGCACATGAAAATATCAGAGGTGCGAGGCCCGGGATTTGAACCCGCTTCACTCGATTTCCAACTGCCAACTTTGGATTGTTACTGGGACTTTCTTTAACAGAAGAACTGAATAAACGGACTTGGCCCGACTCGAATCCAAGACCTTTATCTGCGGCCGTGCAAGCCACTAGACACAATATTTACGCACAAATACATATAAAATTATGTTACTTGTTGAAGCAGCTTTATATTTAACTGACATTAATATTTATAATATAAAAAAAGCCGAAAACTCTTTTACCATGTGAGATAATCATCCCGGAAATATCATTTTGTTTTGTTAAAAGTTTGAAATGATGATAAAAAAGTATCAAACAGCCATGAACCGGGCAAAGAAGACATTTTATTAAAATTTTCATTATTTAGATAGAACAAAGCCATGGGTTTTTTGCTAATAAAGAATGAAAGTTAATTGCCATAATTAACGCTATTTTGTTGTTAATTTTCCCATACCTGCATACATTATTTACATAACAACTAATTAAGGGGTCTTTTACTCGTCCTTTGACAATGTAGGTAACACGCCACTGTGAATGAGGTTAGGTGCAAACAACCCAACGTAACGTAATGTTGTTGTAAGTTTTATGATAAATTAGCGTTAACGTTACGTTTTAACGTTTAATATAGATTCCGATATTTGCCGAGCGAAGCTGGGTCGCTTAAGTGTTTATTTTAAAAGGGATTATCATTTTTATATCAAGGAAGGTATAAAATATCGTGTAATATACACAAAAAATATACACCCGAATTAAATATCTCTTTTTTTTTAAATTCATAAAAGATTTATCTTCTACAAAATAAGTCTATTCCACGGGAACCGTAGATTTTTCCGAGATGAAAAGTAGCCTATGTGCTTTTCCAGACTATAACCTATCTTTGTGCCGAATTTCATCTAGATCCGTTCAGGCGTTCTAGCGTGATTGAGTAACAAACATCTAAACATCTAAACTTTCACATTTATAACATTAGTAAGAAGTAAGATTCTACAGGAGTATAAGTATATCATTTCTTGAAAAAAAAAATTGGATGAAGTCTTTCCGGAGTATACTTTGTCGATACTTAAAGTTATAAATATGACTCCCCCTTAATATTTCTTAGAAAAAATTGCCTATATAAAACCTTTCCAGAATTTTCTATCCCATTAAAATTGGTTTAACAGACAAGGTTTACTGTTACACAAATAATCAAGCTCAATGTCTCAATAAGCTCATATAAGCTCAATATGAAATATCTTTAAAAATCACAGATATATGTTTTAACTCTCTTTGCTAAACCCTATCAAAATTAACAAAGGATAAACAGACAAAACAATAGATTTTTTTATATATGTACATTTACTTTAAGAAGTAATGAAACTATAATATTTTATGGCCTTTGTATGACAATAAATAAAATGCCCTCCATAAAAATAAAGCACACTATGTTTTGGCTAATTAAGATTCAGATTGTATTCGACCTCAGTATAGTACGTGATCGGACTTTTTGGTGTCTGTGAAACTTTTTCTTTCAACCGATATAAGCTTAATAAAAGTTTAATAGAAACTTACATTTGTATAGTTAATATATAACTACTTAGTAAAAATCTATAATTTATCTTTAATTTAAAACGATCCCGGATAGAGAGACAAACAAACAGACAAAAATTCAAAAAACTATAGATTCGGCCTCTGTGTCGATAATAATGACTGTTTTAATAAAATTTTCCATAAAATATTTAATGTACAGATTCGACTCAGTTAGAATTTTATTATATGTATAGATTTGTCTGAATTTACAATTTATGTAGCAGAATAATATTTACATACAAATGTGTATACATAAATATCGTCATATTGACCCGAATCTAAATTGAAACAGTGTGTCATCCAATTTTGGTCCAATCAAAGTACATTCACCGGTCACTTGAGTTTGAAGACCGTTTGACCTACACTGATATTTCAAATGGAACTAGGCCACGAATACGCTTTGATTATTATTAAAAGCATATACTGTTCTATCGGAAAATTATGATTTTGGGAATCGATTTCAGTTGTATGACCGGTATACATTAGTGCATTTGTGGTTGGCCCTTTTTTATGCCCCACTGCTGGGCACGGGCCTCCCATCAATGCGAGTGGGATCAGGCTATAGTCTACCATGCTGGCCAAGTGCGGGTTGGTTGGTGCACTTCACATGTCTTTCGAAAATTTGCTAGGTTCTCTCAGACATTCAGATTTCCTCACGATGTTTTCCTTCCTTCATTCCGTAAGACAAGTGGTAATCATATTGGAAATGATTCGCACATGAAAATATCAGAGGTGCAAGTCCCGGGATTTTAACCCGCTTCACCCGGTTTCCCAAGCCCAGTGGTAATACACTTGGTATTACCACTGGGCTACCACTGCACGTATCGAATAGATATTGTTATATTATGTAGCTAAGAGTAAAATATTAAAGATCAAACTATCTTTTCGAATATTTTCGAGGATGAAGGAGTTCAAAAAAAATTTTATTTTTAGTTCCCGCTGTTTCAAATGCTTTACAGCAATCATAATCAGGGACTTAAGGTTTTAGACTACTCAAAGTCTCATATAGTTGTTACAGTACCTACCAACAAAATTATACAATGATTTTTATTATTTACTAGCGGCTCACCCTCGCTTCGCTCGGGTTCGTCGCTAGGTACGTTTTAAATAGATATAAATAGTTATTAGCCAGCGTTAGCCATATAGTTTTTTTTTTCGTTAATTTTTCTGATGTTTTAATACTTATTATCCTATTCCGGACTAAGAGAAATCCCGTCAGCCGTTCTTGACTTATAAATGGTGTAACTAACACGACTTTGTTATATATATATAGATGTTAAATACATATGTTTGCACTTGCTCTCTTTGTTTTAAAAGGTGAATAAAGTGGCAACTTCAGTTTAAGCCAAGATCTAACTATTACATATCATATAGCACTTAAGTGCTTATAAAAGTTTTAAAGGAAACGTAGTATAGGAAGTGGGTTGGGCCTTCGTAAGTAAATGGTGCAGCGCACTATTTTGTGGACTACTACGTAGTTAGTCTTTGTTTGTTTTATATATAACTTTACGAGATATGTACTCGTATGTGTATTGTGTATAAGGTGAATGTATAGATGTATGGATGTTTGTTAATCTTTCACAAAAACTACTGAATGGTTTTAAATGAAACTTTACAATGATATAGCTCTAACTATAAAATAATACATAGGCTACTTTTTATCCCGGGAAAATGTACAGTTCCCGTGGGATAGAATCCAACCTGTAGTTTAGTTTGTTTTATATATGTATAATATATATTTAATAAGTTAAATAATATAATATCGAAGGCAAGCCGTTGAAATTAACTAGCGAGGCAATTCAAATACAGTAATATATTCATCTCAATTTCGCCTATTGTTCCATCGTGATTGTGTACGGTTAACTTACGTATTGTTGATTCAAGAGAAGGCGGTCCATTGTTGTGAATTCATGGCTTTATTATTATTGCCTATATTTTGGGTGAAGTTATGTTTTATAATTTCATTTGCATCGCAATTCGTTGTTATATATACAATCTATATATATCAAAAGTCAATTTTAGACATAACTAGCGGCTCACCCTCGGTTCGCTCGGATTCGTCCCAAGATACGTTTTAAATAGTTATAAATGGTTATTAGCCAGCGTTAACTATATATATTTTTTTGTAATTTTTTCCGATGTTTTAATAGTAATTCTGCTATTCGGGGTGAAGACGAATCGAACAAATCAATGATCAAAGATATCGGTTTAGCCCTTCTTGAGTTATAAATAGTGTAACTGACACGACTTAGTTTTAAATATAGTACCTGGGCGACCGAGCTTCCCTTGGTTCATTTTTGTTATATCGTATTTTTTAGATAAAAAAAAACTAAAAACTGTAATTAATACAAAAAAAAAAACAAAAGTAAAAACTTTGTTTCCGACCAGGATTCGAACCCGGACACATGTGATTGTCAAGCTTGCGCTTTGGCCGCTCGACTACGATTCTTATGCTCAAGCATAAGAAATTAGCGAGCATATTTTGCGAGGAATAATGCGAAAGAAAACCGCATGAAAACTCGAAAACACGCGTTTTCGCAGACATAAGACTAATCTAGATTGATTTATCGCCCCGGAAAACCCCCACATATAAAATTTCAGCGTTAGAGCCGTTTCCGAGATCGCCGGTATAAATAAATAAATATACAAGAATTGCTCGTTTAAATATATTAGATAGATAGATATTAATATTAATATTGTTTCTGAATAAGAGAGTGAGTAAAAGATAGTGTTTGTTTTATTTTCACTGATGGGGAAAAACTGAAAATTACATTTTAGCACGAATACTTAATGTATCACTTCTTTCCTTCGCTCTTCGGGGCTTATAAATCATCCTTAATAACAAAAATGTTTTTTAGCCTACTAGTAAGATCCGTTTTTCAGAAATAGCGTAAAAGCGTACAAACAAACAAACTCTTCAGCTTAATTAGTTAATGTACCAGTAGATTCAAAAAATATACAGATCGAATCATTTCTAAGATTAAACGATAAGAAAAACAAAAATAGATCGAGTAAGCACATAGAATATTTTTTTTAAATATGTATTATAGTAGAGGTGAAAAAACCACAACAACACTTAACTTCTTTAAACTTGTTTATTTATAATAGTCGTTGCTTCAATCGTAGTTTTGAATTTAATTTAGTGTTCATCCGACCGACTATTACGTTCTGACAACTCGCACTAAGCGCTATACGTCATCTTTTATAATGTGCACAGCCAAGAAGTGGAATTCCCTGCCTGCGTCTGTTTTTCCGAGTGCGTATAACCTGAAGCTATTTAATTAAACCCTCGAGGTCCCCGTACACGCCGGCGTGTACGATAACAATTGAATTCTCGGAAATTCGCACAGATTTCTTAGAAATTATCCTGGAGAGACTACGGTGCGTGTTAACATGCTTCTCCTGGGCAGACTCGCTAGATCGTAGACCTTATCTATGCCTCCGAGCTAAGATGAAGGTCATGAGGTATATAAATAGGCTTACCATTTATAATAAATAATAATAATAATAATTTAGTGTTCTTCCAGTGATCGAAATTCGACCATCTTTAGAAAATTTGGGGAAAACGTATATAAATAGAATTTACCTGTCTGTATAAAAAAATCAACTGTTTCCAAAAATTTTTTATTGATAAAACTCTTACTGAAGATAAAGTTCGCTAATGGCTAATAAACAAAAAAGAAAAACAGTTGACAAACAAAGCAGAA
The DNA here is from genome assembly GCA_905404265.1 of Fabriciana adippe. Classification (NCBI taxonomy): domain Eukaryota; kingdom Metazoa; phylum Arthropoda; class Insecta; order Lepidoptera; family Nymphalidae; genus Fabriciana; species Fabriciana adippe. Next base: position 12,481,631 of record FR990004.1, read on the forward strand.
AAAAGGTACTGAAATGTTTTGTCTTCGCCTATTTATATATGGATATTGCTAAATTTCATTTGAATCTGTTATAGTTGAATATATCAAAGAATATTATTTGCACTCTACGAGTCTGTTGTGATACTTCTAAGTAATTGGATGGAGAATCTGAACAATGGCAAGTTTTTACCTGAACGTTTTTAAAGCGTCTAAGATTAGGACATATACAAAACTGAACTATTTAATTTGCTCTTTTTTTTCACGGCGTTTGTTTTACATGACAAAGCCACGAAGAAATGTTTACATAATAAGCCACTAATTGATTGTTTTTATGTGCTTCCGACTTCGCCATTTGTCAAAGATGATGTAAAAATTGTTGCCACAGAAGAAAATGAAATGCCGTATTTATTTTCAATTATTTTTAGTAAAAGTCTTATGTACATAATTAAATAATGATCTATGTCTTGTTCATTAATCTTACAGCTTTACATGTAATGGAAACATTATATGTTATGCTGTAAGTTTAATTGAAGCTATTACAGTTAGTACAGTAATTAAAATAATAGTTATAGCAACACAACAGATGACAGTGAGATTGACTTGATAATTGATATTGACATATTATTTAGATTTTATATTTTATTTGTCATCCATGATTTTACGTATGCCTCTGACTACTACGTTTGATTTTGCTGTTACTGTTCCATTTTTCTAGATTATTATAAGTTTTAATTGTCGCTTTGCCCACGGACCCGATTACCTGCCCCATGCGACGACTTGTGCATTCTCTCGGACGATCGTCAGTGTATACTTACAGCTAATACTGATTTCTCCTAACGGACTCAAAGTAGTACCTTGTTTCATCCATGATAAAGAAATTAAAAACGTAACTTATATGTAATGCGAACGTACTTTTTTTAATTTATAATACTTAATTTATAATATTTGATACAATAATCAGTGACAGCTGTCATTGCTAGGTAGGTTTATAACCGCAAATCCTAAAATAAAAATGCTAATATCTTTTTTTTGTGACTTCCTAATAAAATAAATCTTTCTGGATAAACTTGTGTTATTTAATCCCTATCGTTTTAGTATTTTTTCATTTCTAGACGCCTCAAATGGATATCAGGTAAAACGTTGTATAGAGACCTGCCATTGTTCTTCTGTTGGGTAAATACTATCTTACTAAATCTATACATATAATAAAATTCTAAGTGAGTCGAATCTGTACATTAAATATTTTTTTGAAAATCTTATTGAAATAGTCATTATTATCGATACAGAGGCCGAATCTATAGTTTTTAGAATTTTTGTCTGTCTGTCTGTCCGTCCGTCTATCTGTGACCGCATCACGGATAAACCACTGGACAGATTTTGATGAAATTTGGTATGATGATAGCTGGTTATCCGGGTAAATATATAGCATACGTTTTACTGCGAGATAATATCTCATCTCTGAAAAATCTATACCAAAACCGAGCGGAGCGAAGGTGAGTCGCTAGTAATATTACAAGTGTAAAAGTTTAGATGTTTGGATGGATATTTGTTACTCAATCACTCCAAAACGGATCTGATGACGGCTGAACGGATCTGGATGATATTTAGCACAGAGATAGATTATAGTTTGGAATAGCACATAAGCTACTTTTTATCCCGAAAAAATATGTAGTTCCCGTGGGATAGATTTGTTACATAAATATTATACATGATATACACAGACAGAAAATATATATAAAGCTTTAGCTAAAATCTGTTTGTTTTATACTTTCTTAGAATTACGCAAACATTTTACATTTTAAATGAAAGTATCTTTACGGATTTTGTCGCGTTTTTATTTTTTATTTTGGTTCCCAACGTTTCGAATGCTTTACAAATAATTTTGTCTCGGTTTAAATTAAATAAACAAAACAAAATCCGAAACGATAGCTTCATTTAAAAGATCTGTTTTTTTTTTGCTGGATTTAACTCGCGGACAACTACGAAACCAAACTAGGGAAGTTACTCTAATTACGAGTACAACCACACTAATGGGCAACCAACTACAGAAAACCAATAATAACAAAGGCCTTCTTAATTAACGTATTCAAGTGTAGTGGCGCGTGAAAATTAGTTTATGTATTAGTATATGTATAGTGGCAGGCCCAGTGGTAACGCGCTCGCTTGGAAAACCGAGTGAAGCGGGTTCAAATCCGGGTCTCGCACATGTGAAGTTTGCCAACCTGCACGTGGTGAACTATGGCCTGATCCCCTTGTATTGAAGGGAGGCCCGTGCCCATGGGATGTTAAAAAAAGGGCTGAATATATAGGTACATACAGATATTTTTACCGATGTACCACGCGAGCGGAGCAAAATGTGAAAATTAGATGAAAAAATAATCCACCAACAAAAAACATACATTATGAAAGGTAAAGCAGTATAAGCTTTAGCCATAACGTATTTTATTACTTCTGACACGTAAACAACATATAAGCCGTAAAATCTCTTTCAAAGGGAAACAAAGATAAGATTGAGGCTTTTTATTAGTCTTTGATTATTTACTATAGTGTTTGGACTGCCTCGGTTGTGTAGGTCCTGGGTTCGAATCCCGGGTCGGAATAAGTTCAGTTACTGAGTCTTTTCTGTTAAGAAACTTCCAGCCCGGAGTTGGGATTTTGGCAGGGTTTCACCCCCGTACCTCGAAGGGCACGTAAATCCGTCGGTCCTACGCCTCACTCACTGTTTTTTTTAATTCTTTAATATTTAAAGGTCATTGAATCTTTTCAGATTATGCCAGACCTATCGTATCTCAAAAACATATATTCAGCTACAATCTGTTGCCTCCTTAAATATTTCCCCTCTTACGGGTTGCGTAAATTTTTGGTCTATCGGCATTTGATAGTAAACAGGTCAGTGTACTTATGTTTTGTGGCAGCTGTGGCTGAAATCGGTCAGAATGGTATAATCACAGTATTTTAGGACTACATGTACGAGACTGTATTTGCGCTAATTTACTTATTTCATTTGTGTAGTGACCTATATTGTATGTTTTTTGTGGAAAAGTAACGTGTAATTATTCAAACTGTGGTCTATAATTGAAGGAGCACACACTGTAATGCATAATTACCTCTTTATATTTATAAATGTAAAGTAGATATAGGTATACCTTTTTTCGGGGATCCTAAATAAAATGAAATAATGGAACAAAATATAACTGCCAAGTTGATTTAGACTTTAGTGGCTAACATTTACGACTTCAGATCGGGGGGTTGTGGGTTCGGTTTCGAGTCGGACCAAGTATTAAGAATTTCTCAGTAATTCGAAGTTGAAAAGTTAGCAATGTTGCACTCATGCCTCGAAAAGCAAGTAGAGCCGTAAGTGTGACGGTACACCGTCATTGACGCTAATAGAAATAAAGAGTGCACTTGTATTTGTGCACACACACTTGTGTACATCTCTAAAGAGAAAGAAATTGTATAAATGTTGGTAAAGACCGCTTATTACGTATATTTATTGCGGAGCTTTTTAGTGCTAATCGTTTCTATTATATAAGAAGATAGAAAAAGTGATTATAAGATTATAAGAGCTTTTAAACTTTTAAAATCTTTTATAATATTCAAATATATACATATATCAATGTCACAAGATAATATAATGAGACTAGACCCATAACTCGCTTTATATAAACTCATCATAAAATATTCAGTGTAGCGATAACTAGATCATACACCACTTTCCGAAATTAGCCAAATATTGTGAAGTTAGCTTTTAGGAAAATTAGAAATAAATTATTAAATGGATTTTGTTAAAGAGTTTACAAACAAAATGTAAAAATGGAGATAATAAACTCCTATGACTCTCATCCCATGATGAAGAATAACATAATGTTTGAAACCATATAGTGTGTACAAGAAGGCAAAGTAGGGGTAAAACTTAGAGGAGTTTTTAAGACAAGGCACACCAGTATTACACTAATAATAACATAATACTAAAAAAAGGCAGTGGTAGCCCAGTGGTAACGCGCTCGCTTGGGAAACCGAGTGAAGCGGGATCAAATCCAGGGTCTCGCACTTCTGATATTTTCATGTGCGAATCATTTCTAACACGATTACCACTTGCCTTACGGTGAAGGAAAATATCGTGAGGAAACCTGCATGTCTGAGAGAACCTAGCAAGTTTTCGAAGACATGTGAAGTCCCCTAACCCGCACTTGGCCAGCGTGGTGGACTATGGCCTGATCCCCCTCGTATTGAAGGGTGGCCAGTGCCCAGCATTGGGACTTTAGAAAGGGCTGAATACATACAAAAAAAATACTACTTAAAAAGTATCAGGACAGAAGTTTGAGGACCAATCGATAGGGGTATCGGAAATATTGACATTTGAAAAGGTAATATAAGTATGTATCATCAAGAACTTGGCGCTACTATCGGTCTATTCCTCAAGGAATTTAGCATTAACTAGTATCCCATGGAACTGCCCTTATAAAGATATTCTGTAAATCATAAAACCGTTCGTCCTGGCATCAATGTTCATCTTACATTTGTATGAACCAGTAAATACTTTCTTAGATTTACGCGAATATTTGACATTATAAATAAAACTATCTTTTCGGATTATTTCGCGGATTTATTTAGATTTTTGGTTCTCGACGTTTTAAATGCTTTACAGCAATCATGGTCACGGGAGAGAGTAGTTAATTAAATCGCTATAGATCGCTGTTGCCACGTAGTTTGTTGTGCCCCAATTTAGAGGACGACGTTGTTGGCCGCTCAAAATCTAATCTCAATACTGCTTATAAACATGTCTGTGTTATATCTAGAAGTAAGATACTACTGTGTTCTCTGCTGCAAGAACGACATGATATTATAAAATCTACACTCTGGAATGCTCACTTTGCTGGTCAACAAAACTTATTTATTTATTTATTAATCCTTTATTTATTTATTTATTTATTTATTACACTACTACTACTACTTTATTACACTAAAACAAAAATACAATTTAAAAGAATATATAAATTTACAAATATATATTTCAGTGTAAAGGCGGCCTTATCACTTAAAGTGATCTCTTCCAGGCAACCTATATTATAAAGGAACTAAAGAGTAGCATAGATAATGGTTGGTGCAAAAAAAAAACTATAAGAAACTTACTTAAACGGTACATACTTTAAATTAGACACAAGTTTACATAAATAAAAATAACGACATACATAAATATATAACATCTATACATGTAATAAAACTGTAGAGGTCGAATGTCTGTACATAGAAAAAAAAATGTTAAAAACCGAGTCAGGGGGATGTAAGAAGAGAAATAGAAGAAATCCATTTTTTTTATTTCATTTTTTGTTTCTCTGTCTGTTTGTCTGCTTGTACGGCCTAATTTCCGAAAATTTTGGACCTATTTAAATGAAATTTTGCATGGTGGTATATTATTTCTCCGGTCAATATTTTAGATACTTTTCATCTCGGAAAATTAAAGAGTTCCCGTGGGATAGTTAAAAAACTATAGTAAAATATACAGCTTAATACACGAAAACTACTGATTAAATTTTAATGAAACTTTACAATAGTTAATACATCGGAATAACAAATAGTTTACTTTTTATCCCGGAAAAATGTACTATTCCCATGGGATAGATTTGTTTTTGTTTGTCTAGAGGCGAACCTATATACTTAATTACATCTAGCTATAATATGTTATCAAAATCCGCATAATCCATATTTATTTCATTTTAAATGTATATCATTTGATTTAGAAAACAATAAAAGAAACTTCAAGATGTGTTGAGTAATAAAGCTTGTCTGCTAAATAAGTAATAAAATACTAACAAAATGTTTTCTCAACAAAAGTAAAATGGAAACTGGGGAAGTTTGAGCATACGAATGTATGTTTTATGTGTAAAGTACTATCGTGTAAAGTTACTCAGGGCGCTTGTTGTTTATGAAGCAAATAAATTTTGTTAATTTTCTTCTCTGATTGTATAGAGGAGTAATTAAAATGCTTTGGTATATTGAAATTTAAATTAAAAATAAGAAAATATGAAAAAGTAGCAGTAATAAAAAGAACAGTATATGAGTGAAGCTCTTGAGGTCTCTTGAGGTCAAACAAGTAGTGGGTTTTCTGTGAAGAAACTCTCAGTCGCAGTAATTGGTTGAGTTGAGTTTGTCATATTACTTTTAGCTTGCATTGTTCAGGTTTTTTTTTTAATTTAACAGTACGTGAACTTCTATTGAAATGACAAAACTTTTATAAAAATTAAAAAAAAAAACGTAAGATTTATCAAACACCGACAAATTCAGTTGAAAGTAAAAAGGGAATATCACACTCACTGATTAATTTATAAAGAACGAATATTAAAATAATAAATAAATATGTTAGGACATTAACACACAGCACCATCTAGTTCCATGGTAAGCTACGAGGCCTGTGTTATGGATATCAGATAGTTGATACACTACACATATATAACTTTATGATGACGACACCCATGACTGGAGTACAAACATTCGTGCTCATCACACAAATGAATGAATGCCCCCAGCTGACTCAAACCTGCGACCGCTGGTACAGCAAGCCAAACACACACTGAGCTAAACGTGTCGTCAAGTAAAAAAAAAAATTACGATTACGTTAAGTACATTTTCTTGTGGGTAGTTTGTAAGAGGTATTTTATTACTCAAAGCTCTAATTAAGTAATTTTAGACCAAAAACCATCAACATCAATTAACAAAGTGCTAATCTAATATATAAAATTCTCGTGTCACAGTTTTCGTTGCCATACTCCTCCGAAACGGCTTGACCGATTTTGATGAATTTTTTTGTGCTTATCCGGTATCTATGAGAATCGGCCAACATCTATTTTTCATCCCCCTAAATGTTAGGGGTAGTCCACCCCTAAATTTTATTTTTATTTTTTAGACAACATTTTTAATTTCTATTTTTTTATGATACAACATACAAAAATACATTCAATCCTCAATTTTCACCCTTCTACGATCAACCCTTATTTTTTAATAGCCATTTTAGTAATTTAATCATTTTTCCTCTCCGGTCGAAAACTGATCAATCGTGATTTAATGCAAGCTAGGGACGAACCCGAGCGAAGCGAGGGTGAGTCGCTAGTCTAATATATAAAATTCTCGTGTCACAGTTTTCGTTGCCATACTCCTCCGAAACGGCTTGACCGATTTTGATGAAATTTTTTGTGCTTATCCGGTATCTATGAGAATCGGCCAACATCTATTTTTCATCCCCCTAAATGTTAGGGGTAGTCCACCCCTAAATTTTTATTTTTATTTTTTAGACAAAATTTTTAATTTCTATTTTTATGATACAACATACAAAAATACATACAATCCTCAATTTTCACCCTTCTACGATCAACCCTTATTTTTTAATAGCCATTTTAGTAATTTAATCATTTTTCCTCTCCGGTCGAAAACTGATCAATCGTGATTTAATGCAAGCTAGGGACGAACCCGAGCAAAGCGAGGGTGAGTCGCTAGTGAAATTATAAATAACACTGTTTTATGTACTTTTATTTTTCATGATTGTTAGAAGATGGTGGTATCAGATTAGCGAGTTATTTTTTAATTGAAAATATGGCTTCCCTTTTTTATTACATTTTTTATCTTGAGACTAACTTACTGCAGCTTTACTACCTATATACCTAGTAACTAAGAAACTAGGTACTAACTAATCCCCCCTAACGTTCACCTTGTCCTGGTGGGGTATATATATATATATATATATATATATATATATATATATATATATATATATATATATATATATGTTAAAATATACCTTTTTAGTTAGAAATAAACTAAAAACTAAACTGTTTTGTTTTTACCTATCTATATAAAAAACCTAACCGTTACCGACATTTTATTAATAACACCTTTTACTGTTACAGCTTGAGCTCGTTAATAGCTACTAAACAAAAAAAAATAAAAGAAAATCGGTTGGCAAACAGAGGAGAAAAAGGTACTGAACTGTTTTTACTTTACCTATTTATATATCAATTCAGCCAACCTATATGCCAAATGCCATTCAAACAAACATACATCTAACAAACAGTACATTTATAGTAGCTATTAGTAGGGTTATAATATACTAGCGACTCACCCTCCCTTCTCTGCAGGTTCATCCCTAGACAAAAACATTAAACAAATCTATCCCACGGGAACCGTACATTTTTCCGGGATGATATATAGCCAATAGCCTTCCTCAGTTAACGGACTATCTAATGCAAAAAGAATTTTCCAAATCGGATTGGTAGTTCCTTAGATTAGCGCTTTCAAACAAACAAACAAACAAACTCTTCAGCTTTATAATATTAGTATAGATTTGTATTATGTCATACCTGCTTGTTACTTGTTCTGGGCTTGGTATTTATGGTGTATCTGAAACAAAGGAATAATTTCAAGTAAGTTTAAGTCCCTTTGATTTATATTTAAAGAAATAATGGAGGACTAACTTATTTTGAAATATAGAACTTTTAAAACTTTCTTAATTAATAAGATAAGATTATAAAAAGCCTTTTTCTTTTAAATCCTTTTAGTGATGATTTATGTAAATTTGTTTTAATTACTGAAACCAAGTATTATTTATTATGATTATTCGTACATATATATATTTCTAATATATAAAATTCTCGTGTCACAGTTTTCGTTGCCATACTCCTCCGAAACGGCTTGACCGATTTTGATGAAATTTTTTGTGCTTATCCGGTATCTATAAGAATCGGCCAACATCTATTTTTCATCCCCCTAAATGTTAGGGGTAGTCAACCCCTAATTTTTTATTTTTTATTTTTTAGACAAAATTTTTAATTTCTATTTTTTTATGATACAACATACAAAAATACATACAATCCTCAATTTTCACCCTTCTACGATCAACCCTTATTTTTTAATAGCCATTTTAGTAATTTAATAATTTTTCCTCTCCGGTCGAAAACTGATCAATCGTGATTTAATGCAAGCTAGGGACGAACCCGAGCGAAGCGAGGGTGAGTCGCTAGTATATATATATATATACATATATATATATATATATATATATATATATATATATATATATACATATACACTCGTATAAATATAAACTAGCGATTCAATCTTGCTTCGCTCGGGTGCTTCGTCCCTGGGTACGTTTGAACGGTTAGTATGGAATACTGCCGTGACTATTAAGAACGCAGTACTTGCAAAATGGCGGTTTCGAGAAAAACGCGGAAAACATATTTTTAGACATCTGAGCAAGATGTTCATATTTTATGACCAAAAAAATATATCAAAAAATTCAAAAATAAATCAAGCTTTTGAATCATAATTTTATTTTATTTAATTTATCAATCTATCTAAATATAATGCGTATTACTGCGTTTAGTTTTAGCATCAGGTCTTGTGAGAATCATAGGATACTAAAACTAAATGCAGCAGTTGCGTATATTACTGCATTATAGTCTAGCACATGTCGATTACTGCGTTGTTGGTTAGTATTCATTTACATTTTTTATGCTCGGGACTAAGTGCAAGTGGTCTTAAATTATTATCTCTCATTATTATCTCTCAAACAATTACACAGTCCTTCTTAAATGTTTGCTGTGAGGTTGACGAAAACCTACTTCATGTTCTGTACGTATTATATGCATTATCAGGGTGAAATAAAAATGAAACATTTTTGTGTAAATCTACTTTTATTTAGACAATATCTGTCTTTATGAATATCTAAAGAAATACAAATAAAAATCACAATATTCAGTCAGACTGATAATAATTAACATTAATTAAATATAACTGATTTGCTAAAACAAAACGCGGCACTGGATCGTACGGCCAAGATCTTGCAAGCCTTTACTACTCTCAAATGCAGTAATATGGAGTACTGCGTTTTGATTTAGTAACTAGTCTATTGATTTTAAAAGAAAATGCTGTAGTAGTGGCAATTACTGCACTTAGCTCTAGGGTATTCTTGTTAGTACTGCATTCTTTTTTAGCACATGTTTAATGCTGCACTCCTCCTTAGTATTGAAACTATTTTCATGCAAGTACTGCGAAAACCGTTAGATAGAAAACATACTTCTAGTGAAAATTTTTATGAAAATATATTTTTCCTATGTAGGAGAACCCTTTGGAATGCCATTTCCAGTAAAAAGTGAAAATCCCAAAAATGTTGATTACTGCATTCTTTATTATCAGGGCAGAATAGATAGTCTATATATTATATTAACAGTAACTGCGCAAACGAGCTTCGCTCGCAGTACTTTTTTGTTATATTGTATTTTTCAGATAAAAAAAACTAAAAACCTGAATAAATACAAAAGAAAAAAAAACAAAAGTAAAAACTTTGTATCCGACCTTAGGGCCTAGACAAGTGGCATAAACGCTAGTAGAATAGAGTAATCAATGTATGGGACTGACATATGTTTACGACTTCAAATTTGACTCAACGTATCGCATTTGTAATTGGCTAATTGACTAATTGTTGTCATGGTAACCGTTGTCATTGTCTGACAAATATATATTATTGTATTTATTGTTATTGTAGAAAAGACTGCTAGGCGAAATAATCCTTATAATTAGTGAATTTTTGATAAAGAAATCCTAAAAATCCTATGTGTTGCTCGTATACGTTTAAATTTTAGTGCATTTCACAATGTCAAGATGAGGTTCACAAACAAAACCATGACTACGTCCAAATTGTTATGGAAGTTGCCAAGGCGTTAGCGTTTATCGAAGAAGAATCGATATGGAGCGTTTGCCACTTGTCTAAGCCAGCTGGATTCCACCCGGATACCTGTGATTATCAATCTTGCGCCTGGGCCGCTTGACCACGATGCCTATGCCCGAGCGTAATAGAGCGACCATATCTTGCGTGAAATAATGCGAAAAAAACCGCTCGTAACTTAACTCGTAAAACACGCGTTTTCCCAGACATCTGTTGTGTACATATTTTTTTTTTATGTATACATATTTTACCAACAAAAACTATCTTGTAAGGCTGTTGCTATATCACCTTTTTGGCTATATTGAGTTAACTTATCTATCTATATTATCCTGTAGATAATCCTGTGATTATGCGAGTGGAGGAAAAAAGAGGATATATTGAAAGAAAATATATGGTATTATACAATATTTTCATTATAGGGTAGACTGGGAAGCTGTAAGTTGCCTCATCCTTTTCTGCTTCTCTGATAACAAAAGATGGGGATAATTTCGAATCATTTTATAATAAGTACTAGCGACTCACCCTCGCTCGGTTTCGTCCCCAGTTACGTTTTAATGTTTAGTATAGATTTCTTAGAGATGAGATATTTTCCCGCATCAAAAAGTATTAGGTTGACCCGGATAACCAGCTTTTCATCACACCAAATTTCATCAAAATCCCTCCAGTGGTTTTTCCGTGATGCGGTCACAGACAGACAGACAGACAAAAATTCTAATAACTATAGATTCGGCCTCTGTATCGATACTAATGACTATTTCAATAAGATTTTCCAAAAAATATTTAATGTACAGATTCGACTCAGAATTTTATTATATGTATAGATATGTATATTTTAATATTTTAATTAGTTTAGTTACTTATGGAAATTAGTTTTGTTTTAATATCAGTTACTAAAGATATAAAATAAAAAGTTAATCACTAACGGTTACTTTATCTATAGACTTTATAGTTACGTTAATTTATTTTTTCCAGTACATTAATACAGAGCTTTATCGCAGTTTCTTACTTTGCCAAAGTAGCTTAATTAAGTTATTTTAATACTTTGCTATTAACTTTGTTAGCGGGATGGTTTGTTTGAATTGTGATATCTAGCGTCTTACCATTGCTTTACTTGGGTGCGTTCTTAAGCTTGAATGGTTTAGGAAAGTATAAAAGAAAATCGTTCAAAGAAAGAAAACGTGTGTGTGTATTTATGTACGCTCATAAGAAGTTATACTTCTTTGGCGTAACAGAACAAAAATAGCTAAAGATTTCATCCCGTATTTTCTTTTCTGTTTGTAAAAGGAATGCAGCTAACTTCATCATGTCGCTTTCTAGCTGTAAGTGTGCGCACGCATCGTAAAAATTTTACTCTCATAATTTTTTCCTAACGTGCTAAGAGAAGTATAACTCCAAAAATCTTTTTTACGCCAAAGACCTGGCAGATGTATACAGAATAATCTACCAGAGTTTCATCAAAATCGGATCAATGGTTTCGGAATGCATAGAGGACAAACATACTAACATTTATTTTAATTATATATAAGATGGATTCCAACTAACTTATGACTAATAAGTTAAATGTAACATTTTATTAAATGAATATTGAATGTTAATTTATTTTTGATATTAGATATTTTCAAGTCATATTTTAATGATATAATTCACTAATTCTAGACCAAAAAAATCACGAGTCGTTTAAGCGATTTCTTTTTGATGTTGCTTCCCTGAAACCCTAAAAGATATTGAAGCACTTTTTGAAAGTTACTTTAACTATTTTAACTATTCTATATAGTTTTAGATCCGACTATCCGCTTTTAATACAAAGTTTTATTCACTACAGTAAACTTGGTGAAGCAAACAATATTATTGACAAGCGACTCACCCCCGCTTCGCTCGCGTACGTCCATAGCTTGCTTCCCCATACAAACATACATCCCCATTTTCTTAAGGGATGATTTCCGGAATAAAAATGTCCTTCCGAGGGTCTCAAACTATCTTTTTTTCAAATTTTTGTTCTTCTATTTGGTACAAACAAACAATTTTTATCCTTATAATATTAGTATAGATATAGATAAAAAATAGTTAAATAAGCATTCTTAGCCTGAAAACCATATTGGTAAAGCAAATAAATTCGAAAACTCCGAAGAAATAATATTTCCTTACATAAAAGTAGTGAGAAAACGTACCCAGAATATATTATCTTTGTTTGAGACTCATTTTGAAGGGTTTGTATGGATGTAGAGATTTTAGGGTTCCGTCAACATTAGAATATGTTCTGAATATATATGATAGAAAATTACATGTCCCTTAGCTAACACTATAGGAAATTTGTATTGTAAATTTTCTGTTTGCTATATTAAATGTATCGAATCTAACATAAAAGATTACAAAAAAGTATACGGAAAATGAAATAATTATCAAAAATACAGTAATACTTTCTTAGATTTACGCGAATATTTGACATTCTAAATAAAACTATCCTTTCGGATTATTTCGCAGATTTATTTAGATTTTTGGTTTCCGACGTTTCGAATGCTTTACAGCGATCATGGTCACGGGAGAGACTCTCTCTCTCTCTTCCGAAAAGATAGTTTTATTTAGAAATAATACAGTCTTGAATCGGCAATGTGAACTAGATATACGTGAATGGTAAGGGGTCCTTACCACTTATCCAGTTTATTACATTGCCAAATGCTGTCGTAAACACTTTAAATATGAAAATTAACGATTCAAAAATACTCATAAAGGTCTATTGTATACAAAATATACTTATAATTTTGATTGTAAAGAAGGTGGAGGCCTTTGAAAAGATGTCGTCCTACTTTCGGTGAAGAATAGAAATTTTAAAAATTGTATTGGAATGAAATTGTTAAATCTTAATAAATGTCAGTCCCATGTTATTATATTTTCTTACATTTTGTGCGTCCTAACTCTCGCCGATCGTGTCGAAGTATTTTCCCATCGGACTTTGATAGTTAAAGAAATAGAGACTGCAATTGTATACTATATCAGTCATCTGTATACATGGCAAGTGTCAATAAGATTGGCCGCCGTGGCCGTTTTTTTAGCCTTAACCAAAAAAAAAGATTTGAATACATTTATTTAGAAATGTTGAAAAAGTCTTTCATAATATATGTATAATTTATAACAAAGCAGGTCAAAGCTACTCTGAATAAAATGTCACTTTATTTCCTTACGACAAATTCTGACACGGACGTTGCCTTATAAATTATAGTTGATTTTATAACTCTTTTGAATTCTGAAGTTTCCTATTCTTTATTGTAAAAACCGTATATATATATGACGAAGGAGGATTTAGTTACCTTTTTCTGCTAGAATGTGAAACCTTATTGTTTAAAGTCACTATGTTATTTAGTTTACTTTTTATTGCGTTTAAAATGATTTTGAATTTAGAGCAGAGATTTAGTCTGGAGCGGTGTCGAGACGCCATCACGACATTCATGGTGAGATATTCATTGGAGATACGTGGTTTAATAACGTTGGTTGATCGTAATATGCTTTGATATTGAATGTGGATAGTCTGATTGGTGACTATGAACCCGCTAGCTCTCTAAATTATTAGAATTACCGTTTCAAGTTTATAACATTGTGATTTCCCTCAATAAATTGTAATGGAGCATTTAGAAGTTTTTATTATTTGAGCCCTGATAACGCCCACAAGATTAGTAACCACTAAAGATGATGATCGTAGTATAAAGATAACGCGTCATATATATATATATATATATATATATATATATATATATATATATTTCTCCCCTGTTTTCCCTTCCCTTCCCCTTTAGTGTTATCAATACAAAAATTTTGGAAACAATTTTATTTACATAGATAGGTAAATTCTATTCATATATTATGTTTATATAAATTCCGCGTGTTTTTATTTATGTCAATTTTTTTTTCGGTAAAAAATAGGAAGTTCACGTAAGTTGGATAATTATATACTTTCATGGGGGTGAAGACGATTTCGATTGGCCGGTTTTTTAACGTTTTATATAAATTAATAGTTTAGTAGTAAGTAAAGTACCTAATAACTAGTGCCTAGTGGTTGAAATTTGACCATAATCGTTCTCGGCAGAAAAACATTAATTATAATAAAATTGTAACTAAGCCGAATCTGTATGTATTTTTTTCCAGAAAAAATAAACGTTTTTCATTTAAATGCTTTACGTGACCCATAAATCGGGGGAACTGTGTAATTAATTTAGAGTGTTGATGTATGACGCAGTTTATCACTGTACTACCCCGAGGCCAATACATACTACTTCTTAACTTTATACTTCAAATCACCTTCGAAAGTGAATTTTGAACAATCATAAGTTCTTTTATATGTATATATTAACTTTTTTATAAAAAATAAATAAATTTGTTGTAACATTAACACACAGCACTATCTAATTCCATGGTAAGCTACGAGGCTTGTGTAATGGATACCAGATAGTTGATACACTACACATATATAACTTTAAATACATACATTTTATAAAATATATAAACACCCATGGCTGGAGTACAAACATTCGTATTCACTACACAAATGTGTGCCCCCAGCGGGATTCGAACCCGCGACCGCTGACACAGCAAGTAGGATCACTACAAACTGAGTCAAACGTGTGGTCAATAATACATGTACGCCATATTTACATATGTACATATGTATATGTAAATTTGTCGATCGTATTGTTCTATATGTTTGCTATAACGTATACGTTTGGTTTGCTAACTTCACCGGAGAGTAAACAGTTTCATTCCCATGTTTGGTAAATAAATATGTATTTATATGCCTACCTAGAAAAGATGAAGGTTTTTCGAACAAAGGTTTTTCAGGACAAATGTACCTAAACAGAAGCTTATACAATATTTTCTTTACTCTAACTTCAAAATGACGAACGTCCATACAAACTTTTATTGCCTTTTTCGTCTTTAGGGGATCAATTTTTAAAAATCCTTTCGTAGTTTTCACCATCGTTATAAAAGAATCTCAGTAAAATTTCAAGCTTCTACACTCAGTGGTGAAAGTTATGAGATGTCTGTCTGTCATCATCATTAAATTGGTGTAAAATTTTTATAACGAGGATTTCATTATTTTATACTAGCGACTTATACACGATTCATTCGGGTGGGTCCCTATTTGCCTACCAGTACTGTATGTGTTACTCCAGCTTATAGTCTATGTGTGTACAAAATTTCATTCAAATCCGTCCAGCCGTTTCGACGTAAATGATTAACAAACATATACACACATTCAAACAAACTTTCTAATTATATTAGTAGTCTAAAACAAAATTATATGTTTACTACGTTTAATATAGATTTCTCAGAGATGAGATATTTTCCCACAGTAAAGAGTATCATATATGTTGACCCGGATAACCAGCTATCATCATACCAAAATTTCATCAAAATCCCTCCAGTAGTTTTGCGGTCACAGACAGACAGACAAAAATTTTAAAAATTATAGATTCGGCGTCTGTATCGATAATAATGACTATTTCAATAAGATTTTCCAAAAAATATTTAATGTACAGATTTGGCTTAGTTACACTTTTATTATACGACTATGTACAGATATTATACGTATTTTGTGTACGTTCCTTGAATAAATATTATTTCTACGATGTTTTAAGTAAATTGATGTCGTTCCAAATGTTTATCAAAATCTATTAGGCGACACCCTTGTAATCAAATACGGTGAATTTTTATGGTGAAGCGGGTCAGGCCCCTTGGGCGGGGGGTTTAAAGTAGACCGACAGTAGAAATGGGTCAGCTGTATAGAATTTTACGAATAAATTCTGACTTTTTCTTTAAATTGATTATAGTTATTTGATTTTATACTGAACTGGCGATTTATTTTTGCTTCGCGTACATATGGATATCACATACTTACACATTTTTGTTCATAATGTACCCAACTTTTGAATTAGTCATTTTGACGACACGTTTGGCTCAGTTTGTAGTACACTACTTGCTGTGCCAGCGGTCGCGGGTTCGAGTCTCGTTGGGGGCATTCATTTGTGTGATGAGCACGAATGTTTGTACTCCAGTCGTGGATGTATATATTTATAATATGTATGTATTTAAAGTTATATATGTGTAATGTATCAACTATCTGGTATCCATAACACAGGCCTCGTAGCTTACCGTGGAACTAGATGGTGCTGTGTATTAATGTTCCAACATATTTATTTATTTATTAAGTTTCCTCTGCTCAAAGTTATATAGGAAGCCTGTAACTTTCTTCAATAAATAGACTATAAAAGGTAAAAGGTTTTTTCAAAACGCCTAATCCGGATCCAAAAAATCCATAGACACGTCTATGTGAATCTAAAAGTTTTTTTCACTCCTCAGCTACAGTTATAAAGTGCCCCATTATTTTATTTTTAATTAATATAATTTAACAACTGGCTAACGATTTACACGAGACACCTGCCCACTGTATTTCAACAATATAGCTCTAATAGCTTTCGAATGAAATGACTCTGACATACGGACAGACGAAGATGACGAAATTATAAGGGTTCCATTTTGACCTATTGGCTTTGCAACCCTAAAAAGGATGCAAAGTTTTCTCTTCACTTATCTATACATATAATAAAATTTTAACTAAGCCGACTCTGTACATTCAATATTTTTTGGAAAATCTTATTGAAAAAGACATTATTATTGATACAGAGGCCGAATCTATAGTTTTTGGAATTTTTGTCTGTCTGTCTGTCTGTTACCGCATAACGGAAAAATCACTGAAGGGATTTTGATGAAATTTGGTATGATGATAGCTGGTTATCCGGGTCAACATATAGTATACTTTTTATTGCGGGGAAATATCTCATTTTTGAGAAATCTATACTAAAAGTTAGAACGTAAGTAGGGACGAACCCGAGCGGAGTGAGGGTGAGTCGCTAGTTAATATATAAATTTTATGTGTATATTCACATTATAGAAATTAGATAATTTGTTGTTACATAAAAGAAAAATAACATACATTTTCTATTCTATTTTAAGGGTAAGAATTTTATAAAAAGATTAGATACCTTCTTTGACACTAAGTTATTATTATTCGTCCCTTGTCCTTTTTTGTCCTGAGGGCTTCGTATAGAACAAATGCTATTTCAATAACTTGAAAGTTTCCTTTGACGTTACGAAAAGTTATAGTTATTTATACAATTATATATAAGAGTTTTGTGTGCTTGATTTTGAGAAACTAAGGTCTAATAAAATGAAGATCTCGTAATTTGTCTTTCTATAAGACATCTTAGATTTTGGTAACAGTAACATCTTGTATACTTTGCCTCAGGTGCCAGATTTGATAAATAAAATAAACAATTATGATATTTCAGCCATTTTAACTTCCCACTAATGGGCACAAGGCTACCATCAAAGTTAGGAGATTAGGCCAAAGTCCATCATAGGAATCAGGGGAAGGATTAATAATTTATTTTCTCACAATCAAAGCCAAGTCGTAATCATATATTAGTTATAATCATATGATTACCAAGTGGTAATCATATTGAAATATATTATTAGAACTTTGAAATGTTATACGTTGTATTACCAAATGAATATATGGTAACGGAAAATAGCGAGAGGAAATGTGTATATCTAAGAGAATCTAACTTGTTTTCGAATGATAATAATGTTAAGTCCGCCAGCCCTTACTCGGCCACAGCGGTAGATTTTGACCTGATACCTTTATAATTGTAAGAAGAGAGAGCTCAGTGATGAGATCAACTTTAATTTAATGAACATCAGAGATGAAAATCAACTTTAATGGAATAGGGTTTGCTGTGCTATACAAAAAAACAGCTACTAAAGTATTCTCACTTGAAAGCTGTTTTCATTATTTTAAGTTTTATTTAGCGGAAGTCATCATGTCAAGAGTTTAAAATAAGCAAAAATATGAAGCTATAAAAGTTACATAAAAATAAAATATACTGCCATTTTATACTGAAAACGTTTTTAAAACTTTTTTAATAAAAATCTAGATAGATTTTACCGGAGAGCGAGTTTTACGGTTTGTTGAAGTGAATATAAAATTTTAGCACGACATATTTTTGGCAGCTGACCGTTTGCCATGAAGGCGAACGAATTAACTAATTAGGCCATTGGTTCTGGGTTCAATTATTATTCAAAAAAAGGTGTCTATGCATATAGGTATAAACATATACCTATATATATAAACATCCAAAGATAAATTTCAGAACTTTTCAGAAGCTTTTCTACTCTGTCAACGATTTTCTTTTTTTTTTAGTAGATATTGACGAGCTTTAGAGTTAGCAATAAAAACATTTTCAAGCAGTTATTTTTTTATATAGATAGGTAAATTTTATTCATACATATTTTCATCAAATTTTCAATATTGATTGACTTTTTTCGAAGAGATTTCGACTCTATTACTGAAACATAATATTTTTCTACAAAATTTGACACCACCAACAACTAAATACTAATCTTTTCGGATTTATTTTGTATTTAGAGTCTAAGTCGTTCTCACGACTATGATTGCTGTCAAGCATTCAAAAACATTGGGAACCAAAAATCAATCTCACTGAGACTGAAAAAATAGTTTTATTAATAACTAGCGACTCACCCTCGCTTCGCTTCGGGTTCGTCCCTAGACAAAAATAATTCTATCCCACGGGAACCGTACATTTTTCCGAGATGACATATAGCCTATAGCCTTTCTTAGTTAACGGGCTATCTAACGCAAAAAGAATATTTCAAATCAGATTAATTCCGGAGATTAGCGCGTCCAACCAAACAAACAAACTCTTCAGCTTTATAATATTAGTTTAGATGTCAAAAATTCGCGCGAATCTAAGAAAGTATTGGTATCCCACCGTTACTTATAAAGTGATATATAACGGTATACCTGTTTAGTTAAAAAACAATTATTACTTCTTGTATTTGTTACAGTTAATTGGACAATGATTTTAAGTTATTAAAGTATTCAGTTTCACAGCACTTAGGAGACAAGTAGGAGTACATTTGAGCACGGTCTGAACATCGATCTTCGATCGCCCTTGGCCCACTTGCCACACTAATGACTTGTTCAAATTATTTCTATATATATATATATATAAGTGGGTTGAAATATTTTATCTATCTGTTTGTAGCACAAAAATCTAATAGGTATATAATAATAAAATTGTCACCATTTTTTTTAATTTACCTAAATATTTGTTGATTCATCTTTTTTTCGGTTTTAATAGAATTGCTTTGTAGTTACAAACACCAAAAATTACTCAATATTATTTTTGAAGTTAAAAAAATATATGCGTACCTACTTCAATCCCTGCTTTTTAAACCAATCTTGGCAATCTATGTGAAGCAGTGAATGTATTTCGACCGAGGCAACGACGACGACAAAGATTTAATTTTTTAATTCTAATATTTATCCGTACCTTTTTGTTTTTGGATACATATATTAGAGACCAAGCTTCTTGACTTATTATGTTTGATTTAAAGCATTCGAAACGTCAGAAGTAAAAACTTAAAATAAAACTACGAGGAAATCCGAAAAGATATTTTAATTGTCATTTAAAATTATCTCAGGGAACTAAATAGAAATGTAGTAAATAATAAATTGCATCTAAATCCATGGGCAAAAGCTAGTTCATTCAAATTACATTTACGTATTTACATCATCATCATTAATCCCAAGCCTTCAAATAACAAGATAAAGCAAAGTTATAACTACATAAGTTAAACCAGACTGATCGATCGATTATTTTTGTACCTAACTTTCTGCTATCCGTAACAAACGACCTGAATACAAAATAAATATTGTCTTTAATATTTATATTGTTTTCGTAGAAATAATTAACTTTGCATGAGTTTGTTTTTAGGGTTCCGTACCCAAAGGGTAAAATGGGACCCTATTACTAAGACTTCGCTGTCCGTCCGTCTGTCTGTGTGTCCGTCTGTCACCAGGCTGTATCTCACGAACCGTGATAGTTAGACAGTTGAAATTTTCACAGATGATGTATTTCTGTTGCCGTTGTAACAACAAATACTAAAAAACAGAATAAAATAAATAATTAAGGGGGTTCCCATACAACAAACGTTATTTTTTTGCTCGTTTTTGTTCGATACTGATAACGGCAACAGGTAAACGCTTGAAATATTCACAGAATATTTAGTTATATATTCATTTTAAAATAAATAATTAAATAAAAATAAAACAAATATTTAAGTGATTTACACCACCACCAGATAGATCTTGTTATTATTTTTTACATTTCTTTAGAGCTTATCAACTATCAAAAATATAAACATACATGTATAATTGTATTTGTATATAGAGTATATGTATATATACTAATATATAAAGTTGAAGAGCTTGTTTGTTTGTTTAACAACATTCTCTGGATCTACAGGTCTGATTAGAAAAAAATATTTTTTCGTTTTACTTATCGAGGAAAGCCAGATATAAGCTATCTTACATCGCACTACGAACTACGAGAACAGAGTATTTTGCAAAATTAAAGAACGCGGACGGAATCACGAGAAAATATTAGTGCATGTACATGCACGTATGATAATACGTTTGGATCAGTCTGTAGTGATCGTACTTGCTGTGCCAGCGTACCGCTTGGGGTATTTATTTGTGTGATAAGCACGAATGTTTATACTCCAGTCATGGGTGTCTATATTTATAACATGTATGTATTTAATTTTATATATATGTAGTGTATCAACTATCTGGTATCCATAACACAATCCTCGTAGCTTACCATGGAACTAGATGGTGCTGTGTGTTAATGTCCCAACATATTTATTTATTTATTATATACATACAGTCGAAAATCTATTATTAATGACGCAATCAAATATAAAAAAATATATGTACAAAGCACTAGCTGATTTCCCCACTGACATTGTATTTAAACTACAAGTCATCATTGCTCCAGGTCACTGAGTATTTTAACTTTATTGTTAATTATAACAGTTAACAGAGTTAAGTGTAAATATGCAGATTCATTCAATTTCATTTAGCTGGCACATACTGCTGCTACACAAACAGTCGTGATGAATACGCCTGACCTGCATCCAATAGCTGCGTTTATAAATGGATTTATCCAGTGTATAACTATTTTTACCTTTTAAAATAGAAAATGTCTTTATTTTTTTTTTATATTTTAATACAGACAAACATACATATATGACCTAAGGTAGTGGAAGCCCAGTGGTTGCGCGCTCGCTTGGGAGACGGAAGCGGGTTCCAATCTCGGATCTCGCAGCTCTGATATTTTCATGTGTGCATAATTTCTAGCATGATTACCACTTGTCTCCGGTGAAGGAAAACATCGTGAGGAAACCTGCATGTCTGAGAGAGCCTAGCAAGTTTTCCAAAGACATTGAAGTCCGCCAACCCGCACTTGGTCAGCGTGGTGGACTATGGCTTGATACCCCTCGAAAGAAGGTCTGTGCCCAGCAGTGGGACATTAAAAAGAGCTGAATACATATCTGACCTAACACAATATTAATATCACTTACTTTATATCATAGAAATAACATATATATGTACGTACTGACATCTGTATGTAAGTCACTCTATTACCATTGAAAAATACGAAGAAAACTTACTCAACCAAAAGTGTAAAGATGTAGTATCTATTATGTTTTCATCTTAAACGGATTATTCTAATTTGTATTTAAATTTAGCTTTTAAATAATTTTCACCCTGAACTTTATCAAAAAGTTACAGACCAGTTTAATGAAAGTTTTCATAGAGCTTTACTCTACAGAGCTTACTAACGAGGGTGTGACAGAGAGAAATCGATTGAGAGATTGACACGATAAATCCATAGTATTACATAGTTTTAAAGATTAGAAAGGAACTTTTTGGCTTAATCAGGATGATTGCTTCACGCACGGATTGTCCGATCCAACACAGAATGATGTGTATTATAATAGGCCAACATTGACTGATGACTCACTGTTATTTTTATTATATAGTGTTTTGTATTTTATTATTTCTATTATATTACTATTCTTTTTATTTTCTATTCATGACATATTTTGATGTATTGTAATTTAATTATTATTAATTTAAACTGACTAATTGACATGCCTTAAATTGATATACATGATTTATTTAATTCAATGTTAAATGTTTGTATTTTACTTTGCTCATTTCTGTCATTTCTGTTATAATTTTGTAGTATTTTAATTCTATTTTATGTGTTACTGTTAAATAATGATATTTTTTTTATGGACTCCCTGTCTGAAATAAATGTTTATTATTATTATTATTATTATTATATAATCCATTTTGATAAATTAATGAATATTTATTTCATAATATTGGTATAGTTTTCGTAGTTTTGTAATTTACTGAGTAGGACTATGTAGTTATGTAACACAATAATTATCATGCTACATTCTTGGCAAGATAACCAGAGAGATTAGTGTGTCTGGTGCTAAGATTTATACTTATATCCTTTCTTCCTTAATCCTCGGAGTTTGAACCTTTAAATATAATAAATAGGTACTTGTTATTAAAACTTGGCTCAGTTTGTAGTGATCCTACTTGCTGTGCCAGCGGTCGCGGATTCGAATCCCACTGGGGGCATACATTTGTGTGGTACGAATGATTCTAAACCAGTCATGGGTGTTTATATTTATAATATGTATGTATTTAAAGTTATGTACGTATAGTGTATCAACTATCTGGTATCCATAACACAAGTCTCGTAGCGTACCAT
This sequence comes from Fabriciana adippe, assembly GCA_905404265.1. Lineage (NCBI taxonomy): Eukaryota > Metazoa > Arthropoda > Insecta > Lepidoptera > Nymphalidae > Fabriciana > Fabriciana adippe. The sequence goes on from FR990004.1 coordinate 12,505,034, forward strand.
GGAACTGGATGGTGCTGTGTGTTAATGTCCCAACATATTTATTTATTTAATTTATTTTAAGGGCTGACAAAACTGAGGACTTATTTTATTATTTTACAGTTAAATGTTTATAAATCAACATTTATTTTCCAAATCTGCCATTTATTCTGGATCGCGGTTCTTAAATCACGTTCTAAAAGAAATATGTATTCGTATCTACATATAATAAGTAATTCATACATTTATATAGCGGTCACATCCAAAACATCTTATAAATTATTTACAAGCCAGACGACTTGTAACCAAATAATTTTAATACAATATTTAACTTTTCCCAATAAATAATACACATGAGAACGATGACACGTTTGGCTCAGTTTGCAGTGACCCTACTTGCTGTGCCAGCGGTCGCGGGTACGAATCCCGCTGGATGCATTCATTCGTGTGATGAGGACAAATGTTTGTACTCCAGTCATGAGTGTTTATTTTTAAATTATGTATGTATTGAAAGTTATATATGTGTAGCGTATCATCTATCTGGTATCCATAACAAAAGCCTCGTAGCTTATCATGGAACCAGATGGTGCTGTGCGTTAATGTCTCAACATATTTATATTTATTTATTTATGAAAATCTAACATGTCTGAAAATTTCACACTGACGTTTATCTCATCCTGAACTACGGTACTAATAAAGTGCTTTATGTCAAGCAATATGAACACTTCAATTGAACGAACAGATTTGAACAGCTTTGAATACTAATCATCCTATTGATCCACTCAAATTGAATTGACTGTACCTGTAGAGATCAGCAAGTTCGATTTGTTCCATTTAAGTGGTAAACACTACGAGGTGCTTATTTGTATTCAATGAATGATTCATTTTAGATCTTATAATGAATTAGAAAAATATTTTTTCTTAAATTGATATCGTTTATAAAATGTCGTATTTAATTTCTTGATATTGTTTTACTTAGTCCAGTTCATACCTTTTTTTGAGTAATATTATAGTGGAATTTGTTTTCACTTGCTTTATTTTGTTACTAGCGACTCACCCTCGCTCCACTCTGGTTCGTCTCTATGTATGTTTTAACGGATAGTATAGATTTCTCAGAGATGAGATATTTTCCTGCAGTAAAAAGTATCCTATATGCTGACCCGGATAACCAGTTATCATCATACCAAATTTCATCAAAATCTGTCCAGTGGTTTTCCCGTGATGCGTTCCCAGACAAACAGACAGTCAGATAAAAAAGCTAAAAACTACAGATTCGGCCTCTGTATCGATATTAATGACTATTTCAATAAGATTTTCCAAAAAATATTTAATGCACAGATTCGACTCAGTTAGAATTTTATTATATGTATAAATATAAGAAACTTGATATAGATTATTGATTTTTTTTACAGATAACACTAAAGCTCGTCAATAGCCACTAACAAAAAAATCGGTTGACAAAAGGAGGTTTCGTCTTTGCCTATATATATATATATATATATATATATATATATATATATATATATATATATATATATATATGTATATAATCCGTGATGAAGCTGAATGTAGTTCTGAGAACTTAACAAGAAACTCAACGTTGGTTTAACTTCCAATAATTTTCATGAAATATGATAGCTATTCCGCCAGTTATTATTGTTCTAGATTTAGTATAATGTAATACGATATTGAAAAGACATGGATGAAGTACTAAATGTACTCAAAAAATGTTTCTTTTTTTAATAATCATGATTTAATCCCTCCCGGACAAATTCTAAGAAATCCGTGCGAATTTCCGAGAATTCAATTGTTATCTAGCACACCGGTGTGCTCGCGGTCCGCGAGGAGTTAAAGACCAAATCCTTTTGTTACAAGTTTGCAAGGCACGCAAAATTTTGATTTTTTAAAGCAAAACGCGTTTTAAAACGTAGGGTGCTGTTATAATATACTTTTCGTCTCCGTATTCTAAACCATAAAAGTGACAAAAACATTGTCTAACTATATATTTTAACCTACTTACAAAAAGGAAGAGGTTTTATATGTTTGTTTTTTTTTTTTTTTTTTTTATTATGTACCGGCACTGACTTCAAGCACAGCTGACTTATAGTAAATGAAAACCCTCGATCAGTTAGTTTTTACTTTTAAGTGTCCGGAAGTCGGTTTTTATATATTTTTTTAAAGTACTTTGGTGCCAATTTTCAAGTTTTTTGAATTCATTTTTTTATTTTGTGGGTAGGCTGTCTGTAACAGCTATATAATACCTTTGAGACATCTAACACCTTAGTCTCTCCCGTGACCATGATGACTTGCTGTAAAGCAATCGAAACGTCGGGAACCAAAAATCAAAATAATCAAAATCCGAAAAGATAGTTTTATTTAAATGTCAAATATTCGCGTAAATCTAAGAAAGTATTCTTATAGAAATTCTACGCAATTGCAAACTCTGGAATCTTAACTAAGCTGTACGTGATACAAGGGATTTGTGAAAAAAATGAACAAAGGAATCGATACTAAGCCCTGACATGCTCTGAATACTAACGAAGTCTAGTCTGTGTGAGCCCACTCAGTTTCCAGATACATCACTTTTTTTGTTTTAATCTAGCTACCTGACGTACATGGTTAGTACGAGTTTTTATAAAACTCAGTACCTAGGCGACCGGATTTTGTTCAGAGTTTTCGGCCAAAACTAAAAACTTGAATAAATACAAAGAAAAAGACAAGAGTGAAAACTTTGTATCCGACCGGGATTCGAAACCGGTCACCTGTGATTGTCAGTTTTGCGCATTGGCCGCTTAACCACGCTGCTTATGCCTGGACATAAGAAATTATCGACCATATTTTGTGTGGAATAATGCGAAAGAAACCGGTATGAAAACTCAAAAACAGGCGTTTTCCCAGACATAATGTTAATCTAGATCGATTTTCTCACCCGAAAACCCTCACATACCAAATTTTAGCGAAATCGTTAGAGCCGTTTCCGAGATCGCCGGTATAAATAAATAAATATACAAGTATTGCTCCTTTGAATATATTAGATATAATACCGGTTTTAAAGCGTTTTGAAAACCGGAAGAAGCACTCAAATTAAGCGTACTTTTTATATACTAGAAAAGAAAATACATTGTAATTACATACATGTATAATTATTTATATTAAATAAAAAACTTTTGGCAACAAAAAAAAATTGTTATTTCTTTTTGTTGTTTGTTTTTAATTTGTTTTGTTTTGTTGTTTTGCAACAAAAAATGTTTTACATAAATGAAAATCATTGTTGTTGTCTTATTAGCTAAGTTCTATACTTTGAAAGTACATAGATGAAGTAAGATATAAAGATGGTTCAAAGTTTCATTTTTTTAGCCTACAAATTGACCGTCGAAGGAATATAATACATTATATCTTCCTTAAGTATGTTATCTATACAGATAAATAAAATTGAAGTGTCTGTTTGTAATGTCAAAATAACAGCTTTATACTAAATGTATATGGAATTATATACGGTACTTATAAGAAAAACACAATTTTTTAAATTTTTGTCTGTCTGTTTGATCCGGCTAATCTTCGAAACGGCTGGACCGATTTTGACGGAACTTTCACTGGCAGATAGCTGATGTTATAAGAAGTAACTTAGGCTACTTTTATTTTAGAAAAAGAATTAGAGTTTCGTCCAAAAAAATAAAACGCACCCGAGCGAAGCAAGGGTAGTCGTTAGTTCTTTTATAAAACTCATCTCTTCAACTAAGTTGAAGGTTGAATATGAATCAAAGTGTCTAATGTCACAATTCACCATAGCACAAGATGCCGTAATTTCAGGATCAGAAGATTTTGATACTCTTACCATGACTGAAAGTTTTCTTTGTTGTTGCTATGGTAATACACATATTATTTAATGTCCCACAGCTGGACATGAGCCTTTCTTTAATACGACGGGGATCAGACCCACCATGCTGGTCAAGTATGGTATGGCGTTGCAACTACACGTAATGTATTTTGAAATTTTCCATTATTAGAAAGTACTGTTTTTGTTTGTAATTGAGAAATAATCTCGAAAACTACTCAAGCAATTCCAAATATTCTTTCATTAATACACTTACTGACTATACTCTACTAAGTAACATAGGCTTTTTTTAGTTGACGTTTCACGCGAGCGGAGTCGCGAATGAAAACTAGTGCAGCATAAAGTTATGTAACTGATAGCTTTATGAAGGCTGTATTTTAGTCTAATTAATACTAATATTATAAATATGAAAATGTGTTTGTTTGATTGTCCTTTTATCACGTCAAAACAAAGCGACGGATTGGTGTGATTTTTTTGTGTGGAGAATGGAGATAGTTGGAGGGCTGGAACGTGACATAGGCCACTTTTTACAGCGGAAGATCATCTAAATCTCATGGAAAAAATGTGCAACTCACAACACTCATCATATGTATCCATTATATAGGAGAAGCGAAGCAAACAAATTTTAAGGTAATATAAAGATCAATGATTTCAACTTTTCGAACATAATTGAGCAACAATTTGTTGTTTGAACTTCTAACAATATATTGATAACATGAATTGCTTTTTCTTTTGAGGAGTGAAAATACGTGTTTCGTACTTATTTCTTCATTTTGTAGATAAAATTTTTTATTAGGAATTATTGTGCTGCAAATATATATATATATATATATATATATATATATATATATATATATATATATGTATATATATATATGTAAATATATATATATATATGTATATATATATATATATATATATATATATATATTATAGTATTATATATTTACTATGTTGACAAAAATAATAACTGTACATTCAATATATTCCTTAAAAAAGTTAAAGTATTTAAATTCAAAGTAATATTACCATAACATATGTATTGACGACAGGTTTAGCTCAGTTTGTAGTGACCCTACTTGCTGTGCCAGCGGTCGCGGGTTCGAGTGCCGCTGGGGGCATTGATTCGTGTACTCCAGTCATGGGTGTTTATATCCCTTTATATCACCGTGGGACAGTACTGGAACATACCAAATTATTCCTTATAAAATCTAAAGCAAATGATTTCTTCAGTTATAAAACAGAGTTCCCACTTCGGAACATACCTGGCTTTGATAATTAGTACAGTTCATACTCCAGATATGATGCTTTTTCAATACAAACGAATGTGAATCAAACGTTTACCGGTGACGTGAAATAAGTTCGTTTACAAAATATTGAAAAATCTACGAAAAATATATATACTGTAAAAAGTGTGTGTTTGTGGTATAAATCTGTAGGTAAGTTTATGTTTATAGATATTTATTGTAGTTATTGAATATTTTTTCATAATTTTTGAAAATAATTGCCATTTCGTGTTTGTACCTGTTCTGGCACATTGTGTTACTAAGTATACCTAGTGTCATACATTGAGCACTTTTTTATTCTTTCGACAAGATGGTTTCCAGAGCTCTAAGAGAAGAGGGAATAGAGCAGTTCCTCTTTGATTATGCCGAGAGTGAAAATAATTTCGACGATGATGATGTCAGCATCAGAGATCCTGATTTTGTTCCAGATTTGGAAGTGCCTATGGAAGTCGATAATTTTGAAAAGGTTGATGGAGTGAAAATTGACGCCATTATTGTAAGTATTGAGAATTTTAGTAGTATATCCCAACGGCCACCTCCTTCTGGAACCCTACCACAACCAGGAACATCATTTAGACCTGGACCGTCAGGACGTAGTCAAGCCAAGCAGAAATTGAATCTACGTTGGAAAAAAAAGAACCTGCGGCTAAATTCTGCAGCAATTCTACTTTACAGGTGACGAAGATTTGCCAGCAGAGTTTCTACAACTTGATAGTCTGGTACAGTTCTTATTTAAAATATTTCCCAAGAAACCCTTTGAAGAGGTTGACAGCCAAACTTGTCTCTACATTATGCAGTAAGATACTAACATACCCTTCCGCGTCATAAAGCCCGATATCCACCAATTTATTGGTCGGGTTTTCATCATGTCATTAGGTACACCTTCCAAAAATGACGAAACATTGGAGTGGTGGTTTAGGAACAGCTCTAGTAAAAGACACATGTTATCAAAATCGAAAAAATCATGCGATTTATTCACTTTAACGACAACCTGAAAATGGTTCCTCGCGATGAACCAAACCACGACCGTCTTTACAAGATCAGGCCAGTTATGACAACTACGAAGCAAGAGATGACCAGTTCGGATGTTTTACCGTTTCCTTCATCTTGTCATGTCCTATGCCTGGTTGCTATACAAAAGGGTTCCTAAGACCAAGAATACAAATGCTCTACTGCTGGCATCTGCTGATTTTTGTGAAGAGATTGTTGCGCTGCTCTGCAAGATGGGGATAAACGCTCAGGTACAACATGGAAGTGAACCAGGCCAAAAAGGGTTCAGCTCAATTTTTGCCTCTAGCAGCTTTTCGCCATGACCAAGTCGGTCACTGGCCAGTATGGGTCGGAAAAGGATCCGTTGCAAGATTTCTAAATGTTCTGGCAAATCACAAACCATTTGTGAAAAGCGTGGATTCGCATTATGCAATAACAAACAAAAAACTGTTTCGAAGTATTCCATACTTCGTAGAGGAACATATTGCTGCAATGTACCAGTTATGGCACACTCCCCTTTTTTTGATTTTGTGGAGTAACTAATTAAAAATTTTGAAAATTAAAAAATACGTGTTTTTTTATTTTCCAAATGCTACACTAAGAGCTACTTTTTATTAAATAATATGTTATTGAGTTATAAAGGGATATTTATAATATGTATGTGTCAACTATCTAGTATCCATAACACAAGCCTCGTAGCTTACCATAGTACTAGATGGTGCTGTGTGTTATTTATTTTATTATCTTGTCTCCTTTTTCATACACGTCGTAGAAAACTCTTAAACTCCAAAAATATTAGAATGACAAAGTAAGCAGTAACTAACATATATTTTCAAACTTGTATGTTTATAAAAGACTACAGGATAAAAACGATAATATTTTTTATACAGTGTCACATAAACGCTCGTGTAAGCAGTAAAAGAACAGCGCAAGTGAGCTTATATTGTACATGAGTGTTGTTTTATTTTCTAAGAGTTCCTTTTCACTAGTTATTTTCTTATAAATAACGAGCGACCTCGTTCACTTGTTAAGTACATATTATGTGTGTATATACATATATATATACCTCTCTACCTCAGTAGTCTAGTGGCTAGTATACATAGCTGTAGATCTGGAGTTCTTGGGTTCGAGTACCAGGTCCAGACTTGAGTTCTTCTAAATAAAAGTATCTTTTCGTATTATTTCGCGGATTTATTTTGATTTTTGGTTGCCGACGTTTCGATTGCTTTACAGCAATTATGGTCACGGGAGAGACTAAGGGTTTAGACATCTTAAAGGCGTTATACATATACTTGTTATAGACAGTGTCTAAAAGTGCCTGACAGTGAAAAAAAAAAAAAAAAAACAAAAATTAAAATAATTCCGCGAAATAATCTGAAAAGATAGTTTTATTTTAAATGTCAAATATTGAGTATTTTGTTAAGGATTTCCGAGTTTAGGAATCTGACGGTGTTTTCCACTTGAAGCCGTCGGTCCTATGCCTGATCTCTGACCGGTCGTGTCTCGTGTCGTCCCACCGGAGTATGAGAGTGACAGGAATAGAGAGTGCACTTGTGTCTGCGCGTACACTTGTGCACTATAATATCTCCTGCGCAGTTGGCTAGTCTCAATGAGATTTTTTACACGAATTTATTTTTTTTATTATTAATTTCTTTATAAATTTAACATTTTTCAAAATCATTTACCTATGTCATTTAAAGGCTTAAAAATATGCTAAAAATAATGTTATACAAGTAAAGAAATACACGTGCATATTTTACAAATAGGTACACCGAAAATATCTATTTTAATATGTCCATAAAGAGCTCCACACTCTTTTTATTCAAAGTTTTAATATTTTTTTTACTAACGAAGACCTTATGAACGGGGGTTGGCCAATTTTACTTTTTTATTAAAATTGCTATCTGCCAGCGTCATTGCTGGTCTAGACTACACAGTTTTAAAACTAAATTGAATATTCAATTTCACGCTGTGAACTTCATTTATTTAAAATTAATTAAAAACTAATATTCTTCACCTATAAAATCTTTAAAAAATATTAAAAGATATCTCATAAAAATAAATATAATAAATAAATATAAACATGTTGGAACATTAACACACAGCACCATCTAGTTCCATGGTAAGCTACGAGGCTTGTATTATGGATACCAGATAGTTGATGCACTACACATATATAACTTTAAACACATACATATTATAAATATAAACACCCATGACTGGAGTACAAACATTCATGCTTATCGCACAAATGAATGCCCCCAGCGGGACTTGAACCAAAAATCGTCGGCAACCAAAAATCAAAATAAATCCGCGAAAAAATCCGAAAAGATAGTTTTATTTAAAATGTCAAATATTCGCGTAAATTTAAGAAAGTATTATTGGACTACTTATTTAAATTCTAGTTGAAACGAAGCCTTAAATTAAAAATCGATATCGATAGTAGACAAATCGTGACCTTAAAACTTGCTATCGATAATAGTGGAGCTATAAATATATAACCTAGAAGCCGTCTTCTTAATGCCTTTTGAGTAGACTGTGCATTATTTATCACTCAGTGGCTTACATATGTTTGCTGTACGTAAATAGGTTACGTTATGTCTCTCAATGACAAGTTAGGTAATAAATGTAATCTATATGTTACAGTCAAAACTATTTTTTAGTCAAAACTACGTTTGACTAAAGAGGTTGGTCAAAATTAATATTGACTGCAAGCTTTGGTCTATAGCAGTTTTGATTGGCATATCGGTCAAAACTCTTAAAAAGTTAAGAAGGTAAGTAGGTTGAAGGTTACTCGGAAGAACCCTTTCTTTCTTTCTAGGTTAGGTTAGGTTAGAACAGTGACCACATAATTTTAAGAGTTTTGACCGATATGCCAGTAAAAACTGCTATTGACCAAGACCTGCAGTCAAAACTACTTTTAACTGTTTTTGTCAGTCAAGAGTAGTTTTGACCACGAAAGAGTTCAGACTGTAACATACATATAATAAAATTCTGAGTCGAATCTGTACATTAAAAATTTTTTTGGAAAATCTTATTGAAATAGTCATTATTATCGATATAGAGGCCGAATCTATAGTTTTTAAAATTTTTATCTGTTTGTCTGAATGGGAACGCATCACGAATAAAGCACTGGACAGATTTTGATGAAATTTGGTATGATGATAGTCGATTATCTGGATCAATATATAGGATACTTTTTACTGCGGGAAAATATCTTATTTCTGAGAAATCTATACTAAACGTTATGACATAACTACTACAGATAAATTTTACATAATTCAGAGTGTTGCCATTTCATATAAATATTATATGTCCATTGTTCGAATGCCTTACTATAATATTCTGGTAATGTCACAACTTGCTTTTATGCTACTACCATGTGTTGTAAAATCTCTCGCTATCGAGGGCGTAAAATTTTCTGGCAGTTATACATGATCCTTATAAATAGGCCTCATAAATGATTTTAAAAGGTGTTCACTGTTCACATAAAAGTTAACGCTACTGAGTCTTGATTTATATACATATAACTAATCTCACTTTCTTATTTTTATATATGTGAAGAAAAGATTGACGTCATGTTTTTCATAGAGGCAGTATAGTATGGACTAAATTTCATCAAAATCTGTCCAGTGGTTTTCTCGTGATGCATTCCCAGACAGGCAGACAAAAATTCTAAAAACTATAGATTCGACCTCTATATCTATAAAAATGATTATATTCATAAGAATTTCCAAAAAAAATGTACAGAATCGACTCAGATAGAATTTTATTATATGTATAGATGTACATTGTATAAGAATTATATTTTTAACTGCACAAAGTCTAATAGAGAACGCTGTGACTATACTTAAGCAGATCATGGTAGTAAATTTAAAATATATCGCGGCTCGTACATATTTCATACTCTTTCAATCAATATCGAAAATTTTGGTTCAGTTATTTTAGGCATGCGTTATGTAAAAAGTATGTAAAATACATATTTCACGAATTGCTTACCGAATATTAACCGAATATTTTGTCTGTTTTCAATCGTAGCCCAATTTATCTTTTTTGGAAAAGTCAAAGTCAAATGAATCAAAGTCTTCTGAACTTGTTTCCTTTAAAACGATTTTATTATTAACTAGCGACTCACCCTGGCTTCGCTTTGGGTTCGTCCCTAGATAAAAACAAATCTATCCCATGAGAACCGTGTAACGGTATTAACGGGCTATCTAATGCAAAACGAATTTTTCAAATCGCATTAGTAGTTCCTGAGATTAGCGCGTTCAACCAAACAAACAAACAAACAAACTCTTCAGCTTTATAATATTAGTATAGATTGACAAATGAATTACACGAGTAGATTAATATCATTTTGGACTGTTACTATGGGAATTTATTATTTGTTCGAAGTAATGGCTTTGAAAATACACGTAGTTACGAGTTAAGCTAATGAGCTTAACTTAATTAGATGTTAAATGCCGCAGATAATTAACTAGTTCATACTTTTAATATAATGATGACACGTTTGGCTCAGTTTGTAGTGACTCTACTTATTGTGCCAGCGGTCGCGGGTTCGAGTCCTGCTGAGAGCATTCATTTGTGTGATGAGCACGAATGATTGTACCCCAGTCATGGGTGTTTATATTTATAATATGTATGTATTTAAAGTTATATATGTGTAGTGTATCAACTATCTGGTATCCATAACACAATTTATTTATGTATTTATATTTATAACTAGTATTCGCCCAGTGGACGAAATTCGAGCAATTGGGAGGAACTCATATATAATTACGATTTACGTATCTAAAACTAACTGCTTCTAAATTATTTTATTGATAACACTAAAGCTCGTCATGTCTACTAACCATAAAAAAACACTGGAGATTGCCTTAAGCTTCTTTATTCTAAGTAAAAATATGTCATTCCCTCGGGATAATACGGTAATATAAAGCTTATGTTCAGAGAGTTTCGATTGATATGATTCACATAATACTTTCTTAGATTTACGGGAATATTTGACATTTTAAAAGTGTGTTTTTTTTTTGTTTTTTTTTCGTGGTTTAATTTGGAAAACATGAAAATAGTATCTAAGTAAAAAAAATATAAATAATTCTAATTAGTGTTGCAAAAGTATAACAATGTGTTTTATTATTATAAATTTAGTAAGATTAGAAACATTAGTGTTTATTAGACCAGTACCAAAACGCGTAAAAATTCGAAAAAGTAGTTTTATTTAACTTGATTTTATCCCTCGAGAGTGACACAGGTTATTTTTACCTACGTAGAACGAACTCGAACGAAGTAAGGATGCGTCTCTAGTTTCAAAGAAGCTTAAAAAGATATTATATACTAGCGGGCTAGATGATTTTTTTTAAATTGACATAACTTTTTTATTTAGGAACCGATTGAAATAAAACAAATACTAAATGTTAAGTGAAGCTTACCAAAATATATTAGTGAAAACCGCACTCAAATCGGGTAAGTCATTTCTAAAGTTAACGCGCACAAACGCACAGACAAACAGATAAACCGACAAACAGACAAAAAAACTAAAAATCATTGTTGTGGGTTCTGTTGTGTTAATAAAGATCCCCAATAATAGTTTTTCTCAAATATCTTCAATGTACAGACAGCGATCAGTTACAATTTTATTATATGTATATATAATAAGAAAATCTATTACGTAGATTGAATTTCAATTACTATATTACATTTCATGTGTTAAGGAACAACAATGTTCGGTTAGTCAGACTAATTAGTCCTAAAATGTGAGTTATTCATACGTACAGTTCTATATTTGCATGAATTCATTAATTGGACGGTCATTTACTCGTAATTCCACATCATTTATCCAGTCATTTAATTGAATAGGCTATTGTCAAGCATACTTGCAATTTTTTTATGGATATTAACATAATAACGAATGAAAATCGATTTACAATCAAAAATATCGTAAAACACGCAAAATTCAAAACTTCTCTCTCATGTCAATAACTTTAAGTACAATATGAAGCAATGGCAGTACAGTGGTAATGGACTCGCTTGGGAAACCGAATGAACGGATACAAATCCCGGGTTTCGCACGTCTCACATCTGATATTCGTGTGCAAATCATTTCTATTACCATATGTCTTATGGTGAAGGAATATAAAAAGGAAACCTGCATATCTGAGAGAATTTAGTAAGTTTCCAAAGACATGAGAAGTCCGCCAATCCGCACTTGGCCAGCGTGGTGGACTATGGCCTGATCCCCTTCAAATCGAAGGGAGGCCCGTGCCCACCAGTGGGACGTTAAAAAAGGCTGAATACAATTAATAATTATTACATAATATTAACTAAATTAAGAATTTAGTGCAAATCGACCTTAGTATCGACGTTAGTATCGAATTAAGCAAAAGGCAGCAGACGAAGCCAGGGTATATCTGTATAGGGATAGCTAGTGATAATATAATTAGAAATCAGGGAATGAACTGCACTACGTAAAGTTTGACTCTATTTTGCATATGCAATTTGAATGGCAACTGGAAACAGGAGCTTAATGAAGCCATTATTTTGGACAAATTGCTTCATGAAACTAGGTGAAGCATAAATTATACGTAATTTGACGAAAATTACTTTTGGTAGTTCGGACATTTAGAATGAACATAAATATTTAATATCACCGTATGAAAATCTTTTTCGCTATCTCAAATCTTAAATAAGATGTCATTCCACGATAATTTGTTTGAGAATAGACATCTAAAAGATATGGGAATGACATGATATAACGATAAAAGTCATTTCAATAAAATTATTGAAATTTCTACTGTAACGATTGTAGAATAATATCTTATAAAGCAGATTACGAGTTCGATTTCTATCCTATATATTGCAGATGTAAGAATTATTGTTCTTTTTTTTATTTTTAACCAAGACCGTGTTAACCAACTTGAAATATAACCTTCAAAATATAAACGAAAACAAATTTAGAAGATATCGTGTAACATACACGCAAAAACCATACAGCCATATTAAGCATTACCTTCTTTTGGAAGGTTGGTTAAATTATACAAATTGGAGCTAGTCCCTAATTTATAACACAAAAGCTGAACCCTCTAATGTTTTGGACTTCTCTGAAACTAGCATTCAAGTTGGAAGTAATTTGTCGACTTAGAATCAAGAGCTTCTGTTGCATTCGACAATTTAAGTTATTGGGGACAATTGAGATAGTAAATTGTGAACTAATGACCTGTAAAAGTAGAGATTCAGCGTTTTTACTTTAATCATTTAGATAAAAGAGTATTTAAGGAACCAACTATTCTTAACTAAAAAGGTATGTTGACTTCGACATTACTTTTATCCACTCTAAGCGGTTTAAATTGTTAGTTGAAATTTTACGGGACCATCCTGGAAGTATAATTAGTTCATCAAAAAAACGAAGCGGAAGATATCCCGTAACAGACATACAAACATTTTTTAATTTAATTATATATATCTTTTTTTAATCAGTAAAAAATAAAGGATAAAAATTGGTAAATAATGAAACGATAGTGAACTTAAAACACCAGGGCAATTCATTCGTCATAGCAACTTTGTAATAGAGTTTTCTTTTCTTTTTCTTCTGTTAGTAAATATTTTAAATTATTTGAATTATAAGGCAGTGGTAGCCCAGTGGTAACGCGCTCGCTTGGAAAACCGAGTGAATCGGGTTCAAATCCTAGATCTCGCACCTCTGATATTTTCATGTGCGAATCATTTCCAACATGATTACCACTTGTCTTACGGTGAAAGAAAACATCGGAGGAAACCTACTTGTCTGAGAGAACCTACCAATAGTAAGTTTTAGAAAGACATGTGAAGTCCGCCAACCCACACTTGGCCAGTGTGATGGACTATGACCTGATCCCCTTCATATTAAAGGGAGGCCTGAGCCCAGCAGTGGGACGTTAAAAAGGGCTGAATAATAATATGAATTATAAAAAAAATCCGACACCTAAGGACGGGATATATACTTTAAAAGTAATTTTAGTACCTTTTAAAATGATGTATGTTTTTTAACTGAAAAATAATTGTATTATTATACCAGTAGACTTTTGCATATAATATCCACAAGTGCACTCTCTATTCCTGTCACTTTCATACTCCGGGGACTGGACCACTGAGAGATCAGGCACAGAGCCAACGCGACACGTGTTCTCCGAGGCACGGTGGTGAAACACCGCCAAATTCCCAGCTCTAGGCTGTTACTGAGACTTTCTTAATAGAAAGACTCAATAACTAAACTTTGGCTGACCCGGGGCTCGAACCTAGTACTTTCGAATCTGCAAACGTAAATAGCCACTAGACCACTGAGGCAGTTCTGATATACGAGTATGATGGGACACTAGATTATATAGTGTTTTAAACTTCAAATCTAAATTAATATAAAAAAATATTTTCCTAAAAAACATACAGTTTAAAGAGAATTCATTTAAATGACAAGTTTTATGCTATTCAACTCAGTATCGCTACGCCCTTACATACAGTACATAAAGTGAGTAAGCTTCCACAAGAAGAACCACGACTGTTAACTGCAGCATTTAAACTTATTTCCGTACGTTTAAAAATTTTCCAACTTAAAACTTTTGGCCTATTGAGAATATATAGGGTGTTATAAACTTAGCTGAGAAACCTTTTGAAAGTTCCAAGCGTGATCCTGAGTTTCACGCCTGAGCGAACTTTACACTTTTGAACTAAAGTTTATATACGAGTATGGAGTATCAGTGGGCTTGATCAAGGCTGTTTTACTTCCAAGTTTAAAAGCTTTGCGTTTGAACGGTCGTGGGTTTGATTCTTAATAGGGTAAAAAATATTTATGTGAGTAACTTTTTTTCCGAAAAATACATGGTGGTTTATATCATTTATAAAAACGAACAAGAAAAAAATCATAGTGTTGATTATTCCTAGATAAATATTAGAAGCACATATTTAGTGAACTTGAGTGAAATCAAGGCAGAATGCTAGTTATATAACAAATAAAGTAAATATAATTTAACTTACAAAATCTAATTAAAATAAAAACTAATACAAATGTAAAAATTGTATAGAAATTTCAATACTTATTTTATACAAATAATTCTGTCTGGAAAAAAAATGTATACACGTCACCATCTGAAAAACCCTCTTTTGTGTATAATTAAATTGTACAATAAAAGATTTCTTTTAGTTAAAAATATTTTACTTAAAACGCAAATCTTTTTTACAAAGGATTTCTTAGAATGATAACATTTTTATTAAGGAGCATTAGCTTCTGTATACCAATTTCATAAAAACCCTTCGATATATTTTATCAAGGTCTTTTATCTTCTTTCAATGTATTCCCAAATGGAATAAAACTATCGAAATATTTTTTGACTATAAATTATTATGTCAAACAAAGGCTTTTACTACATCTTGCCTTTAGCTATTTGGCGTATTACAGTTTTACAAATGTGTTGAAAAATCTTTTAAATAAGATCTTCAAATTTCTGAAAATTACATTTAAAACAACGTAAAATTCTGTTGAATTAATGTTAAAACTCCCCGAACCTTGTCATAGTTCTCAGCTTATTAGCGTCCGGCAACCCAGCTAGGCGTGGAGTCAAGACATACACCAGATGGTCCACTTCAGTGGATGGCGTACCACGCGGGTTGCTCCTGATACTTCTCTGATAGCAGAGCTGACGTGGGAGCAACCCCAATATGCATCGGCAGGCCAGACTTCAGGGCTTCGTATCGTAGTGATCCTGCGTCGTGCCATTAAAATGGGGGAGGTTCCGTTGGGTTTTAGTGGGTAGCTTTTGTTATCTTCTAGCGGGTGAGCCCCACATGATATGTGTTTTTACCAACATAAAAAAAACGATGCGGTATACAATATTAATGATACATAATAATATTTACGTTGCCTACATATTTACTGATGAATAAAACTTTGTTCCTAACAGCCGTCGAAATTTCCAGCATGAAACACTTGGTCCGTTTTGTTATTTTACTTTACTTTATGCTTAGTAATTCAATGAGGCCAAGGATATCTTATGTATTATGCATTAGTTTTTACGATCAATACAACAGAAAGAGCCCTAATACAAATTTATCTTGTAATTTTAATTAAAACAATACATCGAATCGTAGTTTCTTTTGTTGTTCTTATTAGGGTATACGCCATAATAAAACAATTTTAGCAAAAAATCAACCATTTAAATTATTATTCCAAAGAAACGGGCCTTTGAAGAAAAACAAATGAACGGATAGCGTAGGCTTAGTAATAGGGTCATCTGCTCTCGAGCGCACGAATACGGTACTTAAAAAATATTCAAACCAGACAAAAAAGCACATATTATATAATTAATTCAGGTTCAAAAATAAGACAAGGGCCTTTAGGAAGATCATTCTCTAAGAATTTATAATTATTTATAATCAGTTAATCGTAAATTGCCGTGTGTAAGAGAGGAACAAAACAATTTCCAGAAAAGAATCGAAATAACTAGAAGAGTTTAGAATTTTCGAATACTAGAATGTTCTTTATGCATATAAAAAGGCCGACAGCGTGTCAAGAGATCAGTTGAATTTCGAAGCTAAGTGAAGATAGAAGAAATACGTAAAAATGGAAAAGTGAAAAAAAAAAGAAGTTAGAGTGAAAGTGTATTTAGCGGTAAAAATTATATATATATATATATATATATATGTATAGATTATATAGATTCAGATATAGATATAGATTTACCAAGATATATATATATATGTTGGTAAATCTCCATAAGTCACTTTTATTAACCAAGAGCAATAAAACATCAGTAGTGCAAAAGACGTCCTTTATTTCCGCTCCTCGAACTCACAGAACGTAACAATATTGTAGGCTCTATGTATATTTATAAATCAATTCAATGAATATGTGCATAAACTTGCAAGTTTCTAAGCGTAAGGACTCTACATTCTATTTCAAATTGCACTCAAACGTTCAAAGTGCTCTCATGTTAAACATGTTAGCTTTGATCTTTGAAGTACTGTATATTGTCGTAGAAGCGGAAAATGGACTATCTAGACGCTATAGTTCCTATTTTATGACCAATGATGTGATTTTTTTTAATATACTATCTCAGTGTTTGACGACACATTTGGCTCAGTGTGTAGTGACCCTACTTGTTGTGCCAGCGGTTGCTGGTTCGAGTCCCGCTGGAGGCATTCATTTTTGCGATTAGCACGAATGTGTATACTCCAGTCATGGGTGTTTATATTTATAATATGTATGTATTTAAAGTTAAATATGTGTAGTGTATCAACTATCTGGTATCCATAACACAAGCCTCATAACTTACCATGGAACTAGATGGCGCTGTGTGCTAATGTCCCAACATATTTATTATTTATTTAGTATAGTAAACTTTCATCATGGAATGATAAATATTGGATGAAAAATATGAGGTACAGCATCCACATAAATTTGTGAATCTGTGTCATTTTGTTACAATGTAGTATGTATTTTTCATCATTACTACAATAATAAATTTCATTTCCAAATATTCATGAATATCTTTTATATCAGCTACACTAAGTATTATATTATAATGCCTTTGAAGATAAATAATATATACTCAGGTATTTCAAATGAAATTGTGACGTAAGTCAGCTTAGAAATTTTTTGTGCATTAAGTAATAGACGAAATTAATAAAAAGTAGTCCTTTCAACATTTCTACCTCTGACATTTTCTCTATACAAAGACTCAAGCCCATTTACTTGCTTATTATACTCGTAATATGCATAGAAATTGAAAACTTTATTATGTGTCAGAAAAATAAATTAATTAATTATTTAATTTACGCGAATATTTGACATCTACTGTACAATCTGTACATTAAATATTTTACCAAAAATATTATTGAAATAGACATTATTATCGATATAGAGGCTGAATCTATATTTTTTAGAATTTTTGTCTGACTGTCTGTCTGTTACCGTTTCACAGAAAATCCACTAGAGAGATTTTGATGAAATTTGGTATGATTATCCGGGTCAACATATAGGATACTTTTTACTGCGAGATAATATCTCATCTCTGAGAACTAAACGTTAAAACGTAAGTCGGGACAAACTCGAGCGGAGCGAGCATGTTAATTTTAAATAAATCTATCTTTTCGAATTTTTTTGCGGATTTATTTTTATTTTATTTTGCTTCCCTACATTTTGAATGCTTTAAAGCAATCATGGTCATGGGAGAGACTAATATTTTAGACGTCTTAAAAGTCATTATATATCTGCTGTCTGTAACAACTATGTAACTACTTTTGAGAGATAATTATAATAAAAAGATAGTTTTATTTAAATTGTGTGTGTATGTTTGTTAGTCCTTGACGTAGAAACGGCTGGACGGATGTGGATGAAATTAAGTATTACAGATAGACTATGCCCACGTAATGTATTTTTTTTTTTTGGGAAATGGATTTACGCATTCCACCTGCGTACATACATATGGGATTCCCCAGCTAGAAAAGCCAATACTACCCGTGAAAACTCAACAGAATCTCCCCGTCTTAATGGGGCGTCATAGGATCGCTTACACACTCAATCATGACTCTCCGACAGCTGTCTATCGAAGTAGACTACAACAAAGGCTTTCTTCTATGATCCACTGTGTTGTCAGTGGAGTACTAAGAGCAACTCGAATTGTACACCGACCACTGGGACTTGTATTGCAGTATATATTTAAAATTACCAACAGCAAACTAAAAATAAGAATAAACAAATGCCACATAAAGTTTTGCAAAAGTTTTAGACCTTGACAAAGGTTTTGTCGAGATTAGATCTCGTGGCTTATTTTGTTTGCTTTTATTCGAAAGAAGGACTGACGCATTTTGTAAAATGAATATATTACACCAATGCCATTATAGAATACACTAGCGACTCACCCTCGCTTCGCTTGTGTTCGTCCCTAGCTTGGATATAGTAAAATGGATGTAGTATGTTATCCTTAAGAGGTAGACATATGCCATCGCAGATTTTTTGTAGACCTTTTTAAGGTGTACAATATTGCAGTACATTATTTTGATCTATCTCGTAGGGTTCAGCCAGTGTTTGCAATGTAAGCGCAAAAAAATGTGTTTATTCACGACATCACATTAGAAACCTCTAAAATTATCAGTGTTTCTCTACTATATTATGCATGTTATATACATATAAACCTTCCTCTTGAATCACTCTATCCATTAAAAAAAACCATCAAAATCCGTTGCGTAGTTTTAAAGATCTAAGCATATATAGGGACAGACAGCGGGAAGCGACTTTGTTTTATACTATGTAGTGATACGCTATTATAAAAAGTTATAACTTTATCCTAATTTTTTTATGTTGTTTTCTAGAGTAGATAGAGTTCATCTAAAGTCAAAAATACAGTGAACATTCATCATAAAGGAATTACTGACTGAAGTTGAAACGTACAATATGTACTTTTTAATTAAAAAGGTACACCGACTTCAAATTCACTTTAAAAATAATAAAAAACTATCACGTTTGATTTCTTGCAACTAATTTAAACCCTTTTAAAAATAATTAAAACAAGCGAAGATACTGCATAACAATAAAACATACACACTAAATGAATACACCCTTTTTGAAATCGGTTAATATCAATTTCATTCATTTTTATTGTACTCGTTAGTAATATTTCTGTGAAAACGTTCATTCTAGAAGCATTGACGTGTTGAATATTAAATAACGATCCATCACGTGGTCACATGAGACCGTACTTCATGTAAATTTCCACACGTCATATAGATGTAATGTAGTGGAAATTGTTAACTATACAAGGTAGAACGTTAGTAATAGTTTATTCAATGCTTCTTTGATAGTTAAATATTGCTTTCACTTTAGTTGAAAAATTTGAGTACAAGATTGCTTGGGTTTCTCCTATTTACTCGACTGTGCGACGCAAAGAAGGGTAATGCGTTTATCAGCCTATGTATGTATGTATGTGTACCGTCCCATTTAGAACAGTAAAATACAGTTGTTATAAGAATTTGTGTCCGCCAATCCGTATTTGGCCAGCGTGGCGGACTATGGCCTTATTTCCCTCGTATTGAAGGGAGGCCCGTACCCAGCAGTGGGACGTTAAAAAGGGCTGAATACAAGAGTTTGAGTGCACAAGTTAAAATACTTATAAGTTTGAAGTACTTTATTTACTGAAGTTATAGTATAATTTGGACGACCCTAACCGGCCACGCCTATTCAATTCAGTATCTTTAAATGCACCCGTAAAAAATGTAGCGACGCATCGCCTCGAAAAGCTATCGCGCGAAGTAAGCAAAACTAAAAATATACAGGGTTATTGGTAATTCGACGTATTTCCGTTAGGAGGTGATAGGGGTGACTATTTGCAATAATTTTGACCCCCATATGCATTATGCAAAAGTGAACCATTTTTGAGTTATCATGGTTTTTAGCTTTTTTCAAAATAAGTCAGAAATGCAACTTCAAAAATTTATAAAAAAAAAAAGTATCAATTTAAATTTCATTTTCTCTTCTGATTTATAAAAACGGTTGAACACCAGTTATATATATATATATATATATATATATATATATATATATATATATATATATATATAGAGAGAGAGAGAGAGAGAGAGAGAGAGATATTGACTAAAGTTGAAAATATAAGTTAAAAAATCCTAATTCCTTCCAAAAATAATTTCTATGACTTAGTACATTTTTAAAGGTATTCCTAAAAGTTTTCATATTAAACAGTTCTATTCGTTCTCTTCAAGTTATTAAATTACCTCTATTTCCCTAGAATTACCTCCCTACTCGTAATACACTAAATCCGTAGATTTTAGTGAGATTCAAGCCAAGTTGAAACCTAAATTTAACTGAACCCTGAACTGTATTATAATATTCAGCAGATATTCAGGAATATTAGGTTCTACTTTGAAAACTAAAGCTCATATTGCTGTAGTATTATATTATGCGAAGATTAAACTTACTGAAAGCTAAGATAATCCAGTTTAGTTGTAAGCCATGACTTCAAAGGTACAAAATTAGGTGAAAAGATTTGGAGTAGAAAGATTTTGTTCTCATATTATTAAGGTTTCAGAAAAACCACTACTTTTGGACATATTTGAATTTTGCATACTTAACATTTATTCATTGTACGCCACCATGGATTGTATGGGGCTTAGAATTCTATAAGAATTCTGTATAAATCAAGGAAAAATGCAAGTGACCATAGCTTACGATGGCAGAATTTCATTTTTTGCACTAATCGCCAGATAGCTGTACGTTATTGTATTTTTGTTTGCTTTCCAAATATAAACCTAGATTTTTTCAATAGTTTATTTAACCAATTTGTTCAGCTATATATACAACGGGATTACGTTTATTTAGACATAGCTTATAGATAAAGTTTGAAATTCATTGCAAAATTGTGCGCAAAAATGGTAATCTCATACATATCACATCACAATCTATACATATTATAATAAAATTCTGAGTCGAATCTGTACATTAAATATTTTTTTGGAAAATCTTATTGATATAGTCATTATTATCGATACAGATGCTAAATATATACTTTTTTAGAATTTTGTATGTCTGTATGTCTGTCTGTCTGTCTGTCTGACTGGGAACGCATCACGAGAAAAGCACTTGACAGATTTTAATGAAATGTAGGATACTGTTTACTGCGGGAAAATATCTCATCTCTGAGAAAATTGTACTAAACGTTAAAACGTAATTAGGGATGAACCCGAGCGGAGAGACGATGAGTCGCTAGTGATAATTACATCAAAATGTTCATTTGTGAAAAACCACAAATTGCTACAAAAAAATTGCTACAATATATTCCATATCCAAGGTCACCTAAGCAGAGAAATGTCTAACTCACGGATAATCTCGCATTAAATAACAACATATTATAAATTAAAGTTAAGTTTGTTCGACCTGATCTCAGAAACGAATATAATATGTATTTTCATACGGTTTTCGCCAATAGAAAAAAGGATTATCCAGGTAGCCTATAAGTTACATTTTATAAAGATTTTGTAAAAATAACATATTCATCCTAGCCTAGCTAGGGTAAGTGACTAGTTTATGAAAATTAATATGTTATAGTTAGTACACTAATTAAAAAAAAAACCTGATAGAAATCGCATCTGTTCTCTTAATGTATGAAACCTAAACTACCTGTGAGAAACACGTTATACTGCGCTAGTAATAACTGCCTCAGGAAAATAATTACAAGGGTGAAGCTGTTCAAAGGCGCCATAAAAGCAATAAAATTGTAAATTCACCACGTATCCTTAATGTTTTTAAAGTCCTTGGAGGTTAAAAACTGGTAAAAGTTAGTTTTTCATATACATTACGTGCTATTTCAAGTTAAAATATAAAGTTAGAAATAGCGGTTGAAGGTATTGAAGTTTAAAAAAATGTATATTGGTATCTTACGTAAGCCTTCACATATATTTATTTATTTATCAAATACAAAAAATCATTTTTATGTGTGTTACACGTGTGCGTGTGCGTGTGTGAGTGCGTGCGAGCGTGCGTGCGTGCGTGTGTGCGTGCGTACGTGCGTGCGTGCGCATGTGTGCGTCTGTGAGTGTGTGTGTGTTTGTGTGTGTATTTGTTACTTCTTAACGCTGAAACGGCTCGTCAGATTTGAATAAATTTTAGTGCGCAGATAGATTATGACACTGATACCATAACACGTAGGTTACTGTTGAGCATCTAGACATGTACCCGAGTGTAGCGATTCATATCTCATGCTGGATAAATAGTTGTATTGGCTAAGTAAACATTTCTTGCATACGTAACATAACTTCGCAGATTAAAATCCTTTTTCGTCATCAAAAATCGTATTATTTAATACAGTTAACTAAAAGCTACAGTTAAAAATTTAAATGAAAACGAAAAGCAAATTCGAGTTAATATTTAAATACTTAGTCGCTGCGCATATTCTCTGTGGGATTCACCGTAAAAGTTATTATGATTGTAAAACAATACTAAAAGTACGTATTATTTTACTAAAAACTTTTCGCTTCAATTATACCCTTAATAGATTTTTATCTCTCGTTTTTAGTGAATTTTGCATTTCATTAATATCCCATGAGAATCTCTTGTTATAACGGGGTAATAAATATGTTGATACATTAACACACAGCCCCATCTAGTTCCATGGTAAGCTACGAGGCTTGTGTTGTGAATAGATAGTTGATACACTATACATATATACTCGTAACTATAAATACATACATGGGTATTTATTTAAACACCCATGACTGGAGTACAAACATTAGCGCTCACACAAATGAATGCCCACAGCGGGATTCGAACCTGCGATCGCTGGCACAGCAAGTAGCGTCACTACAAACTGAGCCAAACGTATCGTCAAACGATGCTCTGCAACTGATAATTCTTACATCTAGTGGACACACTTCTTTGATATTAAATAGCCCCCAGAGGACTAAAAATCCTTACGAGATTTCATCACAGTATTATTAAATGCGATAGGTTTGTATGTAGGTTGATATATTTGTTATTGAATTTAGTACACATATTTACATATATACTTTGATCTGGAAACACATAGGCTATTGTTAGTATTACATTTTTTACCAAAAAGAGGGGCTGATCCTTTGACAAAAGATGGAGTATTTTTGTATCAAGTAGGTAGGGATGCACCCGAGTGAAGCAACGGTAAGTTATTAGTTCTTTTTTATAAAGCCTTACATATCGTCTCACTAGTGATGGAAACAGTGAAGTGTATCATTGTTTTTAACATCACTAGAAAATCTATTTTTTTATTTATTTTCCATTTTAAAGAAATGTATGTAAAAGTTTATTATTTCATACTTCACATGAAAGCTATACTATTTTTTTTAATTTTAATTATATTATCTTCTTTTATACATTCGCGACTTCATTAAGTCAAGAAGATCTTGACTTTTGTATTTCATGGAAATAAAATGGCAATACTCATAATTAACTTTTACTAGACTCTCTGAAAAAGAAAATTACTACGTTTTAAATTTAGCCTAAAACCAGTGGTTGCCCAATGATAACGCGGTTGCTTAGGAAAACAAGTAAAGCGGGTTCAAATCCCGGGTCTCGCACCTCTGATATTCTCATGTGCCAATTATTTTCAACATGATTACCATTTACCTTAAGGTGAAGGAAAACATCGTGAGGAAACTTGTCTTAGAGAACCTAGCATGTTTTCGAAAGACGTTTGAAGTCCATCAACATTAAGAAGACCTGTGCCCAGCATTGGGACATTAAAAAGAACTCAATACTGTATGTATTATAAAAAAAAGGCAGTAGTAGCCCAGTGGTAAAGCGCTCGCTTGGGAAACCAAGTTAAGCGGGTTCAAATCCCGGGTCTCGCACCTCTGATATTTTCATGTGCGAATCATTTCTAACATGATTACCACCTGCTGTGGTGCGGTGAAGGAAAACATTGTGAGGAAACCTGCATGTCTGAGAAAACGTAGCAAGTTTTCGAAAGACATGTGAAGTCCGCCAACCCGCACTTGGCCAGCGTGGTGGACTATGGCCTGATTCCCCTTGTATTGAAGGGAGGCCCGTGCCCAGCAGTGGGGCGTCAAAAAAAAGGGCTGAATACATACTGTATGTATTACCTGTAAAAATTCATAGATCTTACTCTTGGTCTATTTTATTCCTGTGTATCTATCTCTTTTAAATAATATAACGTCTTTCTGACCAATTTCGGCCATGGTGGCCAATCTTGTTGACACTACCCACGTGGGCAGGAGGTATTATAATGTACTTTAATTGCTTTCAATCTAAGATCAGGCGCAAACCGATGAATTTACTTGATCCCCGAAGTATGAGGATGAAACACCGCTTTCCACACAACTGGGAGCTGAAGAGAATTCCTTGACAGAATACTTTCTTAGATTTACGCGAATATTTAACATTTTAAATAAACCTATCTTTACGGATTTTTTCGCGGATTTATTTTGATCCTTGACATAAATTCCAATAACTATACTTTGTCTAACCTGAGGACTTATCTAAGACCTCCAGGTCTTAAGCCCTATGCTAGCCACTAACGTGAATAAGAAAATAAGAAAATAACGAGGCAGTGAATGTTTCTTTTTTAAGTATGATCATTGTAAAATGTTTGATATAAGGTTTGATATAAGGATTAGATTATAATATTTTAAGTTTAATAAACATACAACACTTGTGACCTTAGTTGTATTATATACACGATGCAACTACACTGGATGGTCTCGAAACTATATAATTTCCACTTTCACATGACGTGCCATGTTACAATACATCGTCACGGACGAGCGTCCATGTTTAAACTACTCGTAGCTTACCTCATTTCTATCACACTGAAAATTAACTTAATGTGTTACTCACGGTTTATATTGCCGTTATAATAAAGCCCTAACTAACAATTTGGTCAAAAATGACTTAAATTCAGATTCGGAATCAGCAAAAAAAAGGCTACTTGATAGTCTTACTCATAAATCTATAAATCTTATGAATCCGGAGATTCCATAACCATTTTCATCGTAAGTACCTCAAAACTAGTAGTCATTTTGACGTAGTAATAAGACAAATATCAAATATCTCGAAATCAACTTTGACGAAGTTGCGGCCTTCTTTTTTATGACAGCAGAATAGTTTAAAAATTATTTTATTTTTGGTGCCTGACAGTATGGCATAGTGCTTGACAGTATAGCATGGTGCCTGACATTACGTATTAACGTACGTAGCCTATGTGTTACCACAGTGTATCTGTATAGTCTATCTGTCTACTAAATTTCATCAAAATTCGCATTAAGGAGTAACTATACACAAACACACGCACACACTCACGCTGCATGTGTGATAGACTCTATCGATTAATTCGATAAAATAGTGATGGTGTCGTTTTTTGCATTTTTATTTTGTTCGATTCCCGGTTCAGGTAAGTTTTTTTTTTTATTAAAATAAATGCAGTTATTATTATTTTTAAAATAAAGAAATGGTTCCTTTGAGTAAATCTTGATAGTTTCAATTTTTAAGGTACTTTTCTTCTATGTCCCATCGATCTGTTCCAACCCGTAGAATAACTTTGAGATGTCTAAAACCCTAGTCCCTCCCGTGACCGTGATTGCTGTAAAGCATTCGAATCGTCGGGAACCAAAAATCAAAATAAAGCATAAAAAAATGCGAAAAGATACTTTTATTCAAAATGTCCAAATATTTGCGTAAATCTAAGAAAATATTTCGAGTATAACAGTAAATCACAAACGAATTTACTAATTAATTTTGCTTATAGCTCAGCTATGTGTCTTTAATTATACGCTGTTTAGCTTTGATCTGCGAACCTAAAACATTGAAATTAATATCAAAACATTCGTATTTTAGTCTGAATATTTTCATTAAGTTATAAACTAAGTTAGTATAACAAAATTAATTTCATTTGAATTGATAATTACAAGACTCTATTATAATATTCTATTTTCGCTTTTGAATAAAACGAATATTTAAAGTATCTAATAGAATGTACATTAAATATTATTATATAAAGAAAATGAAAAATCTTATAATATTATCACAAGTTGTTGTAGATTTTTTTTTATATACATATAATATTTAACGACAAGTTTGGCTCAGTTTGTGGTGATCGTACTTGCTGTGCCAGCGGTCGCGGGTTTGAGTCCCGCTGGGCATTCATTTGTGTGATGAGCACAAATGTTTGTATTCCAGTCATGTGTTTATATTTATAATATGTATGTATTTAAAGTTATGTATGAGTCATGCATCAACTATCTGGTATCCATAACACAAGCCTCGTAGCTTACCATGGAACTAGATGATGCAATGTTAATGTACCAACATGTTTATTTATTATATTTATTTACAGCAATCATGGTCACGGGAGAGACTAAGGTTTTAAACGTCTTAAAGGCATTGTATAGTTATTATAAACACCCTCTCCACAAGATTACATAATGAATTCAAAAATACAAAAATGGTACCAAAGTACCTTATACATATATAACTATAACATATATACGTAAAAAAATTTGTCTTTTTGGAAGAAAATAGTCAATCATCAGTACATGAGAAGAGGACACAGAAACAAAGGCATTTTTTCATCCTTATAATTTAGCTCTTTTATCTGCCGGGCATAAGGCTCCTCTCATTGATAGAAGGATTAAGCCATAGTCCACCACACTGGCTAAATGCGAGATAGCGGACTTCTTAATTTTTCTAAAACTAGATACATAGGTTCTTTTAGACGTATGTACATAAATCCTCACGACTCAGTTTTTGAACCCTTCATTTAGTTTTCCAAGGGCTTACTACTACTAATATAGATACAAAGACGTATTTGTTGATTTATTGTTTCTTTGCTTGACCTTTTTTCCCGGAAACACCTTTCCCGAGGTATATTACTTACAAAAGGTATCCAGGGACACATGCGTAAATATCTCAACAGACCCAAGAGCTTTATACAGCTTTGCAATACACTAATAAATAGGGTAAGGTTATTTTTTCGCCATCGGTCAAAATTTGACCATAACAACACTAAAGCCCATTAAAAAAAAAAGGGGGAGAAAATTGTTCTAGACAGTTTTTTCTTTGTTAATTTAATTTGTTAATATAATATTTAATGGTCGCACTCCTCCAAAACGGCCCGACTGATTTTAATGTTTTTTTTTGTATATTTGGTAAGCATGAGAATAGGTTGTAAAGTATTTTTCACCCTCCTACTAATATCCTCCTATTATTTAATCGCGATTTTAGTATTTTTGTATGGACAATATTATATAAATGCATAGCGAAGAACCCGAGCGAAGCGAGGATGAGTTGTTGTATAACACAAAGCCAAAGAGGTTTTTTTTTTGTAAATTGAACACGGGCGTAGTCGCGGGTTTTGCTAGTATAGATATATTTATTATTACGAATTTTTGGGTAAACATGTACTCGTATTTCTGAAATGCAAGAATTGTATTAATAAGAAGTATTTCCGTAGAAAAGAAGTTTATAGGAGAAGGTGGATAGTGGACAAATGTCCCAGTTTGACCAAACAGCCCCAACATGATGAATTATCATCCAAAACATAGATGCCAAAGGACTTGATGATTACTTTTTAGTTTAAAAGAAACAATAATCTCAAAATCACTTTAAAAGAAAAGATCTTTCTTCTACGTGACATTGGCGAAGTAATCTGTGCTTAACTAGCACGCTTTCAAGTCATTAACAAATTGAATTAAACAACACTCTTTGGTTTTCAAGTTTTTTCTACAACCTTATATGAAACTATTCTAGACAGTATAATAATAACAAAAATTATGAAATCATATACTTTATAAAATGTTTGGTTAAACAACACCTAATTTGAGTATGTTCTCTTTTTTTCAACCTAGTAAAAAATATATAATAATAATAATATAATAATGACCTCCCGACTGATTTCGGCCACGGCGGCCAGTCTCATTGAGACTAGCGATTTGCGCAGGAGATATTATAGTGCACAAGTGTACGCGCAGACACAAGTGCACTCTCTATTCCTGTCACTCTCATACTCCGGTGGGACGACACGAGACACGACCGGTGAGAGTTAAGGCGCAGGACCGACGGTTTTACGTGCTCTCCGAGACACGCGTGAAACAACGCTAACTTCCCAACTCCGGGCTGTTACTGAGACTTATTAAGCAGAAAGACTCCATAACTAAACTTGACCCGACCCGGGACTCGAACCCAAGACCTCTCGATGTGCAGCCGTACTTGCTAGCCACTACACCACCGAGGCATTAAAAATATATTATAACTTCTAACGAAAGGAAGTCCCATACAAAAGCCTTTTCAATATAGAACAAAAAGATATTTTTAAAAGGAAACATAAAAATGTTAAGTTAAATAATATTTGGGTACAAAATTTTTCACTGTATGACCTTAATATCACCTAACCTTTAAAGTTCAATGGTGATCAGCTAATTAAGCAAGATCTTTTTAGAGCGTGTAAGCCTCCACTCACTTATTAATTTTTTACAGACTAATACAAATATATGGTACGGCAATGGTAGCCCAGTGGTAACGCGCTCACTTGGGAAACGGGTTCAAATCCCGAGTCTTGCCTTTGCCTCTGATATTGTCATGTGCAAATCATTTCCATCATGATTACGACTTGCCTTACGGTGAAGGAAAATATCGTGAGGAAACCTGCATGTCTGAGAGAAGTTGTAAGTTTTCGAAAGACATATTGTGTAGTCCGCCAACCTGCACTTGGCCAGTGTGGTGGATTATGGTCTGATACCCCTCGTATTTAAGGGAGGTCCGTGCCCAGCAGTGGGACGTTAAAAAGGGCTGAATACATACAAATACATACAATATTTTAAGACTAATTTGACAGTCTTGTCTTTCTGGGATTTTAAGGGAGCGCGAAAAATTAGGAACTCAAGTTGTAATGTATTCTAATGCACTTAGCAGAGTTACTTAAATCTTTAATAAATATAGTTTAGAATAAAAATCTTGGTAGGTATGAGCATAGGTCGTAAAGTAAATTTCTCCCTCCTTCCCCCACCCCCCATTTTAAATCGCGATTTTAGTATTTTT
The DNA here is from genome assembly GCA_905404265.1 of Fabriciana adippe. Classification (NCBI taxonomy): domain Eukaryota; kingdom Metazoa; phylum Arthropoda; class Insecta; order Lepidoptera; family Nymphalidae; genus Fabriciana; species Fabriciana adippe. The sequence continues at coordinate 12,534,678 of FR990004.1, forward strand.
GTATCAACAAAATCATAATATAAATATTAAATACATAGCTCTACAACATTAAGCCAAAGAGTTTTTTTTTTGTAAATTGAACGCGGGCGTAGCGAGTTCTGCTAGTATTGAAATAAAAAATAAAACATCAGAAGGCAAATCAAAAAATTATCTTTAATCATTTTCAAATTGAAATTTTGATTTCTTTTTTTTTTCAATTTAAATTAAAAAGAAATATTAAAAACAAAGTTTCTCAAAAAAGTTTTGTAAAGGCGTCTCCATTTCTGACTCATAGTAATACTGCCTTACCACTATATAGTATAAAACAAAGTCGCTTCCCGCTGTCTGTCCATACATATGTACTTAGATCTTTAAAACTACGCAAAGGATTTTGATACAGTTATTTTTTATTAGAGTGATTCAAGAGGAAGGTTTATATGTATAATACATGCTTAATATAGTAGAGAAACACTGATAATTTTAGAGGTTTCTAATGTGATGTCGTAAACAAACACATTTTTTGCGCTTACATTGAAAACGTTGGCTGAACCCTACGAGATAGATCAAAATAATGTACTACAGTATTGTACACCTTAAAAAGGTCTACAAAAATGTCTGCGATGGCATATGTCTATCTCTTAAGGATAACATACTATATCCATTTTACTATATCCAAGCTAGGGATGAACCCGAGCGAAGCGAAGGTGAGTAGCTTGTCTAATATCTACGGTAAAATTCTGGCTAATTTACACAAACTTATAAGAACATGTGACGCATTTCCAACCCTTTATATTGGCTCTATACAAATGCGATTACTATACCAACTTAACTTTATTCATACCAATAGAATAGAACCCACTACTACACTTTACTACTTGTCGGTATAAATCAGCATCCCTAGAGATCTAGAAGTGCACCAATCTCAATACTTCCAACTTCTAGAATCCCTTCAATTCCCTGCATGAATGTAGTATTTTATATTCACATCTCCGGAGAGTGCTTTATGTAACGACGCGATTCTCATATGATGTGGGGTGAGGTCGTTTGTTTTGTCATCTTTCGTTAAAGAGATGCTTATGTTGTCAGTAGTATGACTTTTTGGCTTTTTAGCCCAAATGTGTTTTTTAAAAATATTTCTTTATTTCACTTGGCTTCTTTGTATGTGGATTTATGTATTTTAAATGAGGCCTCTAAGTTTATGGCGTAATAGGGTAATATTGGCTTAAAAGTCACAGGTTCCATTCTAGCATAAGTTAAAATTTTATTTTGATTATTTCTTTCTTTTTGTGATTAATACCCGATACGCTATTTTTGATCTCCAATTGCCCCCTGAAAGTAAAGGAGATCACTATAATCCAGCAGGCTGGCCAAGAGCGGGCTGGATTTAATATTCTTACGGAAACTAGTTTTCTAGTTTTATTCTCTTAGATATGCAAGTTTCCTCACAACGTTTTCCCTCATCATAAGGCTGGTAGTATGTAAGACCCAAATTCCGAAATTAAAGTAAATTGAATATTATAAAGTTAATAAATATAATTTAATAGAAATTCTTTTATTAAGCCACTACTATTCTACAAACATTCACATTTCCTAGATATTATCTAAAGCATATACATACATGTAACACGACTGATACTCCTAAAACATTAGTAGGCATTTTTTGACACGCAATAATGTGCACGCAAAGCTCTGACTATCAACATCTACCTGTTTAAACAAAAGGCACTCGAGCTTTCCTATAACATGCGAAAGCCTACAATTATTATATAATATAAGCTTTACAATTAAAACATTATAAACGAATTTGGACCATCATTTGGCCCGAACATTGTTTTGCGCGGCCTTTACTAACAATATAAATCCATACTGATATATAAATGCGAAAGTAACTCTGTCTGTCTGTTTGTCTGTTACCTTTTCACGCTTAATCCCCTGAACCTATTTAGACAAAATTTAGTATGGAGATAGTTTGAGAACTTGGAAAGGACATAGGATAGTTTTTACCCCGGAAATCATCCGTTAAGGGAGTAAAAAGGGGGGTGAAACTTTGTATGGGGAATCAATAATTTCTCAAGTAGCTTATGCCAGTCTGTCTCAAATATGTAACTTATAAAAGCTTATTCACATATATATGAAAAGTTAGACCCGGTCTAATTTAAATAGAGCGCAAATTCTGCTACCAATTTTTAAAACAAAAGTGCTTAATTCAAAGTAATTTATTACAAGATAAAATAACATTTTATAATTAAATAATTTTACATTAATTAAAATAAATATAAGTTTTTTAATTATTATATCAGATTCAGAAAGTAAAAAGTGAAAAGGGTAATATATTTTTTAATTAAATATTTCACAAGACGGTTGGTCCACGCGATACTCTAAGTAACGTTTTGAAATAATTGCCTATGGAAAGTGTTATACTGTCGTGCCAAGTCAATCTTAAAATAAAAGTAACAAAGGCATTGTATATATCAGTGTGAAAAGATGGATTTGCAAAAGTATTTTAAGTACCACAATTAAAGATAACCCATATTAGCACGCTGACGTGAAAGCGGGTCGGTCATGTCTCCAAACGAACAGGATAGAGCCGACACGCGTTAGAGTGAAGACCGTGTTTAGGCAGTATAGAATCTCTTCCAGTTAGATAGACAGATGACCTAAGAAAGGTGGTAGGCAGCGAACGGATGGAGACTGTCTAGGATCAGGATAGTTGGCGCTCAATGGATCTTTGTTTAACAGTGGACCAATAATAGGGTGATTGAAAAATTAAAACTATTCTAAGTCACAACGGTCCAAACACCGTTATATATGCAAAAATAACGTCGGTTTTTTGATGAAAAGACATACTAACAAACACATTTTGCTTTCATGATATGAGCAAAGGCCATGGATTATTTTTTACTTAATATGTATTTCATACAGGCGACCCTCCCTTATTTTGCTCAAGCTTAATTACACCCGCGCGTCGTATAGAAGCCGGTCAGTCAACAAAATTACTATCTTCCTCCTCTCTTAGGGTTGGATCTTTTAAACTTTTTTTAACTAACCTATTCATGACAAAAATAATATGAAAAACATTTGTTATAATATACCTTCAAAGTAATAATTGTCGCATCGTTTGGAGCCAATAGGTACTAGATGGAGAATTAGGTCATAATTATTTTTAAAAAATCATTGTCATAGGAAATAAACCAACATATAAACATTCAGTTTTGTAGATTAAGGGAAGTGATTTTAATTCAGCTTACAAACATACCAATTAACAAACTTTGCAAGTTAAATAAAAGCTGCTATAAAAGAGATTCATACATTCTAAAGAAAGTAGAAGGATGTCTTGGTATTTTTTTTCTATGTACATACTATGCGATATCCTCTAGCCTATTTTTTTTAATAACTATACTGTTACATAAAGGATATTCCCATATGAATTAAAAAAAAAAACACTTCACATGTAAGCATGGAAATTTTTCCATGCTTATATTTGAAGTGTTTTTTTTTTTTTTTTAAATTACTTTAAAAATGATTTCGATCCTTTTATTTAAAATTTCATTATTTATTACTAATAGTATTGTAGGATGATTTTTTTTTGTTCCGTTCCCTTGATATTATAGGCTATGACGTGTTTCTTATTCAAATTCAATTGAATCAAAATATATTTGATTCAAATAGGCTTTTACAAGTACTTTTAAATTATAATTAGTTTAGACGTTATTGTATTAAGAGGTGATACACCAATCCAATTTGACAACTAGTGACCTTTCACTATACTAACCTATTGTTCTCATCATTGATCAATTAAATGTCAAATAATGTACGCGTCGAGCTACGATTTCGCTACGTCGATTGCTACGGCGAACAGATATTGTGCTTTACTGACATTGCCAATTATACAAACTGTTATACAAGCTATACAAACTGTGGGTTCGAGTGACAGAAATGATATTTTCAGTACGATTAAGACGTAAATGCCTTATTATTCTGCATTTGGAAAAATATATTTGATAAAAATAACCAAACCTGGTAACTTCAACCGCTTATAAGTGTCAGACAATGAAAAGCAATTTCATACAGCAAATAATGAGTAACGATTTTGAACCCGCACTAAGATAGTTAAGTAAAAACATCTACCAGACCATAATATTAACCTAATTTAAAATTATTATATATTTTACTAAAATTTAATTATTCACTAAATTAAAAAAGAAGAAAAGAAATATCATACATTTATTACAAAAATAAAATCGGTTCAAAATTACAGAATATGTCATTTTAGATACAAAAAAAATGCGTAGTTGAGAAATTCTCATTGTTGAAGTCGGTTAAGAATCTATTTAAACAATTATGTTCTCTTTGAATAAAAATTAAATATATTAAACTGATAAAAAGATATTTTAATCTTGAGTTTTCATTTTATAAAGCAGCCATTATTCTTAATTTAAAAACCCGCAGAGTATTTCGTAATCCTTTAGCTTATACAGTGACGTGAAAAAGTTTCTACTTGTTGATACACGTGCGCAACAGTTGACGTCCTTTGTTCAAAACCATCGTATAATATACTACTACCTAATAAAAGAAATTGAAACTAAACGGATCTTACCATAAAATGGCGTCAATTTTTTATAATACGCCTATAAAATTATGAATATAACTTACCTAAGGCTGTACTCGATCGAATTATTCACAATTTTTTTAAAAACATTCAGGGCGATGGATTGCGAGCGCACGTCTGCTCCTTACAGCGGTCGGAGCCTAACTGAAATATTATACCTTTACCTGTTACAGGAACTGGGCGGGGGTGAAATGTTACGGAGAGGTCACACTTCACACAAAAAATAGAAAGAGATACGTTTATACGATTTCACATAAATAAGAGTGAGACAAAACATAAAAATGTCATAGACGAATGTTTTTTGTAGTGTTTTCCCTTTATTTTTAGCTAGTGTAGATCTAGCTTTATTAACAACGACGCCATAATTTTAAAAGCTGAAAATTTATATTGATATTAATAGCTATATTTCATAAAGAAATATATGATTAAGGAAATAAAAAATATATACATTCGTGTATAGAACATTCTACTACGCTTAATTCCATATAATATTATTTTTGTTAACAAAAACTTAAATGAAATGTAAAATGTCTCATCATACTGGATCCCTTAAAGTCAATTCAATTTCTTTGTTTGGTGGCTTCTAGAAGTGCCGTATTGGCACAATTTACTTTGCCTATGTCGCGTAAAATGGAGAAGACATCCTTTAAAGACAAAAACAAAGCCTATGATAATATTTATTTGAAATAGTTATTTGAAAACATAAGTTGATATCAATATTTACATAAATGTAAATAACTATATTATAGGAAAAATCTAATATGTGAGTATATATATAGTAAAAAAATATTAGCACTTCTCTCTGATACTACTCATCTTTGACGGTACCATATTTTACGTCACGCTTTCCACCCTTCTGTTTCGATCCTTGTCTAACTCAATGTATTATATGAATTTATCAATAATCGTGAAAGAGACAAACATATTTCACCAGTTATGAATGAAAGCGTGGCTTTGTTTCGTTTTATTTACAGCTTGAAATGTACTACTCTGTGTACTAAGAATAAAATAGAAATGACATCAATATATAAGAAATTAAGTGTGAATATGGATAGATACTCATTCACATAAATATTTTTAATTTTTTATAGAAAAACTAGAACAATTTTTTTAAATATACGTTAGTAGCCTCAACTCTGCTTAATCTATACTATCTCTACTAATATAATATTATAAAGCTGAAGAGTTTGTTAGTTTGTTTGTTTGCTTGTTTGGTTAAACGCGCTAATCTCAGGAACTACTAATCCGATTAGAAAAATTATTTTTGCATTGGATAGCCCGTTAACTGAGGAAGGCTATAATATATCATCCCGAAAAAATGTACGGTCCCCGTGGAATAGATTTGTTTTTGTCTAGGGACGAACCCGAAGCGAAGCGAGGGTGAGTCGCTAGTAATAAATAATAAACTTTATTAGCAAAAAAGTTACATTTCTTTACAATAAGCGCAAAATAAGCTAATTACAAATTATAAGTTGCTTTCTTTGGTTTGTTACTGCCGACTGTACTAGACCGAGCCTGTATTACAGATGGCAGATCCTTCCCCTATGACACAAGAGAATATATGACTCTGCTTACACGGTGGTATGTCAGTGAAATACATCCATCCTGTGTTCTTCTAAGTTATAAGCTACATCCGTTTTAAATGTCACTCAAATTCGTTACGCGTTACGGGTCTAATGAGTAATAAAACAGACTCCCAATTTTCTCATTTAATAACACTTCTAAGATATTATAATGTATTACGACTAAATGTTTAAAATATCTATATGGTAAGTCCGGGAGAGTTGCCTATAGTTTTAAAAAACGATCAATATTAATTATATGTGTAAGATTTTTCATAAAATAAGCATAGTTTATTTTAATTCAATATTTACTTATGCCATTCAGATTAAATTTGGAACTATTGTGCAATATATTCTAGTTTAAAAAATCTTTTTTAAAATAATAGAAAATAGGCATCTCACCCAGGCATGTGGGTTAGTTGCCTATAGATGTCAGGGTAGGTATAGGACGAGTAATTAGTGCATAATCAGATGTACTTTGCTTAGTGACGCAAAAATCCTTTTTTTTTATGCATTTATACATACTACCTGTAGATGTACAGGTGGTTATGTGGGACTCACCGGCTAGAAAAGACAGTACTACCCATTAAAACCCAACAAAACCTCCCCCGTCTTAATGGGGCACCCCGACGACAGGTCTGCCGAAGCAGACTACAACAACCGTAAGGTTGCTCCCACGATCCACTCTGCCGTCAGAGAAGTACCAAGAGCAACCATATGGATTAGGCCATAATCCACCACGTTGGCCAAGTGTGGGTTGGCGGATTTCATAATGTCTTTCGAAAACTTGCTAGGTTCTCTTAAATATGCAGGTTTCCTCGCGATGTTTTTCTTCACCGTAAGGCAAGTGGTAATCATGTTTGAAATGATTCGCACATGAAAATATCACAAGTGCGAGACCCGGGATCTCACTTCACTCGCTTTCCCAAGCGAGCGCGTTACCCACTGGGCTACCACTGCCTTAATTAGCGTACGGATGAACTGCCGAACGCTAATGAGCTCCCCCACCACGACAAGGTGAACGCACGTTGGGAGGAACCAATTAATATACTGGGCATCTAACCCCAAAATATCATTGGGCATCTCTCCCGATCTAATGATGCCTATCGACTCTGAACACACCGTAAAGCTTTTACAATAGAAAATGGTGGCACAATGTTACATTATGAAACAATTTAATACTATTTAACTAAAAAATTTACATAAAAAAATATTGCAAACTATCTCAAAGATTAATTCTAACGTAAAAGTTAACTACATTATCTCATTTTACAAATTAACACCAAAATATTAATTATGATATCCTCCTGACTGATTCCGGCCACGGCGACCAATCTCATTGAGACTAGCCAACTGCGCAGGAGATATTATAGTGTACTAGTGTACGCGCAGACACAAGTGCACTCTCTATTCCTGTCACTCTCATACTCCGGTGGGACGACTATTCGACACGACCGGTGAGAGTTAAGGCGCAGGACCGACGGCTTTACGTGCTCTCCGAGGCACGGGGGTGAAACACCGCCAACTTCCCAACTCCGGGCTTCTACTGAATCTTACTAGACAGAAAGACTCAATAACTAAACTTGGCCCGACCCGGGACTCGAACCCAGGACCTCCGGGTGTGCAGCCGTACATGCTAGCCACTACACCACCGAGGCATTAATTATAAGTAATATGTCTTTGTGTAAAAACTTCCACACTGACATTGACTGTAGACTGACGTATTATGGACGCGTCCCGAATCACGCAACATTAATTAATTTAATTTTTAGATTTATTAGGCGTCTCTCCCTTATGGGCATCTCTCCCGGACTTACCCTATATGTTTATTTTAAGAGTTTTCATAATACTTTATTAGATTTACGCGAATATTCGACATTTTAAATAAAACTATCTTTTCGTATTTTTTCAAGGATTTATTATGATTTTTGAATCCCGACGTTATGAAAAAAAAATCCGCAAAGAAAACCAAAAAGATAGTATTATTTATAAGTTTTATTTATCTTTTATTTCTTTCTTGGATAGAGATAATACATTGCCTTTAGTAATCTCTATCCCTTGTATCCCATAAACCATGTGGTGTATAGAATACGTGTTGCTCTTTTCGATTTCTAAGAGCGTAAAAGCGTCATGAATAACAAACCAATACATTTTTTTCACATCCATAAATATTCTATATTGTAATGCTACTGCTAACTATATCTAGTCATATATCATTAAATATCATATAACGTAGGAATTAAAAAAACTTACCTTTTCTTCTGCAAGAAGTTAAAGAAGAATAACTTCTAGAATGAGATGAAGAAGAAGAAAAAATAAAGAAGTAAATGCTTAGTGTGCCGAGATTTCTGTATCTTCCTCGTTTATACTTTATATCTAAACAAAAACATCTCAACATTCAATTTATTACAATTTAATTAAATAATTTAATTATTATGATGATAATTATAATAATTAAATTCATAAATTATTTCTTGGGTTTCCTTAATTTTTCTGGTCGAATGACGAAGCTTTCCATCAATTTAAAGAAGGTATATATTTATAGTTCCTCCTAATAATAATTATAATGGTCTCCTGAAAGATTTCGGCCATGGCGCCCAATAGCTATACTTGATACGACTCGGAACTCGAACCCAGTACCTCCGGATCTGCAGCCATACATGTTAGCCTAAAATTCCCGTGTTAGTTGATCCGGGATAAACTTCGAAACTACTTATGCGATCTTATCGTATTTCTTTTCAAAATATGTGATTTGTTCCAACTTAAAAAATAGGATAGTTTTTATCCCGATTTCTTTCTTTTTTTATTGTAAAATTGACGATTTTTATATATGTGCCATAGCAACGCGTGGCTGGGTCTGCTAGTAAACTATAGTATTGAGTGTCTGTAGTTGTGAAACCAAAGAATTTTGATAAACATAGATTTTATCTGTCTGTTGGTATTAACTAATTTACAGATCGGCTGAACTTATTCTAATAGAACTCTCACTAGCCGATAGAAGATTCTGAGATTTAGTTTTAGCTTGGAAAATAAAGGGTTGTCGTCGTAAATAGGATAGAAGAATCATTAAACGATTTTGAAGATTTTTTTATTTAATTTTAAAATACATAATTTACAAATATAAAAAAGAAAGGAAGAAAGGATTTTTTTTTCTACACACACGTCACAGTTTGTTAATTTTTTTTTCTTTTGGCTTAGTTTATAGTGAACATACTTGCTATGCCAGTAGTCGCGGGCTCGAGTCCCGTTGGTGCATTCATTTGTGTGATGAGTACGAATGTTTGTACTCCAGTCATGTGTGTTTATATTTATAATATGTATGTATTTAAAGTTATTTATGTGTAATGTATCAACTATCTGGTATCCATAACACAAGCCTCGTAGCTTACCATGGTACTAGGTGGTGCTGTGTGTTAATGTCCCAACATATTTATTATTACCACAAATAATAAAAATCAAGCATTACAACACAAATCAATTACTAATACAGATGAGTTATTAATTATGATATTTATTAAACTAAGTTAAACTGTATAGCGGTGCCATGATGCAAAACGGTGCACTAAGACTGTAGTGGGATTTTGGTCCCAGAGCTGATTTTCAGTGACCTCCAGGTGTATAACGCCGATATCAGTATTGATCCGTACAATTTAATATATGTGTAAATCAAAATAAATATAAAAAATTAAAAAGTGCGTGTATGAATGTGTACACGCGCAAGAAGTAAAACTTCTGTAGGTTATCGGTACTCTTTATGAAACTCGATTTATGTTTTAAATAATTAGGATAGGTGATATACTAAAAATAACGCATATTAGGCATATTACAATCATATATTTATAAAATATCATTTAAGGAAAGACTATAATATTATATATCATTTGTCAGACAATAACAACGGTTACCATGGCAACAAACGTACGTATACTTTATCGTAGCGCATTCACCAGCTAACCCCCCAAGTCAAGCGTGCGTAAAGAAGTTTTACTTCAATAAAATTTTGCTTTTTAATCATTGTATTAATTACATATGTGTATGTAGATAACGTACAAGTATGCAGATAAATAAAATTGAAGTAAATATGTAAAGTTTGTTTTTAAAAGAAGTATCAAGAATCTATGAAAATATTATGTGATCTTACATAACTTGTATTTTGTAGACGCAACTAACTTTCATCTCAGTAATTGAAACGATTCCCATAGGACTGGATATGGAAGTTTCAGGATAACCCATAAGTATATGGACACTCAAGTATCGTATCTAAACGGTCACTAGTAAAAGTTGAGCGAAATAAATTCAAACAAAAAATTATATTTCCTTTGAAAGTATTTTACATAAATAAAAAATCAATGCCAGACGTGACCTTTTTAAAAATTAATTCATGTATAAATTAACACTCAATGAAAAGCGTGACTGAATTCAGAATGTACATACACTATTGATAAAATACACTGATAAGATGTTCTCTAGGAATGTAATGTTTAAATTACAATATAAAAATTGTGTATTCAAAGAATTTCACTATTTTATGGTCAATTAATTTTAACATATAAATAATAATATAAATATGTTGGGACATTAACACACAGCGCCATCTAGTTCCAAGGTAAGATACGAGGCTTGTGTTATGGATACCAGATAGTTGATACACTACACATATATAACTTTAAATACACATACATATTGTACATATAAACACCCATGGCTGAAGTACAAACATTCGTGCTCATCACACAAATGAATGCCCAGCGGGACTCGAACCTGCGACCGCTGGCACAGCAAATTGGGTCACTACGAACTGAGCCAAACGTGTCGTCAAATATGTATATTTATAATTATTACGCGAAAAACCGAGAAATTTTAAGAAATTACGCATTTATACATATTTTCTCTCGCAATTATACACTTTGCTTCATTAACATTAACCGTGAGTATAACCGAAATTTGCGAATATTTGATTATAGAGTTAAGATTTGTGTATCACATCACTAGTTAAATAACCAGTAGTTCTGCGAACAGTAGACTTCAAGAGCACACACTGCATTTTGAAGAGCTATTCTGCTCATCATGTTGAAGATCCTCATCAGATCCTTAACTTTTAACTTAAAATTACTACATTTCAAATAAAAAAGAACCATCGAAATCGGATCTCATAAGGCGGAAATATCCCTTCCTTCTTTTTGACCTCTTTTTGGAGGAAGTACGCCTCCAATCAGAAATCCCCAAGGGGATTATATAGATTTTTTGTCCTCCATCGGACGACAAAAAATGGTATAAAATCGTAAAACCTGCATATCAAATTTTGTCCAGATCGGTTGTAAAATACGACCTGTACACGAGTACCAACAAACTGACATAGGAAAGCTTTTGCCAGACTTTAAGCAGATACGCTTCGCTCGCTCTGTCAAATATGAAAGAACACAGTAATTTATTAAAAAAAAAAAAACAATTTTGTATTATTTATATGATACATAAATAATATAAAATTGTTATTTATTTTATTTATACATATTTTTCCTTAAAAGAAAAACATTACCTATAATTTTAACTTCACTGGTCGCAGGTTTGATGTCGTTTTGTAGCGTAAGTCAAAACAAAAAAAGACTGACGTAGACGAGTGAGCTTAATTATCTCAGCATGGTCGCTTTTTTAAGCGCTTTTAAGTTCTATGGGGGCTAATCTATTAACTTAAATATCTATAGGCTTTAATAACTCTTTCGCCTCCTTGAAATATAAAACGAATAATATTACATATTCGACAACTTTGCAAGTCTTATTTAATTAATCCTGTGGTCTATGAACTCAAATATACTCTAAAAACACCTCCAATACCATTTTAATTAACTTTCCTACGCTTCTTTTTAGTTCAAATGAAAATTTTATTATTCAAAATGAATATTTAAAACGATATAAAAAGTTAAGAGCTTTTAAAAGATACAGCTTTAATTATAACACTGAAAATACTATTTTTCTTTAATAACCATTTTTAAAGTGAATACCTTGATGAAATAATTCAGAGATTAAAGAATTAAAATAAAAAACGATTTGAAAAAACAAGCTTTGTTAACTTTTATTAGCTTCCGGCGCCATCTTCAGATCATCGTATTCATATGTCATGGAAAGCTCTTATTATAACAAAATATTGTACTAGCCCATATAACCGGACATGATGACTTTTTTAATGTTGAGAAATACGTTTACGCATACCACATGTGTATATGCAGGTGGTTATGTGGAACTCACCTGCCAGAAAAGCCATTAATATCCACTAAAACCCAACAAAACCTTTCCCATTTTAGTGGAAAGCATCGCTTACGCATTCAACCACGACGCCCCATCGACTGGCTTGCTGAAACAGACCACACAACCAAGGGATTGCTCCCTCGGTCTACTCCATTATCAGAGAAGTACCTGAATTAACACATTGTCCACTTTTAATAATAAAATTTTCCAAAAGGTGGTCGTTCATCGCTTGTAAAAAGAAGAATATGTATGCATATTCTATACATATAATAAAACTGTAGAGGTCGAATGCCTGTACATAGAAAAAAAATGCTTAAAACCGAGTCAGGGGGATGTAAGAAGAGAAATAGAACAAATCCAGATCTTTTCATTTTTTTTTGTTTCTCTGTCTGTTTGTCTGTTTGTACGGGCTAATCTCCGAAACTGTTGGACCGATTTAAATATAATTTTGCATGGTGGTACCTTATATCCCCGGTCAATATTTTTCATTCCGGAAAATGAAAGAGTTCCCGTAGAATAGTAAAAAACTATAGTAACTTACACAGCTTAGTACACAGAATCTACTGATTGAATTTTAATGAAACTTTACAATAATATAGTTCATACATCAGATTAATAAATACACTACTTTTTATCGCGGAAAAATGTACGGTTCCCGTGGGATATATTTGTTTTTGTTTGTCCAGAGGCGAACTTGAGCGAAACGAGGGTGAGCCGCTAGTATTATATATGAAGAAAGTTAATCCTTTTGTATCGTAGTAACAAAACTAGCCAGGCAAGCCAATAGGGGTAATTTGTGGCAATGTTTGAAGTGTCCATTAACAAGTAGACGCATATATCAATTCAACTCTTGATTGCTTCCATAAATCACATAAATCTGACTGACTGATGATCAGATAGAGAATCCACCATTAATTGTTGTTGCTTTCAAATTTTTCAACAAGAAATTAGTTATGTACAAACAAATTAAAAACCGGCCAACTGCAAGTCGGACTCGCTCACGATAGGTTCCGTATCGTATAAAAACGGCAAATAAGTCACGTTTGTCGTATAGGAACTCCCCTTAAATATTTATTTTATTCTCTTTGTTTAGTATTTGTTGTTATAGCGGCAACAGAAATATATCATCTGTGAAAATTTCAACTGTTTAACTATCACGGTTCATGAGGTACAGCCTGGTGACAGACGGACAGACAGACAGACGGACGGACAGCGGAATCTTAGTAATAGGATCCCGTTATACCCTTTGAGTACGGAACCCTAAAAACAAGTGCGATCCTATTTTCTTCCCTCTGCTGCGCACTCCGAAACAAAGATTTTCCTACGGTAGCTAACTGTGAAGGATGGTGGTGAGATTCGCCATTCAGGTACCTATTGGTCTTCATTCTATACACTATTCCTTTCTATACATATTTTAAATTCTTTAAATATAATAATAGCAACATTAAGTAATATTATTATTTATTAATAAAAAAAATGTAATAACACATTGGAAAACATTGGGAAAGTTGTCACTGGGATTTTATATGTTTTTATTTTCAATCTTTTGTATTTACAATAGAATTTTTGTAATATACTTAAAGTTTAAAAACTATTAAAATTTGATCTGTCGGGCCTGTCCGGGGGTCTGTCGGTAGTTTTACATAAAAAAAACTACGGAGAAATCTATACATATAATAAAACTGTAGAGGTCGAATGTCTGTAATTAGAAAAGAAAGTCAAAAATCGAGACAGGGGGATGTAAGAAGAAAAATAAAAAAAATGCAGATTTTTTTCAATTTTTTTGTTTTTCTGCCTGTTTGTCTGTTTGTACGGGCTAATCTCCGAAACTGTTGGACCAATTTAAATAAAATTTTGCGTGGTAGTACCTTATATCTCCGGTCAACATCTTAGATAATTTTCGTACCGGAAAAATAAAGAGTACCCATGGGATAGTTAAAAAAACTATAGTAAATTATATAGCTTAGTACACAAAAACTACTGATTGGATTTTAATGAAACTGTACATTAATATAGTTCATACATCAGAATAACAAATAGATTACTTTTTATTCCGGGAAAATATATGGTTCCCGTGGGATAGATTTGTTTTTGTGTGTCTAGAGGCGAACCCGAGCGACGCGAGGGTGAGCCGCTAGTGCTGAATAAAGGATGTTATTGCCTTTGACTTATATCCACTAATTAAGATCTACTTGAAATCTCACTCTGAGAAATAGAATATTGCGTGATTATTATGAACGTTGAGTTTGAATCATGGCATCACACCATCATCACAGTAGGTAGCTTGTTCATAATAGTAAATTAGCCAAGGGGTAATTTTGGATGCAAACGCGCCAGCTAAATATCGTGTTGAGGATTGTTATTTACTGAGGTAGGTCATAAATTCTTTTTTAGTTCGACTTTAGTTTTTAGTGTATTATTAAAATTATCATAAATAAAACATTAAAAAAGCAACGTGGTTTTGTAAAGTTCTAAATAGGTAGTTCCTAGAATTATTAGCCTATTAAAACTACTTAAATTCGATAATACCTTCTACTTCTTAATCTTATTAATTATATATGTTACTGTCAGAACTCTTTCGTGGTCAAAAGTACTTTTGATTGACAAACACAGTTAAAAGTAGTTTTGACTGCAGGCCTTGGTCAATAGCAGTTTTTACTGGCATATCGGTCAAAACTCTTAAAATTATGGCACTCGTCGGCCGTCAAAATTGCTATTGACCAAAGCCTTCAGTCAAAATTACTTTTGACCAACCTCTTTAGTCAAAAGTAGTTTTGACTAAAAATAGTTTTGACTGTAAATTATACATCTAATAAAAATTAGGATTACTATAATAACTTTTCAACTAAAAATCTATGTACATTTTAAAATCACTTCAAAGACGGTAATTATTCTATCCTCTATAGAATATGGAATTTCATTTTTTTAAATTAAAATTAATAATATAACTTGTCAACGTTTTTCTGTATCCAGTTCAAAGCTCATTATAAGTTTGGAATGTCTTTTAAAGTTTAGCAAACGTTTTCTTTTTAAAACACAAATAAAAACATAAGAAAAAATATATTTAAGATGTTATTATCTAAGTTCATATAGATTAAGCTTGATGTATGAATAAATCGAAAATGAAGAGTAAATAAATAAATCTTACCATATTTTCTTCTAACGGATAAGTGTCTTGATAGAATATAACTAAATTGTAGTGAAGCAAAAAAATATATTAAAAAAATCATAAAAAAGACACAAGTGAGAGGTCAGGCGTAGGACGACTTTACGTTCTCTCCGAGGCACGGGGGTGTAACAGCACTAAATTCTCTAGTATTTCTTAACAGAAACCTCAATAACCAAACTTGGCCCGACCCGAGACTCGAACCCAGGACCTCCGGGTCTGCAGCCGTACATGCTAGCCACTAGACCAAGGCAGTTTATTAAGGTATATAGGCAGACTAAACAGCCATATACAAATCTATACTAAAATATTATAAAGCTGAAGAGTTTGTTTGTTTGTTTGGTTGATCGCGCTAATCTCAGGAACTACTAATCCGATTTGAAAAATTCTTTTTGCATTAGTTAGCCCGTTAACCGAGGAAGGCTATAGGCTATATCATCCCAGATAAATGTACAGTTCCCGTGCGATAGATTTGTTTTTGTCTAGGGACGAACCCGAAGCGAAGTGAGGGTGAGTCGTTAGTACATTATACAGGCAAGAAAAGCTGTATACAAAGTTAGTAATGTAAATGAATCTTAAATATACTCGTAATAACAATCTAACAACAACTGAGTAACATACAGTATAAAGTCTTAAGCCTTAAGCGTGAAATTATGCACGTATAATGTCGACACAAAAGTTTCTTATATAAGGGAGGTGAAAGCTGAAAGAGGATCTTTGAACATTCATTATTCTAACGGAGTGAAGGAATAACAGTATACGGAAATTCGGCGTTCTTGCACGTAGAACATAAAAAAGCAAAAAAATCTACTTAGAAAGTTTATAAGAAAAAGTTAGTTATATATAATCTTTTTCATGACATTTCTCTTTTAAGGGGACATTAAATATTTTTTGGTAAATTTTCTTGAAATAGACATTATTATCGATACAGGGACTAATTAAATTAAAATAAAACAAATATTTAAGGCGGGCTCCCATACAACAGACATGATTTTTTTGCCGTTTTTATAGATAATGGTACGGAACCCTTCGTGCGCGAGTCCGACTCGCACTTGGCGGGTTTTTTCTTTTGTTATCTATATGAAAATCGAATATGGCATTTGAATGAGGCTAAGCTGTCCGTCCGTTGGACCTCTACATATAAAATGCTGTCTCTAGATAACCAATTAAAATTTTGTTAAATGAATATATATTTAGTTAAGATATAGTGGTGTAGATACAACTTGTTTTTAAATCCTTCTGATTTTTGGTCTATTTTAGAAAACTATACATACAATCGTCTAACGGCTGAATTTACATTGTTACCTTTAACTATTCATTAGAAAAGAATCGTCAACTTCAATCAAAAATTGTCACATTCAACCTTCTAGTGCTTTCAAACCTAATATACGTGATAATGACATGGTGTCACACGAATTTCTTATGCTTGGCCATTTTTTGTATAAAAAAAAATGCGTGCATTTAACCTTTACGCGCGATTGAAGTAAAACTTCTTTGACAAATATCGCAATTAAATTAAAACAAATCAATAATTAAATAAGGCATATTAGGCATATTACAATCATATATTTATAGAATATCATATACGGAAAGAATATAATATTATATATCATTTGACAGACAAATAACAACGGTTACCATGGCAACAATTTATCATGTATTCTATCTCATCACTCCCCGGCTTAATCCTCTATATTTATGTCTTTCTCTTTCAAGTCACATTTTCGTTTCACTAAGTTTCAAATCACAACGATTCTAAAGAATTTTCACTTCAATAAACTAAAATAAATAATTTAAAACTTTTCTATATGTGGGTAACCCGTAACATATTGTTCGATCACGCATCATAAAGAATACTATAATAGATTAAAAAATTCCTATTATAGATGAATTTCTGTGAGTATATTTGTTTAGCACATTTTAATGTAAGTTAGAATACTGATTGATGCCCAGTAAAAAGAAGTAGTGGTCAAGTCAATGGGATGTTATTTTAATAGAAACACACGAGTAAACCTACAGCTAGATACTAGTTTTTGAATATCTATCTAGAATTTTATCTAGTATTATTTTATTTGATATGTTTTCGTGAAATTGCAAAAATTGTTATGTCGCTTACAAATTCCTACATACGAGTAGATGAGTAAAGGCACGCAATGAAAAATGTAATTATTTTCTAAGAACTTCGATATTTACTCAATTAAGAATATTTGACTGAATACGAAATTGTTTTTTAAAGAACATGCTATATATAATAGCACAACTAAATTTAATTAGTAATAAAATTTGCCAAAAGACAGCTATCCAAAAGATGAATACATATTACATACATTTTATGTTATCTCTATATATAAATATGTATATGTACATATATAAAATAATTCAGTATCTTTTTCTTTACTGTTTTTTTAACCGATAACCGATTTGTTTTTTAGTTTAGTAGCTATTGACTAGCAAGTCTTATGAATAAAAAAATGGAAATACATAGTTTTTTTTTATAAAATGACTAGCTACTCACCAAGCTTCGCCCGAGTTCGTCCCTAGGTATTCCTCATACAAACTTTCATCCCCATTTTCACCCCCATAGGGATGATTTCCGGGATAAAAACTATCCTATGTCCTTTCCGGGGTCTCAAACTATCTTCTTACCAAATTTCACCTAAATCGGTTCAGTAGATCCAGAGATTACCACCTACAACATCACAACATCACAAACTCACAAACTTTACCTCTTTATAACATTAGTGTAGATGATGGTCGAATTTTGACCACCGGGTGAACACTAGTATATATATAAAAGAAAGTATGATTTTGTTTGTGTATATGTAACTATCGGCTCACCCTCATTTCAATCGGGTTCGCCTCTAGGTAAACAAAAACAAGCCTATCCCACGGGAACCGTACATTTTTCCGAGATAAAAAGTAACCTATGTGTTATTCCAGACTATAATCTATCTCTCTACCAAATTTCATCCAGATCCGTTTAGCCGTTCTGGCATGAAAGAGTAACAAACATACATCCATACATCCATATATCCATACTCCCAAACTTTCACATTTATAATATTAGTATAGATGTACGTACGTGGACAAAGCGGGGATAAGTCACTAGTTTAAAATATTAGTCACGAATATTAATCAGAAATGCGAATACAGTCAACCTAAACACAAATAAGGGCTTTCGCGGAATAGAGAATGACAAATTATACGATAATTTCATTAAGCGAAAGCTTTGCATGTCTATACCTGCAAGGAACACCATTGTAACTCATTGATTTAGCCATTTTGAACTTTAAATGATGTAATTTGTGTTTTAATCATAGTCTGCGCGACTGAAAAGCGCGACAGAGACAAAACTAATGTGCGGCCAGTTTTCTATGTTCATTGAAATAGGGTTTATGTAGAACTAGAAGTTAGCTTTAGCGTTAGAAGCTAGTTAAGTTTTAACGTTGAGCTCAGACATGAGATATTTTCCCGCTGTAAAAAGTACCCTATATGTTGACCCGGATAACCAGCTATCATCGTACCAAATTTCATCAAAATCTGTCCAGTGGTTTTCCCGTGATGCGGTAACAGACAAACAGACAGACGGACGGACGGACGGATGGACGGACGGACGGACGGACAGACAGACAGACAAAAAATCTAAAAACTATAGATTCAGCCTCTGTATCGATAATAATATCTATTTCAATAAGATTTTCCAAAAAATATTTAATGCACAGATTCGGCTTAGAATTTTATTATATATATAGACTAAGTTGCAACATTATTCTGGTGTATTACTATAAATGTATTGCTACTCATATAAAATAAGAATATGATTACTATACAGGCTGTACCAGCTGACACAACAGACGTCGCTCTTTCAGAATTTTAATAACTTATTTGTGATCTTTGATTTAATATTTAATATCAAAATATTGCCAGTAACTTCATATACATATCGAGTTGGTATCACATAAAAATATAAAGTATAGAAAAAAGCCCATTCATTTTCAGTGACGTGAATTTCCCAATTTTATTTTTTTAAATTAATATGTTGCACATCCAGGACCACTTACATATATTAACGTGTACTTAACTTTTTGTGTAATTTTATAATTTTATCTACGAGATGTGTAAGATATTTTCTTAAAGTATAAGAGGCATATACACGACATACATACATAACAAGATTATCATTATTTATTTGCTACTAGTTTTTTCTCGCGGCTATGCTCGCATAGTTAACGAGGCGAATAAAGCAGCCTATACCCATCCTAATGATGCAATGCAAGGACAAAGCCTTGCCAAATTTCATCGAAATCTTTTCAGCGGTTCAAGCACAAAAAAGTAACAAACAAACTGAGTTTCATTTATATATAGTACGGTTTATTTAAAACTAGCCATTTACCTTTCTCTCGCCTTGCTCTATTGCCTGTTATGAAAATATTATGTTATGTTATGAAAATAACTCATTGTATTGCATTGGTATATAAAAATCTATGTAGTCCGCAACCCCAAAAACTTTTCCTATACAAAAATACCCCTGCTAAAAAGAAAGTCAAGCAATGAATAATCTTTTGCTTTACAATAATAAATGTAGTATAAATAAGGATTGTAAATGACATCATTCAATAGGGGTCCTAACCTAGAAACCTTAGTAGAAACCTAAAAAAATATTTTTTAGGTTTCTATTTAGGTTTCTATTAAAGAAAACGATTGTAGAACAACTAGGTAACTCCCCAGAGGGCTTAGGCAAGAAACATTTTTCAATTATTTCCGCTTTTGGAAAACTAAAAGTTTTATAAAAATAACATATTTTAACGTCCTAATTTGTCATTCCCATACAACTATTAGTTAATTAATATTAATATATATTAATTAATGTAAAGTCCGCCAATCCGCACTTGGCCAGCGTGGTGGACTATGGCCTGATCCCCCTCGTACTGAAGGGAGGCCTGTGCCCAGCAGTGGGACGTTAAAAAGGGCTGAATACAATTAATAAACCTAAAAGTTTATAAACAATAGTAAATACATATCTAAGCGTTATTTTATATGGTCAAAATATGATATTTTTTTATTAGTGTAATTAATTTTGTTGTTAATTGTACTGATTGAAACAAAATCGAATTATTAAACAAAAACTGTAGAAATTAGTCTTTTTATTCAAGATGTCTTTTTCTAAAGTCTACACTTATACAGATTTTTTTATACCTTTATATACCTTTACTATATTAAAGACCTACTATAAAAAAAAGTTACAAAAAATAAGAAATATATATATTTTTTTTTTTATAAAAACTAAACATTATACAACAGTTAAGAACTTAAACTCAAATTAATAAAGACAAAAATATCATAGAAAAAAGAACCTCCACAATCCCAGTCCCTTTTAGTTTTCTTTTTTGTTTTATTATTCCTTAGGAAATCTGTTGTTATAACACATATCCTATGAAAATTGATTTGCTTATTACAGTTGACAAGAAATTGTAATTTAGATAAAACAAATACACAAAGATCCAGTCGACCTAGGCTTAGTAATAAGTCTAGACGATATCCAGGTCTTTCGATCTATGGGGTTCTAAAATACCAATTAACATGTAAACTTAGGTGCAAAATAAAACACAAATCAGTTTATCAAAGAAATTGATCACATTTTATTGGCATTAAACAATTATAAGGTTAGCGTTTGGCCGAAGCTACTTTAAAGTTATTTTGTCCCTCTCTCTCATATTAATCCTGTGCGAGACAAAGAGAAGAACATCAATTGAGATATGAACCTTACAACTACGATTTAAAGTTCAAATTACAACTCTGTATGAGTTGATGGGAATTTTTTTAAAACAGCATGATACAAGTTGTAGAAGGCATAAACTGACACACTGAGGATGACAACGAGGGACCCTCCGAAGACGAAACTGAGAAAGTTTCCATCAATCATGGTCGTCCCTTGGAGACTCTGAGCGTGACCTTGGAAAAGGTCCTTCGTACCAGATCCTGCTGCCTTTCTCTCCTCCATCATACGTTTCATTGACGATAACCGCTCTTTTAACTCATCTATAGACTCTAACACGTCCTCGGACTCTGAAATGGTAATATATACCGTAAATTATTACATTTTAACAATGCTTCTAGTTCATATAATATAATGATTCAATGACACGTCTGAATTAATCAGAAAATAAAAATAACAATAGCGCACTTTTGTCATTTTTATATTAAACAAACACTTTCCATATCTTTTTATACTCTTAAAATTAAGATAATGTTTGAAAAATAAACAAACTGTGCATGAAAATCCATCACATGCATCCCAAAACGTTCACATAAAGTCAACAGGGATAAGAAATTAATACAAGTTTCTACATTTCACTAAGCACTTATTGGAATAACTTTAGAAAACATATAAAATTATATTATAATTACCATGAGCTTCTCTTTCAGGACTCATTTTTTAACAATATTTACTCTTTGTTTTCAATTCACAGACGTTTTTGTGCAAATGGCCGCCACGCATGCGCTTTACCCACGCTTTCTTTGGGCTATTGATCGAGCCCCGGGAAGCAGACTAGATACTAATATTTCACCTAAAATTTATTTCTGAATCATTAAACTTTATATAAAAATTGTATATTAAACTTTTGTTACTACTGCAAGTTATTAAAAGTACTAAAAACTCCTTTTTAAATTCTCTAATGTGACTATGTCCTATACAAGAGATTATCGATTCGATTCTAGCTCGAGTCAACTAAATAGTTACATAATATGTAGATATTCAAAAATACGAAAAAATTAGCTCACCATAGTTTCTTTTTGCTTATATACAAATTATAATTATTATATTATATATAATATTTTTAGTTAAAAACTTTTATATGATTTTGACACATTTGAGATTTTGAAACATGCTATTAGCAGATAAAAATTGCCATTTTTTTCGGCTTCAATTAAGTATGATTTTAAAGAGCAAAATATATTCATATTGGAATAAAATATAGCCAAAAGTACTCATTAGTAACGAAGCTTCCTATATAATGTATGAATTTTTATAAACTGTAGTTTTAGAGATTACAAACATACTAACTTTACCTCTTTATAATATTAGTATAGATTTGGCAACCATTATTCTTAAAATTAACTATTAGACTGTACAAACTTTAAAGAAATCAAAATACTTAAATTTAACCTGCAAAGTATTAGTTCTAATAATTTTAAAGTTATTTAATCTTTTATTGAGCTTTATAATAAGTTGTGGACATGCCACCTCAGCGGACTAAAGTTTTAACAACCAACATTCGTCTTAAAAACTTTCTGTTTTAGATTAGAAATAAAAAATGTTATTCTTATTCTTATCGTTTTTCTTTTTTCCTTATCAGGAATTAAAGATGGACTCAGAGTTCTCTTTCAGCAAATGTATGGGGAATATTATCTTAATATATAAAGTTCCCGTGTCACAATGTTGGTCCGGGATGATCTCTGAAAGTATGTATCCGATCTAAACGATTTTTTTTAAATGTGTGATTTGTTCCAACTTAAAAGTTAGGATAGTTTTTATCCCAATTATCTCCTTTTTTATTGCAAAATTAACTATTTTCATACATGTGCCACAGAAATGCGAAGCAAGGGTCTGCTAGTAGTAATGTAAGCAAAAGAATATATGTATGTATACAGAATCTATGAAAACACAAGCATATCTTTTGATAAGTTATACTCGTAAACGGAAAAACATATAAAAACATTTTAAAAATAAACTACTCTTAAAGAAATGTTATATTAATGTTAAAATAAATTACTAAAAATAATTTCAAATGGCACGGTAGAGTCTCGTAGAGTTGATTATTAATTAATTATTATAATAAATGATATAACATATAATTTATACAGTTTATAATTTAAAAAAATAATTACACTAAGAGCATGTTTTATTTATGAAATAAAATTAATAATAAATTACTTACGTATTCAGCCCTTTTTTACTGGACACGGGCCCCCCTTCAATACTAGGGGATCAGGCCATAGTCCACCACGCTGGCCAAGTGCGGGTTGGAGGACTTCACATGTCTTACGAAAACTTGCTAGCTTCTCTCAGGTTGCAGACATGCATGATGACATGCAAGTTTCATCACGATGTTTTCCCTCACCGTAAGACTAGTGGTAATCATGTTGGAAAGGATTCGCACATGAAAATATCAGAGGTGCGAGACCCGGGATTTGAATCCGCTTCACTCGGTTTCCCAAGCGAGCGCGTTACCACTGGGCTACCACTGCCTTCATAATAAATTACAATAGGAATTTAATACAACTATATCTTTTTTTATTCAGTAATCAATTTACTCATTAATTTACTCATTATTTACATACATTAATAATTTACTCGATGGAAATTTTTTGTCTACAGATGGAAAATTAGCCTAAATTGTCTGGAGTCGAAAGAAACATTATCTCTTTAATGTGAAATCTGAGGTAAATATTTGGACTAAGAAATATGTATTTTTTTTTTTATTAAAACTAAAATATTCCCAAAGCTCGATCCTAATCAACAATACGACAAACAGCCATTTGTAATTCAATTTAACTTATGCAAAAATAAAGTTAAGACTTTTTTTAATTTTAGTGTACATTTTTTTCTTGAGATTTACACGACCTTTGAAGTTATTCATACAAGAGCAATTTCAACAATCGATTCATAATAATCGAGTATATCGCGTGACATGCATTTAAAACAAAAACATAGCTGAATGGGTACCTCATTCTGTTCTGAAGTCGATCAACCTATAACATAGAATTCAGTATGGTGTTCATTGTATCAACAGTATAAAATTATTACATTATCAAAAACGTGCAGACAGCTCGTGACCACATTCTTTCTTCGACATTTTTTTTTGAATGTTGGTAAATCCATTTACGCATACCACCTGTATACATATTACATACAGAATAAATAGAAAAACCAGTACTACCCACTAAAACCCAACAAAACCTCTTAATCTTAGTCTTAATGGGACGTCACAGAATCACTTACGCACTCAACCACGACGACCCGACGGCAGGTCTGCTAAAGAAGACCACAACATCCATAGGTTTGCTCTAACGGTCCACTCTACTATCAGAGAAGTACCAGAAGCAACCCGCATGGCTCACCACCCACCGAGACGGGCCGCCTCCTGGTGCGTTCAGTGAGCCACCTCCCGGTGCGTTCCTTGGCTTCGCGCCCGGCTAGATTTCCGGACGCTAATGAGCCCCCCCCCCTCCCCCCCACGACGAGGTAAACGCACGTTGGGGGGCATTCTTACTTCGACCATCGTTAACCTTTAAAAGATATAAGCAAAGGATATTTTAAACTAAGCAAAATATTGTGACTATATCGATTATTATTATTTTTTCAAATACTCAATTGATTCTAAAGTCAATAGTTTTATTAAATCATCTAAATTAGTAATAATGTTAAATATATCCTGAAATTTTAATTGCAACGCCATCTAGTTACATTTAATTTAACTAACCAGAGAGCATAGAACGATGTAATTCTGCGTTAAGTAAACAGATATCGCTTTAACTCAATTTAAAGCTTTAAGCTTACTTTTATATTACAAAACTTAATTTAAAAATCCCAAAAGTTAAATCTAGGTAACTAATTTGATTGAAATAATTTTATTTACAACTTTTGAAACAGAAGGTCTAACTATTTTATTCAATTCATCAATTCTTTGATCAAATTAGACAAATAAAAATCAGTAAAATGACTAATTTAGCTTTTAATAATACTTAAAATAGTATTAACACATCACTTAAAAGCAGCTAGACCGATGTGACGTATTTGTTTTAAAATGTTCGGAGTAGTCCGAATAAAGTTTTTACAGATATAAAATTGGGCAAGTTGTCCAGTTAATTGGGAAATTCAGGAAAAACTTAAAGTGACCTAAAAACCAAAAAAAAAGTGAAAAAAAAAAACAAAAAATCATAAACTATGTATATTTAAAATTGAACAGGACAAAGTCTGCATAAAAAATAAGAAGTCTAAATCATTGAAAATTTTCGATATTTTAAAAAAAATCCGAATTTTGCTTATTTAATTGTAAAATGAATAATAATAGTAGTAACTGAACTTAGAACTTAATTTTTTTTTCAATAAGTAATACCTATTTCTTTACCACTACCATTTTTAACCGACTTCCACAAAGGAGGAGGTTCTATGTTCGTTTGCATGTGTTTTTTTATGTATGTTTTTATTTATTTTCTCCAAAGGCCAGAGTGCCAAAGTTAGATTTAATTATCTTAATGTTTTCATTATATTTGTTCCCTTCTAAATAATTACTTACAATCAAGTGCTAAGTAAAAAGAAAGTCAAGAAAATGTTTTCTTGACACTACATTAGAATTTTTTTTAAACTATATTTAATGAATTAAAAGCGATTTAAAATAGTCTCATTGATATAGTGTGTATATTTTAAATTTAATTTAATCTAGGTCCATATATTTGGTTCTATAAAAAACAAATATAATTAAAAAATAAAATAAATATAAAAACGTTAAGCAAGGGCTTACTAGAATAAAAAAATATCTAAAAACAATTTATAGCATTTTTTTTATTTAATTACTAATTTGGTGAGCAGCAAATATTTTTTTAATTGTTAATTTAATTGTACTTTTACATTTTTTTATATTTTTCTTTAAACATCACATTAAAAATGTTTACAGTGGTCTTTGATCAGGGCTGTGTAAGTTCCACCAGCTTTGGTATTTTGACCACTTCTTCAAAAACCCTTTTGAAGAAATGACCACAAACTAATATGAAAAATTATTAATATCTGCTTGAAAATTCAAAACAGTCAAATTCAAATGAGTCACTTCAAAATACTTAATCGGTAAAAAACCCATTTCGGACTAAATCTGAGATTAAAGCGGAGAAAATGATGACTAAAGTATACTTATCATTTAACATTTATCAAACGCGATAACAACTGATATAATAATTAATATATAAGTTAAAAATTTATAACTTGTGATAGTTTCTAACAATGGCACTAATCAGGATAATAAGCATAGCCTTATTCATATTGGGTACGCTTTAATTTATTTTAGTCATCTGTTTTACTTAATGATCTCTAACATTTCACTTAAAAAATGTGTATATGTGAATATTAAAGTGAATGTGTTACAATATGTTTTTTTTTCATAGGGACTGCCTCCGCCTTTGAAGAACGCTCAGCAGCTTTGCAAAGGTTTCCTTCTATAGTGCAAGTGGAATTCGTGGATGAACAGTCTTTTTCTTGGGTTCAAAAATGTAGTGGTATAATCCTTAATAATAGATATGTGCTATCCGCAGCCAAGTGTTTCTCCGGACCGTGAGTAGTTATATTGTAATACACTGAAGAATTAAGTTTAAGAAAACATTCCAAATAGTCAAATCAGTCAATTTTTCTTATAAACTAGGAAAAATAAGGTTTTTTATTTATTATAAAGCAACATATTGCTAACTATCTGTTACCAAAGCAAAAAGGGATATCTATGTATTTTTATCCGAATGTATCTACAATTATTTCTCGTATTTCAGATTCTATACTCCACTGCTTCGTCGTATTCGCGCTGGTTCATCAATGCGTAATACTGGAGGTCAAATCGTATATGTTCAAAGGGAAATAAATCATCCTCTTTACGTCGTTGGCTCTAACGATCATGACATATCAGTTGTGAGGTTGACCAGCTTACTGGTTTACGGAGAATTCGTACGGAATAGTCCAATTGCAGATCCTGCTACTGTTCTTCCTCTGGGATTCCCTGTAGTTCAGGCTGGATGGGGATCTATGGGCTTTGTAAGTAAATGAGACCAATATTTTAAGCGTGAAAGTTTATATGTATGTATGTTCGTTACTCTTTCATTCTGAAACGGCTGGATGGATTGGGATTAAATTAAGTACACTATGAGCTGAATGATAGCAGATAGACCTGAAGTAAAAAGATGACGTTGCTGTACGTAATATTTTAAATACAAAAGAAGCCTAGAAATGAACCCAAAGAAAGTGAGGGTAAGTACTTGTATTTAATACTAGCGACTCACCCTAGCTTCGCTTCGGGTTCGTCCCTAGACAAAAACAAATCTATCTCATGGGAACCGTACATTTTCCAGGGATAATGTATAGCCTTTCTGAGTTAAAGGGCTATCTAATGTAAAAAGAATTTTTCAAATCGGATCGGTAGTTCCTGAGATTAGCGCGTTCAATCAAACAAACAAAGAAATAAACTCTTCAGCTTTATAATATTAGTATAGATTACCAGATATTTTAAACTAGTTAAAAAAATATTTACAGCTGCAACAATCACTTGAAATTGATGGAATATTTATCCTCAAGAACAGTGACTGTGATTTACCACCCGACCCTACGGGGCGGTCGCTATTGTGCGGAGAGAAGTACAAATTCCCAAGTACCAATCAAGACCCTGGAAGTCCCTGGTATGTGTACAATATCACCGTTGCAGTTGTGTCTTCAACCTTTAATAGCAACGTCGCCGCTACGCCTGTCGCCCCTTTTACAAACTGGATTTTAGAAAATGCTGTTTAAATAAAATCGTCAATAGAGGAGCCTTGTTTTGTTTTATAAAAATGTTTAGGTATAATGATAAATTTTATACATTAAAAATTCATGTCAATGAATGTTATTTGTCTAGATTTATTGTTATAAAATTTGTTCTGCCTCAATTTTATCATCTATATTAATAATTATAGATAAAAAATAATAAATTTAATTAAATCATTTATTGTATACTTGTATACATGTATGTTTTATACTGAATTTTAAGTCAAGGGTGTAGAAACCAAACCTACTACCAATTCCGGGCTGCTCCAAGTATTTCGTGAAAAAGTAGCCCAGTAATTAATAAGCCTGACCCGAGACGCGAACCCAGGACCTTACGATCTGCAGCTGTACATACTAGCCACTTAACCAATAAGGCAGACCCTATATAAGAACCTACAATAACATCAACATGCAGTAAAAGAAGTAGAATTTGCTTATTAAAATAATTATCTCTAATCAGTAATTACATTCTTATCGAGGTTCCAGTGACTTAATATACGTCACATATCTATCTAATATATTTAAACGAGCAATTCTTGTATATTTATATCTTTATTTATTTATTTATACCAGCGATCTCGGAAACGGCTCTAACGATTTCGCTGAAATTTGGTATGTGGGAGCTTTCGGGGGCCAAAAATCGATCTAGATTAGTCTCATGTCTGGGAAAACGCGTATTTTCGAGTTTTCATGTTGTTTTTTTTTTTGCATTATTCTACGCAGAATATGCTCGATAATTTCTTACACTCAGACATGAGTATTGTGGTCAAGCGACCAAGGTGCAAGATTAACAAATCAATAGGACAGGTGTGTCTGAGATCGAATCTCACTTTCGACTAAAAACATACATTTCAGATTACAAGATCATTTATGTAAAATAGCCCGCCATGAAATAGATTAGACCAAGTTTCATTACACAAACTGTTCGAACCCTCCCAACAAAATATCAAGCAATCAGATCAAGAACAGTGTCATGATAATTTTAAAAATAAGTCTAAGAAACAAAATTTCATGATCTCTTTCATGGTTGAATAAATATTATCAAAGCCTACTTGTAAATTACCTCATTATTAATTTATCCAGAATGACATAATACTTTAGCCTTTGCATAAACCTTTTGCTATGTTTTAAGTTAATAGATTAAAAAAAAGAAATTTCAGTTTTTATATAGCTGTTGAATTCTTAAAATTTCAATCCATTTGAAATGTATTATACATTTCATTTTGAAGAATTTGTTTTGGGCTATTATAAATCTTGTAATTTACGATGGTATCATTTACTGAACGATATCAAATATAATTAATTATGTGTACATATTAACATGTGTACGTAATAACAATAAAAAATAGTTGTTGCTAATTGCTATTACTTCAATCATTAAAGTAAACTAATATTCATTATATTATACTTACTACTAGCGACTCACCCTCGCTTCGCTTCGGGTTGGTCCCTAGATGAAAACAAATTTATCCCACGGGAACCGTACATTTTCCGAGATAATATATAGTCTGCAGCCTTTCTCAGTTAACGGGCTATCTAATGCAAAAATATTTTTTTAAATCGGATTAGTAGTTCCTCAGATTAGCGCGTTCAACCAAACAAACAAACTCTTCAGCTTTATAATATTAGTTTAGATTTATTTGTCACGAGTATGAGCATAAGGAACCACATAAAGTTTTTAAATAAATAGCAATTTAGCTGTATGTAAAATCATTTTTTTTTTCTTTGAAAACTTAGAATTGCGTTAACAGACGCAATACATTCTGCCAGTTTCACATATTGTGAGGAAGACACGAATGAGTTTCAGCGGTAATTTTTAAATTAAGCAGCTTTAACGTGAAATTAAAAAAGTATGAATAAACGATCGGTTTACAGGAGCAACCTACAACAATAAAAAGATAATTACTCGATATAAAAATGGTGCAATGTTTCAAAATAAAAATACATAAACAATGAGAACTATATTATAATTCAATTTTATTATCTACAATAAATTGAATTATTTTTTTAATAAATGGGCTTAACACAAAGGCAATAATAAATATTTGGTGTTAACTGGGTGGTGAATTTGAGGAGGGATTATGTCATGTAGAGATGTAAAATCCTGTACCATAACCATTTCTGACTCACTTCACTTTCACTTCACTTATATCTCACATTTTTATCAAAACATAAGAAAAAATACAGATAGTACATTAATTATTATCATTCGGTTAAAATTATCTTTCATCATTTGATGAAAACATTTTTTTTGTAATTTTAGGTCAGAGCTAAGTAATAAATCGTACACAGGATAACATTATTTATTTTAGTTACATTTAAACAGCTAAAGATAAAATTTTCGATATTGTAAAAAATTTCTGAATTTCGCTTTTTTAATTGTAGAATGAATAGTGGTAGTAGTAACTGAACTAAGGACTTGTTAAAAAATATTTTGTTTCCCCATAAATTACCTATTTCTTTACCACTACCATTTTTAACCGACTTCCAAAAAAGAGGAGGTTCTATGTTCGTCTGTATGTAAGTATTTTTATATACGTTTTTATTTATTATCCCCACAGGCTACAACGTCAATGTTAGATTTAGTATTTTAATTTTTAACTATATTTGTTACCTCCAAAATGATTACTTAAAATCAAGTGCTAAGTAATGAAAATGGTAATAATGATCTATTTAAGTGGTGTAACAGCCTCGTTGATATAGTGCGTTTATATTTAAATTTAATTTAATCTAGGTATTTATATTCAGTTCAATAACAAACAAATATAATTAAAAAATAAAATAAATATTAAAACGTAAAATTAAGCAAATTCAAGGGCTTACAAGTATAAAAAATATATAAAAATAATCTATAGCAAATATTTTTGTATATTTTAGTAAATATATTGTGAACACCAAATTTAACGGTATGTTGACGTTTTTTTATGAACCTCACATTAAAAATATTTCCAATAGTCCATTATCAAGGCAGTTGTTGGTTACACCAGTTTTGGTATTTTGACCACTTCTTCGTAAACCATTTTATATTAATTGACTAATTGACCACAAATTAATATGAAGAATCTCAAATTCAAATTCAAAAGAGTTGCAAGATTCACTACAAAATACTTACTCGTAATTGATAAAAAACCATTTCGGGCTAAATGTTGAATAAGATTAAAGTGGAGAAAATTATAATCGGTTTTTTAGAGCCGGGATTTACGCACCGAAGCATACTTATCATTTAACATTTATCAGATATGATAGCAACTGATATAATAATTAATATATAAGTTGAAAAATGTAAAACTTGTAATAGTTTCCAACAATGGCAATAATCAGGATAATAAGCATAGCCTTATTCATATTGGGTACGCTTTAATTAATTTTAGTCATCAATTTTACTTAATGATCACCAATATTTCAGGCGAGGCAGTGGCTGCCCAGTGGTAACGCGCTCGCTTGGGAAACCGAGTGAAGCGGGTTCAAATCCCGAGTCTCGCACCTATGATATTTTCATGTGCGAATCATTTCTAACATGATTACCACTTGCCTTACGGTGAAGGAAAACATCGTGAGGAAACCTGCATGTCTGAGAGAACCTAGCAAGTTTTCGAAAGACATGTGAAGTCTGCCAACCCGCACTTGGCCAGCGTGGTGGACTATGGCCTGATCCCCCTCGTACTGAAGGGAGGCCCGTGCCCAGCAGTAGGACGTTAAAAAGGACTGAATACAAGACAATTTCAGACGAAAAATGTCTAGTGTTGGCAATAGGCCTCCAATAATATATTAATTACATTTTAAAGTGAATGTGTTAGAATCTGTTGTTTTTCTTAGGGACTGTCTCCGCCTTTGAAGAACGCTCAGCAGCTTTGCAAAGGTTTCCTTCTATAGTGCAAGTGGAATTCTTAAATGAACAGTCTTCTTCTTGGGTTCAAAAATGTAGTGGTATAATCCTTAACATTAGATATGTACTATCCGCAGCCAAGTGTTTCTCCGGACCGTGAGTTATTATATTGTATCCAATAAAGATTAATGTTAAAAAAAAGAACATTCCAAATAGTCAATCTAGACAATTTTTTTTATAATCTAGGAAAAATAAGGATTTTTTTTATTATAAAGCAATTTGTTTACTATCTATTACTCTCTACTCTTACTAACTATTTCTAAAAAAGGATATCTTTTGTATTTTTATGTGAATGTATCTACAATTATCTACTGTATTTCAGATCTTACAGTCCACTGCTTCGTCGTATTCGCGCTGGTTCATCTACTAACACTGCGCCGCGTAACACTGGAGGTCAAATCGTGTATGTCCAAAGGGAAATAAATCATCCTCATTACGTCGTTGGCTCTAACGATCATGACATATCAGTTGTGAGGTTGACCAGCTCACTGGTTTACGGAGAATTCATACGAAATAGTCCAATTGCGGATCCTGCTACTGTTCTTCCTCTGGGATTCCCTGTGATTCAGGCTGGCTGGGGATCCATAGGTGTTGTAAGTGAATCAGACTACTATTTTAAATATGAAAGTTTGTATGATGTATTTGTTTGTGTATGTTAGTTACTCTTTTACTCTAAAACGGCTGGATGGATTGGGGTGAAATTTAGTAGACATTGTAACCTGAATGAGATGAGATAGGCCTGAAGTAAATCATAGGTCTGTAAAAAAGTTTGCAAAAGAAGAGGCTTACAAAAGAACGAACGAACGGAAAAAGGGCAAAGGACAACGGACGAACCCATACGAAGCGAGGGTAAGTCGCTTGTATTTAATATTTACTAGATAATATTTAAAACTATTTATAATTATTTACAGTGGAGACGATCACTTGCAATTGATGGAATATTTATCCTCAAGAACAGTGACTGTGATTTACCACTCGACCCTTCGGGGCAGTCGCTATTGTGCGGAGAGAAGTACAGATTCCCAAGTACCAATCAAGACCTTGGAAGTCCCTGGTACGTGAATAATGTCACCGTTGCAGTTGTGTCCTCAATCACAGATATTAGAAACATCGTCGCTACGCCTGTCGCCCCGTATACTAACTGGATTTTAGAAAATGCTGTTTAAAATAAAACCCTCAACAGAAGAGCCTTGTTTTGTTTAAAAAAATGTTTAGGTATATAATAATAAATTTTATACGTTAAAACTCAAATTGTACTTGCCTAGATTTACTGTTTTTGTTTGAAAAAGTTTTTTACGTTTATGAAATTTATTTTGTCTTAATTTAATAATCTATACCAATAATCTATAATATAAAAATGAATCGCTGAATGTGTTGCTAAGCGCAAATCTCGAGTGCACTGTGCAGCTGAACCGATTTCGCTAACTCTTTTTTTATAATATTCCTTGAAGTACGAGGATGGATAATAGGAGGATTCTTACGGAGAGAAAAATTTAAAAAATTGCCTAAAAAAGTCTAGAAACAAAACTTTTCTGTATTCTCCACGGAAGGTTTTAATAAAGAGAAAAAATTAAAAAAAATATTATATGGCTAACGCTGGCTAATAACTATTTATATCTATTTAAAACGTACCTACCTAGCGACGAACCCTAGCGAAGCGAGGGTGAACCGCTAGTTATTGATAAAAATAGTATATTTAATTAAATTATTATTATATACATATATAAATTATCATATATAAATTATCATATATAAATTATCATAATAATCTATACATATAATAAAGTTGTAACTAAGCCGAATCAGTACATTAAATATTTTTTAGAAAATCTTATTGAAATAGACATTATTATCGATGTAGAGGCCGAATCTATAGTTTTTAGAATTTTTGTCTGTCTGTTTGTCTGTTACCGCATCACAGAAAAACCACTGGAGGGATTTTGATGAAATTTGGTATGGTGATAGCTGGTTATTCGGGTCAACATATAGGATATTTTTTACTGCGCGAAAATATCTCATCTCTGAGAAATCTATAATAATGTCCTCCTGACCGATTCCGGCCACGGCGGCCAATCTCATTGAGACTAGCCAACTGCGCAGGAGATATTATAGTGCACAAATGTACGCGCAGACACAAGTGCACTCTCTATTCCTGTCACTCTCATACTCCGGTGGGACGACTACTCGACACGACCGGTGAGAGTTAAGGCGCAGGACCGACGGCTTTACGTGCTCTCCGAGGCACGGGGGTGAAACACCGCCAACTTCCCAACTCCGGGCTGTTACTGAGGCTTACTATACAGAAAGACTCAATAACTAAACTTGGCCCGACCCGGGACTCGAACCCAGGACCTCAGGATGTGCAGCCGTACATGCTAGCCACTACACCACCGAGGCAGTTAGTTAGAGAAATCTATACTAAACGTTAAAACGTAAGCAGGGAGGAACCTGAGCGGAGCGGGGGTGAGTCGCTAATCATATATAAATTATTAATACCGAATTTTAAGTCAAGGGAGTACAAATCAGACCTACTACCAACTCTGGGCTGCTCCAAGTATTTCGTGACAGAATAGCCCAGTAACTAATAGGCCTGACCCGGGATGCGAACCCAGGAATCAGGACCTTACGATTTGCAGCCGTACATGCTAGCCACTTAACCAACAAGGCAGTCCTTTTGTAAAAACTTATAAATATCAGCATGCTGTAAAAGATGTAGAATTTACTGATTAAAGTGATTATCTCTAATCACATTATTATCAAGGTTCCAGTGGCTTAATATACGTCTTTCAATACATATAATAAAATTCAAACTGAGTCGAATCTAAACATTAAATATTTTTTGGGAAATCTTATTGAAATAGTCAGTATTAACAAATACAGAGGCCGAAACTATAGTTGTTAAATTTTTTGTCTGAGATTTTCCAAAAAATATTGAATGTACAGATTCGACTCAGTTAGAATTTTATTATATGTATTTATTATATATAGATAAGAAAAGATACAAATAGTACATTATCTTCTGATGAAAACTATCTTCCATCTCTTGATGAAAACTATTTTTCAGTCATTATAGAACGGAGCTAAGTAATAAAATGTACACAGGATAACATTATTTATTTAGTTAAATTTAAACAGCTATAGATAGAATCCAATCAGTATATGAAGCAACTGACATACTGATAGCAGGGTAAGTAGCGTTACCACAACCTATTCCTGAAGAGATCACACCAATTACGACATCGTTATAGTACAAGGGTCCTCCGGAGTCACCAAAACAGGCATCTCGTCCGCCAATATCAAGGAGACCAGCGCAGATCATATTTTTAGTAACAGGTACCTCCTCAGGAAGAGAGGCGTATCTTTCAGCACACACTGTGTTGTTGACAGTAAAAACTGAAGTAACGAGGAGAACAGTAGAAGCATTGCCACTCGCCTGAAAACACGAATGTTTGTTTAAAATTCCGAATAAATTATTAATTATATATCCATATTTCTAAATAATTAGCCACATCTCATATAACACACGATTAAAAGAAACCTAAAAAATTGTCACTTTCGAATCTATTTTTTGAAAACATTAAAAAAAATAACGATTAGCTAGTTCAAAATTCATTATAAAAAATAGCAAATCCTTGCTAGTCTACACTTGTACACTTGCACTTTATTACAAAGGCAGGTTAATTATATATAAAGATAAAATTAAGTACCGAAGTGAATCCCCAACCAGCGTAGGTTACTGGTAAGTTATCGGGAATAACTGTTCCTTGACGGATGATGCCAGCTTGCTGCACAACAGGAGTGTAAATCAAAGGAGTGGTCAGTCTGACCACGCTTATGTCTCCTTCACTACCAAGTGAACCGAAAGATTCATGGTTGAAAGCATCTTCAACGTAGGCGAGAACACCGCCAACATTGCGAGTACTGCTTCCAGCTCGAATGCGCCGTAGATAAGGTCTATAATTGCTGTTGAAATAGGAAAATTTATTATCTTTAGCCAGTAGGTTTCGTGGGTAAACCTGCTATCGTATTTTCTTTTCATTTAATAAATATTAAACACCTTCTATGTGAAAGCGTGCAAAACGTGAATACACTCTTTATTGATACTATATGCCATTCTATTACGTTGATCCTATATTACATTTGCTGATGACCAACTTTGAGCAAGCGTTTAGCAGAATTGAACAACGATAAAAAAATGTTCACTGTGCAGTAAAACATAAGGCTTTGATTGCGTTGGAAATATTTTCCTTTCTTATCATATGCGAATAAAATCTTTATCAACTATTTTATCTTAAATCATTATAGCTCTTGATCTAATTAATATTATTGTGTAGATTGGAACAATTCGTCAATATGAATATAATGTATAACCGGTACCTACTCGTATATACATTTTGAAATTAAAAAGCTGAAGTTTGCAAAATCTTCAAAAACATCTCTTTAAACGCGTTTTGATGATATTTACAAGTTTCTTTCTAGTTTATAAATGGAAAAGTCATGCCAAATAGTGCAAAATCTTCCGGATCTTCTTAGGGTGACTGTTCCCTAAGGACATATTTCTGGTCCTTTTTTGCTTTAGGTATAGTAATGAATTATCTATTTATTTAAGAATTTTATGTGATAAAGTATTCTTTGCTAATTATACCTCGGTAACTTTTAAGCTTACCTGTATGATAGCATTGTTTATTTTGTACAAGGAAAACCAAATGTATTAAATTTACATTATATAATGTTAAAATGCAAGATATCAGTTGGTATTAATTAAAAATATAATTAGATATTAATAGATTTCATTGAAACCTATACTTAGTATTTTTAACTTCCGCTACATCTTTGCAGTCATAAAATTCAGACGACTTACAAACGCTAATATTACCTTACCTTATATTTAACTTATTTTAATTGAAGAAATTGAGGAAAATTTTAGTTATTATAAACATAATAACAAATGCGGTGACCAATATCAAGGAAACTCGCCGTAGATAAACGCGCGCAAATTGTACACGCAGTAGAAAAAATAGTGGTGAGACAACATTCCGGGGAGAGATTAGGCATAGAATCAAAGACTTTACATACTCTCCAAGGGGTCTAATACTGCCAGCTTTTTAAATAGTCGTGGATCAAAAGAGAGATTTTTTAACAAAAAATAAAGAAAATCTCATAAATTTTATATGGGACCCAAGGGAACAGCAAGGGGTCACCTCTATCAATACATCAATAAAATTAAACACTTACCTTCCAGAAAAACATTGAGCGGCAGACAAGATATATTTTCTTGTAAGAATACTACCAGCACAAGATTGAGACCATATCTGGGAAAAGATATTCTGGAACTCCACTTGAACTATTGAGGGGTAATCTTCTACCCTAGCGGCGTTACCACCTACGATGCGGCTAGTGGCAGAAGCTGACTGGGCTCCTTAAAAATAATCGTTAGTCTAATAATTATTATTATATTAATATGTGCGCGTATGTTTGTTACGTCTTTGCGACCAAACTTGACAACCAATTGCGTTAACACCTGGGAATGTCTATGATGTAGAAATGGGTAAAAGTTACTTATTTCAGCCCTTTAAGCTGTTTTCGTAGGATATAAGCATATTTTAATAGTAATGCAAATTCGCGACATCAATAAACAGCATGTAAGA
The DNA here is from genome assembly GCA_905404265.1 of Fabriciana adippe. Classification (NCBI taxonomy): domain Eukaryota; kingdom Metazoa; phylum Arthropoda; class Insecta; order Lepidoptera; family Nymphalidae; genus Fabriciana; species Fabriciana adippe. Next base: position 12,572,327 of record FR990004.1, read on the forward strand.
TTTGAGAAAAGTGCAAGTTACCAAAGGATTTGCGGTGCACTGTATTAGTGGCATCCAAAAATTGAAGTCAAACAATTGTATCTCACTTTATAAATCTTATCGAAAAATATTGGAGTTACTCGATTTAAAAAAAAAATCTTTTTGATTCTTTTTTCGCAACAGTCAATATAAATGGATGATTATCAACTAACAAAGCTGTATACATACATGTATAGAATAATATTACAGAGGCCTTGGAAAAGATATGTACCTGCAAAGAGGGCCAAAGCTAAAATCCAGACGGAGGCCATTCCGCTACCAGAAGCTGTATGTCATCACCAAAAAATACATATGTATTACTTTTAAATACACCACTTAATCTTTATAATGGCAATAATTTTGGGAGATTGCTGTAATGATCAGTAATAAAAATGATAAACAGGCATAAATGTAAATTATATAATCGAGTCGATTGACTTCTATTTGTCTTACTGCTTACTTACATAGGTAACACTATGATTCAACCTGATCTGAGAGATCAAATTGTTACTTCATAAAGCTATATTAAGACAAATAAAATGGAATTCGGCTGGTTTTAAATTTTGTAAGGTCTACTAATTTGTATTAGTAGAGTTTTTTTTTTTTTCAATTAAGCTAATTATCATAGGTTAACAACTGTATTAAGATATATAAAGTATGCTTTAGACGTGTTATTTTAAAATATTATTTTTGGTGAAAAACCTTACACGCGCTCCACTACACGAAAATATTTTCCACCAAACTTAATAAATTTATAAGGTTTCATACTTACTATGGAACCCTCGGTGTGCGAGTCAAACTCGCACTTGCCCGATTTAATATCTCTTACACTTATAACTATATAATCTATGAATTATCGTATTGTTTTGAATTATACGTTGTAATATATAAAATCCGGAGGATAATACAATAATACGGTATCGATTGAGCTGATCTTATGATGGAGCCAGGAGGTTGATAATGCAATTCTTTAATGGCCACTAATAAATCGTTGAGTTTGGTATCATTTGGTTCGCTATGACGAGTCCTTTTGATAGTTAGTAAAAATGTGTTCCATACACGTGGATATGTTTATTGCTGTGATAGTTTTTTGAACGGTAATTTATTATAATAAGTTTTAAAATTCTCATGGAACTTCTAAATCCTAGACGCTTAAAGTGGTCCGGTGAAATGGCACTTACGGCTTTAAAAGTTATCTGAAACGTGAAAGTCACTGAGAACTTTTTTATAAGAAAAAAACCTTGAACCTGATTGGGATTCGACCCAAAGACCTCTGGATCTACAGCCGTACTAGATCAACGAGGAGGATCGCAGGAGCCATACGACCTTCATAGTGCTGTAGTTGGAGAGACAGAGTCACTTCCGAATATAACTATATTATGTGCACATTCAGTGGTAAATAATTTGGTTTCTTTGTGGAAATCCGTAATGTAAACCATTTTCTCTTCAATGGATAGCCTCCATCAAATGTACTGTGTGACTCACACTCACTAAATCTACAGCGAAACTCTCATCCCACGATTAGGACGTAGGATCACTCGCGAATTCTCTATAACGTCCTACGGAAACATAATATCGATAGAGGTAGGGTATATTGTAGCTATATTAAACGCAAAAATCTCAATAATCAATAAAACAAAGTACTAATTAATTTTTTTAAACAAAAAAAATGCCACATTTTTGATTACATATGTATAAATATCGATCGCTCATTCCGTGGTTATTCATACACTGACTGATTCACGTCGCACAAATAGATGCGCGTACGCACCGAGCGCATGCCATTTTTAGTGGCAAGATATGCGGTGCAAATAGAATGAGTTTAATTAGCGCTTGTGCAATTATTGCTATTGAGCGTTCGATGCTTTTCTTTTTATATCTTGGTACTAGAAAATGCAATTAAAAATAATTCAAAAATTTTCTAGAGGTGTCTTAAAGGTGTTGTTGTTTATTGTTGAGTTGAGTTTTATTAAAAGAAAACTTTCAACATATTTTGTTAACATATAAGACTGATTTGTATAATAAATCAAAAAAACCACTAGTTTAGTAAGTTTTATAGGTATAGGTATATACATATTTCCAAAGGGTTATTGGAAATCAACTAAGAGATATTATATACTATCTTATAGAGGAATCTCATATACTTCCATCTATAATAATATTATAACGAAGTAAAGTTTGTGATTTTGTGAGTTTGTGAGTTTGTGACGTTGTAGGAGGTAATTTCTGGATCTACTGAACCGATTTAGATGAAATTTGGTAATAAGATCGTTTGAGACCCTGAGAAGGACATAAGATAGGACACTTTTTATCCCAGAAATCATCCCTTAAGAGGGTAAAAATGGGGATGAAAGTTTGTATGGAGAATCAAGCTAGGAACGAAAAAGTTGCTAGTATGATAATAAAATTTTAAGAAAGAACAGTGTTTTTAATTTTCTATAAACCCTGGCTCCGCGTTTAATAGCTATAGAACGTTGGTCATATGGAAACTTTGTATTCCCTTTTTAAAGACCCACAACTGGGCACGGGCCTCCCTTTGTTTTTGACGGGTATTAGGCCATAGTCCACCACGCTGGCCAAGTGCGGATTGGCGGACTTCATATGTCTTCCGAAAACTTGCTAGGTTCTCTTAGACATGCAGGTTTCCTCACGATGTTATCCTTCACCGTAAGGCAGATGATAATCAATAATCATGTAGAAAATGATGGGTGAAAGCTGCGAGACCGACTTCAATTAAGATGTATTCAATTCAGTTGTATTGTTTTTTGTGTATGATATCTTCGTCATTTCAGAATCAATTTCCCTGATTTTTTTAGTGAAGTTTCAAAACTCATAAACTTAAGATAATTTGAAATAAAAGAGAAATGGAACCAAAACCAATGTACCTTACAGTTAAAAAAAATGTACTATTAAGCATTCCATACGCGGGGAGAATAAAAAAATAAAATTATTATAATTCATAAAAAAATTTAGTTAGTTTAATTGGTTATTTAACTGAATAACTGAAAGAAGGTTACACGAGCGAAGCTGCAAAATTTGCTAGTTCGTAAAAGTTATTGATTACTCTATAATTCCTGGAATCTTACAAAATTACGATTAAAACTAAACCGACTTTGTATATCGCTTCCGTTGATTATTTATATTATGTTTACAGATATTTTATCGATTTTTTATGAACAGGGTTTAGATAAAAAATGTTATACAATTTTAGATTAACAGTTGTAACTATTAATTTAGTTTACTTATTTTCAAATTAAACAATACCTCTTAATAGTTGAGGCAGTGGTAGCCCAGTGGTAACACGCTCGCTTGAGAAACCGAGTGAAGAGGGTTCAAATCCCAGGTCTCGCACCTCTGATATTTTCATGTGCGAATCATTTCAAGTAAAGGAAAACATCGTGAGGAAATCTGCATGTCTGTGAGAACCTAGCAAGATTTCAAAAGACATGTGAAGTCCGCCAACCCGCATTTGGCCAGCGTGGTGGTTTATGGCCTAATCCCCCTCGTATTGAAGGCAGGACCGTGTCCAGCAGTGGGATGTTAAAAAAGGGCTGAATACATACATTAATCATGTTACTGCAAAACATAACTACAAAAAGAAAGAATTTTACAGGGGTAATTCTTTTTATGGACAATATTTATCTACATTTTTACATATTGTTATTGGGTTATTGCTAGGTTTAAAATAAGGAATATTCGTATGTTAAATATACGCTTAAATCAATAAGCTATTTATATCTATATAAATAAAAATGAATGTTTATTTGTATGTTTGTATCCACCGATTGTTTTTCATCCGATTGTGATGAAACTTTGGTGAGGCGAAGGTTACTGGCTAAAAATAGATATTTTCTTTTGATTTTTTTTCTCTATGCGTCCCTAAACCATTCATTCCTAGGGGCACAGCCAAGCAAAAGGAGGGTAAGAGGCTGAATCTATAGTTTTTAGATTTTTTTTCTATCTATCTGAGAAGTCATCACGAGAAAACCACTGGACAGATTTTGATGTATGATTATAGCTGGTTATCCGGGTCAACATATAGGGTACTTTTTACTGCAGGAAAATATCTCATCTCTGAGAAATCTTTACTAAACGTTAAAATGTTACTATAGAGACAAACCCGAGCGGAGCAAGGGTCAGTCGCTAGTTTTATTATATAAATATAGATTACAAGATATGTAAATACAGCTTGGATGACTTGTCACTTAAGATAAAAATAAACAACGTAATACCTCTCTATATCAATAATAACGACATTTGATGTACTAATTACGTTTTAGACCGTCAATCTGTTTATTTATAACGTATTAAGCCAGGTGTGGGCGTCTTTGCCACGGTATGCGAACTGAATTCGAGGATCAAACATATGATAGATGCTTACACGAGTTACTTTATATTGAAAGGTTAACTGGGTTAGTTATGTTGGCTTCGATTTACGATGTAATTTTAATATACTTTGCACATTTACGTTTATGAAAAGCAAAATTAAAAGTAAAAAAAAATATGTGAGTTTATGTTTGTGAAGCTACTGTTTGCTCAATATGCTATTAGTGCTAAGAAACTTAGCAGTTTTATTTTAAAAACATATCAGTTTATATTTATTTTATAACAATACGCCTTTCTAATCTATCGATATACAAACAAACAATCGTTTTAATTATAACATCGTTGAAACACGATGGCACGTTGTCACTGGCTTTTGAAATCACTATGGAAATAGATTGCGCTCGACGACCGGTATGCTCTGTTCTGTCAACGTTCACTTCGCGAAAAGGGATCAGAGCTAACAGCCACATTACTCACATGCAGGGCTGCTGCGTGGAACACCTGTATCAAGATGCTCTTCATATGCTACAAAATGGCTGAAAATGACTGAAAACTATGGATGTTAAGATGATTTGATATCATGCTTGATATGATGCTTGATCTTGCTCTGCTTTGATGCTTGCTCTGTCACATCATCAGCTGTATCAACATATCTATTGAAGTGAGGGTCCATTCAATTGTTGTATTAATGTATGTGTAAGAATTTAACGTACCTAAATAGCTTAAATTGGGTACAGTGATATAATTAAACAATATATATATATAAAATAATGTAACATTTTTTTTAAAATTTAGAATATGAAATAAAGAGCTAAATATATAAATGAGTACCTCTAAAATTGCATTTTTATTACTAATGTCTAATTTTTATACAGGTGAAGTTTTAAAATTATTTATAATAAAGAAAAACAACTAAAGCAAAAATTTTAAAAACATTTATTGCAATTATTTCAATACAGGCGTTTCTTAAAAACTTGTATTTTATAAAAATATAAAGTACTTGCGACTCACCATCGCGTCGCTTGGATTTGCCTCTAGACAAACAAAAACAAATCTATCCCATGGGAACTATGCATTTTTCCGGGATAAAAAGTTGCCTATTTGTTATTCTGATGTATGTACTATATTATTGTAAAGTTTCATTAAAATCCAATCAATAGTTTTTGTGTACTAAGCTGTATAAATTACTATAGTTTTTTAACTATCCCACAGGAACTCTTTGATTTTCCATTCAGATTTGAAAAGTATCTAAAATGTTGACCGGGGATATAAGGTACCACTATGAAAATTTCATTTAGGTAAATCAGTCCAACAGTTTCGGAGATTAGCCCGTACAAACAGACATACAGACAGAGAAACAAAAACTCTTCTTACATCCCCCTGACTCAGTTTTAAGCATTTTTTTTCTATGTACAGACATTCGACCTCTACAGTTTTATTATATGTATAGATAGAATTGATATTAAAGTAACAGATAAATTTTATAATATTTTTATTATTAAATAAAGTAATTATTAACCTGAGTAAATTTTTATATGAAATTCAATCTAAGCTTTTATAAAACGAGATTTTAACACAAATAGCTTAGTTTGCGGAGTGGAAACTGATACGTATTATGTATCTTTGATCTAGACATTTTCTATGGGCTATAACTTAAAAACCGATTGTACAATAAGAAATTGCTAGTTCCTTACTTCAAAATATTAAGTACTAGCTTTTGCCCGCGACTTCGTTCGCGTGGAATAGTGACTTTGTTCGTAGAGCAACCGGGCGGCGCGGCGGCCAGCGCCCTCCCCCCTCATAACCGCCCCGCCCTCGCCTAGCATCGGGCTGAGAGCGCGCTCACCCATAGTCCGCGTAAAGTTAAATATGTACAATATTTTAAAACTATGACATCTCCTAAGATATTCATTGAAATCAAATGATGTTAAGAGCAATTTTGTTCAAAATTAAATACTTGTGATGAACAACATATTTATTTGGATAAGGATTAATATCATGTTTATAAAATCACCTTCGGAAGTAATGCATTATTTTAGAACAAATTTGATTACCATAAAAAGGGTTACATTGAGTCAACTTTAAAAGATAGACGTATGCTGTCGCGGACTTTTTTTTAGAACTTTTAAAGGGGAACAATTCCGTCATACACTACTTTTGCGTAACTTTAACCGTTTACGCAGCGCACGCAACGGAAGTTCTCAAAAGGAATCATTTTTTCCCGTTTTTGCAACATTTTTCATTTATGCTCCGCTCCTATTGGTCGTAGCTTGATGTTATATAGCCTAAAGCCTTCCTCGATAAATGGACTATCTAACACAAAAAGAATTTTTCAATTCCAACCAGTAGTTCCTGAGATTAGCGCGTTCAACCAAACAAACAAACAAACAAACAATCAAACAAACTCTTCAGCTTTATAATATTAATATAGATAACAGTATTTTAAAAAAAAACCTAAATTTTAGAATATGCTAGCCCTGATATTTGCAGGTAGATGATATGCGTGGCGCCATCTATTCCGGGGCGCATTAATCAGCAGAATGCACGATTTATTAAGATCTGACGACGCGAAGTATGCGTCGATGTTCTGTTACATGACAACTAGGAATTTGGATAGTTATTTTGAATTGAACGATATTTTATAATGAGTATTATTTTATTAAAAATATATTATTGAATAAAGCTTATTATAGTTAAAGCTTATTATATATAAGTAGATAATTTTGTATTACAATATTGTAAACAAATATAATTTTAAAAGAGCAACTGTTGAGTCTCTCGCCGGCTCTTCTCAGCAGAACTGCCTTCCAAGCCGGTGGTAGCTTCTTCACGGACCGACTCAATAACATTTAATTTAATTTTAAAATGTAAAATTGACGATCCAAAAGTGCTTGTAAAAGTCTATTTGAATAAAGTATATGTTGATTTGATTTGAATAATTTCATTTATATCCGCAAATGGTGCATGGTGGGTTAAAATTCTTACAGATTACTCTATAGATAATTCTTTCAAAACGTCCTTTTAGCTCTACATACTTTTGAAACGAGAATGAAGCGAAAATTCGATTTTCTTCTATATAATAATAAAATTCTGATTCGAATCTGTACATTAAATATTTTTTGGAAAAATCTTATTGAAATAGACATTATTATCGATACAGAGGCCGAATCTATAGTTTTTAACATTTTTGTCTGTCTGTTTGTGACCGCATCACGGAAAAATCACTGGAGGGATTTTGATAAAATTTGGTACGAGGTTAGATGGTTATGGTTGAGAAATCTATACTAAACGTTAAAACGTAACTAGAGACGAATCCGAGCGGAACGAGGGCGAGTCGCTAGTAATATTATAAAACACTACAAAATATTATTATTACTTTATTACTTTTACTGGATGATAAGAAGATGCCGGTACCAGTATATAAGTGATGACATTTACCTTTATCTAGTTAGTTATCTTCTTAAAATCACAAAAAATAAAATCTTCGTAATGAATACATTACACTCAGTACATTGTGTTTACTTACACTCTTTACATATCGGTTTTCACAAAAACGAAAGGAAATGCGAAAAATCTAATTATTACATAAAGGCTGTCACTTTACTCAATCTAATTCTTAAGAACTGAGCATTAATATTAGTAATGCTCAGTTCTTCTCCCTCACTTACGTAATGCTCGAATCTGAACTGTTACATTACAGGCGAATGCTCCCTGTGAGGGACCGCCCTAAGATACTCTACTGATCTTATTTATTGCTATCGTATATCGCGTGAATGCAAATTGAGGCTTGCTTTTTCACGAAATTCCTCAACCACATCTCAAACCAATTTATAAGTAATAGTTTGGTTTTAAATGATTTTTTTACGCATACTTGTAGATTTTTTGCAAACAAAAACATTTTTTCTATTGTAGGTTATACAAACCCCATAGTAGGGCAGGCTTAGAAAGACATCCTCGTAACTACCATACAATCACGGATTTACAAAGAAACGTATACTAGGCTGTAGAGACGGCACCTGCCCGCCGTTTGATAAAAAGCGCGAGACGGCGCCGCGTATATGATTACTGACTGTACATGCGTGTGGAAAAGTGTTAGTACTTTAAATACAAAAAATATTAATTATATCTGGTATAAAAAGGGCACTCGATTAAATGTGTTCCAAAATAATTTGTTAAAAAAGATTTAAGCTATATGAGATAATTTATATTTGCTTAGAAACCTATTATGTTTATTTCAAGATGGCATCGAGATTCTCTGTTTCCTTTCTTTGAGAGTAGCATATCTTATTTCAGTTTCCATTGTGATATGAATTGGATGTATCCATCAAATGTGTTAATAACACTGTATTCAAAGATGATAGGCAATTTTATTTAAACAAAATAAGTCAAAACCATAAAATAGCAGCGCTACTCCTATAACAACTTTGGACGTTGTTGTTGGATATTAAAACAGCGATAAGCAGAGCAGCTTGGATAACATATATATTATCCAAATATATTATATATAAATAAAAGTTTTAAGTCTAATAATTTATACACTCTTTTGGTTACAATTGCTGACTGAATCAAACATCAATTCCCATTTTTTTGTCTCTAAGATAATCATCGTACGTAGAAACTTTAATCTGTATCTTACATAGTAATATATTGAAAGTCTTATATTATAACTTCTAGGATCCCTTACTTAAATTTCCATCAATCTTAGATCGCTAATGAAAATTATGCATATTTATAATATTTCATTTAAATGCACTCAGTACAATTAAACAGTTTGAAAGGGGTTGTAAAAGTCGATTTTTTTTAATCGAGTTGAATCTCTTTTCGACACAACAGTACATTCAGTTAAACCGCCACACAGCGGCGCGTACAGCATAGCTACTTAATTGTTATCGGCTCTTGAGCTTGCGACGAGACGCCGACTTGCCCTTTATAAATCTCAAATTAATACACATCAAATGTTCTTATGGCATGTGCTGTTTTCTTATTATTGTATATAAATCTGAGTAACTATAAATAAAATAACAGCGTCCGTATTTCTTGCATCTTCACTTGAGCAGGTAAAGTAAAATATAAGTGACCCCTTATCTTTTTTAATGATTTCTCTACGCTTTCCAGTAGTATAATACTCGTAGTATCATAAGTTAAATAATTTATACTTCAATATCTAATAATAAAATATACGTGATGCAGAGCAGATAATTTCAAAATAAACACGCCTTATTTGGGCTGATAATAGTTCATATTTGTTAGCAGGAACAATCGTATGTTCATTATAACTAGCTAATATCCGATTTGATAGAGGATATAAAATACTAGAGGAGTTCTTTTTATCCTTGAAAAGAAAGGATTCGATAAAAGGGATAGAAGAATACGGCAAAAACAAGAGAAGAAGAACTTTATCGATTTTAATGGAAAGACAGGGAAAAAACTCATTCGAAAATCTATGTTACCAGTAACTATAGGAAAATTTTAGGAAATGACTTACTTATGTTTTCTAAAATTTACTAAATCAGGAAAAAACAATACAACTGCTTATACTAACATAATATGAACAAATCGCAAACAAATTTAAGACCAATAGATAAGATTGTACCACTAGAAGTATTTGCTTGTGAGAACATTTTCTAAGAAATTCCAAATGTACAATTGTTTGGCTTACAATCTACTTTATAATAAAATTATTTTTCCTCATTTTATTTCAGAAGCGAAATCAATCAATGCCTTTTACATATTTTCTCGTTCTTTACTTGGTTCGTAACAGACTGAATTTAAAAAAACAGTCTTATCTTAATATTAAAATCAGAAAAACAATCACAAGTAAAGGTTTAAGATTCTTGATCCTTGATCCTACGTGCTTCCATAAAGTGACCTTCAATTTGGTAATTGTGGACGAAATAAAAGTACAAAAGGCAAGCGACGCCGCAGGCAGTGCCTTATCATTACTACATATTGTATATGCAAATATTATGTGTTTTTATTTTGTCCTCACTTCACGGAAAACTATTTTTCCGGTTATTTCCTGGTTTTATATGGTTTTTTCTTTGTTAATTTTTCCCGACCTTTCGACAACAAACATGGTCACGGGAAAGGCTAAGTTTTTTATATCTCAAAAGTCATAGTTGTAACAAAATATTAAATTATTATGAAATATAAGAAAATATCATGCATATTTACGTGTTTTTTTTTGCATAGAGATAGTTTTTGAGATACATTTTGGCCTTGTATGTCAAAGAATTTCCATGGGATGATAGTTGACTGTAAAAAGAATCTACGACTATTACAGTGTAATACAAATGTAGATTATAAATCATGAAAATTTCTGTGTTAAGCAAAATAAAACCCATATTTCCTTCTATAATTACGAGCTAGTAATTACCAGTGACCTAGGTCCAGACGTTAATGCTTTGGAACGCGTGTGCGCAGGAATGAGGACGTCGCCGGGTGCAGTCACATGGCAAATTCATTATTTAAGCAAACCGTTTTAATTATTATTATGTAGTGTGTATATAAATCAGTGAGCAACTGGCTTAAAAATTTGCGAACATTGAGCGTATAATAAAATTATGGGTATTTGAAGATGGTTTTCAAAGTTGTATTAAATAATGTTAGGTATCTATCTGTAATACATAACAATCCAGAAAAATAAAATTTCTGAAAACTGTATCTTACGTACAGTCTTTATTGCGCCATATTTTAAAATAGTTCCAAACTGACTTTTAATAAAAATTTCTTTTAAATAAAACTTTTTTTTCACTAGTATTCTGTATAATAAAGTTTCAAAATACTTTCTTAGATTTATGCGAATATTTGACATCTATACAGATAAATAAAATTGGAGTATCTGTTTGTAATATTATAATAACCGCTTTTTACTAGATGCATATGGATGTGTATACTGTATTTATACCAAAACAATATTTTTTACAATTTTTGTCTGTCTGTCTGTTTGTTCCGGCTAATCTCTGAAATGACTGGACCGATTTTGACGGGACTTTTACTGGCAGAAAGCTGATGTAATAAGGAGTAACTTAGGCTACTTTTATTTAAAAAAAAAATAGGGTCCCACGAAAAAAATTAAAACCAAATTAATTAATTTTGTTTTGGGAACCAACCTAGAGACGAACCCGAGCGAAGCAAGGGTGAGTCGCTAGTTTTAAATAAACCAATATTTTCCGATTATTTCGCGGATTTATTTCGATTTTTGGTTCCTGATGTTTTAAATTCACGCGAATATTTATAATAATATTTTCATTCAATATTGAACACAACATACTAGGAAAAAATCTCGTTATCTAAAAAATCTCAACAAACAAACTTACCGCTTCATGATGATCACGGACCTACGTCAGCTAACTCAAACAAGGTATTATAACATGAGTCCGACATGTTACACCTTATCTACAAAGACAATAAATAATAATATTTAAAAATTCTTTAAATCTTAACAAATACTCATATCGTTATCTTAAATATCCAAATGTCTATAGCAAAGAAGCGTTATTAGGCACATTTATATGAAGGAACATGTTTTATTTTATACTAATATTATTAAGAGGTAAAGTTTGTAAGTTTACGAGTTTGTTTGTAATAATCTCTGGAATCACTGAACCGATTTAGATGAAATTTGATAATAAGATAGTTTGAAACCCTAGAAAGGACAGAGTAGTTTTTATCCATATATTTAACATATGAGTATTTGACGTGAGTAAAAATGAAACGAAAAGGTTTTATGAACTATTCGTTTATTAAAATACCCTGACAACAAATATCACAATCACTCTGAAACAAAAATAATATAACAAACTATAAAGGTATACAAAAATATTTACATTTCAAGAAAAAAAAATTGATTGAATACAATACAACAATTTCGAAGTTTTTTCTCTTGCTAAATAATTTTATAATAATAACTTACAATTAAAAATAGATTAAGATTACAATGTTAACAATAACGTAACTTAATTCAAAAGCTGTCAACAATAAAGTCTCTAGTTTCATTGTAGTACTTTGCTAAATATGTACCCAGTTAGGGACAAAAAATATACAACTAGCGGGTCACCCTCGCTTCGCTCGGGTTCTTCGCTAGGTACGTTTTAAATCGATATAAATAGTTATTAGCCAGCGTTAGCCATATAAATTTCATTATTTTTTTCGTTAATTTTTCTGTTTTAGTACTTATTATCCTATTTCGGACTAAGAGAAATCCAAAAAATCAAATATCATAAAAATTGGTCCAGCCGTTCCTCAATTATAAATGGTTTAACTAACACGACTTTGTTTTATATAGATTTTATAAACTGTAAAGTTTTATATTCATTTTGAAGAATTATCAGTCATATTGCTATGGAAGAAAATCGGAGACTCTACGGTGTACTGGGAGTAAGCAGATCTATCGAGTAATTTCAATATATTCTGCAATAATTGACTTTGTTCCATCAACAAATTATTTAAATGCTTCATCTCTTGATCTATTTTTTTCAAATTAAACGTGGTATGATCAATTTTTTCTTGCATACCTCTAATTTCAATATTAAAGTTTTGGTCATTCGATTGATTATCATTTTTAAATTTTGATGCATACTTATTCTTGTACAACATTTCTTTTACTGATCTGCCTGATTTCAACTTATTTATTTGTGCCAATTCGTACGCAGCCATCATTATATCAGTTGGCAACCTCTTTTCGTGAGGATTTAGAGGTTTAACGCTCAATATAACCTTTCCAGCTTCGGGAGATACTAACGCTGTCCTGTATATAAATTTCTGTAAGCATTTAGGCAGCCAAGTGTTGAACATGCCCACTTCAACAAATAAAATGAGTTTTGTTTGACGAACAAGCTTAGACAGACCTGCTGTTTTTCTAAGACCTTGGATATCATGAACCGCAATACCTACTAATAAATTCATTAATATAATAGTGACAAACATAAGAAAGAGAATAAAAATTAATTGGCAAGATAATTCTGATATTAATGGAGGATCATCAAGAATTGGGTCGTTTATTAATATGTTTAAATTAAGTTCACCCACCATCATAGATAACGTGCTGATGAAACCCATCAAAGGGTTTGAAAACATCTCTTCGTTAGGAAATACGACACAAAAGCATATTGTAAAACCAAGTAACAAACAAATGTACGCCAATAGTAATTTTAAAAATTCAGTCAACACTTTCTGATACATAGCGACGTAATCACCAAACATAGGGAGTTGACCCATCATTAACATTAAATTCGTCCATGCCCCAAGAACCGCGTAGCCTCCAACATGATTTTGCCATCCATATTCCTTTTGTATATTGTACAAGGAAAATACAGAAAGGAGGACAAACCATTCCATTAAATTTTCAAAACTTGTAAAGTACTGATACATACTTGAGTAGCCAGTTATACCTGCTAGTTTTCGTACTATTTCAAATGCAGTAATACCTATCAACACCCACCTCTCGAATTCAATAGGATTATCTTCTAATATATCACCAAGCAATGATTGCTTTTGACAGAGTTCATTGGGCACACCATATTTTTTTGAATTAACGCCATCGCAGGTTTTAACTACCGCTGTCAGTGCATATATAGATAAAAACGAAACAAAGAGGAAGCAAAAGATTAATCGCGCTAAATAAAATTTTCGTATTTTGCGCCACTTCATAAAAAGAAACGCTGAACACAGTGGATGTTGCAAAATATCTTTTTGGCCTTCATCAATCAAACTGTTTAAATATGTGATTTCACGAGGATAAGAATATTTCAGAAGTTTACCAAAATCGAATTCAATTTGCACTTCTTCATTACCTTCGATGGATCTACTTAAAGAAATTCCACTATCCAAATTATTTCTCAATATACTTAAGGACTTTGGAGTCTTTCTAACTATAACATTTAACGCAGAATGGCCTTTCTTTGATTTTGATGTAACATCTGCGCCTAAAATAATCAAAGTTTCAACACACTGTGTTAGACCATCCATAGCGGCCAAATGTAAAGGAGAATAGCCGTATTCATCTTTTTTATTAGTTTGAGCACCCCAACTAACAAGCATTTCAATGATATCACAAGCGCGTTCAGAATTACATATAGCAGCATGTAATGGCGTTCGCTTATCATGATCTTCCGCATTAGGATCTGCATTTCCATCACGCAAAAGTACTTCGACACATTCTATACTCGAACATCTAGCGGCTAAATGAAGAGCAGTAAATCCTCGATAATTTCTAACATTCGCTTGAGCACCTTCAGATAACAAAAGTTCAATGCACTCAGCATAACCTCTTGAAGCTGCCAAATGTAAAGCCGTACATTCTTTATCTCTTTGTTTTGTTGATCCTTTTACACTTAATTTAGTCTCTTTCAACAAGAAAGCAAGACATCTTAAGGCACCGAGTTCTGCAGCTAAGTGTAATGCATTGAGCCCTTCTGAAGTAGCATAACTGGGATCAACACCTTTTTCTATGAATAATTCCATGCATTCTAAAGCATCATTTCTTACAGCACAGTGAACTAGATTATCTTCGCATCCAGCTCGTTGTACCACTGCATGCAATGAGGCACCATGTGCTATCAACACTTCAGCTACTTCAAGAGAGTTTCCAAATGCAGCACAATGTAAAGGAGCAAAGTATTTAGGAGCGTAATCAACATCAGCACCTACAGATAATAAATACGTCACAGATCTGCTAGCGCCGCTAAAAGCGGCTAAGTGAAGAGCAGTCAGTCCTGCAGGTTCCGAATAGTGAATGTCAGCACCCGTTTCCACGATAGGTGGTAACAGCTCGTCTCTTGTAAGAAACGCTGCCCATAATAAAGTTAAATTAACGACAACTTCTGGAGCAGAACAAATGTGCTCTTCAATATTATCAGATGTGATTAGGCCACATTCCACATCATCAAAGAATCTTACAGCTCCTAATGTATACGCTTTTTCACAGAGAGATCTTCTTATCATATCTTCTGTTAACCTGGCCTCAGGGTCCGGTGCCATAATGTCAAAACTGTGATACATATTTGATCCATCTTCCGCGGGTGGTGAAGGGCCGACAAACAAATATTCCTTAGCTTTTCCATGTTCTGACGCTGATTCCAACAAATCAATGTTTCGGACATGTTTAAATATGCCTTTCAGAGGAAATTCTTCAGGTTCCCTTGACCGTGAACTATAGCTTCTTGTCAAACGTGATCTATTTGTAGAAGGGGTTGGTGTTTGTAGGGGTGAAGGCCACCCCATTTCGCGATAACCGAAGTTGTCCATGGTAGGACGACGACTGACTGTAGCTGTAGACATTATCTTATCATGTCATACGAGACAACGAGATCTTGTTTGACGAGGTGATATATTGCGCTATTTTTAATGAGCGTAATTAGTAAAGCAAATTTTGGATGTAATAAAATATGGAATAATAATTGTAAAAATTTAAATAAAGTTTTAAACGCTAGAATTGATTGAACTTCAATTAAATTTCAATCGTTAGAAAATTATACAGAAAAATTATTCTTAACATATTTTTTTTTATTCTTTAAAATTTAAAGGTCTTTTAATCTCTTGAGATTATGTCAGACCTATCATATCACAAAAACATATATTCATCTACATTCTACATAGCTGTTGCTTCCTTAAATATTTTTATCATTTCATTAAAAACTAAGTTAGCTTGTTTTTAGCTTTTCAGTAAAAACCTTTTAAAATTATAGTACTTCAAAGGGTGCAACAACTCAAACTATTTTTTTGCCATCTATTATCCACTTAGGAATCATAAATAGTAATCATCATTTTTATAAATAATTATATTAAATATTAATTTGTTACAATAACAATTACATACTTTGTTTCTCATCATCTAACAATTATTGTCAAAAGCTAAATTTCTGTGTAATCATAGCCTCATGGAAAAGTTTTATATTTTTTAACCAAATAATATTTACGGTCTTGTTAAATTAAGTAAGTAACGATGAATCACATGTTAGAAGGTAAAATTCTTTATTATTCTTCAATACGATAAAAAAACAACGCTGATTTGTTTCCTGTAGTCAAATTCTAAGGTAAAAGATTTGAATTTCATATGACAAAGAATCGAACTCAGGTAATTTTGGTAACTATGCAATTTTTTTTATTATAATAGGTTTATAAATATTCTAAATACCCTAAACAAGGACGATCAGGGCGAGATCTACTACCAGAGTGAAGAAAACAATTTTTCATATTAAAAAAAAAAAAACACTTGCTTATTTTTTTTCTTGCATGTTTTAAACTCTATAAGTGTAAATTGAATTCATTATGTTATACAATTTCTACAGTCTCACTATCGGACCTTTTCAATTATAGATTTATATTTTTAGGCGGCATTTATTACATAAAAAACACGATTTTTTAAAAATGTATGATTTACTTGAATTAAAAATATGCTTAACACACTTCATCTATACTAATATTATAAAGAGACAGAGTTTGTTTGTTTCTTTGTTTGTTTGAACGCGCTAATCTCAGGAACGACTAATCCGATTTGAAAAATTCTTTTTGCATTAGATAGCCCGTTTATTGAGGAAGGCTATACGCTATACATATATCATCATGCTACTACCCAAGGGAGCGGAGCAGTAATCATAAATGTCAAGAATTTTTGTTGTAAAACTGACGTTATAATCAAACAAATTCAACGCGGGTGAAACCGCAGGGCACAGCTAGTCTAATATATTATTTCAAATTACTTGGTACAACCAGAATGCGGTAATTTTTTTTATGTCATTTTCACAGCTAATTCATCACACATTTTCATGACTAAAAACATCAATCTAACCTTCATTTTCCTAGAATTGTACCATTTATTAGTAATTTAATAACAAATATTCAAATAAGCACTCTTCACACCGAAGACCGTCCAGAGTACAGACCATTTTTAATAACCTCATTAGTCTATCGGCAAGCATTTACGGATGCATATCCAGAGGTCCTGGGTTCGAGCCCCGGGTCGGCCCAAGTACAGTAGGTAATATTAGGATTTCTGCCAAAAAACCTCAGTAGCTCAAACACTCCACTACAATATATCTCGCGTAGTTAGCTAGTCTCAATGAAATTAACGCTTTAGTCAAAATTAATAAAAAACTAGGGCCTAATTTTTTTCACCAACTTAAAAATCGACAACATGAACGAATTAAAAAAGTACAAAGTTTAATTTCGTACTGTATATTAATTCTATATAATATATAAAAATGAATCCCTATTTCCCTTGGTCACGCCATCACGCGTGAACGGCTGGACCGATTATACTATTTCTTTTTTTGTTGTGTTTGTTATTGTCAGGAGAAGGTTCTTACATTAAAAAAAATTAAGAAAATTGCGCAGGAACTTAGAAAATGGGGATGAAAGTTTGTATTGAGAAGCGAGCTTGGGAAGAACCCGAGCGAAGCGAGGGTGAGTCGCTAGTTAATTATAATTAATGTATAATTATACATTTCACTAACTACAACTCGTGCATCTTTAGTCTATGATATGCTCATAAGAATATCAGTCCGGCCAAACTGATACAGTTTACGCTATTTTTATATTTAACTGACTGACTTCAAAAAGATTTTTTTTAGTAAGTCTAACACCCACAAACATACGTCCGTGCCTTTTTTGAGCTATTTTTATGTTTTGTTGTTATTTTTATTTTATTTTATTTGAGATGGATTCGTGTTCAATTTCAGAATCAAAAAATGTTGCGAAAAAACAACTTAAACAAAACTATGGGCTTTAAGAGTCCACCCAAATGAGGTTAGTGTGCTTTATGCGAGGTGACTTCAAAAAATTACTAAATTTGATTTTATGTTTTTATGTGTATGTAACGCGATAATGACATATTGTGAACCTGCCCTTAAGCAATGTCATATAGAACCTAAAAGTAGATTATTTATTTTTAAGTTTTTTTTTAAATATGGTTTCAAGGTAATGTTATTTTAAAATAATTTAAAAAAATACATTTAGTATGAAGATACCATAACGAGTACGTTCATCGCACTGACAGTATGTCAACCCGTGTACAATGAGAGAATATGTATATATAAATATTTGTCTTCATATAATCCCTTTGTACCGTTGACAGTTTGTTTTTCACGTCAAATAGTGCCTGTGCAGGGCCTTGACCTTTGTGATAGTGGTTCATAAGAATCATTTTTGAACAGAAAAACCTTTAAGCCATTTTTTTCTTTTTAATTGGGTACTATTAGTTTATCAGAAAAAAAATTGAGCTATGTAATAAGAAGATTAGAAATTAAACTCCCTAATAATTGTTTTTAAATGAAAGTATATTTTCAGATTTTGTACCGATTTTATTTTTTATTTTTGTTCCCGACATTTCGAATGGTTTACAGTGATCATGGTCACGGGAGAGACTAAGGTTTAAGACGTCTCAAAAGTTATTAAATTTCAGTCATGTAGCTCCAATAGTCTTCAAATAATATAACTGTGACATACGGACTGACGGCCAGATAGACAGATGGACATGGCGAAACTATAAGGGTCTCATTTTAGCAATTTCGCTACGGAACCGTAAAAATATCCAAATAGGGTACATTTGGGCATTTTTACACTTAAGTCATACTAATATCATCTATGATGTTGCATATATAAGGTGTTTTAATTTTACGTTATTAGAAGATTATTTCCTCTCTTTCCTTTGTGAGAGTGAGACAAAAAGAAACACAGTGCTTATTCCCTCTCGCTCTACGATTTCCAAAGCAATATAATTTAATTAATATAATAATATGATTTGGGGTTCTGCCAGTATCTGCCTCGAACTCACGATCAAACGAACTATCCATTTAAACGTAATGTAGCGGAAAACTAAGCGCATTACACGCGTTATTAATACTCTTAAAATATACAGTAATTTAATTTTTGTTTGTCAAATAAAGCTATAAATTTGTCTAATTAATATTTAGTTCAGTGATGCAAGAGTTAAATAAGGTTCAGATGAGCGCTAATTCTAATCAAAGGTCAATAGTCCTCTTCACTGTAGTCTAGTGGCTAGCATATATGGCTGCAGAACTGGAGGTCCTGGGTTCGAGTTCTAGGTCGAACAAATAATTGGACCGCAGTTGGGAAGTTGATGTTATACACCCGTGTCTTAGAACACGTGTCGCGTCGGTACTGCGCCTGATCTCTAATCTCATGTCTAATTGTCTTCCCACCGGAATAAGAGTGACAGAAATAGAGAGTACGCGTTGTGTTACTTGTGCTCTATAAAACCTTCTGCATTTACGGATAATCTTAATGAGTTGTCTGTCGTGGCCGAAATCAGTCAGCAGAGCTTTTATTCATTTTCTTTATTATTATTTTTCTTTTAAGAGTTTCAGCGATTATTTTAAATATATGATAAAAAGAAACAATTTATTTAACAATATTAAATATCAATTTCATTATTGATACCAAACCGCTATATTGTTTGACACTATACACTTTTTCTCAAGCAAAAAATTATGGGTGTAAATTCTTAGGAGCATCCTCCGTATAAAAATACTAGCGACTCACCCTCGCTTTGCTTCGGGTTCGTCCCTAGACAAAAACAAATCTATCCCACGGGAACCGTACATTTTTCCGGGATGATATATAGCCTATAACCTTCCTCAGTTAACGGGCTATCTAATACGAAAAAAAATTTTCAAATCGGATTAGTATTTCCTGAGATTAGCGCGTTCAACCAAACAAACAAACAAACTCTTCAGTTTTATAATATTATAGTATAGATTTGCGACTATTCAACTAAAATATCGGTAATATATTACCCAATGCAATTATTGTCATATGTAATAAGACTCAACTTAAAAACCCGGAAACAGATTATAACAGGCACGATGTGAAAGCGTTTAATAGCCAAGGAACATGTCATACCTAATTAGAACCATAATTATGGTCTTCACCCTATATAACGTCATGTAGAGTTCACTCTCTCGACACCGTATCAGCGACAGCCTAACGGGACTGATCGACCACGACATCGAATTGAGGACCGAGGCTTTATCCGTTATATAACGTGTGTACATTCATATTAACCAAAGGGTAGATAATCAAAATGAAATATTATATTTTTTCATGTTTTTCTTATTAAGAGGCTGTTATACCATAAGGTCTGCCTCATCATTACATATAACGCAGCGCACAAAAAAATCTAATCTAAAACTTTGAGAGAAGCACTAAAAAACTCATATATTTTAACCGTTTTCTTACTAAAAGATAAGGACAGATAACTATTATAAAATCCTAGTATCCATAATGTTAATACTTAAATAAAAACAACAACAATACTTAAAAAAAAACACTCACTTTAAAAAGTAAGCCAATCTCTTAAATGGGTACATACATGTAGTTAACGACGAATATGTTATTTTTTAAGTTACTTATGTGTATTCTCATGCACTCATGCATATGTCTTTTTTGAGAATAAATGTCTATAAACCTAAACCTAAATTAAGTAGTGCTTCCCACAAATTCTGTGCTGTGTTTCGGTGTGCAGGCGCCATGATCTGATAAACGTTCTCTACAACAGTACCTACATGTGGTGTAACTAGGCTAATTTAATATTTAAACCTGCCCAGCTCTCATTTTAAATTAATTTTTATATTTAAATAATCTTTTATAAGAATATGTAAATTCGCGAAGAAGCTGCCAACGGCTCGGAAGGCAGTTCTGCTGGAAGAGCCGTTGGTAAAAAAAAAAAAAATATTTTTATCCTCAAAATAATCCGTGACAAAATAAAACGTTCTGCTATTTAATGTTATGGGTAACCAAGTTAGTTGTGACGTCAATCCATACGTCCATATAATGTTATTAATAATATTAAATTTCTCAAACGAGCATTGAACCCCCTCTTTTGTGTTACACAATCTACCATTGGGTCACAAGGACATTTATTAAAACAATCAGCCTATATATGAATCAACAAAAACTGTTCGCCATAATATTTACGAATCTTAACTGAAATGAAGCAGATGTATGAAGGACAATCAAACAAACAAAGCAACGTACAAAGCTAATAAATCATTCTTATATATAGCTTTAACACTTTGATGTTTTCTCTGTACTTTGAATTATATTTAGGTATTCTTGAAATTCGACACTGAAATGCTTTCTTTTAAACAACTTTAATAAAGTGCAGTTCTCAAAACGCAATTTTTTATCCAATAGTCCGAAAATAGGGTAAAGACCTACCAACTTATCTGTAAAGTGGCAGAATTTGGAACTATAGTAGCTATGTATATTGGAAACGTCATTCGGTTGTCATTTGTGTCGGAGTTTGCCAACATTTTTACCATTATTTTTACCAACACTTTCCCTACAAATAATCGATTTTCTATGTAATTAAATACCGATTTTTCAATCGGAAATTAAATGTTAATCAAGAGATAACTAAATAACATGTCTGATTTTGCTGCAGAAAATTTCAGAAGATAAGTTTAATAATTCAAAATAGGGCGGGAACCTGATTCATTTAAAATTTTGTATTTGTTGCCTGCAAAAAAAATATAAGTAATTTTTAAATTATTCTAGAAGATGGCAATATTGAAATTTTTTATAGCGACACCCGTCAGTTCACAGATATGTTGGTGGGTCTGTTGTGTTTTTCAATTGCATTAAATATTGTATATATCATTAATAGATTAAAAATTCATCCCATCGAAATTTAAAATTAAAAGGTTAGATAATGCACTGTTATCTGTGCATACACTTGTGCACTATAATACCTCCTGTGCAGTTGCTAGTTTCAGATTGAAGTCTCAAAATATTGTAAAGTAGTAGTAAATCCATACAGATAAATAAAATTGGAGTGTCTGTTTGTAATATTAAAATAACCGCTTTTTACTAAATACATATGGATGTGTACACGGTACATATACCAAAACAACATTTTTTACAATTTTTGTCTGTCTGTTTGTTCCGGCTAATCTCTGAAATGGCTGGACCAATTTTGATGGGACTTTCACTGGCAGTTAGCTGATGTAATAAGAGGTAACTTAGGCTACTTTTATTAAAAAAAAAATTAAAACCAAATTAATTAATTCATTTTGTTTTGGGAAGCAACCAATGTACGAACTCGAGAGTAACGAGGGTGAGTCGCTAGTAAAACATGTTCTATTAAAATAAAAATTAATTATTATTATATCACATTAATATAAATAAGAAAATTTAATTAGATTGATTGTCACTTACAAGAAATTTGTATGACGATAAGAGTCGTTTCAAAGAAATCTGAACATAATGAAGCTTTCATTAGGTCAAATTAATTAAGCTTTGTGCACACTATGTGTGATAATTAAGCTTAATAATATTTTTTAAATACTTGAAAATTAAATAAAACATTAGGTATTTGACACAACTGATTAATTGACATAGGTACTTTTGTGTCAAAACACGATTCCCCCTTAAATTTTGTATTCTTATGTGACATTGGCGAAGTAATCTGTACTCAACTGGCACGATTTGAAGCTATTAACAAGAGAATTGAATTGAATTGAATTGTACATTTTGTATGACAATAGCAAGACTTCAAAAGTTTAGTGATCTAATCATAGAGTTAAATGAAAATTAATCAGGTTTTCTGATCTAAAATAAAGATTTTTTTTTAGAGATGTTGTGTTTTGGAGTCAATGGTTAATGTTGTCAACTACTCAATTCTTCATAATTATTCATGTTTTTAAATTAATATACTGATTCCTGTAATGTTGGAGAAACATTTTGGTCAATCGGAATTAAAAATAGATTATGTTTTTTGTACAGAAAAAAATATCAATCTGTTCCTATATCACTATGGTCTTATCTTAGATATGTTGAGACATCAACCCACAGCACCATTTAGTTCCATGGTAAGCTACGAGACTTGTGTTATGGATACCAGGTAGTTGATACACTACACATATTTAACTTTAAATACATATATATTATAAATATAAACACATGACTGGAGTACAAACATTCATGCTTATAACACAAATGAATGCCCCCAGCGCGACTCGAACCCGCTACCACTGACACAGCAAGTAACACTACTAATTGAGCCAAACATCTTTGTCTGAGATAAATAGTCGTTGTTAAGCAAAATAAGTCCCTAGCAACGGTCTAAGCCTCACATAAATAGACAGTAATTTAGCGTTTATTTTCTATAAAAGTTAACTTACCTTTTTGAACCATATTTTTAGGCAAAATAATGTGTTAAATCCTCAAAAAATATATAATATAACATCTTTTAAATATATGATTTTGACTTTAATATTTGACTTTATTTGCTGAATTTTTGTATCGAAGTCATATTTAGTTTTTAGCTCTCTTTCAATATGCACATGATAGCGGACGAATAAACAATTTTTAAATTAATTATATATTTAATTTAAAAAACTTAAGCTATATATAACAAGGTTATTTAAAGAAAAAATCGAAAAAATCGATTCAATATCGAGAAGATATGGCATAATTTAGACAAAAAAAAAGCAAACACTCATATTAAATATACCTTTTTTAGGTCGGTTTAAAGTTAACTGTTCAATAGATAATGGTCTACTGTCTTCGTAACTGTACGTCTGTACAGCCACATAAGTGAATGCGTTCCAATGAACACGGTACTTCAAACTGGAGTTAGTCATATATATTAATAAAATACTATCTGCTGTCTGTCGCTTAAAATAACCTAATTGTGTCGGTCAATTCAATATAAATTGTATAGTAGTTATTGCAAGAATATGTATATTTACATGTGAAGAGTGCAGTTCTCTGACCCATATATAATTAAGACTAATATGGAGTTCGAGTTCGATTCCTGTTTGCAGCTAAATGGATATTTATTATTTATTCTTATCAGCAGCAAATTAAGAAAGTAAAACGATCTTCATGGAGAATGTTAGATGTAATTTTTCTCGATCTAATATAAGTAAAATAAGTATTATTATAAACACATTATAAAATTTGAATTTAATTATCCTAAATAAGGGGTTTTCGAAGACTTTTAAAGGATTTTGATTAGTTTTCCACCCTACATATTTCATTTATAACAATCTACAATGGTTATCGCTAATAGAAAATAGACATATTAAGTGTTATACCACGTGGTTTGTGTACGTTATTTCTATATAGTTTAAGTTGTCTTAGTTCTAACGATGGCGATTATAAAATGCTATATTTTGTAACATGCGACATTGGCAAAGTAAATTGTGCTCAATTGGCGTGCGTGAAAGCCATAAAACTACAAATAGAATAGAATCTTGTATAACGACTGATTCTTAACTCACAAAATCATAAATATAACCATAATTTTCCAAAAATCGTCAAACCGGTAAAACCTTTAACACGAGTAATTAATTCTCAAATTGGGTCTCAATAAAACCGAGAAAGCCAACGCACGTGTGTAAAGCTGTTGTAAACTGTTTTTAATTCCATATTAAGGAGCAAAAGGAACAATCGATTGTAAATCGGTTTCCAATCAAGGCTCGACATCCCGACTTCACCAAGTATAAACTTTAATACCGAAACCTAAGGTATATTCACAATTCACCAATAAATAAAATATTAATTTTATTAATATTAATATTATTATTAAATTATTTGACGACACGTTTGGCTCCGTTTGTAGTGATCCTACTTGCTATGCCAGCGGTCGCGGGTTCTAGTCCAGCTGAGGGCATTCATTTGTGTGATGAGCACGAATGTTCGTACTCCAGTCATGGGTGTTTATATTTATATGTATGTATATAACGTCACATATGTATGTGTAGTGTATCAACTACCTGGTATCCTCAACACAAACCTCGTAGCTTACCATGGAACTAGATGGTGCTGTGTGGTGTCTCAACATATTTATTTATTATTTAATTAAATAATGTCAAAATATGTTTTTACTAGTTATTTTATGGATTATTACTAGTTTTTTAAGTCAAAGAGTAATAATAATTGTTGTTTCCATCGATGTAGTACTTGCGTCCCTAGGTGCCCAACAGTAAGTCTAGTAATACTTTCTTAGATTTACGCGAATATTTGATATTTTAAATAAAACTATCTTTTTGGATTATTTATTATCATGATCATGATTATATTATCATGGCCTCTCCCGTGACCATGATCGCTGTAAAGCAATCGAAACGTCGGGAACCAAAAATCAAAATAAATCCGCGAAATAATCCGAAAAGATAGTAAGTCTAGTATTACTCCAGGTCATAAGTTTATCTGTGTACTAAATTCATCCAAATCCTTCCAGTCCTGCCCCGTTTTAGCGTCAACGAGAAACAAACATACATACAAACATTCGCATTTATACTTTAGCATCTGTAGTCCAATTAATACTCGTAATAATTCATGATCATTTATTTGTCTGTCAATTCCTCCCAATAAAATCCCGCTTCTATTGATTCAACTGATAAAACTCTATATCTTAAATATACAAAAACATGTTTTTGTATATTTAAATATATAATGTTTACAATTTGTATGATTTGTATGCTGTAGAGATATAAATAAAAAAGAATAATAAATATCTGCCAGTCAACACGAATTGTATCTGATGAGATACAGTTCTGATGAGAACATGCGTATTCTTTAACCATACTTCAAGCTGTAGAAATGATTTATTTATTTACTCAGTTTAATAAAATTATTTTTTTTACATTTTCCATATTTTACATACTAGTGGCCCCCCCTCGCTTCGCTCGGGTTCGCCTCTAGACAAACAAAAACAAATCTATCCCACGGGAACCGTACAGTTTCCGGGATAAAAAGTTGCCTATTTGTTATTCTGATGTATGAACTATATTATTGTAAAGTTTTATTAAAATCTAATCAGTAGTCTTTGTGTACTAAGCTGTATAAGTTATTATAGTTTTTTAACTATCCCACGGAAACTCTTTAATTTTCCGGGATGAAAAGTATCTAAGATATTAACCGAGTATATAGGTTACCACCATGCAAAATTTCATTTAAATCGGTCTAACAGTTTCGGAGATTAGCCCGTACAAACAGATTGACAGAAAAACAGACAAACAGAGAAACAAATTTAAAAAAAAAATGATTTGTTCTATTTCTCTTCATACATCCCCCTGACTCGGTTTTTAGCATTTTTTTTTCTATGTAGGTACAGACATTCGACCTCTACAGTTTTATTACCTTCCTTACGCAGTACAGACAGAAAAGACACAATAGTGTTGTGTTACTAGTGATAGACAGATGACTTTATCAAAGATCGCGTATTTAACTATCATATGTAAATATAGTATATATATGTATGCACATGGTTATGTAGGACTCACCGGCTAGAAAGGCCACTACTACCAATTAAAACCCAACGGAACCTCCCCCTTCTTAATATAGCATCGCAAAATCGCTTACACATTTAACTACAACGCCCCAGCGGCTGCGTGCTGACGCAGACCAAAACGAACATGGGGTTGCTCCCACGGTCCACTCTGCTATCAGACAAGTATCAGGAGCAGATCGCTTGAATGTAAATGCATAATAATTTTGATCCCTAAATATTGACTCTATTATTTTATAATCAAAAATTATTCCACTCTCAATGTGATGCAGTCCTTAAGTAAAGCTATAGTAAATAAATCTCGCGATTGGCTGCCCATAAAACCCCATTGTTAGGCACGTGCCGAGACTTGCCGCTGCTATTGCGATGTTTATTTCATTCCGTTTTAAGTAAAACTATGTTGAATAAACTCTTAAACATAATTTGAAGTTTTCATTATAAACATTTACACATTTTATGTTTTATGAAATGCTAGCAGCTATATATATATATATATATATATATATATATATATATATATATATAATTACTAATAATATAAACGTTGTGTTTGTTGATTTACTCCGCTTTCACGCAGTAATAAAGTATCGTATCAATATTGGATTTGGCATGAAAATATATTTGTTACAGTCAAAACTATTTTTTAGTCAATACTACTTTTGACTAAAGAGATTGGTCAAAAGTAATTTTGACTGCAAGCTTTGGTCAATAACAGTTTTGACTGGCATATCGGTCAAAACTCTTAAAAAGTTATGTAGGTTGAAGGTTAATCGGAAGGACCCTTCCTTTCTTTCTAGGTTAGGTTAGAACAGTGACCAGAGCGTCACCATAATTTTAAGATTTTGATTGATATGCCAGTAAAAACTGCTATTGACAAAGACCTGCAGTCAAAACTACTTTTAACTGTTTTTGTCAGTCAAAAGTAGTTTTGAACACGAAAGAGTTCTCACTGTAACATATTCATGAGCCAGAATGTTAAAGGCTGTTCTTTTTCCTGTATTTATATACTATATGAAGTGCTTCTCGCAAGATATCAGTATGTTGTTAGTTTATATCTAAAAGAAGATACTAACTAATCGTCGTTTCAGGAATTATTCATCCAAACGATTAATTTAACGACAGATTTTTGAATATAGAATAATTGACTTAAATGTGAATCCTAATGGTATTTAACACATATTATAAAAACTTAAAAAGATGTATTTTATCTATACATATATAGATATAAATCTTAGAAATAAAGCTTTGTTTTCAAAGGAAAAAACTCTACTGTGATATAGAATAAGTATCAGTAGTTTGAAGTAATAGGCGACGTAATAGCAAATTATTAAAAACATAGAATTAAGAATAATTCTTAAAGTTTAGTTCCTTGGAATCTTATAAATTAGAATTCAAAAACAATGATATATTATATTTAACTATATTATATTTAACATATGGGTCATACTCAGAAAAGGTGTACATTTGTTATCTTTTCTTGTCCTGCTACTTCATACTTTATTAAATGTCTTATTTTATAAATTTGATAAAAACAATTCCCCTTGTTGTTATATTAATCTATTAATGTGAAGATTTCTCTGGTGTTTTAACTTTAATTTTTATTAAAAGAATAAATTTTTTGAGATTAAACTTAAATTTAAGAAAAAAAATGTTATCATACATTTTTTTAGTGCCCCAATGACCATTTTACTTTTTCAGAGATTAAATGTTAAGAATATTAATAGCTTTACTTAAATTTCTGTGTGCCCATATTACTCCTGCTGAATCAAGCAATTAAATAGGACCAAATTTATTCGTAAATCATTAAAAAAATAATTTATTTTAATTAAATTAATTATATCCCAAAATTATAACGTTTCGTTACTCAGGGTTAATAACGTATAATAAAATTCATAACGCATTTGAAACAGTAGAAATATTTTTTTCTATATCGGCGACACTAGTACTGATGTCAAGATCATTGTCGCCGCGGCCATTGTGTTGTCGTCGTCGTCGTAGACTCATGATTTTGTGTCAAGTAAATATTTACAAAAAAATATCTCAGGGTAATAAACAACTATTATTTTGGTAAGTATATTATAATTTTTGTTTACTAACTAAATCCTTTTGTTATTTTTTGTAATATCTTAATGAAAACACTCAGTGCTTGTTTGTGCAACACGTGGTTTACATAAAAATACTTTTTGAAGTTATAATTTCTCAGATTTTATTCTCAACTAGCATTTCCCGCGGCTCCGCCCGCGTTCATATGACCAAAGCCAAATTCTTAGGTTTTACATATTAGTATACTCTTACATACATACCAATTTCATTGCGCACCCTATGATTGGTAAATAATGGCGGTGATTGACAAAGTCACAAAGGTTCCTCAGTTAATATCATATTTGATTTAGTAATATTGCACTTTTTGTTTTCTATACTTTTGTTTTGTTTGTTTGTTTAGTTTTGGACGATAAACTCTCAAACTACGGAATTAATTTTATTCATGTTTTACTAATAGACAGCTATTGATTAATTTAATATTTTAGGCAAATACTTTTTATTATTTTATATGGCACGGTTAATATGATTAAAGTCGTAAGTATTTTACTGTGTCTTTAAAACCTTTACCTTCCAAGAAATGGTGTCAAAAAAAAACTAAAAAAGTTGAGGTATAACAGTTCCTAAAATACTTTTTCATAGTTTTTGAGATATGGAATATTTTTAGTTACCCGCTTTGTCAGTTTAACAGCCATAAACTTGTTTTCCACAAAATGTTATAAAATAATATGAATCGAACTTATTTTTACGGTTGATGGTTCGATATTGTGGAAACGTAAATATTATTCGTATTTATTTTAGTGTTAACCTAACAAAATATGTAAGTAAGAAAAACAACACAGTATTTTGCTATACAAAACCGACGTTACGCGAGTTAGATTTGCATTTGCCCAATTTTTACATTAAAAGATTAAAAAAATTAACATTATTTACTAAACAATAAAAATTTACAAATACTTTCATTCGAAAATTGTTCCGGCCAACAAAATATTACTAATTTATAAAGCCAAATGTTTGTTTTATTGAAAATTTGAACACAGGCAGGGCCGCGGATAATTTAGTAATAATTCTAATGAAGTCATAGAAAGGTACATTTTTTTTAGATTAAAACTACGTATTTTAAAAACACGTGGCGACATCTATTGTCAAATATCTAAATAACACATAAATAAATTTTCATTAAAATAACTATTTTAATGAGTAAAACACGCTAGAGATTTTTATTTTACGATAAGCTTTTTTAAATAGTTTTAACATATATAAGTAAGTTGCCTTGCTAAAATAGTAGTATCGTCGTGTTTTTATTTTAACCAGATTTGTATTTTTTCTCAGAAATGAGATATTTTCCTGCGGTAAAAAGTATCCTCTATGTTGAGCCGGATAACCTGCTGTCACCGTACCAAATTTCATTATCTATCGCTCTATATCGCTAATAATGAATATTTCAATAAGATTTTAAGTAAAATATTATATTTACGGAATCGGCTTAGTGACAATTTTATTATATGTATAGTTACTAATTTATAAAGCCAAAAAGTTTGCTTTATTGAAAATTTGAACACGGGCGGGGGCTCCGGATAATGTAGTAGTAATTCTAATAAAATTGTAGAAAGGTCATATCTGTACATTCATTTTTTGGGAATTAAAACTACGTATTTTAAAAACTCATGGCGACATCTATTGTCGAATATCTAAATAACACATAAGTATATATTAATTAAAATAACTATTTTAATGGATAAAATAGCACTATTGATAATTTGGTTTGCAAGATAAGCTATTTTTAATAGTTTTTACCATATTTAGTAAGTTACCGTGCTAAACTATTTACAGATAGTATCATTGTGGTTTTGTTCCAACCAGTTTTTGTATTTTTTCTCAGAAATGAGATATTTTCCCGTAGTAAAAAGTATCCTATATGTTGACCCGGATAACCAGCTATCATCATACCAAATTTCATCAAAATCCCTCCAGTGGTTTTTCTGTGATGCGGTAACAGACAGACAGACAGACAGACAGACAGACAGACAGACAGACAAAAATTCTAAAAACTATAGATTCGGCCTCTGCATCGATAATAATATCTATTTCAATAAGATTTTCCAAAAAATATTTAATGTACAGATTCGGCTAAGTTAGAATTTTATAATATGTATAGATTTCGTTATATTGCGTTACGTTACGAAACTGAAAAATTGTTAGACTTAATTCACAAAAACAATAAAGTATGTAGGTACCTACATAATATACTTTGTGAGCTAATAATGTAGATACTTAATATATGTATGTCGTTGTGGCGGTTACAAGAAATACCTAACTCAGTTTCTTGCAGTTTCTTTCTTTACTGCAAATAAAATAACGATGTCAATAAAATCAATTTAATAAATAAGTTAAACAAAAGTATAAATTGAATTAATTTCAAGAGAAGTTTTATTTTTCTTAATATTGTTGTTATTTATATGTACCTACATATAAATAAAATTCTAACTAATTAGAACCTGTACGTTCAATGTTTTTTGGAAAATCTTATTGAAATGGTCATTATTATCGTTACAGAGGCCGAATCTGTAGTTTTTAGAATATTTGTCTTTCTATCTGTTAGAATTTTATTATATGTATATACATTTATCTGTATACTTATTCTATTGTTTATTTATCATTACCTTATTGCGTTGTTATATTTATCTCAGCATCACCCGAAGGTAGACTTTTTTGTATAGTTTTTTTTTTTACTTGTACATAAAGCATTAATAAATAAATCACTTATTTTGTTTTAGTAGGACAACATGACTCCTGTGTCAAATGCCGAGAGACAAAGAAAATATAGAGAACGTCTCAAGCAAAATCCAACAAAATATGAAGAAATGCGAAAGAAGCATTTAGAGAGGGTTAAATTAAAGAAAATAAAAATTAAGGAACAGAACCAAACCAAAAAGAAAAAACAAGACAAAAGTGGAGAGAATACTCTGGGCGCTACTATAAAAAAAAAGAAAAATAAGTCGATTATTGAAGCAAGTACAGCAAATACGGTCACAATAGCAAACGAACATATTATAGAGATGGAAACTTAAAACAATTAAACTTCGAAAAGTATTAAGACTCTGCCAAGATGCATTAAATAAGTCATTAAAAAAAAACAAGAAACTATGAGAAAGCAAATTTATCGGCTAAAGCGAGAAAGGATTATTAACAGACATCAATCAAGAGAGCAAACAATTGACGAAGACCAGCCATCAACACCTATTGAATTTCACATTCTATCTGATTCTCTCAGCTCAGTATACAAAGAGTCCACACATAAAGAAAAAGCAGTTATTAAATAAATTATTAGTAATCGTTTAACTAAAAAGCATCGTATGGTAACATAAATAGGGTAAGCTATCGGAATAAAAGGGAGAATTCGCACTAAAATGTCTTTTTCAACTAAAAGGAAGTTACTTATTCAACGGATCCACAATTTTTATTTGTGAGATGATATAAGTCGTGCTTCAGCCGGCAAGAAAGAATGTAAAACTAAAAGAAAAACTAAAATGCAAATACGTTTCTTAACAGACACTATATTAAATTCATATACAATTTATAAAAGAGAAGGAGGAAATAATAAAACATAGGCAGGTGAACTGTTTTTGTGGTGATGATAGAGGTAACTGTTCTTGTTTCAACGTTAGAATGCATAGACTCTTTAAGAAAGAAAATATTGAAATTCAAGCTAGTGTTGAAAGAAAAATAAATTGTAATACGCCAAAGAGTTCTAAAAGGAAGAAAGAAAATGATAATAGAAAAAAATGACTTAAAGTGGAAGAAAAAAGAGCAAATAATGTTCAGAATATTAAAAAACAAAAACCGACGTCTAATAGATATAAAAAAGTGACAAGAGAAAAAGAGAATAAACCACCAAAGAGAGGTAAGAAGAGTACATCATTCAATTACGACTCTACTGACACTGATGAGGAAATCGTCTATGCTGAAAGTGACAATAGTCCATATGTTAATGAAGAAAGTAACTCGCTGTCAACGGATACTACAGCAAAACCCAACAATAAAGTCACTATTTTATCAGATATTAGATTGCATCCAGACAATCAACGATATTTTAATTTTGCTTCACCAGGAATCTCGTCAATGCATAAGATTGATCCTATCCATGATAATATATCTTTATTTTTAAAAAATAACAATATAGATTCCAGAGACAATGACTCAAATTTTGAAATCTTTTAATAATTAATTAGAAATAATTTTGATCTCATGGACATGTCCTCCAAAATTAATAATATTTTTTTTATACTAAAATTTAGACATACCTACTTTGTGAAAAAATAAATATTTATTACCATCCCATTTACCCCTAATTTCATATAAATATTTTTTAAATTTCCTAATTCAGTTAGATGTTGATTTTTTAAAAAATATAATTTTTGTTACTTTAAATTATATTATATCAATTGATCGAAACAAGACTGATTAAACCAAACACAAGTGTTTTATTCGCCCAATCCATAATCTGTACTTAGATTAATGTATACTACGCCTTATGACATCAGTTTCATTACGAAGATTCTCAGTATCATTACCTATAAGTTTAGTTACAAATTTAAAATGTACACTTTTTCTGAGTATGACCCATATAAATAAAATTCGGCAAATATATTTTTTTTTCAAAAAAACTTATCATTTGGCAATCAGCAAATATTAATAAAAATCTAAATAAGAATTCATATTCGACCAAAAAGTATGTTTTGATTAAACAAAAAGACATGTATAATATTTTAAATAATTTATATTAAATAATTTATATCAAATTCTGGTTTCCTTTTAACCAATTTAGAGCCTTCAGAAAACAAATATTTGTAAATATTGACGTTACTGACTTTCCTTTGCATTATGATCTCTACCAATGTTTTTACTTTCTGATGAATCTCATTCATCCATCGATACTTAAAAGTGTCGAGAGAGTGACGTATTAAATTATTTACTGCTAGTAATATATGATAATTCTTCATTTTCACCCATCTATTCAAAGATCTAAAAGCGTGACGAAAAATTATTTTCAAAATTTCTTCATCAGTAAAAGAGCTATCAATAATATCGATTAGAATATTAATAGCTTTGGATCTTATGACGTCCTTATTAATTTTATATTTATTTTTGAAAACATCTTTAAGAACATTGACAGTTTTTCGAATATCTAATATTTCACCAGTATATAATTCCTCAAGATTATTTCTAACATGTTTCGTTAAGCTCTCGCCCAAAGGTCTTTTAAAAAAACTTTTTCGCTCATTAAATAAAACCACTAAATTCATAACAATGTGATTTAACCTATTGTTAGAAAGTCTTGAAATTTTGTTTAATAAATCTAACATGTAGTCCGAATAAGCTGGATGTGGCCGGCATATTTCTAAATTATTACAAATATATGCCATATCTTCTTTTTTACTTTCCAATACAAATTCGTCTAAATTATTTTTTAACTTAATATATGTTTCTTGCGATACTTTATTATTTCTTGAGGCATTATTATTAATTGCTTTTATTGTTTCATTGGAAAGTTGCTTACTTTGTTTAAGCAGTTCTTCATTCGCAGTTGCAACTAAATCAAGTACAATAAATTCCTTATCAACATCGTGAATTGGGTCTATACGATTATGAATACTTTCCATATATTTTTTTACTACAGATATATAACACTTACTGCTTCTTTTTATGACACTATATGGTATAGTAATTTGAAACTCTTTGTGTAAATAATTAGCGGCAGTGAAGTATTTTGTTTCTGCATCAACAGTCAAATGCTTCAAATATAATTTTATTACATTTTTGTTTTGGATTACGTCAGTAATATTACTAGTCTTATTAACTTTTGGCTTACTTTTCAAAGCATTGTCTTCAACACTGGGGTTTTTGAATGAAATATCCTCGTCTAAAACCAAGTTTCCTTCTATTTCTAAATCTAAAGTACTACTTCCTGTAACTGCAATATAAAAATCTACTTTAAGTGGTTACATATAAAATATTATGAACTCCTTACTTGATTGGTACTTTTAATCATAATGATCGCTACTATAGTTTAAAACAATTACAAATAATGATGGTGGAAATGGTAAATGGTAGCTCCCAGTCAGCCCACATCACAATTATGCATTTTAAATATTATACTATTTTCCATAAAATTAAGTACTATATAATAATGTATGCAATCTGTGTTTCTGCGATATTATTTTTTACGCCACTAGGCGCAAAGGCAAAATATAAAAAATGTAGGAGCAATAAAATTTAATAAGATTAATTAATAAGGATTAATGAGTTATAAAATAACAAAAACATGTAATACATGATATTATTTCCAACTTCATTAGACGTCTTTGAACTAATATTTTTTTTTCGATGTACATGATGTATGTATATAAATTACCTTATATTCTGCCTCGGTGGTGTAGTGGCTAGCATGTACGGCTGCACACCCGGAGGTACTGGGTTCGAGTCCCGGGTCGGGCCAAGTTTAGTTATTGAGTCTTTCTGTCTAGTAAGCCTCAGCAGCAGCCCGGAGTTGGGAAGTTGGCGGTGTTTTACCCCCGTGCCTCGGAGAGCACGTAAAGCCGTCGGTCCTGCGCCTTAACTCTCACCGGTCGTGTCGAATAGTCGTCCCACCGGAGTATGAGAGTGACAGGAATAGAGAGTGCACTTGTGTCTGCGCGCACACGCGCTGCACTATAATATCTCCTGCGCAGTTGGCTAGTCTCAATGAGATTGGCCGCCGTGGCCGGAATTGGTCAGGGGGACATCATATAAATTACTAACAACACACTTCTATGATACTGAATAAAAAGACCTATGTTCCTATGAAGTATTAAAATAATATATTATAATGTTTTAAAACAGTATACAAATATTAATAGAACAAACATTACTGTGATAGTTAAATAAATGTTAATAAATAAAAATAGCTAGGTTTCATTAGGATTAAGAAAAAATAAATAAATAAGCTAAATTAATAAATAAATTTAGCTTATTTATTTAAAAAAAAAGCTCTCTTTCAAGGTCAAGAGAACTAATGTTTAAAAATACATAGAATTATTTTGACCAATTAATGAAATATCTATATCAAAATTTAAATTGTCTGAAAATGTCTATATTATATTTCCATTATTCTTCAAAAAAACTAAATGAACGTTAATATAACTATATGGCAAAATCAAGAATCGAGAATAATAGCATAAACGTCAAAACACGTTACTATTTTGGATTTTGACATTTTTAATACTTTCTTAGGTTTACGCGAATACTTGACATTTTAAATAAAACTATCTTTTCGGATTATTTCGCGGATTTATTTCGATTTTTGGTTTCCGACCCATGACCATGATTACTGTAAAGCATTCGAAACGTCGGGAACCAAAAAATCTAAATAAATCCGCAAAATAATCCGAAAAGATAGTTTTATTTAAAATGTCAAGTATTCGCGTAAACCTAAGAAAGTATTAAAAATTTTTTTGGCGGGCTCCGTCTATAGAGTTCTTTAGTCGAAGATAAAGACAGTTATTGTATTTATCCCTTTCTTAACGTCCCACTGCTGGGCATGGGCCTCCCTTCAATACGAGGGGGATCAGGCCATAGTCCACCACGCTGCCCAAGTGCGGATTGGCGGACTTCACACGTCTTTTGAAAACTTGATAGGTTTTCTCAGACATGCAGGTTTCCTCACGATGTTTCCTTCACCGTAAGGCAAATGGTAATCATGTTAGAAATAATTCGCACGTGAAAATATCAGAGGTGCGACACCCGGGATTTGAACCCGCTTCACTCGGTTTCCCAAGCGAGCGCGTTACCGCTGGGCTACCACTTCCTATATATGACAGTTATCACATCAGTATATTTTAAATTTTAGTTTAAAAAAGATAACCACAGCGTAGTTAGTTAATGAAATAACAGTTAACACTATTTCATGTAACGATTTTAATAAATGTAATCATCAATACTTACCATAACATAGAAATACAATAAACCAACAATATTCCATGTTGCAGTAACTTAGTACTGTGTAATCAGTTATAGAACATTAATTAAATTTTATAGATTCATATCCGTACAGTGGCTAACATGAGTTTCAACATACTTATTATACAGCGATAAAAATAATTTAGGTATAGCAATAGCTACAAATGCAAAATTGTATGTCAGCCAGTTTATAACATTTGAAATGAAATGAAATAAACTTTATTCAATTAGACTTATTACAAGTGCTTTTGAATCGTCAAGCGTCAGTGTAGTCTGTCCGTGAGGAAGCTACCACCGGCTCGGGAAGCGGTTATGCTGAGAAGAGCCGGCGACAAATTCAACAGTTGCT
The DNA here is from genome assembly GCA_905404265.1 of Fabriciana adippe. NCBI lineage: Eukaryota > Metazoa > Arthropoda > Insecta > Lepidoptera > Nymphalidae > Fabriciana > Fabriciana adippe. The sequence goes on from FR990004.1 coordinate 12,609,316, forward strand.
CTTTTAAATATCGATATTACATTTATTTTATTAACATTACAATATAGATAGCCCGCATATGAGTCAATAATATTCAATTCCACACATCTTCATGACTAACCCGATGTTGATCAATTTGGATTATGGTCAGGTGTGTTTAAGATGGATGCTTTTAAAATATATCCATTAAGATATTGGTATTAACCAAGCGATTACAGAAAATTGTATTCAGTCATTTTTAACGTCCCACTGTTGGGCACAGGACTTCCTTCAATATGAGGGGGATCAAACCATAGTTTACCAAGCTGGGCCCGCCGAGTACGGGTTGGCGGATTTCACGTTTTCCGAAAACATACTAGCTCTCTCAGACATGCAGGTTTCCTCACGATGATTTCTTTCACCGTAAGACAAGTGGTAATCACGTTGGAAATGATTCGCACATGAAAATATCAGAGGTGCGAGACCCGGGATTTGAACCCGCTTCACTTGCAGGTTACCACTGAGCTATTGCCTCTGAGCTGCCTTTATGATAAAGCTACTCCACAACATAAACAAATAAAATAAAGAAAATCATAAAAAACCAAAGGATGATTTGGTATCCAAGTAAAGATTACTTTAATTATTATTAGAATTTAGTAGAAAAAATTGACTCAAGCACGAATCGAACCCGCTATTTGCATTTATAAATTAGTATTGATTATGGTATATAACTAATATGTATACTAATAGCTCTAAGCTTTACTAGGGTTTCAATCGACATATCACGTGAGCAGAACCGCAGGCCAAAATAAGTAGAATATAATTAAAAACTTACATCAATGGTGTACTTTTCGTTTTTATAGTTTTCATTACTATAATTAAATGTATTTATATTTTACATTTCAATAGTTTATCATTTTACTAAACTTTGTTTTGTTTATGATCATTTTAGATTAAGATTTAATATCCATTTAATTCCGTTACACGGAAATTGTTCATTTGATAGTGACCATTAGAGTAGTAATGAAGTACCTACGATCCCTTACAGAATAGCGACGTGAAAGAGCGGAATCCGTTCTATCGCATTTCGTTTGACGGGTGTGAGGTCTGGAGACGAAATCACTCACAGCTTCATTCCTTTTTTTCTTCTTTCCTTTTCTTTCCTTTTGCTATGCTAACTGTATTACTTATTTCAAGTAGATGCAGGTTTTTTATCACTTTTATGGTATACTAGCGAGTAGCGACTCACTCTCGCTCCACTCAGGCTCGTCCCTAGTTACGTCTTAACGTTTAGTATAGATTTCTCAGAGATGAGATGTTTTCCCGCAGTAAAAAGTATCCTATATGTTGACCCGAGTAACCAGCTGTCATAATTCCAAATTTGATCAAAATCTGTCCAGTCGTTTTCTCATGACGCCGTCACAGACAGACAGACAGACAAACAAACATTCTAAAAACTATAGATTCGACCTCTATCAATAATAATGATTATTTCAATAACATTTCCCAAAAATTTAATGTACAGATTCGACTTCGTTAGAATTTTATTACATGTATAGAATATAGATATAGATAATATGTATGCTGTGTTGCCATTTTTTGAATTGGGCCACAGTTATTGATACTTGCCGGCTACATCAAGTATCGAGTTCGACAACCGTTTGAGGAAAATATTTGACTTGGTCATTAAATAGAGGTGACCTAGCTTTGTTAAGATTTCATATCAAAAGATAATGACAATTTTATTATCATTCGTGCCCTTCATAAAGCTGACAATGTTAGAAAGTCCTGGTTTGAAACCGGCTTTAAATATTCTTAGCATTTTCGAAACTAGAATTTCGTTGAAGTTTGTTACTGTATAAGATAAACTATAACAGGACAAGTTAGCTCCACTCTTTTGGAATTTAAATTAACGAATTTAGCCTTTTTAACAGTATTTCCAACTTCAAAAAGGTGGAGGTTCTCAATTCGTTTTAAAAGTTTCATGTATCGATTGCTGTTGGTCTCCTTTAAGCTTTTTTTAAGCTCCCGTTAAGTTCTTTTTTTGTACCTCTAAGGGGCCTTTTACTGCCTAAAGTAAAAACTATTTGTTTAATAACTTTTTCTATACATCTAATAAAATTCTGAGTCGAATTTGTATATTAAATATATTTTTTTGAAAAATCTTATTGAAATAGTTATTTACAGAGGCCGAATCTATAATTTTTAGAATTTTCGTCTGTCTGTCTGGGAACGTATCATGAGAAAACCACTGGAAAGGTTTTGATGAAATTTGTTATAATTATTATAGTTGGTTATGCGGGTCAATATATAGGATACTTTTTACTGCGGGAAATTATCACATCTCTGAGAAATCTACACTAAACTTTAAGACGTAACTAGGGACGAACCCGAGCGGAGCAAGAGTGAATCGCTAGTTTTTAAATAAATTGATTTGTAAACTAAACTACGACGAAGATAATCCTTACTAATTACTTTTACGCAAATGTTATAATTTTTAAATAAAAGTTTTTATTTTTGCTCCTGCCGTTTCGAATGCTTTACAGCTAAAATCTTTTTTAGCTCTATCTATAATTGATACATTTATACATTTTGAACTATTTTTGGTAACGTCGGAAACAAAAGATCAAAATTAAACCGCCATAAATCCAATAGTTTCATTTAAAACAACGTACTCTTAGTAACTTTAAATTGAAAACATTTAAGACTTGGCAACAATTAAAGCAAAAAACTTTCACTGACTTGTAGACATTACCTATATACTATATAGAGTATTTTAACTGTTACCTCTCAATCTAGGTTTAAGTCTAGATCTTAGACCAGCAAAATTTTACTACCGAAGTAATAGAATTATATTGATAATAATCAGCACTAGTAAAACTGATAGTGGCTAGGCTAAGTTGGAAAGTTAGAGCTTTAGGGTACCCTACATTACTACGAATACACCTTAATTCGCTAGTCTTTATGTAGATACATGTATAATTCATTGTTATTTTATCTGTTTTGTACATTTAAAATCTATATATATAAAAATCAATTGCCGTTCGTTAGTCTCGCTAAAACTCAAAAGCGACTGAAACTATTTGAATAACACTTTTTTTGATTTATAAGGTTAAGAGGTGGTTAAATATATAAAAAATGACTTAAACCCCAAAAAAAAAACAGCAGAAAAATCGAAAAATTCAGAACGGTTTATTTTGAACCTATGTATATATAATATATAGTCTATCTATTCCATACTAACCGTTATAACGTACCCAGGTATGAACCCGAGCGAAGTGAGGGTGACTCACTAGTATTTTTATAAATATTGTTTTTTTCTGTCATTTTGTCAAAAAAATTAAGGATTTTTTATCCACTGTAGATCGGAAAGCATTCAGGCTATTCTTCGGGCAAAGTTTCATCTTAATGGCGATAGATAACACTTACTCGAAAACAGTGAAATTATTTTAATTTACAAAACTGTATGCACTAAATTAATTGTTAAATATAGAAAAAGAAAAAATACCAAATTTCAATGACTGTAATCAATTTTAAAAGAAACAAAAGAAGGCGTAAAATTTAAACTGTATCATAAACTCGTATCAATACTCAGTAAAAACTTATTATCTAAATGTTATTTTTTTAAGTTAAATAAAGACTGAAGCCGAAAATTCTGTAGTTTTGGAAATATTGTCAAATGTCAACTCTTTCGCCGAAGGAGATGAGGATTGAGAGCAGTTTCATTTCCCTAAATTATTTTCAAATAATTTAAAGGAGCTTGAGTCAAAAATTATTTCCAGCACATCATTTACTGTAGACCTTCCTTGATATAACTTATAACTTAACCTCTGTTAAGTTAACATGCACAGTCAATATAAACATATAGATAATAAACATATAGTTAATAACTGCCTCGATGGTGTAGTGGCTAGTATGTACGGCTGCATATCCGGAGGTCCTGGGTTCTAGTCCCGGGTCGGACCAAGTTTAGTTATTGAGTCTTTCTGTTTAGTAAGCCTCAGTAACAGCCCCGGTTGGAAAGTTGGCCGCGTTTCACCCCTCTGTCTCGGAGAGCACGTAAAGCCGTCGGTCCTACGCCTTAACTCTCACCGGTCGTGTCTCGTGTCGTCCCACCGGAGTATGAGAGTGACAGGAATAGAGAGTGCACTTGTGTCTGCGCGTACACTCGTGTATTATAATATCTCCTGCGCTGACTAGTCTTAATGCGATTGGCCGCCGTTGCCGAAATCAGTTAGTAGGACATTATAGTTAATAAAACATACTTTTGCTATATATAATACATAAAGATTTCAATCGGACAAATATCTAACATGTGACTCATTTATATATCTAAGAACATTTGGCTCTCATTATTAAACAATCTTTATTTTTTTTTACTTATCCTTTCATTCAAAAATATTTTAAATACACAAAGCCAGGTGCAGGTCATTGTATCATAAATCAATCGCAATTTACTCTAGCTAGATAGTATCGCGCCTGAGGTCCGCAGGGTTGGCAGGTGCAAATTATAATTTATTACCACTTTAGAGATATGGTGTGCAATATGTTTATGAACTGTTTGTTATGGTTCCCATTGCTCAATTATTCGAAAGAAATGTTAAAGAAAATATTTCACTATATATATATATATATATATATATATATATATATATATATACATATATATATATATACACTAGCGACTCAACCTCGCTTCGCTCGGGTTCGTGCCTAGGTACGTTTTAACAGGTTAGAGCTTTTTGATTTTCCAGCTGTTTTTTTTTTGTTTTCGCAAAATATTTTTTATATTTAAACCACCCCTGACACACCCCCAACAAAACAAAAAAAGAATTATTTTCGGTCCAGCCGTTTTTGAGTTTTAGCGAGACTAACGAACAGCAAATGATTTATATATAAATATATATAATGGAAATTATGGACTCGATATTTGGAAAATCGTCATAGTTTTGAGTAAATTTTTATGCTCAACTATCGCTTCTTGAGTATAACTTATACATACATTTAATAACATTTTAAAATAGACATTTGTTTCTATTTATCGTTTTTAAGAAGTTAACACCAATTACAACAGACTACTTTATTTTTAATGTTGGGAAATGTATTTAGGCATACCACTTGCATACTCACCGGCTTAATAGAAGCCAGTACTACCCACTAAAATCCAATGGAACCTCCCCCTTAACCGGACGTCGCAGGATCGCTTAAGCACTCAACCACGGCGACCCGACGACAGGTGTGCCGAAGCAGACCACAACAACCATGGGGATACTAATTTTAAAGCTTTTGTTAAGTCAGTAAGCAATAGGCATAGAAGACCATATAAATATCTTCTCACAAATAACCCTGACAGACTTAATTCTACCGCAGTCTATGAAAAACTTTTTTTTCGTGACATTCACAGATTTTTATGTAGAGTAAATATAGGGAAAATGAAATTTATATACGGATGTATAATGTATATAAATATAAAATAAACAACATAATTAACATTTCTACTCAAAATTCTTTATAATAATTTTTCATCTCTCTCCTTCTGTATTTTTCACTAATAAATAATAATTAATACTTTCTTAGATTTACGCGAATATTTGACATTTTAAATATAACTACCTTTTCGGATTTTTTTGAGGATTTATTTTAATTTTTGGTTCCCGACGTTTCGAATGCTTTACAGCAATCATGGTCACGGGAGAGACTAATGTTTTGGACGTCTCATAGGAATTATATAGTTGTTACAGACAGCCTACAAAATAACAAAATGAATTCAAAAAATTGAAAAATGGCACCAAAGTACCTTACAATATTTGTTAATTTAATTTATAAACATTTTAATTAATTTAATTGGTTCATTTAATAATTAATTAATAAATAATTCTTCTATATCTGAGTAGTTAATTAGCAACCCTATCTACACGAACTATAGAGATTGTTCTATAGCGTTGGCTGTCTGTGATTTGTATTGAAAGGGAGTTGCTATGCGGAACCATGCCCGTACGCCATACAAAGCATAATATCATAAAAATATACATATAAATCAAACGAGTCATTTTAACGATATGAAATGTGGAGTATGTGAATGAGCTTAAGTAATATGTATTCCTGTGTCATAGATCACAAGTTTAATTCTCGCTAGATATTAAATATAAACTATCTTTTCGGATTTATTTTGATTTTTTCCTGCAGTAAAAAGTATCCTATATGTTGATCCGGATAACCAGCTATCATCATACCAAATTTTATCAAAATCTGTACAGTGGTTTTGACAGACAGACAGACAGTTAAAAATTCTAAAAACTATAGATTCGGCCTCTGTATCGATAATAATGACTACTTCAATAAGATTTTCCAAAAAATATTTAATGTACAGATTCAACTCAGTTACAATTTTATTACATGTATAGATATATGAACCTAGTGACTTATCATCTATCTGTATGTATGTGTCTCATCCAATTTCGTCCAGCCATTTAAGAGTGAAAGAGTAAGTAATATACACACACATATCTAAAAATACATACAAAATGTCTCATTTATGCTACAGTCGTATTAGTAAAGTTATAAAGTAAAAAATATGTAATATATTTAAACGAGCAATTCTTGTATATTAATTTATTTATACCGGCAATCTCGGAAACAGCTCTAACGATTTCGCTGCAATTTGGTATGAAGGTGTTTTCGGGGGCGAAATATCTATTTAGTCTTATATCTGGCAAAACGCATGTTTTCGAGTTTTCATGCGGTTTTCTTTTGCATTATTTCACGCAAAATATGGTCGATAATTTCTTACGCTCAGGCATAAGCATCGCAGTCAAGCGGCCAAGGTGCAAGAATGACAATCATATATGTTGTCCGAGTTCGAATCCCGGTCGGATATGAAGTTTTTACTTTTGTTTTTTGTTTTTAGTATTTATTCAAGTTTTTAGTTTTATTTTTATCTAAATAATACGATATAACAAAAAAGAATTAAACAAAGCTCGGTCGCCCAGGTACTATAAATAAGTTGTTGTATTTTTCTGCAGTTAAAATTTAAGAGAAATAATCATAAATAAAAATAATTTACATATTAAAAATGTTTTACATTCGATTATAACTGCGTATTGCAATAAATACCGAAGATCAAAGAAACCTGAAATATATTATGGATTTTAAAAAAGTTTTATTTTATTTTGTCAGTCATAAAAACCGCTTTATTATTAGTACCTATACTTTGGTATATTAATTGGAAAATTCTTATAAACGATAAATCCGCCAGATGCGAGTCGTGAATCGAAGGTTCTGTCAGGCAATTTCATATACTAGTGTTCGCGCAGTGGTCAAAATTCAAACATAATCATTATTGAAAAGAGAGAAAAAGTACTGATTTTTGACTTCATAAAAAACATCTTTATTTTAGACAATGCCTAAACTCATAAAGTCATAAAATGTTTTGAAAGAAAGAAAAAATGAATCTAGCTCTCACGAAGTGTAAAGTGAAATATATACCTACATAATACTTTTTGAACTGAAAAATCGATTTGTTTTTCCTTTTTTTATCGAACTACCCTATAACTAACAGTAGAAAAATTGTAATTATATTTGTCGTTATCGCATAATATAAACAAAAACATCCTAATTTAATATTTCTTTTATGAAATCAAAAACTCTAAACTTTTTGCCTTGATTCTGTTTAATTTGTTTCATAAATATAATATTCTACATAATATGTGAATAAGGTAGAGCAAAACTCATTAAAATCTAAATATGTGCTATCCAAATTCCTCGCATTACACAACTCGACCCATTCGCGTCTCAGCGCTAACTTTAAAGCGATATTCCTTGTTGACAGACTGATGTGACTGTTGTACTACTTAACGGGTGGTCGAATTTATAAGAGAATTAGCGACTCACCCACGTTTCGTTCGGGTTCGTCCCTAGCTTGATTCCCCATACAGTATTCCAACCCCATTTCACCCCCTTAAGTACCATAAAATGTTTACGCGGCTGATGCTAATTTTTGCGACTACTATCACAACACCTACATACATATATTTGATTGATGCAACTTAATTAAAGAATAATAGAACTGCGCGGAAGATGACACGTCAAGATGCAATTCTATTTATAAGGAAAGTGCACAATACCTGCTGATGCTATGTATCTATTGCTTTTCGGATAGATCGCCCACCACACTTCAAGTCTACAATAACCTGTACATACACTAAATTGTCCAAAATCACACGTAAAGGTTTTCGGCCATACTTTTTAAAAGACAACGAACGATATAAAAAGTATCCTATGTCCTTCCCGGGGTCTTAAACTATCTTCTCACCAAATTTCATCTAAATCGGTTCTACAACGTCACAAACAACAAACAAACGACTATAACAAAAAAAATAGAAACCGATCGACAGACAGAAGTGAAAGAGGTACTGAACTTTTTGGTCTTTGCCTATTTAGTATAGCTAATATCTACACAATACACATTTATTATCTATATATAAATTATTTTATTTTATTAAAGTGAAGTAGAATAATGTAACTACGTACAGGAAAATACTCTTTATTGTAAACCATTACCCACATGGGTACAGAACAAAGAATATAAAAATGTAGAAATACCACTGTATCTACTGCTATGCTCTAAAATCTACATCTATAAATATAATAAAATTGTAGAGGTCGAATGTATGTACATAAAAAAAATTCTATAAACCGAGTCAGGGGGATGTAAGAAGAGAAATAGAACAAATCCAGTTTTTTTTTGTTTCTCTGTCTGTTTGTCTGTTTATACGGGCTAAAGCTAATCTCCGAAACTGTTGGATCGATTTAAATGAAATTTTGTATGGTTACCACCATCTTATATAAACGGTCAATATCTTAGATACTTTTTATCCCGGAAAATTAAAGAGATCCCGTGGGATAGTTATAAAACTATAGTAACTTATACAGATTAGTACACAAAAACTACTGATTGGATTTTATTGAAACTTCACAATAATATAGTTCATACATCAGAATTACAAATAGGTTACTTTTAATCCCGGAAAAATGTACAGTTCCCGTGGGATAGATTTGTTTTTGTTTATCTAGAGGCGAACCCCAAGCGAAGAGAGGGTGAGCCGCTAGTATTATATACATAAATACAAATAAAAGTTTCTTTGTGTGTTTATACTCTATGCATTCTAAACCAAACATTTCTAGGAATAGTCCTGAGTGAAACGAGAGTAAATCGCTAGTTATAAATGAAAATCGCTGTCTCTTATACTTTAAACCACGTCTAAGTAACGTTATAAATCAAGCGGATGGTCCACATAACGCATTAATACGACACTCAGGATGGATATGCTCGTTCGTTGGAACATTCTAGACACTAGGATTTATTGTTATCTTTAATTATTAATTGTATACTTAAAAGGGTTAAAGCAATTGTTACTATGTGTTTGCGTCTAATTCATTATAGTTTAAGTTATTATACAGTGACACTTTAAGACCTAGAAATAGATAGGATTTCTTATTGTGCTTAGTAACCTGTTAGTGTATACATGATAAATCATGATCACTATATTATATTACAAATATTTTGGTATCTCAATTGATTCGTTCCCCTTAGAGTTAAATAATTATATTATTAAGAACTAGCGGCTCATCCTCGCTTCGCTCGGGTTTGCCTCTAGGAAAATGAAAACAAACCTATTCCACGGGAACCGTACATTTTTCCGGAATAAAAAGTATCCTATGTGTTATTCCAGACTATAATCTATCTCTATGTCAAATTTCATCCAGATCCGTTCAACCGTTCTGGCGTGAAAAAGTAACAAACATCCATACATACTTAAAAACTTTCACATTTATAACATTATACGGATATGGATTTTATTAAGGCAGTGGTAGCCCAGTGGTAACACGCTCACTTGGAAACCGAGTGAAGCGGGTTCAAATCCCGGGTCTCGCACCTCTGATATTTTCATGTGCGAATCATTTCTAACATGATAACCTCTTGCCTTTCGGTGAAGGAAAACATCGTGAGGAAACCTGCATGTCTGAGAAAACCTAGCAAGTTTTCGAAAGACATGTGAAGTCCGCCAACCCGCACTTGGCCAGAGTGATGGACTATGGCCTGATCCCCCTCGTATTGAAGGGAGGCCCGTGCTCAACAGTGAGACGTTAAAAAGGGCTGAATACATACATACATACATGGATTTTGATTTGTCTCGAAATTGAAGTTATAATAAAAGTCCAAAAAACAAGCCATTCGTTGCCTAGATACTGAGTAAGGAAGATGTGCTGGCAAATGAAATAATATTTATAACAAAATTAGTCTTTAATTACAATTCCAACCTAGAATGTTAATAAAGTAAAGTACAGTGCTGGAGCATAAGTGTTGTGCAGTTTGTGAATATAAGCTTTATGGAGAAGGCGTTTAACATTTTTTTCTAGAACGACTGCATGTATTAGGATAAATAATAGTCCGTCACTATCCGAGCCATAAATGGTCTTCATGCATAAAATTACATCATCATTGTTAGTTCCACTGATGTTGTTTCAAAGACAAACCTCCTAAATTACACTTTTTAATATAAATTATTTTATATGTATATAAAAAATATAAAAATAGTCACTTTGTTCCCAATTTTCTATCAAAATTTCTCGCCAACCGTAATTGACCATGTGGCATAACGATAACATATCATAAGTGCTTCAAAGTACTTACATAACTACATTTTAAAACAAAATTTTTAATTTAAAACAAAATATAATAAGGAATATTGTAAAAGAACGTGTATTTGATACAATCTTCACACACGAGTCGATATGCAATCGTAATGTGCGGTGTTGGATGAGGAAGTATTGCCTCAGGTGGCGGTGCTGATTGCATATGAAACTACTGTATGCTTTCACTTTGATATAACGAATCCACAGTCCTTTTCATTACGGATTTTCATTTTTTCACGTTTCAGATTTAGTTATGAACTAGCGACTCCCCCTCGCTCCACTCGGGTACGTCCCTACTTACGTTTAAACGTTTAGTATAGATTTCTCAAAGATCAGATATTTTCCCACAGTAAAAAGTATCCTATATGTTTACCATACCAAATTTCATCAAAATCCCTCTAGCCGTTTTACAGTGATGCTATCGCAGACAGATAGACAGACAAAAATTCTAAAAACTATACATTCGGCCTCTGTATTAATAATAATGACTATTTCAATAAGATTTTCCAAAAAATATTTAATATTTAGATTCGACTCAATTAGAATTTTATTATATGTATAGATTTAATTAAAAATTAGGTAATGTGCCAATAAGCTATTATTATTGCCAAAACAGTGCTGATATATCGATACCTCGGGGCTCAAAGGGCGTAAGCACCAAAACTCGATTTTACAGGAGAGCAAAAAAACAAAAAAAAATATTATTTTCGACTTCTCGAAATATCTTTTTTGATTTTTGGCCTAAATAAACCATTCTAAGACCAAAAGTTTAATTTTTTTTGGGTGCAGAACACTATAAAATTATATTTTGAATAGATTTAAAAGTAACAAAAATAGCAAAAGCTAAAAATATCTGTTTTATTTTCTACAAAAAATAGGGTCGTAAACACCATTTTTTGGTGAATTGGAAGACTTTAAATACACAGATCGATAGAGGAGAAAAAACTTAGTAGGACTGCATTAAAAAGTCAATTTTGCCAAAATGGCGGTTACGCCCTTTAAGCCCCGAGGTATCGATATTCTGTCTGTTACACTTTATATATTTAGTCGAATTTCAACCACCAACCTATATAATATTAATAGGTATTCTTTTGTACGATCGTCAAAGTATTATTCTTTGATTTACTTTTATTTAACATTAATAAATAAAGGTAATATTGTTTTGATTCATATTTTTGTTAACTGCATTCTTGCATAAATTATTTAAATTACAATCTAAATATGTAATAATATAAAGTACAGTAGTATGACTGGCTTATTGCAAGGTCGCGAGCTGTCATTTTATCATCGACAGTTTGAAGTCAATGTTAAGTAATTTAGATATACCTATACTAGCGGCTCACCCTCGCTTCGCTCGAGTTCCCAAAAAACCAAAACAAATCCCACGGGAACCATACAATTTACCGGGATAAAAAGTAGCCTATATGTTTTTCTGATATATGAGCTATATTATTGTAAAGTTTCATTAAAACTCATTTAGTAGTTTTTGCGTGAAATAGTAACTAACATCCATACATCTATCTATACATTCAGACATCCATACATTCTCACAGATAGTATAGAACATTTACAATTACATTTGAAGGTTAATCTAGATTTTAATAGATCACTTTGAAGCCGCTGCACTATGACAGTGAAAATGGCTATTCTTGGATGTTTTATCTAGTACCTAACCCTATTAATACCATTGAACATAAGAATTGAATTGAATTGAACCCTATTAATGATGATAGAGCAAGATTATGGTAGTTTATAGAAAGACATTTAAACTTTTACTTCCATAAAATTCGACCCAGAATGCAACTACATCCTGAATAAATGGTAAATGTTAATGCTTAGTTATAAAGCTAATCCATTTTATTTTTTAACTAGCTATTCACCCTCGCTACGCTCGGGTTTGTCCCTAGGCTGCTTCCTCATACAAACTTTCATCCCCATTTTCACACCCTTAAGTTATGATTTCCGGGATAAAAACTATCCTATATCCTTCCTAGGGTCTCAAAGTATCTTCTTAACCATCTAAATCGGTTCAGTAGTTTCGGAGCCTATTTGGTACAAACAAACGAATGAACGAACAAACAAACAAACAAACAAATCTTTCATCTTTATAATATTAGTATAGATAAAGCTCACTTTAATCAATAATACGTATCCATATTAGTTTCTTATATTCAAATGAAATAATTCAATTCGTCACTCAATAGAATGTACTGGTGTTAAAAGACTTACAAGCACTTTTGCGCCAATAGATAGATCTAAAGTAGGTACAGATACGCCGATATTGTAAGGCCGCTACTAGGTTTTAGTTATGTGTATTCATCTATACAGATAAATAAAATTGAACTGCCTGTTTGTAATGTCAAAAAAACAACTTTAAACTAAATGCGTATGGAATTATATACGGTACTTATAAGAAAAACACTTTTTTTTAATTTTTTTGTCTGTTTGTTCCGGCTAATCTCCGAAACGGCTGAATCAATTTTAACGGGACTTTCACTGGCAGATAGCTGATATTATAAGGAGTAACTTAGGCTACTTATATTTTAGAAAAATAATTAGGGTTTCGCTCAAAAAAATTAAAACGTACCTAGGGACGTACCCGAGCAAAGCGAAGGTGAATCGCTAGTGTAATTAATATTTGAAGAACCTCTCAATATTTTGTATCAACCTTTCAATTTTTATCGAAATCGTAGTGTCTGAATAAATATATCCTATTCGTATCTTGACTGTGTAAAGTTTTATACAATTTTGTTAAAAATAAAACATCAGCAAAATTCCTTTCCCTGACATTAAAATTATAACAAGAAGCGGTATTTAAATATATGCATTTTTATGAATATTTTAGCTCTGGGTGGTCAGATGTTCAACATATTTAATGGCAATCACTTAGTATGGAATCTTGGCAAGGCTATTCAGAGTATTTTTAAAATCTCGCATACTGGCTTAGTTTACTTTAAAATATTCGCATTAATTAAAACCTATGATTATCTCCATGCCTCCATGCCTCCATGTTCAGCTGTGGGAAGTTTAAGAAAAATAAAGGGCTAATTGCACGCTTGCTTTTAGTAGAAGAATGGCGAGGTTGTAAAAAACATTTATGTACATAAACATTTATGTATGTACGTCTATAATAAATCAGATACATAGATGTGTTTGTTAAAAAAAAATATTATCTACTAAGTACGAAGCCCTTGATGCACTAGTCAAGGGCACAGTAGCCATATTTTGCTGAAATTGATATTCAAATTAAAAAAATATTTAGTCTCAAATTCACGAGTCTGCCATAGAAAAAAACACTAGTCTTGAGAAGAACTGGCGAAATTCAGCGAGACTAAAATTATAACTTTTTTAAATTAAATACGATAATTCTCCAACATTGAAATAGCCTGAAAGCGATCACATCAGTCCTTAGGAATGTCGACTTCTATGAAATCATTTATCGTACGAGTATATTCTGTATAACAATGTCTTGTTATTGTCGTTGTCGTACTTTAAGAGGATTTTGAATCTGTAAATTTTCATACAAAAAGCGATAACATTTTTCCCTCCATTAACATAGTCTAATTTTCATAATTTTTGGAAATGTTGTAGATATAATAAAAACTAGGTTCGTACGTTTTTTTTTTAATTCGTATGATAGAAGTTATTAGCATCTAAATATCTGTATTTTTGATTTAAAAACTTCCTCGAGTGTTTTTTTTATTTAAACTAAACTGAATTACTAAAAAAGAAAAACGTATAGACCTAGACCCAGATTAAGGTGTACTGAATCTAATGAGACCAAAATTGTCTGATTACGTAAATGTTTAGGGGGGTGAAAACGTTATCGCCCAAAAAAAATATTTCAAACAGGAAATGTAGGTAACTGCCTCTAAGTTTTGCAACTCTCTCTATCGCACCATACGGTTGGCAAAGCGAGCGGTATGAAACAGATAGCATTTTTTTAAAAACCTACTCGCACCGGGTACTTCTACTACTACTACTCCGGGTACGCATACTTCACAATCCTCTTTACATTTTTATTAAAAGCATTGGAAAGAAACTTTTTGAAACTGAGATTTATCTTGATCCTAAATTAAGCGATTTAATCTGTTACTTATTATCTTAATAATTATAAAATAATTTTCCTCTGTTATATAAACGTATCATAAATTCAATCGTATCAAAAAAAACCTTTAAAAACATCAAGTAAAGCCACAAATCATAAATAGTGTCGTACGTTAAAACATGACATGTTAAAACATAACATGTGAATAATATTGAAATTAATATTAAAATTCAATTTTAAGTATCGTTTTATAAAAAGTGACTCTCAGAAGCCAGTATGAAACTACCTGCTGTACGTCCGTGTATATTAAAACGTCGTAAACAACCATTATGCGTTCCGAGACGAATCAAACGGTAGCTGCCCTGATAAATATGCTAATTACGTACAGTCTCTCGCTAAAGTTTAATATTATTCTGCAATATATTATCTTTTATTATAGCCCTTTATTTTTTGTAGAGAATTCACAATAGGATATTGTAATTCTACAAACTGTCTCTGTAAAGATTTCCCCACGCGGAATCGAACTTCCGACCGTCAATTTAAAAGGCAATAACATTATTACCATTTTAAAAAAGACTACTTTTTCTTTTTTTTCACATATTTATTATGATTTTTGGTTCCTGACGTTTCGAACGCTTTATAGCGATGCAAAAAACAGGAGAAGGTCGAAATAAATCCGGGAAAAAATACGAAAAGATTTTTTAATTGTCAGATATTCGATGATGTTTCTACAAAAGTATAATATTATTTCTATTATACTATGGGAATAAATTTTTTTGTAAAATTTCATATTGAGACGCAATCAACTAATTATTGTCAATGACTAGCGACTCACCCTTGCTTCGCTTGGGTTCATCCCTAGGTACGTTTTACCGGTTAGTATGAAATAGATTCACTATATATTATATATACATAGGTACAAAGGAACAGTTCCGAAGTTTTCGATTTTCAAGCTATGTTTTTGGATTTTCCCCAATTTTTTTTTTATACTTCAACCACCCTTGACACACCTCCAACAAAACAAAAACATAACTATTCAAATCGGTCCAGCTGTTTGAGTATTAGCGAGAGAGAACGGCAATTGATTTTTATATATAGAGTTTTTTAATTTGATGGCATTCCTTAGTTTATCTTTAATCAAATTAGTAAATTCAAATATAGAGTTCGGATCTCGCATACTTGCGGCTCTATATAACATGATGGGTGTGAATATTGGATGAGAAAAAAGTGTAAAGATTCACGTTTATCAAGCCTTGAGTAAATATTAACTAAGTAGCGATGTAATTGATGTACCTTACCTGGACATTTCTATTGTTTTCTATAATGTCATCTCCCATAAACCATCTACTTATAAAAATCACAGCACCATTTATCTTCCATGCTATGATAACCAACCTATATAATAAGTAACCAATATAGTAGTATGCACATTTTTTTAATTTTTGTACACGGCTTCATATTTTTATGTACATATGTATATAAACTTAGAAACCCATACAAACTTAGAAAACTCCCTGAAAATGAACTAA
Source organism: Fabriciana adippe (assembly GCA_905404265.1). Lineage (NCBI taxonomy): Eukaryota > Metazoa > Arthropoda > Insecta > Lepidoptera > Nymphalidae > Fabriciana > Fabriciana adippe. The sequence continues at coordinate 12,625,546 of FR990004.1, forward strand.
GTACTCTTAAAGCCTTTTTAGTTAAAAAGTGATCGGACCACTATTATAAATAATAAATATGTTAGGACATTAACACACAGCACCATCTAGTTCCATGGTAAGCTACGAGGCTTGTGTTATGGGTAAATTGATGATTAAATTTAAATACATACATATTATAAATATGAACACCCATGACTGGAGTACAAACATACGTGCTCATCACATAAATGAAGTCCCCCCAGCGGGAATCGAACCCGCGACCGCTGGCACAGCAAGTAGGTACAAACTGAGTGTATACATATATTTGTTACTCATTCACACTGGAACAGCACACGCAGAATAGGTTTACCAGATAGACCATGAACTGGTATACATATAGGCTACTTTAAGACACCCAGGGACGTACCCGAGCGAAGACAGGGCAAATCGCTAGTTATTAATATTAAAAGGAATAAGCATTTTGTGATGATTGTACATAGAGAGCCAAAAAGTAAAAATCTATTGAATATAAAATTGCTGTTTAGACGTCGTGGGATGTACCGTGTATGAGCTATTAGTCATATTACGAATACGAATTACGTTACCCACGTATAGAATATAGCAATATTTGTTATTAAGAGTTATTAAATATTCTTCAAATGAATAAAAGATGTCCATAAATCATTATATGAGTATATTTACATGGTAAATTCATTTTTCCATTTTTTCCGTCTTTTCTTATGATATCATAAAATTACTGCGTTGTGAGTGTAGGTATGTACGTACATACATGTGGACATATATAGTTATAGTAAGATTTTCAACGTAATTCTATATATAAACTGATTTCGTAAAGTTTGTATATAACACGTATGACGTATTCTATAACAATAAAATCGAACCTGTGACTCCGTGGAGCATACTCGTATATTTGACCAGTAATACCAACTATGGATATCGATGCTCTAATTTTTTAAGCGGCATCGACGTTTCAACGTTCATCAATGTTTAGTGTGCGGGCGTGCGTGGGTTTACATGTGCGTGTTTGTGGGCATGTGTGTGTGTGTGTGTGTGTGTGAGTGCGTGCTTGCGTGTATGCGTGCGTGCGTGCGTGCATGTATGTATGTTTGCTAATTGCTTGTTACTCCTTTTGAATAGCAGAGATGACAGGATGGGTTTGGATGAACTTTAGGACACTTAGGACAAATATAGACTATTGTTTGGAGTAATTATATGTTAGCTAATGTTAGAAATAAAATTAATTAGATAAAATCCAATGGTAATTGTCTTTTGTGATATTAAGAATATATATTTCATGAAAACACTTTTTGACCCACAGCCTTTATTGTATAGTAATGGACAATAGATTACTATTATTTGATTTGTTATGTAATTGTTTCTAACGAGTCATAAACTTGGTCAAGGGGTTTGTAGTGCAACTATCTAGTCGATAATTATCTTTTATCTTGAACATGTTAATAAGATCAAAACCTCATGTTAAACTTAATAGTGCTAACTTTATAATTTATAATATCAATATTAAGTGTAGTAATCTATACTAATATTATAAAGAGGTAAAATTTATGAGATTGTAGGGAGTAATCTCTGGATCTACTAAACCGATTTAGATGAAATTTGGTAAGAAGATAGTTTAAGACCCTGGGAAGGATATAGGATACTTTTTATCCCGGAAATCATCCCATAAGGGCGTGAAAATGGGGATGAAAATGTTGTATGGGGAATCAACCTAGGGACAACCCCGAGCGAAGCAAGAGTGAGTCGCTAGTTTATAATAAATATAATAATCCCTTATATTTATGAGAAAACTATTATACCATATAAAAACACAATTTTTCTACTTTTCCGTACAATTTTTCCCACATTTCTTTCATACAGACCTTATCCTGACAGTTAGAAATATAACAAAAAAAAGAATTAGTCAAATAGATGCAGCTGTTCTGAAGAAATTCACTATATGAAGATATGAAAAATAGAGTTTTTACGTCTACAACGTAACTTTCTAAAAGATATTTAAAGCAGTAACATTCTAAGATGTTAAACATCTTATCGCACAACTTAAGTGCTGGCCAAGTTTAAGTAACAATTTGCAGATCTTAATTATACTCGCGCACCATCAACATTGAGGTTATCTGTAGTTCGAAGCAGTAGCTTGAAAGTAACTCTCCAGTAAACTATGTTAATATAATAAAATTTTGGAAAATATTTTGTTTTAATTTTTTGATACCAATATTTAAAATGAAATAAAAAATGATCGATGATCTGACGTTGAGAGGAGTTTCGTTTATAATAAACTCTAAAAAATTAAGGATTTTCCTGTATTTTTCAATAGGTTCATAAAAACATTCAAAAGTTGTTTTAATTTTAAAATTCCTTCTTGAAATTTAATTCTGAAATTCAAAATTCATTTACAATCAATAGCTTTATATGTATAATAATATTTTTTTTTATTTTCATCATGGATTAGACGTGTGACGTATCTACAAACAGTTTGCCTATACAACTTCTAAAAAGTTCTCCTAAAGTAAGGTATTTCAATAAGTCCACGGAATTCTAAAAGTTAATAAGTCCACGGCTCTTCCGAATATATCCACATGGAAATATGTTCTAATACGAGTACATTACATTACAGTAATATATGAGTATTGGCGAAGTATATAATCTTATATAAGATCTAACATAAAAATAAATACATACCTACCTACTTAAAACAAGTTATTGACGTTCTATGTCTTTATCTAAAGGATTAGGAAAAAGGATAAAGAAGATGTATCGATTCTGTGACTCATATTTAAATCAGAAAATGTTCATGTATACATACATAGGTATAATAAAATTCAAACTGAGTCGAATCTGTACATTAAATATTTTTTGGATAATCTTATTAAAATAATCATTATTTTCGGTATAGAGGCCGAATCTGTAGTCTTTAGATTTTTTTTTGTCTGTTTGGGAACGCAACCCGAAGAAACCACTGGACAGATTTTGCTGAAATTTGGTATGATGACAGCTGGTTATCCGGGTCAACATATACGATACTTTGTACTGCGGGAAAATATCTCAACTCTGAGAGTAAACGTTAAAACGTACCTAAGGACAAACCCGAACGTGAGTCACTAGTTTGTATATAAATAGATACTGTAAAATATATTTTAAACCAACCCAACCTCATGAAATGACAATCTTTTTATTATATTGTAAACTATAAAACGTGAAACCATTTTCAAATGTGGCGTATTTAAATAGAGGAACCAAAAAGCATTTTAATACATAAAATAGAAAAGTGTGAGTCTGACCCACTCATGAGAGTTCCGTACTACTAAAATTACATACGTTCTATATATTCACTCTCCTAGCTTAAAAGTACAATAAAATATTCATTCATTCAATCGACAGCAATGATAGAATGATATGAAAAACAAAAAAAATAAAGTGAAATAATAAAGTGCTCGCGGAAAATAGTAGCGTAAGTAAGCGTTTTAAAAATTACGTTTAAATTTAAAAGGGGTATGAGACACAACGTCTACGATCTAAAAGTCATTTAAGAATTCTATCTCATTTTTAAGACCTATACAGGGTCATTTTTAATTTACTGAAGACCTTTTGGGAATATACTATTTACATCATAACAACAACATCTGTAACAAAAAAAATATTTTTCTTAAATTTTTATTTTCATACAAAAATAAAAAAAAAATTATTACACCTTCTAAACGGTAATAGTCCTAGCATCTGGTTATGTTTAAATAAGTAAGCGCCGCCTCCTGCGCCCTCCACCCCTTCCACTCCACCGGCCACGCACTTTCTTTTGCTAATGCTGGACTATTACCGTTTAGAAGGTGCAATAAAAATATTTTTATTTTTGTAAAATTTAAGATTTTTTTTTTGTTACAGATATTGTTGTTATGATGTAAATAGTATATTCCCAAAGGGTTTTCAGTAAATTAAAAATGACCCTGTATACATATTTGATAGACAAATATCATATCTTTGTTTTTCACCGCTAGGTACATAAGTAAAGCAGCCAGATGAAGCCAGAGCATACCGCTTGTAACATTTAGTTATATTGTCTGCTAATTTATATTAAAACGTACTAGTTTTACAAAGTAACTAGGTAAGTAAAATTACTCTAGCAGATAGGTATATTATATGACTATTATTACAGTTATTTTAATAAAGATGAGTACGACATAAGGAAGTGTGTGATGAAAACATAAGTTATGCGTTAAGAAATCCCATGATACACGAGGCAGTTAATCACGGGTGAATTATGTCACTTTTACATTTTATAACGTTTATGCATTGTGCATACATATTTCTTGCTAGATTTATGCAAACAGGGTTGGCCATTTTGTGTCATGTACTGGAAAAAATGTTTTTTAATAATAATAATCATCGTCTTCGTGTCTTCTCCATTCTATGTGACATTGGCGAAGTAATCTGTGCTCAACTAGCACGCTTTAAAGACATTAATAAGAAAATTGAATTGAATAAGTATCTATATATATTTAGGCATTTATTATTATATGCAATGGTAGCTCAGTGGTGACGCGCTCGCTTGAGAAACCGAGTGAAGCGGGTTCAATCCCGGGTCTCGCACCTCTGATATTTTCATGTGCGAATTATTTCTAACATGATTATCACTTGCCTTACGGCGAAGGGAAACATCATGAGGAAACCTGCATGTCTGAGAGAACCTAGTAAGTTTTCGAAAGACATGTGAAGTCCGTCAACCCGCACTTGGCGAGCGTGGTGGACTATGGCCTGATCCCCCTCATATTGAAGGGAGGCCCGTGCCCAGCTGTGGGACGTTAAAAAGGGCTGAATACTACTGGTAGCCTACGTGCATAAAAAGTTTAAACTAGGTATATATGTCATTAATTCATCTATTTCAAAAGATTGATAACAGATAAAACTTACAATGCATTGAAGAAACAGCAACATTTATATGATAAGCCCAAAATATAAACACTACAAAAATCCCAAGAAAAAATGGGAATGGATAAACCAGTAGCAAACTTTTTTGTTTAAATTGAGGTCTAGAAAACATAACGAGGAAACCAATCCAAAATAATCTATATAATATAAATAGGCAAAGTCAAAACATTTCAGTACTTTTTTTCTGCTGTTTGTCAACCGATTTTCTTTTTTTTTTTTTGTTTAGCAGCTATTGAAGAGCTTTAATGTTATCAATAAAAAAAATATTATCGAAATTCGACTACTAGGTGAACTGTAGTCTAAATAAATCTCCTGACTGATTCATTGTCAAGACCAAAACTGTTGGACTTACTATACTGATGTATAGTCCAGTCTAATAGAGATGTATCCACAGATAGTATGAATGTATGAGTATAACATATAGCTACGGCACTTTTCATACACTATCTCGAATCATTAGGAATGGTCGATTGTATTAAATATTGCTTAGGACCTTTGTAGAGAATTTTATGTTTTACAACTTTAGTAATGACATCAAATTTCGTTTTGAATAAAGAAAACAAGACACTAACAAAAATCTTGTTTCTGAGATTTTCGTGCCTTTTCTATCCAATAGTAACTTATAACATACATATGTACAAGACTCTTGAGCCATCATACAATAAATTGCCAAAACAAAAGTGTATTTATTACATCTCATTCCAAGTTCGTTCCAAATCTCAGTCGTAGGATTAATATACTATTATAGAACTAAACATGAAGCCAAACAAAAATGTTTTAAAATAATAGAGAATATCTTAAAACAGTATAAAATGACAATTTTTATCTTGTGTGATAAGTTAATAAAGAAAACAGCTAATAATGTCTTATTATGTAAAGAAATAAATAAATTAACATTTTGCTCTTTCTTTCAAAGGTAATGAAAGTAATGCTTAAAAATACAAAAGAATTTAGTATTATTTTTATTATACAAAAATATTATTCATATTTTGTTCTCAAATTATACATTAATTTAACTAATAATATATAAAATTTCCTTTGTTCTTTGATAAAGTAAACAATCTGTATGCCATACAATCAAAAAATATCGACAATAGTAGCATAATCAATAAAATCACGTTTCTATTTTCGACTTCGACATTTTTTTGGCGGATTTTAGTATGAGATGTAAATGAATAAAATAGTTCAGAGGTCATTTTTGCACAAACAGCTTCATTATTTATATATAAATAGACATTAAATCGTAAACAAATGTTTCGCAACGTATAAGTTGTATGCCCTTTTCTAAGTAATTAGGTAACACATTACATGAAGTCACTCTTGTGTTGACTCACTTATTGTGTCGTGGGAGAAAAATTATCAATTTTATAAGTAACATCGTCCGCATACCGATTTAATATGAACATGACTGTATTATAATTACCATATGGGGTAATGGCTGGTTAGAAAAAGACTGCAGGTTAGATTCCTATGCATGGCAAATGCTTATGTTGGCCCATTATTCTTGAGAGCTTATCTATACTAATATTATAAAGCTGAAGAGTTTGTTTGGTTGAACGCGCTAATCTCAGGAACTACTAATCCGATATGAAAAATTCTTTTTGTATTAGATAGCCCGTTAACTGAGGAAGGCTATAGGCTATATATCATCCCGGACAAGTGTACGGTTCCCGTGGAATAGATTTGTTTTTGTGTAGGGACAAACCTGAAGCGAAGCGAGGGTGATCGCTAGTCTAAATTAAAATTCTACGATAGTTATAGCTTATAGAAACCTAAAAAAAACTTGGAAAGAAACTAAGTAGAAGTTATTGTAAATTATTATTACTTATTATGAAATTCTAATTATGAGTTATGTTTTTCATTTATTGTTTTCCATTTTTCCCTTTTCCGCAACGGAAGTAGCATGGCGACATAACTATAGGCTGTCACTTAATTTTAGAATTATTTTCATAGTTCCATAGGTACGTCAAATGGAAAATAAAAAAAATGGCTAAACGTTTGGATCAGTTTGTAGTGCTACTTGCTGTGCCTGCGGTCGCGGGTTCGAGTCACGCTGGGTATTCACTTATATGATGAGAACGAATGCTTGTACTCCCGTCATGGGTGTATATATTTATAATATGTATGTATTTAAAGTTATATATGTGTGTTATTATGGTACCACCCTTGGGATATCTCCATTCAAACAAAAAAAGAATCATTAAAATCGGTTCATGAACGACGAAACAATCCGCGAACATACATAAAATTACATCCATGTAAACAAAAAATTTCATTTTTTTTTTCATAAAATGAAAACTACTGGGCCAAACTATCTTAAATTTTTATGGGACCAAATGACAGCTATTCCGCATAAAACAAAAGAAGAATCACGTAGATCGGATCATAAATCTCAGAGTAATCGGTGTACATACATAAAAAAAAATACCAATCGAATTGATAACCTCCTCCTTTTGGAAGTCGGTTAATAACCGCTTTTTACTAAATGCGTATGGTTGTATACACGGTACACATACCAAAACAACATTTTTTACAATTTTTGTCTGTCTGTCTGTCTGTTTGTTCTGGTTAATCTGCGAAACGGCTGAACCGATTTTGACGGGACTTTAACTGGCAGATAGCTGATGTTATAACGAGTAACTTAGGCTACTTTTATTTTAGAAAAAAAATCAGGGTTTCACGAAAAAAATAAAACCCATGAAATTGTGAACAAAATCCGCGTACGGCGTACGCACCCGAGCGAAGCGAGGGTAAATCGCTATATAATTTAAATGAATATATTAGGAAGTAGCAAGCTTCTATTTATGTATAAACATAGCAAAATCTGTAAACGTACCTAGGGACGAACGCGAGCGAAGCGAGCGTGAGTCGCTAGTTAATATATAAAATTAAAAGCGATTACGACTGCTCTCGCAATGTAACACTTCCTCTATTGCAAGCTAAATAGCATTTCAATCTTGTTGATCTTTTATTTATACTACTTTTTTATCCGACGTTCTTTATGGATTTTAATGGTAAATGTTTTTTTTTTTAATATAAATGTGTGAACACCATTAATGATTAGGCTTTTTTTTAATATCCATAGGTATTAATAGGTATTATAAATGTGAAAGTTTGCGAGTATGCATGGATGTTTGTTACTCTTTCACGCTAGAACGGTGAAACGGATGAATCTAGATAAAAAATTGGCACAAAGATAGATCTGGAATAGCACATGGCTACTTTTTATCCCGGAAAAATGTACGGTTTCCGTGGGATAGGTTTGTTACTCTTTCACGCCAGAACGGCTGAACGGATCTGAATGAAATTTGGCACAGATTCCCAGACAAAATGTCAAATATTCGCGTAAATGTAAGAAATTACCATACAACTTTTGTTTATTTTTATTAAAATAATCCTTTTAAAAAAATCACAAATATTTATTTCATTTCCTGTTAGGGTATAAAATACTGCACATTATCATATTAGGATGCTTTAAAAAATTCTTTGTAGTTTCTTTTCAATTCATGAATGACTAAAATATCACTAGATTGTGTTGATGTGCATATTATAAATGTAAAAGTTTAGACGTTCGGATGTTTGTTACTCGATCACGCGAAAACGGCTGAACGGATCTGGATGAAATTTGGCAAAAAGATAAATTGTAGTCTGGAATTGCGTATGGGTTACTTTTTATTCCGGAAAAATTACGGTTCCCGTGGGACACACTTGTTTTTGTTTTTCTAGAGGCAAACCCGAGCGAAGCGAGGGTAAGCCGCTAGTGTAAAAAAAAGTAATTCTCACTTTAATAGCATCTATTATTTTCAAGTTTCAAGTATCAATTTGTAATAGATATCTATTTATTACGAAGACGGATATTGTGTAAACAGACGTTTAATATTTGCAACAAGAGTAACTATACTACTATGTGTACATCTAGCAAAGTGCCCCGGTGTTGCCTTTCTGTTATTTTAGATTTATTAATTCTTAATGCAGGTTTTACTTTTAAGATACTTATAAGTCATATCACATAGAAATCTCTATGTACGAGATCGAACTTACATTTTAATTTGTGGCAAAGTTCTACTTCATAAAAGTCATAAAAAGTCTTTTAAATTTGTCCAGGTTATTAAGCTTAGAAATATGTCATATGGAAATCTAATTGTTTTCGATGAACAAAAGAAAAATTTGAATATCTACTCAAAGATTTATATTTTGTCTGTTTTAACAGAATAACAACGGTTTTTTGATTTGTCTAGTGCAGGTATCGTGTGCAAGGAGTAGAATAAGGGTTGTGTTAGATGATGTATGATTGACAAACATAGTAAGTGACGAAATTGTAATTGAGTACTTTGATTGGTTGAGTGTATGGCTCGATATAATAAACTTAATTAAGCGCCTTATACTAGATGCAATAGGGTCGACGATAGGAAATCTGGCGTCGACGCTAATATATAAAATTCTCGTGTCACAGTGTTTGTAACAAAACTCCTCCGAAACGGCTTAACCGATTCTTATGAAATTTTGTGTGTATATTCAATAGGTCTGAAAATAGGACGTAAACTATTTTTCATACCCCTAAATTATAAGGGTGCTCCACGTTAGGAACGAAACCGAGCGGAGCGAGGGTGAGTCGCTAGTATTAAATATATATGTATACAACTGAGAAATCAAAATCATTGAAAGTAAACTTCAAAATGTTAAGTTTCAAATCATTTCCAACATAATTTTTCTAACTTGGGTTGGATTTTCTTTTTCAAATTTAAACACCCTTATACTGTCCTTCATATTCGGTTCACAATTATTGGCGACGGATGGTGTAACTTACTCTGATACTCGAAAAATCATCCAAATAGAAGACATATCCTCCTTTCTGTAGTCACTCAATAAAGTATCCTACAGCCCTTCTCAGGGCTTTAAGTATTCATATACATATGTACTATCAAAATCAGTTAACCAGTTCACGTTCAGTGCATATATTACATAATAATGATGTCTTCCTGGCCGATTTTAGCCACGACGGTCGACATCGCTGAGAGCCAACTGCGCAGGAGATTTTATAGTGCACAAATGTATGCGCAAACACAACCTGCACTCTCCGTTTTATTCCACTCACCACCAAAGAAATGGAAGACCACAAATGAAAGATCATCCCAAAGCACGGGGTACGCTCTCGCCAATTTTGCAACGACGGACTGCTATTGAGAGTTTCTTAATTCTAATACTTTACTCAATTACTATATATGGCCCAACCCATTACTCGAACTCAGGACCTCCGGATCCACAGCCATACATGCTGCATACTAGACTAACGGCAAAGCAAAAATGTAACGTTAATATCTTCTACCTATCTTTTTACTCCTGAAAGAACTTTAGGAAATTCTGTCGTTAAATATTATATAAAGCATAATAATATTAACGAACAAACTAACAGTCATAAATTTTCCACTATATAATATTGTAATTTGTAATATTAAATACTTGTACTAATACCATTTATCAATGTTTAATTTGAATTCAAGCCAACTTTGAGTAATTCAATAAATTACATTGCTTTCTAAGTAAATTACAACTAAGAAAACTTAATAGCTTAACAAATGTCCAACAAATCATAAGTTTGAATTTCAAAGTTTCTTATACTATAATATTTTACATTAATTTAAATAGTCAAAGCTTGTATGAATAAAATAATTGCCTAGCGAAATAAAATAGCAATAAATAAGATACTACATTATACGTAAATGTATACGTACAATATTTTCAGAATAACACTTGAAATATAATTATTATTTTTAAAATACAATCTTTACAATTAAAATTATCTATTGATTTGTATTGGTAAAGTAATTTATCAAAACTTTTTTCTTATTCAATTAAAAAAAACGGAATATGACGATTGCTTTGTATGGGAGAGCACACAACGTGAAAATGGTCAAATGCCATTTCAACTCACGTAAAAGATTCAGTGAATATTTAAGGGATTTTATAAATTTAGGCTTATTGCTATATTTTTCTGCAAAGTAGTAGTGAGGTAGATTCCATTTTTTTCTCCAAAATCTATACGTATTACTAGTAGTTTCGGAGATAAAATGTAAGGAAAAGGGATTGCGCAATCTTTATATATTTTTCCATTTGCAATAAAAAGAGGAGCTTAAACATTGATTTAAGCTCCTCTTATATAAATCTGACTTGAAAAATGACGAACTTTCATCCCTCTTTTGAGTACTTTAGGGGAAGAATTTTCAAAAATATTTCCTTTGAACTCATCTTCTTCATATAAAACTAGCGACTCATCCTCGCTTCATTCGGGTTCGTCCCTAGGTTACTTCCCATACAAATTTTCATCCCCATTTTTACCCCCTCAAGGGATGATTTGATCATTTTCGGGATAAAAACTATCATATGTCCTTCCTAGGGTCTCAAACTATCTTCTTACCAAATTTCATCTAAATCGGTTCAACAGTTTCCGGCCTTATTCGGTACAAACCAACAAACAAAAAATCTTTCATCTTTTTAATATTAGTATAGACTAATTACTAAATGAGAAGAATTGTGTGGATCTCGATGCAGCGGCTTAGGTGTAATTTGATACGTAGTAAGTCAATGTATTATTTAAGATTTTTTATATTACAACAGTTTATATAGAAAAAAAATCCCCATTCATATGTTTATAAATTCTGGGAATACTTCAATGAATTACGTAATTTATGAATTACCTTCTTACTAAATAAATAACGTTTCCTATTATTTTCTTCAAAAACTTCCTGTTTAAATAATATATTTACTGAATTATATGTAATAAATAATTATGTGGTGAAAAGTATTAAGTTTAGTAAAATGAGGCGAATATTTTTACTTAGAATCGATAAATCCTTAAATTTAATTCTCTTCATGCAAAATAATTTGACGTTCCATGCAAATATTTTTGATTACATTTCATACCCGAGAAAGGAGAAAACTAAACCAATAAATACTTGAACGATTTAAATTTAAAAAATACTCCATGAGACACATCTTGAATTATAAATATATAATACTAGCGGCTCACCGTCGCTACGCTCGGGTTCGTCTTTAGGATATCAAAAACAAACCTATTTCACAGGAACCGTACATTTTTCCGGGATAAAAAGTAACCTATGTGTTATTCCAGACTATCTCTGTGCCAAATTTCATCCAAATCCGTTCAGCCGATCTGGCGTGAAAGAGTAACAAACATACATACATACATCCATACTCACAAACTTTCACATTTATAATATTAGTATAGATTAAAAAAAACTATGGGCTAAAACTAAAAACATGGGCTAGCTTTAAAGGAGTGTATTTATCTTTAAAACCCTAATTACGTAGTTGACTAACATTTTTACAGAATGTGTTCTTATGACGGATAAAGAATTAAAATTAAGTGAGTTCCCATGCAAAAAACGTCATATAGGTTGTTTTTTCCCCCTCTCTGTCCTGTATTTACACATGATATTGTATATGCGATTATAGTACTCGCAAGGTAAAGTGTAATATAAAATAATAAAATTTGGACATTTGGCTCAGTTTGTAGTGACCCTACTTGCTCTGCCACCGGTCGCGTGTTCGAGTCCCGCTGGGGGCATTCATTTGTGTGATGAGCACGAATGTTTGTACTCCAGTCACGGGTGTTTATATACATAATACATATGTATGTATTTAACATTATATATGTGTAGTGTATCAACTATCTGGTATCCATAACACAGGCCTCGTAGCTTACCATGGAACTAGATGGTGTTGTATGTTAATGTCCCAACATATTTATATTATAATATTATCTGTGATACAAACTAATACCAACTATAATGGACGTTGATCATCCTCAAGTAATTTATAAACCATTTCAAATCTATAGATCGTTAGATATATAGGATTGAAACAAGCAAAGCTCCTCAAGGATACAGATAGAAAATCAACAGGAAGAGATCACATCAGATGACAAATGGCATCCTACGTACATTCATTCAAGTTATCCTTCATTCCATAGAACATCAATTTAATTTTATCTATTTATTTCAACATCATACGTATCTACCATTCAATCATTTTAGTATTTATATCTATACCTACATCTAATCGAAATTATAGCTAACACTATAAACATGTTGTATATAAAAATATATATGTAAAAATATATATGTTGGTTTGTCTGTCTTTTCACAGTAATAGAGTAAAGAAACGGCGATTTTTGTACAGAGATAGTGTGTTGGTAGTGCTTAGATTTCACTAGTATCTGATTTTTGGAAATAACGACATGAATTCTTGTACTTACTACCAGTAATATGTACAAGCATTTAAAATGCAGACAGGAACCTTATGAATACTGCATAATGACGTTTTCTTTTTCAATGCGAATTTATTATAATATTTATACTCATATATTATTATATATCTTATTCCTTTGTATAAAACTAGCGACTCACCCGCGCTCCGCTAGGGTTCGTCCCTACTTACGTTTTAACGTTAAGTACAGATTTGTCAGACATGAGATATTTTCCCGCAGTAAAAAGTATCCTATATGTTGACCTGGATAACCAGCCATTATCACACCAAATTCCATCAAAATCCCTCCAGTGGTTTTTCGGTGATGCGGTAACAGACAGACAGACAGACAGACAGACAAAAATTCTAAAAACTATAGATTTGGCCTCTGTATCGATAATAAAGTCTATTTCAATAAGATTTTCCAAAAAATACTTAATGTACAGATTCAACTTAGTTACGATTTTATTATATGTATAGATATATGTATGTTCATTACAATTATATATGTTTAAGAATTAGATTTTCTGATAATTACATAAAAATAGCCGTCAACAATGCCCCAATAAGGAACTACTTTTTTTAATTTTCTCACATAGATACGTGTAAAAATGCTGCTGGACCTATAAATAAAAAAAAATACAAAATGTACAGGTACGTACAGTGGTTTAACAATCTTCCCGAGAAAAACATTTATCTCTAATTAATACATAGGTATGCACCAGAAAAAACTTGTTCTTTTGATTTTTATATGTACATACATATATCCACAGACAGACAGATCTCTATGTTATACAGATTTTAATGGGAATTTTATGAGGGTATTGGCATTTTATAGGGTTCCTTATTTACGATGGGAAAACGAAACAATTACATCGATACATTATTATATAAATAAATATATATAGTTTCAGGGATAATTTCAGAGGGAAAAATATTATATATCTTTAAATAAATCACATAGTATACTTACATACTATATTACAATACACATACATATAGTATATTACAATACATTATGGAATGGTTTTTAAATATAACTAGTTTTTAATTTTTGTACATTAAAAGCATTTTGTTTTACATTTTGATAGTAAAATAACAGTAAAATTTTAACAGGAAACCGTAATATCTAAACGGAAGCTATAAAAGGCGCGAGAATTCAACATTTTGGATTCACCAACCCGTTTGTTATAAATATAAACTTAAATTTTAATGTCCACTTATGCACCTGAGATGTCCAAGTAACGGTATTCATATGACATATTTTATAATCGTAAAATAATCAGACTTAAAGAGGTTTTAAATATTTTTTTGTTCATTTTATTTCTTATGATGTTTAAATTCGATGATCGCTTCAGTACAATATATGTATGTACATATCAATATTTATCTGTATTTCTAGTAAATAATCACACTGTATGTTTGTTACTAGTTCACGCTAAATTGAAGAAAAAAGAAATTAGTACATACATAGATGACCTGGAGTAACATATAGGATAATAACAGTTGCTCTGCTAAGTCCCTAGGCTATCCTAGAGATAAACACTAGACTACTGTAGACTACTACAGTATCTTACTTCTTACTAATATAAATGTGAAAGTTTAGATGGACGTTTGGCTATACAGCAGTTTTGACTGGAATATGGGTCAAAACTCTTAAAAAGTTAAGTAGGTTGAAGGTTACTCGGAAGAACCCTTTCTTTCTTTCTAGGTTAGGTTAGAACAGTGACCACAGCGCACGAGTCGAGCGAGCGAAGCGAGCATGCCGCGGTAGCAGCCGGCGAGTGCCATCATTTTAAGAGTTATGAGCGATGTGCCAGTAAAAACTGTTATTGACGAAGGCCTGCAGTCAAAACTGCTTTTAACTGTTTTTGTCAGTCAAAATTAGTTTTGACCACGAAAGAGTTCTGCCTGTAACACATACATTGACTTCAGTTAGCTTTAAAGTGAAGAACAGGTTTACTACGGCGACTTTAATTAATTATTCACTATCTTATCTTACTCTATAACAAATCGGTACGAAAAAGTTCTTCATTCGTAAGTAGGGTATAATCTATGGTAATCTATACTAATATTATAAAGAGGTAAAGTTTGTGAGTTTGTGGGTTTGTGAGTTTGTGAGGTTGTGGGGGGTAATCTCTGGATCTACTGAACCGATTCAGATGTTTGGTAAGAAGATAGTTTGGGACCCTGGGAAGGACATAGGATACTGTTTATCCCGGAAATCATTCCTTAAGGGGTGAAAATGAGAATGAAATTTTGTATGGAGGATCAAACTAGAGACGAATCTGACCGAAGCGAGGGTGAATCGCTAGTTTGGTATATATTATAAAGACAGATCCTATTATTACATACATACATACATTTTATATATTAATATTAACTATTCTTTCATAGATCCTCAGACATTCTCACATCTTTTATACTTAAAGATATTAAAAACCGAACAAGGAGTACCTATAAGAGTAATGGAATGATAACAAGAGTTTTAATATGCAGACATGTCGGTCACCTTGCCAAGCGAACGGCTCAAATAATGGATTTACGTTATGTATTCAATTTATTATGTTATTTGTTATGTAGGCGATAATATAATGCTCGGCTGTTGTTTATGCGAGTTGAACTGATGAATTCAGAACTTGGTCAGAAATTACCATTTGGCACAGTGGCAACAACAACATAGTCTTTGGGAGTAGAATTCACTTAACTGACCTTTTGGTGGCATCAGTATCGATTCTCTTCTCGGGAGAGGTAATCCATATTGTTATGATGTAAAACGGGATTTTTCCATGTTTAGCTTGCTTTTGAAAGTTACCAATATTTCGGCACTGTTATAAGCGCCATCGTCACTGATATTTTAAGTGTGTACAGTTGTCAGTGACCATGAAAGCTTAAAGACTTATAAGGTAGATAATCCATATTAAAATTTCTCATAAGCCATTTTGTTCAAAAAATTATGTTTTTGTAGAAAGCTAAAATATTATAAGTAATTGTAATTCTAGTGGTTAAAATAAAATGTATTTCTAGCAATGAAATGTAACAAATAGAAAATGCGGGTCATGCTGGTGGGTCGTAAACACATCTATAAATCATTTTCACGTTATATTGCTAATGTACACTGAAATAGATTGACAGATCTCTAGAGTAACAAAATCTATGGGTAATTAATTAAATTTAAAATACGTTTTTTTTAAGTTATACTTTTTTGGTGCGTTATGAAAAAAAATTATGAGTATGAATTTTTAAAATGCGACAGATTTAGACTACAGTATGAAGTTAGTCGTTATTAGCTACAGTGTGAAGTTAGTCGTCGAATTTCTCTTTAGTAGTGTGATGTCTATATTCAAGATATTTATTTATATGCACTATTTGCTGCATGTCGCTCCGTCCGCGTATCTTTTATTATACACCATCATCGATCAAAAGATATAAAAACAGTAAAAAAACTCAGTTTGTAATTGAGAATTTTTCCGCCAAGCAAAAAAGTTAGAATCTTACTAACATTCAGAAATATCATCAACTAATAAAATTTTATAAATTGTACTTTTTTATGTATCACATCATGAAACAATAATACAAATTTTCAAATTAATATTTCATAAACAACCTTTTGCCAGTATATATTTTCCTCAAGAGTTTTATTCGCATACAAAGCTAAATAAAAGACTAATTTTACTTTAAAAATTGCTATTTCTGTATGAATAGCGTTAGGACCCGTTTATCAACTGTAGCACTCATCACCAGTTGACTTTATACAATAAAGCATCCTAATGGGGGCAATTATATTTTAGAAGAAGATAAATATTAGTTTTTAATTTGCGTCCTCTCAGCTCACCAGCTGCGTTCTAAATATCATATTAATCACTAGCGACTCACCCTCGCTTCGCTCGGGTTCGTCCCTAGTTACGTTTCGCTGCTGAACTGAGCTAAACGTTGATAAGTCAGTCTGTGAGTCGCGAGTAGTGAATAAAAATAGTAATTGCGAGTGTACCTTAGGTGATAGACATATAATATTGCGAACTTCCCTGTATAACTTTTTAAGACCTACAATTTTCTAGTACATTGTTTTGATTTATCTCTTAAGGTTCAGCCAGCGTTAGCCATATAAACTTCTAAGGACGACTCGATAG
Organism: Fabriciana adippe; assembly: GCA_905404265.1. NCBI lineage: Eukaryota > Metazoa > Arthropoda > Insecta > Lepidoptera > Nymphalidae > Fabriciana > Fabriciana adippe. The sequence goes on from FR990004.1 coordinate 12,642,858, forward strand.
AACCAGTCATTGCGTTTTCCCGCGGGAACGAAAAATGTGCCTGTAGTAAAAGGTATCCTAAATGTTGACTCGAGTGATAAGCTATCACTATACAAAATTTAATTGAAATCGGTTCAGTACTTTTTGCGTGAAACGCGCACATCGATTTAACTATGTTAGTTTTGCTATAGGTATAGATAAGAATAGGTGTTGCGAGTGTACCTTGAGAGATAGACATATACTGTTGTAGATATTTCTGTTGGCCTTTTCAAGATCTACAATTTTTTAGTACATTGTTTTGATGTATGTCTTTAGGTTTAGCCAGCGGAGGGTTCCTAAGGAGGACTCGATAAAACCAGTTATTGCGATTTCCCGCGGGAAACAAAGATTTTCCAAAAGTAAAAGTTATCCTAAATGTTGACCCGAGTAATAAGTTATCAGTTCACAAAATTTCGTTGAAATCGGTTCATTACTTTTTGCGTGAAACGCGTACAGACAAACAGACAAACAGACAAACAGACAAACAGACAAACAGACAAACAGACAAACAGACAAAAAAATTAATAACTATTGTTTTGGGGTCTATATCGTATACATAATACGTTACAGTCATTGTTTTTAAAAAATATTTCATGTACAGATTTCGCTAAGTTACTGCTTTATTATAGTATAGACAACGTACTCGTATAAGAAAACAGTAATATCATTTAATAAAAATAGTTATAGCGAGTGTACTTTAGGAGATAGACATATACCGTTGAGAACTTTTCTGTAGAACTTTTTAAGACCTACAATTTTCTAGTACATTGTTTTGATTTATCTCTTAAGGTTCAGCCAGCGTTAGCCATATAAACTTCTAAGGACGACTCGATAGAACCAGTCATTGCGTTTTCCCGCGGGAACGAAAAATGTGCCTGTAGTAAAAGGTATCCTAAATGTTGACTCGAGTGATAAGCTATCACTATACAAAATTTAATTGAAATCGGTTCAGTACTTTTTGCGTGAAACGCGCACATCGATTTAACTATGTTAGTTTTGCTATAGGTATAGATAAGAATAGGTGTTGCGAGTGTACCTTGAGAGATAGACATATACTGTTGTAGATATTTCTGTTGGCCTTTTCAAGATCTACAATTTTTTAGTACATTGTTTTGATGTATGTCTTTAGGTTTAGCCAGCGGAGGGTTCCTAAGGAGGACTCGATAAAACCAGTTATTGCGATTTCCCGCGGGAAACAAAGATTTTCCAAAAGTAAAAGTTATCCTAAATGTTGACCCGAGTAATAAGTTATCAGTTCACAAAATTTCGTTGAAATCGGTTCATTACTTTTTGCGTGAAACGCGTACAGACAAACAGACAAACAGACAAACAGACAAACAGACAAACAGACAAACAGACAAAAAAATTAATAACTATTGTTTTGGGGTCTATATCGTATACATAATACGTTACAGTCATTGTTTTTAAAAAATATTTCATGTACAGATTTCGCTAAGTTACTGCTTTATTATAGTATAGATAACGTACTCGTATAAGAAAACAGTAATATCATTTAATAAAAATAGTTATAGCGAGTGTACTTTAGGAGATAGACATATACCGTTGAGAACTTTTCTGTAGAACTTTTTAAGACCTACAATTTTCTAGTACATTGTTTTGATTTATCTCTTAAGGTTCAGCCAGCGTTAGCCATATAAACTTCTAAGGATGACTCGATAGAACCAGTCATTGCGTTTTCCCGCGGGAACGAAAAATGTGCCTGTAGTAAAAGGTATCCTAAATGTTGACTCGAGTGATAAGCTATCACTATACAAAATTTAATTGAAATCGGTTCAGTACTTTTTGCGTGAAACGCGCACATCGATTTAACTATGTTAGTTTTGCTATAGGTATAGATAAGAATAGGTGTTGCGAGTGTACCTTGAGAGATAGACATATACTGTTGTAGATATTTCTGTTGGCCTTTTCAAGATCTACAATTTTTTAGTACATTGTTTTGATGTATGTCTTTAGGTTTAGCCAGCGGAGGGTTCCTAAGGAGGACTCGATAAAACCAGTTATTGCGATTTCCCGCGGGAAACAAAGATTTTCCAAAAGTAAAAGTTATCCTAAATGTTGACCCGAGTAATAAGTTATCAGTTCACAAAATTTCGTTGAAATCGGTTCATTACTTTTTGCGTGAAACGCGTACAGACAAACAGACAAACAGACAAACAGACAAACAGACAAACAGACAAACAGACAAACAGACAAACAGACAAACAGACAAAAAAATTAATAACTATTGTTTTGGGGTCTATATCGTATACATAATACGTTACAGTCATTGTTTTTAAAAAATATTTCATGTACAGATTTCGCTAAGTTACTGCTTTATTATAGTATAGATAATTCTTCCAAAACTAGCCATGGGTGCTTATTAGTATGCATAATTATTATAAATTATAACAGGTTTTTAGATATCATTTCTAGGACGTAAGATGCACCTAATTGTTTAGTTATTTGTGTTTTTTAAGTTTCCAAATCTAAAGTACCCATGTTCATTGTTTGTAATTCAGGTAAATAGTTTTTGCTTTATATTTTACATGCATTTTTTTGCAAGTTATGTAATAAAAACCTACTTTTTATTATAATATTTACAAAATAAATCTGTTAAGTTAAGAAAATGCTTTAAATAAGAATTTTAAACACACGTATTTAAAGATGAATATTTTCAATATCTATAAAATTAAAAAAAAAAACCGTTTTCAATAAAAATAAATAAAAAACTTCCAGGCGCTAAAAAATAACATTCATATAATTTTAAAATCTTTTAGCGAGACAGAAATAACTATAAATATCTATAGTTTTTTATCTGTGGCACTATTTCGTATTATGTCGTTAAAAATTTCATAATAATATGCGGGTAACTGCGGGTATGAACTTGACTTTTTTAATTATTGGCAAAATATGTAAATTCTAAACGCCAACCTTATAAGACATGCGTCGCAAGTAAAAGGCTAATAAAGATACGTCATAAAAAGTATATTTCTCATGAAAGTCTATACCTAGGTAATTATTGCTTAATTTTATGAATACAAAAATGACATATTTTACGTTTATAGAATACCTAGTTTGTAGATGGAGAGTGATATCGGGTAAATTTTATCCGGGTATATGAATGATACGTGGGTAATTATAATTTTTATTTCTAATAATCCCTTATTATATTAAACAAAATACAATTTGTAACGTAACGTGAAGCATCTTTGTAAATCACTTTAATTTGAATTCTAAGTAAATACAAACGGACAAAAGTTGTTTGTTCTAAGCGGGACTCAAACCTGCGGTCTCCGAGTTAAACGGGCTTTGATTAATGCTCAAATAGATACATTATTTCCACAATGTTGTAGTTTAAAATGTAAGTAGTATTTAAAAATATTCCCATATAATTAGAAAAAAAAATATAATTAGTAAAAACTATTAAAAAAATATAAAAAAAAAATAACTAACACACGCATGACGCAGGTATCACAATATAAATCCAAGCTAGATACCTTAGAAGTATCCGAACGGTGAGTGGGAGATCTCAAGATCGTGCGTGACGTTCCCTTCCCGCGCTCGCCGCAGTCCGCCGCGCGCCTTCACGTTAAACACATGACAGTGACGCGTTCCAAACAATATTAATTCAGAACTGTGAACCGTGATAAAACGTGCATCAGTGAACTGAACTTGTGTCTAGTGTTTATAATCTCTTTGATACGTCCACTACATAATTCACGTAAGTAATTTATATTGTAACTGTACATTTCTTCCATGGTTTGTTGAGCTATGCCGCTTCTAAGTGCGTATTCGCGGAAAAAACCTGTCGTCTCGAATGATTGGACACGGCGGGTTGTTTTGTAAAATGTTAGATCTAGGTCGCTATATACCTGTACGAGAATTTTGCAGTTTGAAATATTTTTGATGCGTCTCACACGGCGATGTTACACAGAAAATGGACAGCGCGCTTACAATTTGTAGTAAGTAACGGTAACGCAACGTCATTTCAATGACCTATCACAATAATTCAATTAGTATGTCAGAGGCGGCTTTACTATAATAAAGTTAAAACCATGCGAGCACAAAATAGACTAATACTTAACTAAGTTTAATTAATGGATGTAGATCTTGAATGTAGCTTCTGGATTCTAGAAACAACGGTAATCTTACCAAATTAAGTAACACGTCATTTCTATCTACCTGGCTTATACGGGTAAGATTTACCTACATAGATGCTAATAGTAAACGTGTTTCAGATTTAAAATAGATAAAGCTAATTTATTTGCTAATGAAATTATTAATTATAATCGAAAACATTCTTATTATATGCAATGTGTTTAGGTCAGTTTAACACCATATTATAGCTGAGCGTAAGTATTCATAAATCGTGCTATTTCCCGCAAATTCTCACGTACAAGTTACCAACACTTATGAAACCAGGTTCAAACCAAGGACTTTGTAATAATTGAGCCATCATTTTCTTTAAGATGTAATACATAGATACGCGAAACTTCACTATTACTATGATAATATAACTTTTTATAGAATTATTTTAAAGAGTAAATCTTGTACGTATCAGAGAACGCATCTTGTTTACAAATAAGGTTGTTGCAAATAGTTTTGTCATCAAAAACAATAAGCATTTGTATTGTGATTGTAATAGTTTTCGTGTTTATTTAGTAAATATTTATGTGTTTATAAAATACATGCAATTGTTTTTATTCACGTTTTAAAATTAAAATGGAATCTATCTATGTTTTAAAACATTTAATTTTGTACTTAATAGTCTGCTTACTTATTATCTTTTTTAATATTTAGTTTTTAATTTTTATTAACGTGGCATACGTTTTGCATGTATACAATACTAGCGACTTACCCTCGCTTCGCTCAGGTTCGTCCCTAGTTCCCCATACAAATTTTCATCCGCATTTTCACCCTCTTAAGGGATGATTTCCGGGATAAAAACCATCCTATATCCTTCCCAGTGTCTCAAACTATCTTCTTACCAAATTTCATCTTAATCGGTTCAGTAGTTTCGGAGCCTATTCGATGCAACAAACAAACAATCAAATCCTTTCTCTTTATAATATTAGTATAGATATATATTTTTTTTGAATCTTAGATGAACAATGATCATATTGTGTGAAACAAGCCATCACTATTCAAAATGGTAGGTGTCAAAATCCTAAGCATGGACAAATAGCCATTCATTTTTATTAGTTTCCACAAATGTCTACATATAAATTGCTCATTGCAAGGTAATAACTAAGTAGTAACATTTTATCAAAATCATACTTAAACCAGTTACCTACAGTGTATTTAAATAAATTTCTCTCAATAATTTCTAAGTGTCACATTCCAATACATTAAGTTACGTACTTTAATCAAAACCAAGAGTCAAGTGTAGTTTTTAGCGCTTAGGCAATGTCATTGAATTCCTTTATTATTGACGTAGTTTTCTTGGATTTAACGTTTTATTAGACAAGTGTTATTTATGCAATTATGAATTATTCATCTGTGGATATTAAATTTCTCTAAGATTGCAAATATTTAACTAAAAAACTGTTATAAGTTTCATACATACATATAATAAAATTGTAACTAAGCCGAATCTGCACATTAAATGTTTTTTGGAAAATTTTATTGAAATAGACTTTATTATCGATACAGAAGCCAAATCTATAGTTTTTAGAATTTTTGTCTGTCTGTCTATTACTATATCTATGAATTTTAGTATGATGATAGCTGGTTATCCGGGTCAACATATAGGATACTTTTTACTGCGGGAAATTTTCTCATTTCTGAGCTAAACGTTAAAACGTAACTAGGGATGAACCCGAGCGGAGCGAGGGTGAGTTGCTAGTGTAATATAAATGTAGTAAAACGTGTAAAAAACGCCTCTTACTTATTTTTTCTTTAAACATTACCAAAGAGGTTTGTATTGTCTGTAGCACAACTGTGCAACCTTTTTTGGAACTAGTTTGACACTTTACAGATAACTTGTTGATTTTTATTTAAATATTCCACATTACGCTAACAAAATTCTAAAATGATTGCCTTATAATTACATTCTAAGTAGTATATTCAAGGTTTAAAACTTGCCGCATGATTAATAGACCGCGCGAATGTGGGATGTAAAACGTCGCTCTTTTAGTAAAATCTATACTAACAATTTAGGCAATAACCGCCATATAACCTTTCATACCCACGCCTTTGCATTGTTTCCACGAAATACAACTGTGTAAATGTTACAGCTTTAACTTAATTTACGCTAATTTTCACTGAGTCTTTCTATTTGTTGTATGAAACGTAGACAAACATTTTTTTTTTCATATGTAACTGTTTCTTTATTAAACAACTAGCGACTCACCCTCGCTTCGCTCGGGTTCGTCTCTAGGTACGTTTTCATTTTTGTGAACGAAACCCTAATTCTTTTTCTAAAATAAAAGTAGCCTAAGTTACTCCTTATAATATCAGCTACCTGCCAGTGAAAGTCCCGTTAAAATTAGTACAGCTGTTTCGGAGATTAGCCGGAACAAACAGACAGACAGATTTTTGTTAAAACTAGATTCGGCCTCTGTATCTATAGAATAATAAAATTCAATAAGATTTTCCAAAAAATATTTAATGTACAGATTCGACTTGGAATTTTATTATAAGTATAGATATCTTTTATTGTGTGATTTAAATTTTATTCTTTCGGCTTTTTCTATTACTTTTTACTATTTCCCAATGTCAGATATGTAGAAGAGATTTTACATAAGTACAGAGTAAAATATATATGATACGTAAATATAAGTATTATATTTATGTATCATCGTTTCATATTCATCAGTTTTGTGTTACAATTTGAAGGTTTTTTTTTGTGTATAGTGAGGAAAATTATTATAATTAGATCGTAGTAATAAAGAAAATGAATGAAAAGCGTGGATATGACAATAATGGATTCATCATGTTGGAAAAACATGTTTGAATGGAAAAGGTTAGTATACTTATTATTTGTTATTTTTTACAAGCTTCATTTCGATAAGTTTACGTTCTTTTACTTTGGCAATTTCGCAATTCATATAAATATATTGAGACATTAACACACAACACTATTTAGTTCCATGGTAAGCTACGAGGCCTCTGTTATGGATACCAGATAGTTGATACACTACACATATATAACTTTACATACATACATACATACATATTATAAAAATAAACACCCATGACTTGGAGTACAAACATTTCTGCTCATCACACAAATGAATGCCTCCAGCGGGACTCGAACCCGCGACCGCTGTCACAGCAAATAGGGTCGCTACAAACAGCCAAACGTGTCATCATTATCATTTGTTCTATTGCGCCAAAGAAGTATAATTTCTTACATGCGTACACCACGTTTTTTTTTGTTATATATGTATGCAGTTGCATCTTATGAAGAAGAGAGCTTTGTACAAATAAAATATATTTATTACTTTCAATTAATATCCGAACAGCGTACAAGCATTGTTTGCAAATACCCAAACCGATGAATGGTATCGGGAGAACATTTTTTGTAATGCTAATATGTGTTAACGTCCACAGGAATATTTTAGGGAAAGGCTGTTGAATAATAATATTATGAAATAAAAAAGTAAGCTGGCATTTCACTACTTTTCCGCAGTTTCTGACTTATATATAGATATTTTTATTTTTTTTAGAAAGCACTTGTCTTACAAGTCATCTAATAGTATCGCTGGTTGCACATCGATTATTATTTTAAATAGTGATCGCCGCGTAGTTGAAAATCAACCATAATTCATTAAGTTTGATCGATAATGAGGTTCTTTTTTCAAAATTATATAGATAATCTATAAAATCCAAAAAAAATTTCAAACGGGCTCATAGATTCAGAGATTTGCACGTATAGACAAATAAACTTTTCATCCATATATTATGTTAGTACTCGTATAATATTGATGATGGTTATCTAACATCTTAGCAATGAAGTAATTATATATAAATAAAATAAGCGAGCGGATTCGCGGGTAAAAGAAAGTCAATAAATTTTGGCTTTCTGCAGTCCTTCTCTATATAAACTGTAACTATGCCAAAACTCATCCCCCTTTGTCATGCAATATGCTTAAAAAGGGGTTCAAAGGTTTCTCTTCACGTCTTAATATATAGATTATCTACTTCTTGAGGTTTTTACTTAAGGGTATTTTTAAGAAAATTCTCTTTTACAGGGAACAGAAGGCGTAAAGTTTTTGTTTTAATTCATCAGGCATATTGAAGAAAGTTAGTATTTCGTTAGGTGTACATTTCACTAATGATAAATAGTTGTGGTCAAACATCCAAACAGACCTATTATGTTATCTTTTATTTGTAAAAATCATGAGAAATTCAAATAAAATCATCATTTACCTATATCTGTGGGAACTGGGTTAACGCATGGAGTTATCATGTTGTAATTATGAGTCAATTGTTGTATAATTTGTTTTGTATCGGCATATAATGACGTATTTGTAATTACCTTATTAGGTAATTTATGTAATACTATGCATTAGCCTTTATTAATTGACCATAGCATAAGAATTATACAATAATTAAAATGCTTGAATAATAATAGATTTCTCTCAGACTCTCTCGTAACCTGTATATGGTGATTGCTGAAAAGTATTCGAAAACGTCGTGCGTCGTGTACCAAAAATCAACATAAAACTTGCGTAAAAATCCGAAAAGGTAGTTATATTTAAAATCTACGCCTTTTCGTGTATATACAGTTATATTATAAACAAGTGTACGTTGGTTTTTTAATATTAATATAAATGTTAGTGACAAATAAAGTAATGCCTTTTTATTTGTACGTTTTAACGGTTAGTATTGATTTCTCAGAGATAAGATATTTTCCAGCAGTAAAAAGTATCCTATATGTTGACCCGGATAACCAGCTATCATCATACCAAATTTCAAAATTTCCTCGCGATGCGTTCCCAGACAGACAAAAATTCTAAAAACCGATAGATAGATTCGGCCTCCGTGTCGATAATAATGTCTATTTCAATAAGATTTTCCAAAAAATATTTAATGTACAGATTCGACTTAGAATTTTATTATATGTATAGATAACTATTGTATGTAGTAATTAATATGATTATTTCTTATATGAATAAAGATTTAGTTAATAAACGTGTTAAACGTGTTACTAATAAAAACGTAACAAGTAATAGAAGCATCTAGAACATTCTTACCACCACAAAAAATGTAAAAATCTCTCTTCCATCATTATTTTAGTATTGAACAGTTATTCGCGCAAAAAAACTTACACGAATAATACCTACTCGCGTAATAATCTTTTACCGGCTTCTAGACTTTTTGCATAACTTCTAACCAGTCTATTCTAATTTTTCCTTGACACACCGTTAAAATGGGTTTTTTCGCAAGAAATTGTGCAATACGAAGTTACCTCGCGTATACAGTTTAGGTTTATCTAAAAACAATTACCAGATACAGAATATGGTCATAAATGTATGGCAATTGTAATAGCTTTTTTACACGTTATTATTAGTTTCTTTTTTCATTAACGTAAATACAGCTAGATACTTATCCGTTATTCGGTTTGCAGCCAACTGGCAACATTAACTAAAATAAACATCATCAGAATCGACTTCAAATCGATCGATCGGCTATAATGGTATGGATATATTGACGTCTCGATCACGTGTTGAAAAAATGCCTTTGCATGGCTACTTAAGGGAGCAGAGGGAGAGGTAGGCCACAAACTACCTGGATGTCGATTGTCCAGAGGAACACACGAGGAAACTGGGCTAATCTGATAATCATGCTTACCAGCGGAATAAGTCGTGCCTCAAGGTTAAAAAAACCGACCCCGCGTAATGGGAAAAGGCGAAGAAGATCAGAATCGACTTCAAAATATTACATTTAGGATTTTAAACCTGTGATGTTGTTAGGTTAGATTTGCTTTTGGTTTAATATATGGTAGATAATACCTTAATAGATATCCACTTAATGCTATATCCAAATAGTAATGCCAGTCTTCACAACTACCTGATTTGTGTACAAATTCCTTCAAAAATTAACAAATAAGGCTTGAAACAGTGAAAACTATGCCATTAAAATCCTTTTCACGATCGTATGCACCATAAAAATATAATAAAAACATACTTTTGTACGATTTCACCATTTAAATATTTTATTGCCACTTATAAAAATGAGAACTAAACTATTGTTTTTCTATCCAACAATTTTCTAAGTACTTAGAATAATACGATCAAGGTGATTATGAATGTCGCTAAGGTTTACAGAGCGGAGATTAAAGTAGGGTCTGCAAAAACATCAGATCGTTAAACCCACATCCTAGCAACGCTTTTTGTATAGTACAATTCATTAATGTTAGTAGTAAACGTATTACGTTTTAGCTTTGATTCAATGTAAAGACATGTTAACATGATAAAATTATTATTATCTATATTTTTTACTAAAAAGGTTTTCAAAATCACTTAAATTATATACTTTTCATATTTAAAAAAAAAATGACACTTGCGTACCTCGGTACTTTTTCGATGTTGATCAACGTTGGCCATCCAATTTCAACAGAAAATGTACTTTTCTGTAATTTTCTAGAAGCCTTTCTTGTTATTATGTCAATTAATAAGCGGCAAGTGTTTGAGTAAATGCATTTTGGTTTTTCATTTACCTGCCATTAGATTGTCTTTGAAGATAATGAACCATTATGTTAACTCTTAACAGTTATTTAAGAGTAACTTAACATGAATTTTAATTATATATTTTTTATATGAGTGTGTTAGCTGTATGTTTAGCTCAGTTTGTAGTGACCCTGCTTGCTGTGCCAGCCGTCGCGGGTTCGAGTCCCGCTGAGAGCATTCATTTATGTAAGGAGCACGAATGTTTGTACTTCAATCATGGGTGTTTATATTTATAATACCTATGTAAATATTTAAAGTTATATATGTTTGTGTAGTGTATCAACTATCTGGTATCCATAACACAGGCCTCGTAGCTTACCATGAAATTAGATGGTGCCAACATATTTCTCTATCTATCTATATATATATATATATATATATATATATATATATATATATATATATATATAAATTAATCCCTATTTTATTTGGTCACTCCATCACGCGTGAACGGCTGGACCGAATTCATTAATTCTTTTTTTGTTGTGTTCGTTATTGTCAGGAGAAGGTTCTTACATTAAAAAAAAATTAGAAAATTGCGCAGGAACTTAGAAAATGGGGATGAAAGTTTGTATTGGGAAGCGAATTTATATTATAATTTATAGTGACGTGCATAATTAGTAAGCTAATGGCTTAAATTCATCGAAACAACAAAGACTAGAAAAGGACAAAGACAAAATGAACAGGTACGATATTTTGCAAGTATTCTACGCTATTCTTCTGAACTCATTGTTTCCATGAGAAGTTAGACAGCTGTTACATAAAAGGAAATATTACTATGTACCTATATACTTGTGACATGGATATAGTCTTTATTATTATTGACTCGTCCTAGTTTCTATAAGTTACTGTTGTGTTTTCCAGCGATGAATTTATTACATTGAAACTGACTCACTTAATATCTATATATGAAATGTACATATTATGTCGCGTGTCGGTTGGTTTGTGCTTTATTTAGGCCATAATGTTGCCACGATATTGTTTTTTACCATAGGTTAGATTTTCGCAAAAGTTTGACATCTATACTAATATTATAAAGCTGAAGAGTTTGTTTGATTGTTTGTTTGTTTGGTTGAACGCGCTAATCTCAGAAACTACTGATCCGAAAAAGTTGAAAAAATATTTTTGCATTATATAGCCCGTTAACTGAGGAAGGCTATAGGCTATATAGCATCCCGGGAAAATGTACGGGTCCCGTGGGATAGATTTGTTTTTGTCTAGGGACGAACCCGAAGCGAAGCGAGGATGAGTCGCTAGTTTTAAATAAAACTATCTTTTGGGATTTTTTTCGCTGATTTATCAAATCAATCGATTTCAAGCATGGTACTGCAAAATCATTGTTAATACGGAAGGAATTGAAGCCATCCTTACAATTTTAATTAATAAATATTTTATTTCATGTGTTAATGAAATGAAAAAAAACCACACAATTTTGAGATTCACTAGAAAAAAATGGTTAAACTCTTAATTACACAGGTTATTTAATTGCTGAGAATCTATGCTATTTATTTCTATTGTAATCGCTACTTAAGCTTAGTACTTTCAAACAATAGTGCATTACAAGGGCAGTTACTATTGTATAATCATTATTTATTTCTGTATGCTTTTAAATTTTGCTTCACCCTTTTTTTTGCTGTCCGTCCTTTGTGACCTTGCTGCTATCTTGACTAAGTGTTAGTTATTTAAATCACTTGTTATCTGTATGTCTGTTTTAATTAGCTGAATTAATTATTAGTTCTAATCGAAGTTATAAAGCTAAATATCCTGACATTTTAAATAAAACTATCTTTTCGGATTTATTTTGATTTTTGGTTCCCGACGTTTCGAATGATTTTTATATAATTATTCGCGTTTTAGCCGTTAGGTAAGTTTGATAATTGTATACTTATCTACTCATGAACCATGTTCACTTCGTTCAATCCTGTTTTTATATTTTTGAAGTGAAAACTAACTTCCATAGGTCGGTTTTGATGGGGAGTAAATTCATGTAAGTCGTCATCGACATGGTCACGTGACGTGTTAACGCTAACACTCAGAGTGTCGATAGATGTCAAAACCAGATAAATGTTGACAGTTTTAATTTAAGATCAAAATATCCAAAAAATAAAACTGTTTGTTTATGGTTTTAAGTTTTCACTTCTGTCGGCAGTCCTCATGAATGCTTTTTTTTAAAGTATCATCTGTCATAAGAAATTGCTATATTGATGCCACTGCTGCGTCTCGTATTTTCCCTGTTACCTGGAACTGGAACTTTAAACATCGATAACGGTGATCAAAATCGACGTCTTAATTCTACGGTTATATCGTATGATAAATACATTGCAATCACTATTGCCATAAAGATGTCGACAGCTGCATCTTGCGAGTAACCAAATTAGGTCAGACTCCTGAACAATGTTCGGACAAATAAAACCGTGTGTCAAGATAAACTGGTTTGTTTATGTGGTTATGTTGTCCCTCAGCGAGATCTGGGCTTTAAATGAAAAATCGACCTTTAATTGTATGTTAAATCCGGCATTTGGTGGTGAAAGCCAGTGGGAAGTTTATGGGAAAGCAAGGGTTATTCAAATATGTAAATATGAACTTTTGTAACCATAATATTTTGCATAATGTGTTATTTTTAAATGTCGCGTTATTTCCTTAAAACCTTTATGGTTTTCCAATAGCAGGAAGCACTGACGATTTTTACTGTGAAATGAAGTAATAAATATATTTAAATACTAGGGTTCGTCGCTCGGTACGTTTTAAATATATATAAATAGTTATTAGCCAGCGTTAGCCATATAAATTTAAATTTTTGTTTTTCGTTATTATTTTTTTATGAAAACCTTCCGTGGACATTAAGGAACATACCAAAAAAAATTTACCTGAATTAGTCGAGCTTACCAACATTCATTTTTATTTATATAAATATTTCGCTATTTCCATTACGTAGAAAACATACCTATGTTATCGGTGACACCAGAAAATGTACTTATTGAAACGCTCCGTCAGAGACATTAAAACGATTCTTAAAAATCCTTTCGATAATAGAAAGCAAGAATATTTATAATATATACCACACTGGAGGACGTTGCGGGATAACTAAATTGTAATGAAACTATTTACACTGTACAGGAATCAAACCCCATATGCGATGCCAATTGAACACATAACCTACTTTTATTTCGCCGGTCGACATCCAAAACCAAATAAATCACAATTCCAATACGACAAACGGAGAACTAGTTTGCAACAAATACTATTCATTTTATTATAACCAGTCTTAAAGGGGTAAGGTTTTGACAAATAGCTGCTAGAAAGTTGGCCACACAGTGTGCAACCTCCTTTATAATATTAATGTTAGAAACATACATTAAAATATATTAGGATTGAAGTTATAGGCGAGAAAGAAAGTATATCTATACTATAATATTAATATTATAAAGCTGAAGAGTTTGTTTGTTTGGTTGAACGCGCTAACCTCTGGAAGAACTAAGCCGATTTGAATAATTCTATTTGCATTCGATAGTCCGTTAACCGAGGAAGGATAGAGGCTGTATATTATCCCGGAAAAAATGTACGGTTCCCGTGGGATAGATTTGTTTTTGTTTACGGACGAAGCCAAAGCGAAGCGAGGGTGAGTCACTAGTATTCTATACAGTAAAAGATTGAAATTATTTTGACGCCACGTTTGGCTCAGTTTGTAGTGGCCATGTCCATGTGCCATTAGATTGTCTTTGAAGATAATGAACCATTATTTTAACTTTAACAGTTACTTAAGAGTTACTTAACGTGAATTTTAATTGTTTTTTTTTTATATATGAGTAGGTATAGTTGGACATGTTTAGCTCAGTTTGTAGTGATCCGTGCTGTGCCATAGGTCGCGGGTTCAAGTCCCGCTGGGGGGCATTCATTTGTGTAATGAGCACGAATGTCTGTCCAGTCATGGGTGTTTATATTTATAATATGTATGTATTTAAAGTTATGTATGTGTAGTGTATCAACTATCTGGTATCAATAACAAAAGCCTCGTAGCTTACCATGGAACTAGATGGTGCTGTGTATTAATGTACCAACATATTTATTTATTGAAATAAGCTATGCGTTGTCTATTCTGAGCTGCAGATATACTTCCGTCAAACTCTACAGCTATTACAATGCAGATTAGAAATTAGTAGAGACACTTTAATAAATGCAGGTACTTTGTGCCCTTCAATATTAAATGGAACATTTCGTTCTAAACAAATAACCATAATAGAATAATACACTCCAATATCCAGTAGTGGTTGTAAATAACTTATGAATTCAGGCCAATAATAATTTTCTCTGATCACCGATGCATTGTATCTTTGAACGAAAGCGTGATCTATTGTTCGTATTCAAGGTTCAATTTTCATTGCACTCAATTGCAATGAGGAATTAATAGAAACTACGTATGAAGCGAAATTGGTTTTCGGTTCAAAATGTGAT
This sequence comes from Fabriciana adippe, assembly GCA_905404265.1. Classification (NCBI taxonomy): domain Eukaryota; kingdom Metazoa; phylum Arthropoda; class Insecta; order Lepidoptera; family Nymphalidae; genus Fabriciana; species Fabriciana adippe. Next base: position 12,658,004 of record FR990004.1, read on the forward strand.
CCACATATGGTGGCAAAGGATGTTTATTTTGTCTTCGCTTTCAAGTTTCGAAAGTTTCCATTAAAACGTTTACAGCGTACATTTGGTACCTAAGCATTTTTGTTGTAGATATCTCTTTAAGTTCACTGCCAGACACAAAACACTTGAATAATCAGACATGATAACATATCCTATGTTTATTATACATACGAGTATGCAATCTACATTTTTGTCAAGTAGCAAAACGTTTTCCTTCACGTTGGAAGTAATAGGACTACCTAACCATATCTATACAGATAAATAAAATTGAAGTGTCTGTTTGTAATAAAAAAACCGCTTTTTACTAAATGCATATGAAAACACGGTACATATACAAAACAACATTTTCTTTAATTTTTGTCTCATTGTCCGTTTGTTCCGGCTAATCTATGAAATGGCTGGACCGATTTCGACGGGTCTTTCACTGGCAGATAGCTGATGTAATAATAAGTAACTTAAGCTACTATTATGTTAGAAAAAAAGGATCCCACGAAAAAAAAAATTAAAACCAAATTAATTAATTAATTTTGTTTTGGAAAGCAACCTAGGGACGAACGCGAGTGAAGCAAGGGTGAGTCGCTAGTATTATATATGAATTTTAAAGTTATTTTAGTATAGATAATATTCATTCCACTTCGGTTACGCATACATTTTGCATAATTATCTAATTATTTTAATACAGAATTCGAAGAATGATCGCCAAATTAAAAATATCGAATGATCGACGTAATCTGCCCGCAGGGAACTGGGAAACCAGTTGTTAAAAATTTTATATGGTTCTAAAAGTAAGTCCATGTCGGGTCAAAGTGTGAGCAATGTGATTAATTTTTATGATAAGTTTTTATACATCATGTCAAGGTGACGCCCACGACGATTATCTCATTTCGCATAAATATTCACATTTCTGTACTCTTCCTTAATAAGTTGGTCTTTAACTTCCTTGTACTGTAAGCCATGTATTTGAGGATGAAAATGTTTTAAGACTACATTAATACAAAAAAATTGTGTTTTTACTAAATAATTATATTTTTATATCCTATGAATAAATAAATAAAACAACTTTTTTTTATATGAATGGTGTATTTTTTATAGTTCTTGGTAAATATTTTTTTTTATTAAAAATATCATTTTTGTATAAGAAATATTCATTAACTCAATCCAAAAAAATCTTTTCGGATGTTTTCGCGGATTCATTTTGATTTTAGGTTCCCGACGTTTTGAATGCTTTACAGCAATCATGATCACGGGAGAGACTAAAGTTTTAGACGTCTCAAAGGTCATTATATATTTCTTATAAACAAACATCTGTATATTAATAAGAGGTACATTAATAAATCATTATTTTTACAAACGTACTAGTACCTTTATTTCTAACCTCTAAGGTATTTTATTTCATCTAATTCGATGCATCATTGAATTACTTGTTACGTAAATCCACTCTTATTGTTACTGCAGACTCGTCACAAGTAAATGTGGGAATCTTTTAACAATAGTACCTTAATATTTTACCCACCTGTATACTGTGAGAATGTGCAATAATGTTGAGTTATTATGTACAGGACGTGTACTGGAATGTATTTTTACTTAAGTATTAGGTAAAATTGGTTTAAAATTGGTTTGTAAAATATATCAAAATAGCGATGCTGTACTTTGAAGACCAGATGGTATAATAAAATATTTATATCGGCTGAACTTATCAATAGAATTTTTGATGTTATACTTCTTTTGGCACGTTTTGAAAAAAAGTATGAGAGTACAATTTTTACAATACGCGCGCACACTGACCGCCAAAAAGCGACATGATGAAGTTAGTTGAAAGCGACATGATGAAGTTGGCTGAAAGCGACATGATGAAGTTGGCTGCATGATGCATTCCTTTTACAAACAGAGAGTTGTGACAATCGGGATGAAATCTTAAGCTATTTTCGTTTTGTTACGCCAAAGACTATAACTTCTTACGTGCGTACATAAGTACACACACACGGTTTTTGAATAATATTTAACTGTAGAAGACCTATAATAAAACCGACATTTATAAAGAAAAAAAAATTACTCAATCACATCAGAACGGCTAAACGGATCTAGATGAAATCTGGCACAGAGATAGATTATGTCTGGAATAGCACATATCACTACTCATGCTACTTTTTATCCCGGAAAGATGTACGGTTCCCGTGGGATAGATTTGTTTTTTTTTTCACTAGGGACGAATCAAGCGAGGCGAGGATGAGCCGCTAGTATTTCATATTCCGCTAAGAGTTTGAAATCATCTGTTCACTAAAAAATATAAATCTCAACATTCATTAAAGTCGAATGTAAATTACACTATTAGTAACATTACAAGCACACCATTGAAAGGCATCCTAATCTGGAACAATTTTATTCTTAAGGCGATATATTTTTATCCCATAAAATATTCCACATTATCCGGCTTTATGACCTGATGACTTTTGGTCTTTGAAATGATTTTATGAGTGTACTACTACTACGAGTAAATTAAGGATATTTAAATCAAATTATTTAATATAATGTGTATGTATGTTTTTCCCATTTGACTCATAAATTATGTACAAAATGTCTATGTCTTTGGCGCTATAGTCTAAGATCTCGATCTACGTTGTGGACCACTCTTTCTTTTTCCAGGTCTGAGACAGATTTTTGAAGACAACCCCCCTGGGTTGTGTTGGTTAATATGTTTTATGGTTTAAAAATATATTTCACCTGTAAAAAAATGAGGGATCCACCACATATATCGGGATCTTAGACTATAAAGGACTGGTCAATATTAACTATAAGAGGTGTCATTTCTCTCATCTAAATTGCACGTTTAATTTCGCAAATTAAAAGGAGGGATAATAAAAAATTATCTTATAAACGATACAAAACGGGTATCAAATGAACTCAAACTATATTTTTTTACGTGGTCCAGTTTTTTTTCTATATTACTGTTTTTTGAACGGTATGTGCTTGATCATAACGGAATATTAATCGTTATAAGACCGGGATATGCAATATAGATTTAAAATTAATGCATATTTTAAAGACAGGCTGTTAAATATCTCCAAATACGATCTGGTTTCACGCGAATATTATAACATAATACGAGTAATGTACATTAATAAGCATAGTTCTTACGTTACATATGAATCGTTTAACTAATATCAGATAGCAGATTATTTGAGATCTTAATCTGTAAGGTGATATGACAATCGGAACAATATTCTAAGCAAGAATGCCCAAATAGGCCACAAAGTAAGTCAAGTCTCCAACAAAGTGGTTTTTGTTTACCGATTTAATTTCACTTAGGTCGCACAGGAAGAGGTGGGTGCATGTTTGTTCCGTTATGACCAAGTTACCTGTAAGACTTAATAAATTATCTATAATTAGTTCGAAACTGACACGATAACTGGTAAGGACGGTTTTTAACTGAGCTTTAAATATATACTTTGTTGATCCTATAATTAGATATATGTAGGGGAGACCGGGGTTAGTTGACTATAGGGGTAGGTTGACTAACTATCAAAAACTCGTCCGAGGCAATACCCTTCAGCTAACCAGTGAGACACGAAAGACCGTCACCTCCCCCCGCTCAGCCACCGGGAACGCGGCGTCGCGCACGCACATCGTTTGAGAGAAGGAACGTAATATTGAAAAACAACACACGTAAGTAATTTTTTTTGTCGTAATATTATTTGTAATAATGCCTATTTATTCATGGTTATTGATTGTCAAAGAATTTATAACGAACGTTAGATTCACGTTCTTTCTTTTATGTATTATTCTATTTGATTTCGTCACAGTTTTGAGGTTATGGAATGTAGTTAAAAGTTAAAAGGTGGTTCGGGGCTAGTAGACTAATGTATAACGGGGTTGGTTGACCACCTGGTCAACCAGCCCCATAATATTATGCATATTGTTTCAGGACCATGCGAACATACAAAAGAAAGACTAATAGAGGAAGTACATCCAAAGATGTAATAGAAAAGTGACGACGATGAAAGTAATGAGGATGAAACATTTTGTATGGAGTGCACTGAATCCTATCGCTCTAGTATTTTTGGAGAAGAATGGGTTCAGTGCACTGTGTGCAAGTTGTGGGCACACACAAAATGTGTAAACGGAAACATATTGTTCTATGAATGCAATAATTGCACCTCCGATTTAGAAGACTAATTGGATAGTATGATCTCAAAATAATTTATGTTATTAATAAAATAATATACCTATAACATATACAGGGTGAATTTTTCAAGTGGGCGTGAATGACCAAATCCGAAACTATGAGGAATAGCGAAAAGTATTTAAAGGTGTCTCGGGCCCGATTTTCATGAAAACTAAAACTACATCATTGGATTTTTGAAAAATCAATTTTCCTAGCCAGGAATCGAACCTGTCGATTTTGAAAAAAAAACACACACACTGTATCATTGAACCATTCGATAGTGTGGCTTATAAGGAACGCATTCTGGGAAGTAATGACATACGGCAAATTTAAGGAAAATTTTGGATTTTGATTTTAATAAACTGCTTCATATTTTAAACTAATTTTTTTAATAATTAATTATACCTACATTACCTGTACCTTGTTCGAATTAATGCTCAATATTTTTTTCAAATCACACCCGGAGCGCACTCTTCTTTAACATTATGTTCTAATTTCAAATTTCTATTCTCCTCGTGGTTAAAGGCCACAGTAAAAGCGAATTGGCGACAATAATTTTGAGTTTTTTTCGACGTTTCGTTGATTACTGCTAACTGTTTGCGTACTGTTTCGTATTTTTTTAAACGATTTATAAAAGCAATGCCTACTTGAAACTTGGATTTTGTGATTTAAAGATGGATTTAACCAATAATGAACGATTTGATCTACTGGAAGCATATTTTATCAATGGGAGAAGTGCTACTCGCGCTTTGGTATGATATCGAAAAAAATACCCTCAGAGTGATTTCCTCGATGTTAAGCGTCTACAAAGAACGGTAAACAACCTTAAACAAGGAGGTAGCTTTATCAAAAGTAATAAAGCCAAGTATTTGTAATGAAGATTTAGAAAACGCTATTTTGACCTATTGTGAGTCTTTACCCGCTAATTCCACCCGCAATGTAGCTGAAAATATTCAAGTGTCTCAATCTACGATCTTTGGAAAATATTCTAATCAGAATCAATAATATTGTAATGCTGAATGCATTACAATCCTTGAAAAATCAAATCCAGCTATGTATTGAAAACAATGGTCATCGTTTTGAACAAATGATCAGTTAAGGTAGGTAACTAATAAAAATAAAAAAGTATTTTGCTAAAAATGAGCTCTTTCCTTAAGTTTGCCATATGTCATTACTTTCCAGAATGCGTTCCTTAGTAGCAACACTATCGAATGGTGTAATGATACAGTGTGTGTGTTTTTTTTCAAAATCAACAAGTTCGATTCCTGGCTAGGAAAATTGATATTTCAAAAATCCAATGATGCAGTTTTAGTTTTCACGAAAATCGGACCCGAGACTCCTTTGAGTACTTTTCGCTATTCCTCAAAGTTTCGGATTTGGTCATTCACGCCCACTTGAAAAATTCATCCTGTATACGAATATATATATTTATGTATATTAGAATATATATATATATATATATATATATATATATATATATATATATATATTAGTTAGATATGATAATTTGTTACCAAATGGTTAAAAGTTTGCAAGAAATTATTTCATTTTGTTTTAAATACTTAATAAGAAAGTACTTTGTTTTTTTTTAGGTACTGAAATTGCCTAATGTTTAAATGTCTGATTGCTTATACTTATAATTTGAATTTTATTGTATTTAATTGACGTGGCGGAAGATCGCCTTGGTTTGAATAAAAAAATGAGTAATACATTTTTGTGTCTTTTATCCTATTTCCTCGTAGATTTTGCCCTTACAACTTCATAGGTCAACTTACCCCAGGTGAATAGTCAACCTACCCCAAGCATGGGGTAGGTTGACCAGTTTTTCCTATTCTACAAAAACTGGCCTGTACTCTATATCATAATGAATAACGTGCTTTTTGCAACTTTTTTGCAAAGCTTAATAGTTAATCTATGAACTGAACCCGTTTTTAAATTAATATACTCTAAAGAAATAGAAATAGAAACCTTTAAGCTGAAACTTGGTCAACCAGCCCCGGTCTCCCCTACTTTTTTAAGTAAATTGGTACACACACTTTAAATTCATAAGGTATATTATATTTTTGTAAATTATATGATACTATCTTGAGGTATTTTTTTATAAAATCAGTAAAATCGGCTTGCATGCAAATGTTGAATGCATCTAACCTTAGTAGATTAAAGCCTTCCATAGATTAAAGCAATTTTTATCACTATGGCATCAGGTGTCAAAAGGTAACGAACAAACTTACTTTTGTATTTATTATATAATATTGTATATATGTACTTTACCTATACCGCACTAAATTAGCTAATATTCTCTTACATCTAGATTCTGGAAAAAGTCTCTTGAAGAGATAACTTATCTTTTGTCCACATACTTTTCGTTTATTTTGTTAAATTTATATTTTATGGCAATGTAAATAAATATTTGGAGATGTGAAAATCGAACCCACTACTTAATATACACTACTGTTGTGCCTAATGCTTTATTGACATTTTAATCTATAATATATATAATAGTTATAAAATTGTAACTAAGCCGAATCTGTACATTAAATATTTTTTGGAAAATTTGATTCAAATAGACATTAATATCGATACAGAGGCCAATTCTATAGTTGTTAGAATTTTTGTCTGTCTGTCTGTCTGTATCTGTTACCGCATCACGGCAAATCCACTGGAGGGATTTTGATGAAATTTGGTATGATAATAGCTGGTTATCCGGGTTAACATATAGGATACTTTTTACTGCGATAAAATATCTCATCTCAGAGAAATCTATACTAAACGCTAAAATAAAAGTAGGGACGAACCCGAGCAGAGCGAGGGTGAATCGCTAGTGTCATTATAAATATGGGTTAACATTACATTGTTTTCAATATCCTCAGAAGAAAAAAAAAATAACTTAAAGAATTCCTTTGATGAATACAATTTACGTGACAACAAGGAGAAATCCATATAGGATTTAAAGTTTATGTGCACATAAAATTAATTAGTTGCGTGTTGAATTACGAAGTGCTTAAGAAAGTTAACTGTTATTCAGTTTTTATGTTGCGGCCGCAATAATGTTTGGGGTGTCGAAATTGTTTTTGTATAGTACCTACAGCTTCGCCTGCCGCTTTACATGTGTCGTACCTGTCTATGAAATAGAATAGCGTATTTTTCTATAGGTGTCATAGTAAAAAAAAATTAATAGTTTCGGAGATAATCTTCATAAAACACACATACAAACAGATTTTACCTATTTTTAATAGTGTAAGGTTACTATAGATCGGATACTTTATTTTTACTTAAGTTTGTTAGATGTCTTTTGAAAACTTGCTAGGTTCTCTCAAACATGCAGGTTTCCTCACGATGTTTTCCTTCACCGTTAAGACAAATGGTAATCATGTTGGAAATGATTCGCACATGAAAATATCAGAGGTGCGAGACCCGGGATTTGAACCCGCTTCACTCTGTTTCTCAAGCGAGCGCGTTACCACTGGGCTACCATTGCCTTATAATGTTATGAATCATATTATGTATGTATATTTTCTATGGCTTTCACGGTTATAAATTGTTATAACATCTAAATTGCATTCCGACGTAAATATCAAACAATTTCATTCATCAAACGTTAAAAGTAAAATTATCTGAACGATATTTTCAACGTAAAACACTCGTGTTTACCATTTCAGAGCCAGACGTCTAAAATTAGTTAGAACACGGGTTACGAACTTCCTCACTGTTTATAGATTTTATTACGGCACGTGGGGTGACATGGATGTATACGCCATGTGTTCAACAGAAAGGGATGTAATAAACATTCACCTCTGTAGGTATGGCTGCCCTAGATTTTTGCCTCAAAGAATATTTATGTTAGGCATTTTTAAGGTATCCGTGAGTCGAAGCGTGTGACCTATAGGCTATTACTAAATCTGTGCTAAGTTTAAAAGGCTGTTACGTTTTGAATCGTTGTTAGGTCGAAATTTTTACAAAATATGTGTTATTATTGTTAAACTAGCGACTCACCCTCGCTTCGCTTCGGGTTCGTCCCTAGACAAGAACAAATCTATGCCACGGGAACCATACATTTTTCTGGGATGATATATAGTCTAAAGCCTTCCCCGATAAATGGACTATAAGAATTTTTCTATTCCAACCAGTAATTCCTCAGATTAGCGCGTTCAAATAATCAAACTCTTCAGCTTTATAATATTAAGTACCTATAGATTAAGTCGCTAATTTTATCTCTGAACGAATAGTTTGGATATAATAGCTGATATGACTGAAGAAAGTATCAATTACGTATTTACTTAATGTTGAGTGAAGTTTTATCTTCTTCAATGAACTTTCAAGTCTTAGACCAACATAGACTCTCTCCTGTATAAACGTTAAGTTTTTATAAATATATACTTTTTTTAGTATAGATAAATAGTTACAAGTAGAGTTTATGCGGCTATTCAACTAAGACAGATACTTAAAGTGGTCTGAATATTTGCTAAATGATTAAAATTCGATAATCAATAAGCCCCAGAATTAATTTATGTACCATTTTTACTTAAAAAGCATGATTGATGATTTTATAGGTGTTTATGAATCCATGATAATTTAATACAAATACAAATAATGTTTATTATAAAAACAACAAAAGTATTGTTAAACCATGTGTTTTGTACGATTATATGTTACGCTATATTTTTGTCTATACGAATATTATAAATGCGAAAGTTTGTGAGGATGTATGGATGTATAGATATATGGATGTTTGTTACTCTTTCGTGCAAAAACTACTGAATGGATTTTGATGAAACTTTACATTAATATAGCTCATACATCAAATTAATGCATAGGCTACTTTTTATTCCGGAAAAATGTATGGTTCCCGTGGGATAGATTTGTTTTTGTTTTTCTAGAGGCGAACCCGAGCAAAGCGAGGGTGAGTCGCTAGTTAGGTTAGCCGCTACTAATGTTTTTTTTAAACAAACTATGGTTTGAGGGTGATGTAATATTTTAAAGAAAAACTTCCACTCCTTAGGGTTTTTACTTTAAAAAGTCATTATGTACTGTACGAATATGTTTTCTTAATAAAAAAACCGTTTCAAAATCATTGCCAGGTGTTATTTTTATAGATTTTTTATCTCGCAACAGTAAATCTATTTCCGGGTCCGGGAGAAGCCGCATCCTACAACTATTAGGGGGGTTCAAGGAAGAAACCCCACAAATTCTGTTCAACGGATAGGTAAAGTTTCAAGTTACGACCGCGTCTTAATTCCCCAGATTGTCTTCACCATAAGTTGCTGTCTAAAATTTATTGTTATATCAGTTTATGTAAACTTGAAAGAAGTATTTTATAATAAAATTATCTTTTTCGATTTTGTCGCGGTTTTATTTTATACTAGAGGTACTTAGATACGTTTTAAAGGTTAGTAAATACTTTTCAGAGATGAGATATTTTCCCGAAGTAAAAAGTATCATATATGTTGACCCGGAAATCCAGCTATCACCATACCAAATTTCATCAAAAACAGTCCTGTGGTTTTATCGTGATGTGTTCCCAGACAAACAGACAGACAGAAATTATCAAATTGAGTTTAATCTGGACATTAAATATTTTATAGAAAATCTTATTGAAATAGTCATTATCGATACAGAGGCTGAATCTATAGTTTTTAGAATTTTTGTTTGTCTGTCTGTTACCGCATCACAGAAAAACCACTGGAGGGATTTTGATGAAATTAGGTATGATGATAGCTGGTTATCCGGGTCAACATAAAGGATACTTTTTACTATGGGAAAGTATCTCATCTGCGAGAAATCTATACTCAACGTTAAAACGTAAGTAGGGACGAACCTGAGCGGAGCAAGGGTGAATCGCTTGTATATTTATATTTTATAAAAAAATATTAACATAATTATATGGTTGCGGAGGTTCTTAAGTGATTTGCTGACATGAACCAATTTGATTACATTAGAACTATACATAATAATTATTTACAATTACCATACAATGTACATTAAAAACCTTTTAAACCAATTACAATGTACCTATCTAGTTTTACCGATACACCAAGGTTATAGTAGCTATTAATATAAATATATAAAAAAAATGAGAAGCAAACATAACATAGCCAACATTATTGAAAACAAATCTAGCCTAAGAAGTTTATTTTTTTCTCAGAATTTTTCTAATATGTATTTACTGTTAATTAACTACTTTTATCTGTATGTCTGTATATATAAAAGGCAAAAGTGATTAACAGATGTATCAACGCACAAGGCTAGAAAATTGAAATTTCGCACACGTATTCCTCATATGACGAAAGTATCCACTAAGGAAGGATTTTTCAAAATTCGACCCCCAAGGGGGTGAAATAGGGGATAAAAGTTTGTATGAAACTTTTTATTCTTTGGACATATTTGCATGAAATTTCGTATTTTTCCTAGTTTGATCGCGAGCGAAGCCGCGAGTTCTGCTAGTTAGATGTAATCTTCTTGAATATATAGGTAGAGGTGAATAAGGGTTTGACTCAACCATGTATTAAACAGATCATGTAGCAAATTTTAATTCTTGGATGCTTATTTCTCGACTAAATTGAATGGGAACTTTAATGTTAATCATTTATTTTTAGTTGTAAGAGCTCAACATTTTTAGACCACGTTAATTATGAGAAACGGTCTGTACATGTGTTTCGTGATCTCAATGTAATGTCAGTACCAGTCGAATGTTCCACCTACCTTGAGACCTGACATGTTTTAAATGATACCTATGCTTAATTGTCATGTTTACAGCATACAGACTTATTATACGTAAAAAGAACAAGGCATTAATTGTGTAAAATGTATGAACGTTCATTTTTCTACGAAACTAAATGATACAAATACCGACGTTGTTATTTTTTTAATACTATGTTTTAAATTGTATTTATGCTGAGAATCTCTGCAAACATTGAGAGCTCTCCACTATGCTTGTTTAAAATTAAATGGCAGATTTAATTGTCCATTTAAATTTTTCCTTTTTTTTCTCGTCTCTTGTAGTTGTTTTGTTTCGTAGTAGATACCCTGATTTTTGCTTTTTTCTTAGACTGCTTTAAATTGTAACAGCATCAAAATTCATACAATATAATGCAATCGAACGACGAACTTAGAAGATTATTAATAATATTTAATCAATGTCAAGTTACCATAAAAGTAAAAAGTCTCATCTATACTAATATTATAAAGATGAAGAGTTTGTTTGTTTGGTTGAACGCGCTAATCTCAGGAACTACTAATCCGATTTAATTATTTTTTTTGCATTAGGTAGCCCGTTAACTGAGGAAGGCTATAAGTTATATATCATCAAAGAAAAATGTACGGTTCCCGTGGGATAGATTTGTTTTTGTCTAGGGACGAACCCAAAGCGAAGCGAGGGTGTGTTACTAATAGTACCTAAAATCTGACATTTCACTAAAATTTGCTGAGCAATTTTAAGTTTCGAACACACACACAAAGTTTCATATTTATAGTATTCGTGCGATATGTAGCTATATTTTATGATATTTCTGTCATGTCTGTCATGTTTCATTCTTCGTAGGTACAAAAGATTGTTGCTTTAGAATGAACGATATTAACATTCAGAATAATTACGTACATAGCATCGGTTTATCACAATCGAGTGAGAGGTGTGGTATAATGGCAAGGTCAATGAGTTGTTTGAATAATGCCCATGTTGTATTGTGAGCGATGAATATGCTATACGGATAATTAAAATATCCTTTATCCTTTTGATATAGTAATTTGGTTAGTGACTGGAATACATTTATCATATATTTTAATTATATTGAACATGATTTGCCTGTTTGTATGAATGTATGTGTGTTGCCTCGATCCATCTGACTGCATGCTCATGCTGTGGGAAGAAAATAAAAACTCGGTGAGAACCTAGAGTTGGCATGTTTGTGGTGCCGTGCCGAGGCGAAGCATGTAAAACTGTCGGTCCTGCCACTAAACTCTTACCGTCCGTATCGTCCTACCCGAATTTGAGGGGAAAAGGAATAGAGAGTGTGTAAAGGTATAGAGCAGGAGTTTCCAACCAGTAGAGCGGGCCTCCCTAGGGGGGCGTAGAGAGTTTATTTTCTATAACTTAAAATTGTTAAAATAATGTGTTTTTTTAAACTAAAAAAATAAAGGTGTATGAAAATATAAATCATTAAAATCATGTGTATTTTATTATAATAAAAAAATATATTATATGTTGCCTGGAAGAGAGCACTTTAAGTAATAAGGCCGCCCTTACACTAAAATATACATTTGTAAATTTATATATTATTTTAAATTGTATTTTTGTTTTGATGTAATAAAGGATTAATAAATTAATAAAGAGTACCATGGAAATATTTTATATAGTCCAGGGAGGCTCAGCAGAAAAAAGATTGGGAACCCTGGTATAGGTGTCTGTTTGTGTCTGTGCAAACATATCTACGCACATTCTAGTACAGATTTGCGGCCGTTATTAAAATCAGTCGGAAGGAAGTTATATATAGAAAAACTTAAATATATGCTAATTCTGGTTAAAAACAGAAATAATTTCATAATTAAACAAAAATTTAAAGGGCAAATTATATATTAGATAACTTGATAACTTACTTTTTTTAATTTGCTGTTATTAGTCATCTTTGTATAGCTTCATGTTATAGCTTCTTAAGAGTGAAGCGCGTGCGTCGATGGGGGGAGACAAAAATAAACTCGATTGTCTTCCGTATTTCACACGACGGTGATTCATAATGAATAAATTCCGAAATGAAACTTAAAACGTGCGTAAGATGTGTTTCATTTATTTGACATTTGATATTAATAAATATATTAAGTTCGCCAACCCGCACTTGGCCAGCGTGGTGGACTATGGCCTGATCCCCCTCGTATTGAAGGGAGGCCCGTGCCCAGCAGTGGGACGTTAAAAAGGGCTGAATATATACCTACTAAAAATGTATTCGTAAACACATAAATTAGCGATCGGTATTTTATTATTTTATGTTTTTTCAATATAATATATGTAGATGTGTAAAATCATAGATTCAAATTCTAAAAAAAACTTGAAGTATACATACCTATAATAAAATAATAACAAAGCGACATCTGTTTTGTGATGTTATGATTTTTGCGTATTGTTACAGAATGTAGACCCCAAAACATCTTGCTCTTGAAATTTTTGTCTGTTAATCTCTGTCTGTCACGTAAAAAGTACTGAACGGATTTTAACTAAATGTTTAATCAAAGTGGTTTTTTTTTTACTTCGGAACTCGAGAAGTTTTGGTTATAAGAGGTTAGTGTTGGCTCGGAGGCAAGCAGATCGATAACTCACTTTACCCTGTCTACCAAAAGCTGAAATACTACGAACACGAAGTGAGGATGGATGGATGTTTGTTAGTTACTCTTTCACGCAAAAACTACTGAACAGATTCTGATGAAACTTTGCAGTAATAAATATACTCATAAATCAGAGTAACATATATTTTTAGAGATATAATTGAGCTACGCGTGCAGAGACGGGGTAAAACGCTAGTATAATATAAATTACTGTTCAGAAAATCTTCGACTTCTAGTCTTTATTTTTGAATTTTAAGTCGTATATAAAGTAATAAATCAAGTTTACTTACAATCCTTTATAGCTACCTATTCACACACTATCAAGTATCATAATTAAAAATTACGTCAGTTAAAAGTTATTTAACCTGTCGTTCTTGAACAAGTTGTTATATACCTACTCATTTTAGATGACATACATACCTATTTTTATTTTGTTTGCTTCCATAATATAAATATTATGCTAGAGCTAAATAAATTTAGACAATTTTAATTTAAAATCAATCGAAATCTGAGTCATTCATGCTTCTGTTGTCTCCTTTCCTAACGCAAAATAAGTCTATAATTAAAGTATACATATATTTGTTTCACGCGGAAATTGAACCCATTTCCTACCGTACTCAATTAACTATACAAGAACTTATTAGTCTTGCAATAACAAGCTAATTTAAATAGTAGATTTTAATTTAGTGACGATCGTAAATCTATATTTATAGTTATATGTAGTTGTACTAATTGTTTAAAAAAATTTAAAGCACTTTCAATAAGTACACAGTCATTCTCAAAGGTTAAAAGTAATCACGCATAGAGAAGCGATTTACTCGCGTACATTATTTGATTAATGAACGTTATATATTGCTATTAATATTTTGATCGTAAATATTGCAATTGGAAGTAAAATATGAACAGGTAACGTGCTTGCTTGGGAAACCAAGTAAAGCGGCTTCAAATCCCGGGTCTTGTATCTCTGATATTCTCATATGCGTACCACTTGCTTTGTGGTGAAAAAAACTGTCTGCACGTCTGAGAGAACCTAGAAACTTCTCAATAGACATGAATTCCGCCAATTTGCACTTGGCCAGCGTGGTGGACTGTACTCGATCCTCTCGTTCTGAAAGGAGGTTAAATATATGAAAAAAATATATAATTTTAGAAACTATGTAAAGTCTTTTTTGCAAAAATACTAACGAGAAAATTTAAAATCCAATCCATGGACCACCTCATACTAGGCAAGATAAATGTAATCGTTTAAATAAATATTGCCTTTTAAAGTTAATAACTTGAAATGCTCTCTAAGGGTCTTTGTGATGCCAGCATAAAATCTCACGTTAGACGGACTTATCTCTACCAGACTTAACTGGCATTGTTCGACTGTTATCGCGTTTACCCTTGATTTAGTTTAAATTGCACTATTTCTCCTTTTCATGGTTAGCTAAAGACTATATTATATATGTAGATACAAGTATATTAGTATAGATTTCTCAGATATGAGATATTTTCCTGCAGTAAAAAGTATTCTATATGTTGACCCGGATAACCAGCTATCATCATACCAAATTTCATGAATATCTGTCCAGTGGTTTTCTCGTGATACGTTTCCAGACAGACAGACAAAAATTCTAAAAACTATAGATTCGGCCTTTGTATCGATAATAATGACTATTTCAATAAGATTTTCCAAAAAATATTTATTGTACAGATTCGACTCGGTTATAATTTTATTATACGTATAGGTATTGCTATCCAGCAAGTGCATGAGTTTAAAGAATAGTAAACTCAACAATTCATTCCCTTATTAACCAATTTTGAAGAAGGAGAAGCGGTATTTGGGATATGTTTTATTGTATCTACACTAATGGTTTTTTTAACCGACTTCAAAAAAGAAGGAGGTTCTCAATTCGTCGGAACCTTTTTCTTTTTTTTTTATGTATGTTCACCGATTATTCAAAGACGCCTGAACCGATTTGGAAAATTCTTTTTTTGTTTCAAAGGGTATTCTTCCCAGATGGTCCCATTTAAATTCTATCAAAATCGGTCGAGCGGTTTTTTAATAAATGGCTTAATCGAATATGTTTTTAAAAATCTTTCTTCTTACAAATTACCCGCTCATTACGTCTACACTAAAAATGGAAAAATAAAAACTTAAAAAAAAAACCGACTTCCAGGCACTGAAAAGTAAAAAAATAACTAAACAGGGGTTTTCGTTTAGAATAGATACCTAATCAGATATTTTCGAAGTCGGTGTGCTTTGATTTGTATTGGCTGGCACCGACTTCGGAAATATCTGATTACGTATATATTCTAATTAATAACACAAAAGTTCTTTTATAAATTTTGAGAAAAAATCTATCTCTAATTAATTTGAAGTTTTTTATTTGCTACAGTAAGTACCTACCTTTTAAGCAAAAAGTGGACTAATTATATATTAGTGTATCACAATCATACATACATACATAATGTACTAAACACGCTTAGTATTTTAGGAAAGGGAAGGATTACTCATTGTAGCTTTTCGTATCTCGCAAAGGATACAATATGACACTATAATATTTGATTCTGGCTAGAATCCAACGTTAAATCTCACGAGAAACAGGAACGGCTAGAGTAAAAATATAATTCAAAAGTAAATGTTCGTGTCAAAACGTACTTTGAAAAGTAGTCGCCATATTCCCAAGATACTACATGCATATATAAAGTCTTCATGCGCAGTAGTTCATAAAGAGTTCTTTACATTTGCAAATGAAAATCCTTGTTTTTCCACACTGAAGGCTCTCTACTAAAGGGTTATTCAGAACTCAGTTTTACCGTCTCTAGAGTCTCTTACAAAGGGTCTAGCTCAGTTCCTTGGCGCCAACGAAAATTGTAACAAAGGCCAGACATAACAGCTGTTAGGCACGTACTTTTTATTACCTAGCTCTTGCAATTACTAAAACCAATCTTAAGCAAATGCCATAAAGTTCAAATTTCTGTATATTTGCCTTAAATTAAAGAGTGGAATATATTTACAACTTTATTACATTGAAATAGAGTTCTATTTGCCATCAGCTTTACATTAAAGGTAATTGTTGCCATAGCAAATGTCACCGCAGTTTTGTTCCAGGAAGATATCATTGATGGGCTCGAGACAGTCTGGGGTGCATTAAAAGGTCTCATTTTCTCCAAACAATTCTAACCCTTGCGGGTATAAAATTAAGGAGAGTTTTTGTACAGCTTTAACTTTGCGTACGTGAGTATAGTAATTTACGTGAATAATGAACATTTAAATATGCAAGGGAATATAGATTTAATACTGTATAGCAATAGCTATTAAAATCGTAAAATTATGTTTGGTGTTTACATATTAGTTGGTCAGTGTTTTTAACATAGTAGGTATCTAGTTATGAAAGTACGCAATTATCTATGATTCATAAAATACGCATAACGCATACAAAGTAATGGGACTAACAGAGTAAAGACAATGGACGCCCGAATTTATCTTAATAAGATGTAATTTTTTTATTTTTTTCCTCGCTTTATTTTACTTTATTTTGAATGTAAATGAAATAAATTTAGTTGTTATGATTTGAGCAAAAATGCACGAATGTATAGTTATTATTAACTAGCAAATTACCCTCGCTTCGCTTGGGTGCGTCCCTAGATATTTTTTTGAGCGGGCCCCTAATTATTTTTCTAAAATAAAAGTGTCCTAAGTTACTCCTTATAACATCAGCTATCTGCTAGTGAAAGTTCCGTCAAATCAGTCCAGTCGTTTCGGAGATTAGCCGGAACAAACAGACAGACAGACAAACATTTTAAGAATTGTGTTTTTCTTATATGTACTTACTATACATAATTTCATAATCCATTTATTCAAAAGCTGTTATTTTGACATTACAGAAAGACACTTCAATTTTATTTATACGTATTGATGTAATGATAATAAGCTTGCTTTTGAAATTGGTTAAAATTATTCGACATGTTATGATTTAATAAACTGATAGCATCATATATGTACCTACTACATACCGAAATATCACACAAGAGATACTGTTATTTTCCATAATATAAACTAAAACAATGCACAATTTCGCAATCAAAATACAAAATTCACGAAGATGACAATAACGTAACATTAGTCATGTAAATACGCGTTTTCGAAGCATGGACGTTGCATGCATAATGTATTGCGAATGCTGCGTGAGCGCATCTCATTATGTAGTTTTTGTTGAGCTTTTACGGTTGACGCTATGAATATTGAAGCCTGAGTGGGTAAGAATTGCAATACGATAGGGTACGTTTGAAAGAAATGAAATTGTTGAAACGAGAAAAAATATAGGTACCTTTTACTTATCTACATCGCCCAGATAGAGAAAACAAGAAATAGAGGTAATTACTTAGATTTACGCGAATATTTGACATTTTAAATGAAACTATCTTTTCGGAGATTATTTCGCGGATTTATTTTGATTTTTGGTTCCCGACGTTTCGAATGCTTTACAGCGATCATGGTCACGGGAGAGACTAAAGTTTTAGACATCTCAAAGGCGTTATATACTTGTTACAGACAGTGTTTATCCACAATTTTTGAATTTTTGAAATCATTTTTGTAAAAATCTTGTCATCAATAATGATTATGATCGTATGTGGACCACTAGGCGAACACTAGTATATAATAATTTCTCAAAGGTGATTTATGTCGGTACGCCATATTTACATATTATGTATAATAACACTTTAAAAAAATAATTAACTGGGACGTCCTTTGATTGGGATTCCTGCTAATAACGAAAAATAATCAAATTAATATTACTATTAATGAGGCAGTGGTAGCCCAGGTAATGCGCTCGCTTGGGAAACCGAGTGAAGCGGGTTTAAATCCCGGGTCTCGCACCTCTGATATTTTCATATGCGAATCATTTCTAACATGATTACCACTTGCCATATGGTGAAGGAAAACATCATGAGGAAACCTGCATGTCTGAGAAAACCTAGCAAGTTTTCGAAAAACATGTGAAGTCCACCAATCCGCACTTGGCCAGCGTGGTGGATTATGGTTTGATTCCCCTCATATTGAAGGGAGGCCCGTGCCCAGCAGTGGGACGTTAAAAAGGGCTGAATACAATCAAATTACATTTAATGTCTTTAATAAAAATTCAACACGTATCGTACTGTGGGATAAATTTGTTTGGGTCAATTACTTTCTATATTTCTATCATCTCTGTACTACTATATAAAGTACATATCTGGATATAAAAGGACAGAATGAGCTGATCTCAAAGTGCGATTGATTTATAGTAAAAAATAATTGCGAGGAAGTTGGCAGACAGCGGTGCTAATTTCTTGAAATGAACCGCCCAAGAGATGATGACAGTCTTAAGTCAAAGGCGATTGCTTGCTTCAGTAAAAAGAATTATTACATAGTTTTTAGTAATCGTAAATATAGGTATGTTGTAACAAATAATCGCGTATATATTTTTTATTTTTAATTCAATGTTGACGCCATAGCATCGTAAAAATATGGATACGATGGAAAAGGTTTAATTTTTTTAATATATACATTAGAATGAATTCAAGCTGATGGAAACGTTTTCTCTCATCAAAATAGTAGGTATGTGTAATACTTACACGAATGTCAGTAATGGGAATCTGTTGACATAACTTATGACGTCACGTTCTGTTCCAAACAATGGTGCGGCGTTTCGCATTACTTTTTTCGCAAACCTGCGCGTATTTTGCACTTTTTATATATAAAACTTGATACAATTAAAGAAGAATTAAGATATATTTTAACTAAATATACTTATTAATAAATATATACGATCTAATTTTTCAAAATATGTACGTTAATACTAAGTTTTATAAATAAGCGAATGTACAAAAATCCATGGTATCATGACCCATGATAACATATTCTTTTATTGTTGTTTAATAAAATTTATACACCAGTCGTCTCTTTCCTTACACCACACGTCGTAATAAAACGCATTGCATAAAAATCGACTATGGTAACTGTTCGCTCCCAATTCCAAACAATAGTTCGAAGGAATTTTATTTATGACAATACCAACGTATTTAGACTTAGCTATGCTGACCTTTTCAACAATTTTCTCAGAAATTACACTGTATTACTTGTAATATAAGTAAATTGAGTGTAATAGTTATCGAAGTAAAAGTAAATCGTTTAGCATAAAGCAACGGTTCTCTTTGATTTGTTTTTTTTTCTATACTAATAAAAATTAACTTGTTGATTTTTTTATACCGATAAAAATATGCTTACGAAATCATAATAACTTTAAGTGAAATCTCCAAAAATAGTTAATTTGGGCAAATTAGCTTTCCAAACAATAAACTTTATCTCATTATAATATTTTAAAATCTCATCTTATAAAAATAAACTCTATTATGATGTACGATGTTAATTCGTCATACAAATGCAAAGCTAAAAGTAAAACGTTGTTAAAAGTGATGGAAGAATATACATTTTATTTTGTTCACGATCAAGTTCAATGTCAGTAGACGTAAACTTGGCACACGTAAAGCACTAATTTCTATTAAATTGTACAAACTGACAGTAATTGACAGTTTTCAATTATATTTCTTGTTTGACGCATGTGTCACATCACTACATTTAAAATGGCCGACAAAAAAATTGTTTATGATTTTTTGAATAAACTGTCAAAGTTAATTAAATTAGAATATAAACGATCATTAATGATAAGTTTTTCTGGGTATTTTTTTAAAGTAAGATCGTTAGGACTAATTCTAGGTATCTACATAGAAATCAGAAGCTAATCACAATTTGAGATCATCGATATATGTATACCTACTCAACGAAACACCCTCGCTTCGCTTCGGGTTCGTCCTTACACACCAACAACAATTTTATCATATGGAAACTACATTTTTCCGGGATGATATATACATATATAGCCTAAAGCCTTTCTCTTCCATCCAGTAGTTCCTGAGATTAGCGCGTTCAACCAAACAAACAAACAAACAAATTCTTCAGCTTTATAATATTAGTATAGATGTCGCAGGGAAATTGTAAGATACGTTAAATTATTATAAGGGAAATTATAGTTTACCTAAAAATGTCCCGTGATATTGTAAGAAAAGTATACGATTGACAATACTTCGGGTAATTATAATTTCACTAGTGAAATTATAATTTATCGGATATTACAATTTGTCTGCGACATAATACTCTTTTCCATATTCAACGGGGTTGTAAACTTTAAGAAAAATACACAGTTGTAAAACCACAGGTCTAAGCTAATGTAAAAATTGTTTCCGTTTTCATTTATTATAAAGTAGCGACTCACGCATGTTCTGCTCGGGTTCGTCCCTAGTTAGTTTTAACGTTTAGTACAGATTTCTCAGAAATGAGATATTTTCCCGCAGTAAGAAGTATCCTATATGTTGACCTAGATAACCAGCTATCATCATACCAAATTTCATCAAAATCTGTCCAGTGGTTTTCTCGTGATGCGCTTACAGACAGACAGACAAAAATGAAAAAAAAAAACTCTAGATTCGGCCTCTGATAATAATGACTATTTTAATAAAATTTTCCAAAAAATATTTAATGTACAGATTCGACTCAGAATTTTATTATATGTATAGATACGATTTTGTTTTAAAAGCAAAGTGGTTACAGAACATTAATGTAATTATAAGTGTATATGTTTAAATTCTTACAATTAATTCAACAAACTCTCAGAGGGAGAGAGCATATCAACATGAGAATACTTTCAAATTTTAATAGCCTATATGAATAAAATCGAAAGTGTAATTGGCTGTGATGTCAAAACAATGAGGTTAACCCGGCTATATATTTGTCATTGACGTGTTTTATTAAAAAAGAAGTTATAGCTTCGCCCAAACAGTGATATATGCTACATTCTCGAATACGATTGCTTTATTCATTTAGTTAACTTTTTTATGGTTCATTAAATTTTTTTATGTTTATATTTATCAAGAAGTCCATCTGCTGAGTCGTTTAAGTATGCATTTTCAATATAATTTTGTCTGAAAGTAGCGTATACATATTTTTAAGTGTATAGATTTTTAAAACAAACGCCAGCTTTTAAAAAAAATATGTGCACAAAAACTAATACAATTTTCTTACATTCACTTATAAAAAGTAAATCTACAAGTTAGCCAGATGAATAGAATTGGTCTATTAATAGTAAAAGTTGATTTTTTTCTTGACAGTAGGCTTATCTTAGGTCGATCTCGGTGTCAATTTTAGCGTTCACGCACCGTAAGCATACTAACGAGTTGCTTTCTTGTTATAATTTCACCCTGATTTCACTACGGCTCGGATTTTTATCCAAATGATTAAATTACCAAGTATCAGTTACATCGCCTACATATTATAATTAATAAGGGATTAGTAACTAGATTTTGATCTTGAGTGTTAAGTGTATTATTGAAGAGCTTGCTCGTTTAAAAATAGCTATTTGAATATTTATTTTGTTTATGTTATATTCGAGTGCCTTTTCCATCTAATAGGTAGATACTAGCAGTACCTCCGGCTTCGTCCGCGTTCAAAGTTCCTAGCTACCAAACTGCATAGGATCACCTGTTTGGCTATTTTTTTTCTGTAATTGCTTGAAAATTTCATCAAAATCGCTCCAGCCATTTTGGAGTTTTTAGGGAACATACCTACATACAAACATCGATTTTTATAAATATAGAAGAGGATTATATTTACGAGTATTACTGACAGTAGCCTATGTATTACTCCAGATCATTGTTTATTTATCAAATTTTATCAAAATCCGTACAGTCGTTTTATTGTGAAGAGTAACAAATACACATGCATACAAACTTTCGCAGTCACAGTGTTTTGCTGATATAATAGTAGAGTGCATTTAATAAGGTAATAATTGCCAACTAGGCTTTGCGCCAAAGGGTCTAGCATGAGAAATAGTTTCAATTATTTCATTCAAGCCAGGATATACTCCTACACGTACCAATTAATGGTTCAAATAAACTTTCACCAATGTTTCGAGATAATCGATCAACAAACGTTTCGTTTCCGAATCAACGCTTTATCCCGTTTGACGTTAAACGTGAAAGTAATTTTCTAGTAACTGTCCATTTAAAGAATAAGCCAGAAAGCGCACTTTGTTCTACATGAAGGTATTAAGAGAAAAAAAATATTTTTCCACGACAATTATAAATATTTATTTACTTTATCCACTTCACTTCCTGTATCATTATGCCAAACGATAGTCTAATTATAATCTTTATATATAAAAATCAATTGCTGTTCGTTTGTCTCGCTAAAACTCAAAAACGGCTGGACCGATTTGAATAATTCTTTTTTTGTTTTATTGGGGGTGTATCAGGGGTAGTTTAAGTATAAAAAAAATGGGAAAACCCCTAAAAAAACAGCTGGAAAATCGAAAAATTCAGAATTGTATTTTGTTCCTATGTATAGGTATGTAATATATTACAGTCTATCTATTCCATACTAACCGCTAAAACGCACCTTGAGACAAACCCGAGCGAAGCGAGAGCGAGTCGCTGATATTAAATAATAACAGAGTTATGATTTTGTCATAAAATATACTTAGTTTTTATTTGAAGATTATGCAAATTTTGAAATATCTCATACGAAAGTATCGTTTTAAGATTGATTGTTTAAATTTGTTCTCTTGAGATTGATTAAATTTTATGACTATAGATAACAAAGCAGTGGAGTTTTACGCTTGGAAGTAAATATATATACGCTTTTCGACCTATAAAGTTAGGATTAATGACTTAAAACGATGGTGGTATATTACACATTCAAATATAAATGGTTTCTCGCTCTTTTCTCAGTAGAACTCCCTTCAGAGTCGGCGATAGCTTCCTCCCTATGTAGGAGGAAACTACTATTTAATTTAAATTAAAAAAAATATATATATAAATTGACGATTCGTTTGTGCGTAAAAGACTATCCGAGTGAAGTATATCTTGATTGTTTGAATTTTGATTGTTTTTTTTTTTATTTGAAATAGTTTTTTTTTAGCTTAATATAAAAAATTGTTTACACTGATTATCACTAAAAGATAAAAGTGTCTTTGTAGACATTATTTCTAATTTAGGTGGAAATTGTGCACTGCACATTGCACAAGTATTAGTATATTCTAACGATAACCGTTATTATTAACCGTGATTATGTGTTATTTCGTTATTTATTAACATCAAAAAATAGGTCTATACATCTATACTATAATATTATAAAGCTGAAGAGTTTGTTTGTCTGTTTGGTTGAACGCGCTAATCTCAGGAATTACTAATCCGATTTGAAAAAATCTTTTTGCATTTGATAGCCCGTTAACTGAGGAAGGCTATAGGCTATATATCACCCCGAAAAAATGTACGGTTCCCGTGGGATAGATTTGTTTTTGTCTAGGGACGAACCCGAAGTGAAGCGAGGGTGAGTCGCTAGTACCATATAAAAAAACTTAAGATATTTCTAATTGCAACGTAACCTGAATAGTAAAATCACAACAGTAGTCACTTTATTGGATTTATTTATGTAACACTAGCAGAACCCGCGGCTTCGCCCGCGATCAAACTACGAAAAAAATAAACTTTTTCGCAATAGGTACATACTTTATTACTTGCAAAAATATGTATAAGATGTTAAGCGTATATTATGTAAATAAAATTACTCTACTTTATATCCTACACAGTAAGTGTGTACTTACAGAGAACTTGAGCCATGTTACTCTATTTAAATATGTTCAATTTTTATTTTGAATTAAAAAAGAAATCTACAATACATGTTTATGTAATTGTATTGAAGAGCATTAATACCAAGTTTCAAGTAATTCTGATCATAAACATTTTTTTCGCCACATAAACAGAATAACCTCGTTTTATCATTTTAAAGGAAGAATTTCGGAAAAAATAATATTTGTATTGTTTTATTTTTCATTTCAAATTTAAATACCACTTTACGTGCATTCACTATAGAATTTCATACAAACTTTCATCCCCTATTTTACCCCCTTAGGGGATGAATTTCAAAAGTTCCTTTCTTAGCGGATGCCTACATTGTATAAGGAATATGTCCTCCAAATTTCACGTTTCTACGACCAGCGGTTTAGGCTGTGCGTTGATCGATCAGTCAGTCAGGACAAAGCGTTTTATGTATATATAGATTTAAATAATGTTAATTAATCTTCACTGATTAATTTAACGAAGAAGAACGATAGTGCGATGAATGCGACACGAGGTGGTACAACCGGATAATGGTGAAATGTTCTATCGGGAAGATGGATGCGTTTAGAAATTTAAATGTTTGAATTTGTAAGTTATTATCAAGTACAAGTAGTAAAAGGAGTTTCTTAAGGGCGATATATATAGGAGCTAATTGTTAAGTTTTTTTTTCCTTAAAGCATAAAACAGCTACGTCACTGACTGAGCTGTTTTATGCTTTAATGAAAAACTGTTTTTTGACAGTCAATCATGAAATCTGAAACTTAAGCTAGGATCATAAAATTTCACCCCAACATGCGTTTACCTTGTTGTGGTGCAAAGCAGAGTGGACCGTGAGAGCAACCCCACGGTTGCCATGGTCTACTTCGGCAGACCTGCCGTCGTGGCGTCGTGGTTGAGTGCGCAAGCGATCCTGCGACGCTCCATTAAGACAGGGGAGGTTCCGTTGGGTTTTAGTGGGTAGTACTGGCTTTGTCGGTGAGTCCACACCTCGTGCCTAAATGCATTTCCCAACGTTAAAAAAATGATCATAAAATTTACTTAGGTGATATTTGTTGTAAGTTAAAGAGAAGTTGTGATTTTATAAATTAGTTATGTGGTTACGGAGAAGCGAGCAACAACAAAAAGAGCAAAAAACATGTAAAGTCTACGGCTGAACATTAAATGTAAGAATGCACTCAAGATTTATCTAAAATAATCCTTGTCGTTTCAATTTATAATTTACATGTGAACTGATAGTAAATGCCAAAGTTATTAGCTTACTTTCAAGCTTCATATTGTGGTTAATACGCCCTAAATACTTTGCTCTTTTTGATGCATAACTGTATCATTAAACACTTTGTCGGCTATACCGCCGTCCTGGTACTGTTAATTTTTGTGTAGTGTGCTCATATCAAATCAAATTAAAATATACTTTATTCAAATAGACTTTTACAAGCACTTTTGAATCGTCAATAAAGTTTTCTAATATGGTAAATCTCGCAGCTCTGATAATTAGGTATGACAGTGCATAAGTCATCTAACTTCAAGGTAGCCTCTTATATTCTGTATCTTGTGTGTATCTCATACTATTTATACACGTCTTAATAATGTCACTTTATGTAGACTTTATACTCACAAATATAATTAAATTTATTCAATTTAATTTGTATGATACCAAGTTCTTGACTCATAAGTTTGCCTTTTATGTCTGTCTGTCCGTGTATATTTTCATCGACGGATAAAGGGATTTAGGCGAGCAGGATATAAGATACTTTTTATCCTAAAAAAGAGTTCTTTGAATATATACAAAAAAACTATACTTTTAACGCAGATGGAGTACGTCGTTTATAAAAAAATAGGATAATGTTATAAAAATACAAATAAAATATGACATTCACATTCGTTTATTCATTGGTTTAAGTTACTTTGAACATCTGACTATTAATAAAGTGCATAAAAACTATTAGACATGGCATTGATAGGATGCAGGATGTCTAAAAAAACTTACCTAGAATTCTTGATAACTAGATATAGGATTCTACCAAGTTGTAATTACACTAGCAGCTGTTTGTGCGTTGAAACAAAAATGTATACTTACATATCAAACTGGATTTCTACGATTTTCAAATGAGTGATTTTTTCTCAGCTTTTGCAGTATAACCTAACTTTGCATTAATTCTTGATCTTTTTACATATTTTTTTAACTATTATTTATAGAAATGTCTGTAATAATAAAAAAAACTGTATATAAAAATCGATGTGTGTATGTGTCCCCTTTGGACTTAAAAACGGCTGGAGCGGTTTGATGAAATTTTCGGGTAGCGATCGGAATTTCAACGCGAGTGAAGCCGCGCGCGTCTGCTAGTATTTAAAAACACCGAAACCTACTATAAGATAATTAACCATAATTAACCACTCTACAAGTCCAACAGTTATAAAACTATATAACTAAAATCTAATAAAAAGTAGTAACATTTGCTAAATACAAAAAAAGTTACAATAAAACTGGACATGCCAATCTATTTAACGTAATACATCATACTAATTTTATATGAAACAATTGTATAGGTATTCAATTTATTGCTCTGTTATTGCGTAACAGACCGACAAAGTAACACATTCCTATATATATATATATATATATATATATATATATATATATATATAATGTCTTTTGCAATAAAATTATAATTAATGAATTGAATAAAAATGTCGAATTTAATAAACATCAAAATATATAACACATCGAAAAAATATTTTTTTTTGTTCCTTCACCGAATGTAACGGAGCTGATCATATCTGCATTTTATAATTTTTTGTAGGTTATTCATTAAGTACCGTTTGTATATTTTTAATTATAAAATATTAGAATCGTAGGCAGAAAAAATGTAGAAAAATATCCGTTACGTTATAGTATAGTATTGTAATTTTATAGTAGATATACTAAATACTCATACTGTGGGCACATCTTTAAGGTCAGAGGTGAAAAAGGGTGACGATATGGAAGGAAAAGGAATAAGAGACGATTACTACCATTATTTACCAATCATGCGGTGCGCAATGATTGTGATAAATGTAAAAGTATACTAATGTGTAAAACCTAAGAATTTGGTTTTTGATCATCTGAACGCGGGCGGAGCCGCGGGAAAAGCTAGTGCTGCATAAAGGACAATCCACATACTTTAAATTGTCTACCATAATAATATTATTACTTCCATATTAAACTATTTTTTTATCTACACATATACAAATTTTCGCATTTATTCCTATTCCTATAATCATACGACATTACTATTAACATACGTTCAATGAAAAATCCATCGAAACTCATGTAATATTTCGTGTGTCGACACCGTTCTCAATTTCACTCAATACTCTATTGCTCCCGAATTCACAAGCGCCACTAACACTAATTGGTGCCAATGTTGGTCCCCGTACAATGTACGCCAGAAACAGACGTCAATTATAAACAAACATGAATAATCCCTTATATAATATTTTATATGTTAAATAGTTTGATCAAATGTACAAGCAGATTTTTTTATAGTTTCATATATTGTATAGATTTAATTTTAGGTAAATTGTTTCTAAATTATTATTGGTTGGTACCAATGTACCATTTGTTGAACTCGAACTAGCCGTAATAGTGTGTCGTGCCAAACTCGCATAACTGTGGAATTCGACTAACTGTTACTTGCATCAGTCATACACTCTCAATTAATAGAATTCACTTCGTTTACGTGACGTACTGTCGCACTGCTAGCGTATTTTATCATAATATTTTTTACGATTAACTAATAAAAATATAAGTAAATTAATATTGTTTTTATAAAAATATAAAGAAAATACAACCTTTTTAAAACCATTATATTGACATGAAACAATTTTAACATTATTATAATATGATTTCTCATATGTCAACAAAATAAAAAGATACTTTAAAATTGGATTTGGTTAAAAACAGATGGGTTTTTATTTAATCTACTTGGATTAGACTTTTGAGGTTAAGAGTATTCATTAAGGAAAATAAATATGAAAATCGGTTCACAATAGGCGTAACATGCACAAAAAATACACACGAATACATACATAGGTGTTCCACCTTTCGACAGTCGGTTAAAATAAAATGATATGAAACTATTAAAAGAGAAATATATATTCGCTTTAAATTTTTATATCAATCTTCATATGCTATATCCCCGCCATCGCTTTTTCTTCCACTAACAATAAGACCACACATTCGTACAACCAGGCCGGTGTGTCATTCGTGTAGTACAATTCGTCGCGCGGATCGACCCAGTGCGGCGCGTGCGCATATCCACTTTTATTTTACCTCGTTTGTGCTAAACGCTATATGTCAGACAATTAACTGACAAAATCGTTCGATTTCACAAAAAGTTGATCTCTAACCACCCATAAAGTTATAGCTTCTGTATATGATTTGCTTCAGTATTTGGTAAAAAATCTTCTGTAACTATTAATACATTTCAACGATTTTTAATTATGTATTAACTATGGATACTTTTTCAATACTTTGCACATTATCATTATTTTAAAAATATGAACTATGCCAATATCTACCACCATTGCTGTTTTAAGTTCAGCAGTTCCAATAAAAACCAATATTTCAATAATTCAATTTCAAACTCTTAAGTGTTCCATCAGGCAGTGTCTAAAGTCCAAACCAACCTAATGTTATATTGAATCACACATTGGAAACATTTTATCAGAGAATTATCCAAAAGCTGTTACTTAACTACCTTGAAACTTGGTAAAATAAGTGATTAATGATCATAATTTTGAATAACCAATCTAATTATCACGTTATTAATCAATTCCTGGTAAAAATCAATAAAAATGATCATTATAAACTAATTAAGTAATTACAACTTTGGTATTTCTGCCATATTAGACACAGTAACCCATGGTCAGGAGGGCAAGTCCACATTCCCACGTCACCTACACTCATTACGTCGGTGGCTCTGGCTTGTTTTTGTGCTCTACGTAATTGGTTCGTTGCATTCGGAACGCATCTGCTAGTTTGTGGGACTCGCGGAGATGTGCCACTTCTTTGTTGACCCAAACCATCTTGTTAGAATATGTAGGTACGTTGAGAATTAAGACGTTTTATATGATGAAATAATGAGCTTTGTATGCGAAAGTTTCTCATTTTAAATAAAACTATCTTTTCGGATTATTTCGTGGATTTATTTTGATTTTTGGTTCCCGACGTTTCGAATGCTTTACAGCAATCATGGTCACGAGAGAGACAAAGGTTTTAGATGTCTCAAAGGCATTATATAGTTACACAAAATAAAATAATTCAAAAATTTAAAAAAAATGGCACCAAAGCACCTTACAATATTTGTTAATTTTAAACAGCATTCGAAACGTCGGGAACCAAAAATCAAAATAAATCCGCGAAAAAATCCAAAAAGATAGTTTTATTTAAAATGTCAAATATTCGCGTAAATCTAAGAAAGTTTACTCATTTTTTTAGCAAAGGTAATGTTAACAGCAAAGTGATTAATATTATTGTTTGAACAATCATGGGTTTTATACACCGTGCTTTTACATGTAGTCATAAGATCATCAATTTGTCATACATTCACTCCTATCTACTGTTAGCTTAAGTTTACCGTAATAAGTAAGGATTGAATAATTTCTTTTTGATTAAGAGGTACAACTGTACCAATGTAATCATTCTTCTATTGGGACCAGTTTTTTTTTTAATTATGCTAATAGGGTAATTGCCGAAGTTATTGCCTAATATACACAAAAATCATACATAAAATTGATTAGGTAACTCCTCATTGTTCGATCACAAATGTACAATTTATAAATCACGTAACAAAACATTTAAATGCCGGCGTATTGAGTATCTTCTTTTTTGATATTGGTTAAAGCCATTACATTTAATTACATCCCATTACGCTGCATTTCGCTAAAATATTCACAGCTTCATTTGTAAATAGTAATTGTTGCATTAATCATCTCGTCCATCTCCATTTATATAGAAGCCTGAAAGTATAAAGTTGGAATGTGACTGAAAATGATGACTTCATCCATCACAGTTAACTAAGTCATTTGTAAGGCATCATTGCAAATACATTCGTTTCCTTCCATCAATATGACAGGAAAAAATAAATAGACTTCACGTGTAAGAGGTCTTGCTTTTGCTTATCGTCTGGCGTCAAAGGAAAAGCTGTGAACCTATCAGTTTTGTATTAAAAAGTGATTATATCTATACATATCTAAACATGTAATAAAATTGTAACTAATTCGAATCTGTACATTAAATATTTTTTGGAAAATCTGATTGAATTAATAGTCATTATTATCAATACAGAGGCCGAATCTATAGTTATCAGATTTTTGTCTGTTTGTCTGTGACCGCATCACGGAAAAACCACTGGACAGATTTTGATAAAACTTTCTATGATAATAGCTGGTTACCCGGGTCAACATATAGGGTACTTTATACCGCGGGAAAATATCTCATCTCTTTGAAATCTATTGTAGACGTTAAAACGTAAGTAGAAACGAACCCGGTTAGGAGCGGAGCGAGGGTAAGTCGCTAGTTTTATTATAAAAATATGTACAGTTGTACTTTTTAGGTACTTGAAAACGGTTTCATTTTATTTCCTCTTTGTTTTCAGTCGATATCGCTATAGTTCATTGTGTACGACGAGGGTGACAGATAAACTTGCAAGGTCCAAAACTTTTAAAGACATCAGGTAAAATATATATGTATACATATGACCAATATGTAAATATATCAAGCCGATGACCTCTAAGGCAATAAGCCAGAATTAGTATTTTCTAAACTAGTTCAACTAGCTTGTTAGGAATCTAAAAACATAAACAAAAAATTGAATATTTACCATAAAAATGTCGAAAGATCTAGTTTGTCGATGTTTTTTTTTGTTCTTAAATTCCTATCTGTTTAATAGTATTAAAATTTACAAAACAAATTTTAATTTTTACTGAATCAATTAAGATATATGGACAATTTAAATTATCATGCTACAGTAATGTACGGTAGCCATTACAAAAATAAATACAGCTACCAATACGTCAACGTCATTGATTTTGATTTATAAGCGGAACGAGATTGAGTAATGAGAGCCATTTAGTTACGCTAATATGTGCAATAAATTAGAATGTATTAGATTTTAAATCTCTAGCTTAGTGGTAGAACATTGAATTAAACTGATAATAATTATAAGGCATTGGTAGCCCAGTGGTAAAGCGCTCGCATGGGAAATAGAGTGTAGCGGACTCAAATCCCGGTGCTCGCACCTTTAGTTAGTTATTTCTAATATGTTTACCACTTGTCTTACGGTGAAGGAAAAGATCATGGGGAAACTTGCTTGTCTGAGAGAACCGAGCAAGTTTTCGAAAGACATATAAAGTGCGCCAACCCGCAATTGGCCAGCGTGGTGGACTATGGCCTGATCCTCTTCGTATTGAAGAGAGACCCGTGCCCAGCAGTTAGGACGTTAAAAAAAGCTGAATACAACTAATATTATAACGATTCACTAGGGAATTGTGTTCATATATTTTCGTAGAAATCATTTTTAAATATTACGACAAACTAGAATTTGTAAAAATAATTAGAATAACGGGTTCATTTCTTGGAAGTGCAGAACGTGATGTCGATTTTTTCAATGCCAGCAAATTAAATCGCTGACTATGTAACACATAAGTTGTCAAGCACGTTATAAGATTACTATGAAATCCGATTTAAACAATGTCATTACTCTTTTAGCTTCCTGTAGCAAAATTTGCCTGGCTTCCGCTTTATTCTGTCAATGAAAGTACATACATGGTATAATACAGAAGAATCTATTTTGATTTATCCTATAGGTACTAGCGACTCACCCTTCGCTTCGGGTTCGTCCCTAGACAAAACAAATCTATCCCACGGGAACCGTACATTTTTTGGGATGATATATAGCCTATATATAGCCTTCCTCAGTTAACGGACTCTCTAATGCAAAAAGAATTTTTCAAATTGAATTAGTAGTTCCTGAGATTAGCGCGTTCAACAAATCAAACTCTTCAGCTTTATAATATTAGTATTATAATATTAGTATAGATAATATTATAATTTATATGTATATGCATATATGTATATGCATTTTTTTTAATAATTACTGGCTGTAATTAAAAGTAAGTAGACGGTCATAACTAGCGGTAATTATACTAATAGTTCCTAAAAAAAACATCGATAGCCACTAAGTTTATTTTTTTTTGGAATCTGAATTCTTGAATTCTTCGAGCCCGAGTCACTGGCAAATTAAACATGTAAAATTATTTTTTTTTCTTGACATTTAATTCTTTATAATTAACCGTATATCAGGATTTATTAATTTATAATTTCATGTTGTCTAAACTTGTCCATTTTATTTTTGTAAAAATCCATCAGGTAAAGTTGGGGCAGATCTATAGTTTTCTAGCAGATGAGTCCCACATAACCTGTATGTATGCAGGTGTATTACCTAACTTCAAAAAAAGATCTTTTTAAGTCTAACTATAATATCTAGACTATCATAGTCTTGTTACTATTTCCTTAAGTTCTGATACAGTTGTTCCCAGCGTTTTACCGTAGCCGTGATTATGTACTGCTAATTATATTAAGATGAAGCTGACCCACTGTCACTTCCCGTCGACTTGCGGGCAATCAAAATAGCGTCTCTAAATAATTTACATACCGATCTTTATCATTTGATTACTATTTATATACACAGCTTTGAATAGAATTGATTAATTGTCTCACATTATAAAGAGGTTAAATTTGTTTGTTTGTAGGAGATTGTCTCGGGAACTACTGAACTTAATGTTTTTTCTCTCTCTTACACTTTATGTCATTCTAAATGAGACAGGTTGTTTTGTCGACGTATTTTACGAGAGTAGCTGTGGGTTAAAATTAGTTTGGAATAAATGTACCTAAATGAATTATACAATTAATAGATTTTTATTATTAAATATTGCTTTTTTTATTTCAATGTAATCATATATATGTTTTTTTACAGGTATGTGCAGCAACAGAGATTAGACTAAATTGGTATGTTTCTTTGTATAAATAACTGTTATATGGTTAAATTTAAACTGCATTGTTAAATTATGATAATAACTGACTAACCCTAAAAACTAGGTTACAGGTTAGGTCCCAAAGTAGCCTAGAAGTAGCCTTTTACATAGATTAATGTAGTGCTATTAAGTGGCTTAAACAAGTGAAAAATAAGGTTTAGTTTATTAGTTAAATAATCAGTTTACAGTTAACTTGCTGGTCTTATATAAAACATCACGTGCAAAACACCTACTTGCAAGTACATATTTGGTCAATGATTTCTTTGCCAAGGGGGTCATATTCAGTTCGAACCACGTTAACACAATGACATAGAGCGTCGTCACGCATAAGTGACAAAATCGTCGACATTCCGTCACAAACTATATGGCACGTAGCGTATCTTGTAGGTCAGGCCATTAGGGAAAATACGCGTCTTCACTAGGTAGCTTAGGACTGAGGAATTTTAATATCATTATTAGTGCATAGCAGCAAAAAATATTAATGCTTAATTAAAATACTAATTAATCGTAAACTGTCTAGTTACCTATATACTGAACAGGAATCGAGTTAACAATCTGTGGTAAGAAGAATGAGGCTCTTTTACTGAACTTAATTGTCATCATAAAGATCTGGCTCATTAATTTATTTATGTTTCAAAAGGTTATTACTTGATAACGTATCTTTACAACTGAAATAAAATCGTTTAAATTATTTGTCATATTGTACTCCTTTTCAGAACAGATACAGTGTAATAAAGATTTTGATGTAAATTCAAATACAAGTTAACCTATAAAATCCGAGCTAAAGAAATTATAGAAATAGTCAATAGAATACTTAATAGATAGCATCTACCATAATATATAATACACTATTGGCTCACCCTCGCTTCGCTCGGGTTCGTTCCTAGTGAAAAAAAACAAATCTATCCCACGGGAACCGTGCATTTTTTTGGGATAAAGAGTAGCTTATATGCTATTCCAGACTATCTATCTCTGTGCAATTTCATCCAGATCCGTTCAGCCGTTCTGGCGTGATTGACTAACAAACATCCATCCAAACTTTTGCATTTATATAGCAGTAAGATTTTGTGCATAGAAGTTAGGGTATGGGTATATTCTATTCTATAAATAAAACACAGTAAATAGGTATATAACTGACATTAGTTATATTTTTAAAATAAATTGTAGATTTATTTTTATATATATAAAATGTTCCATTTTCGGTAACATACTATGAAGTACAATAGTTCATATGAGACTAACCTAGTAACAAACGGACAAACATAAAAATGATACGACGTGTAGTTAATTGATATAAATAACATCGTCAAGTCTCGTGGCATACTGCTACGGGCAGGCGACCCAAATACCGGCCTAACGGTGCACTCTACCGGGGATAGAAGGATAACATCAGATCTGTTTTGATATACATGTTTTATTATACACGCTCTTATAGTGTTAAATATTAATGTATTATCTATAGTAAATACCAAAAAATATACAATTGGGGGATTTTTTGGCAGTTAGTAATTTGGAAAAAGTAAAACTTGATTTTGAGTAGGTATTTAAATATGCTTACTGAATTAAAATATAGGCGTAAATGTTAATAAGAACGGTTCAAAAATCTTTATTTTACACTTATCTTGGATGCATTTTCAGTAATACATCATATAACGGTTAGTATTGGAGATACGAGTAATATGATAACCTGCCTTAAACTAAAACTAATTTATTAGTAATAAGCGGCGGCTTTTACAAGTTAAACAATAGCATTATACCAAATGATATAGATAATTAACTCAAAAGCAGATATGCGCGCAATGACTAGTCACAAGGCCGAAAGCGTAAATTATCGAGAGGCGAATAATTCTAGCTAATTATGGTCCATACGCTACCGCTACCGTTATGGGAACGGTAACTCTGGTTCAACGTCACACTTGACGGTCCAGTGAAATTTGTAATTGCCACTCAAGTCGACAAACCTTGGAATCAAATCAGTTTTGGCTGTCGGATTGAAGGCAATACGAAGAGTTACTATTGATAGAGACGATATGACGCATGTCTCTTTTATGAATCTGTTCACTTTCCTATCATTTGACTATCGTTTCCAATAGATTCAGTAATAAAACCAGTAAATTAAAATATTCAAACAATTATAGTCACATAATGGTAAAATTATACGTTTTTACATCAGCTATTGTTATAAACACTGATAGTTTATTGTGATATTAGTGTCAAACTGACAATGTTTTAATATATGAAGATCCTATCAACTTCCGGAAGGAATATAAATAGAAAGATATTAAATTTTACCTTACTTCTACATTATAAATCATGGAAGTACACGGTGGAGATGGTCTATAAATAACGCAAGGGCAAAGGCTTCTCTAAGTGCGTAACGGAATTACATTTAACGAGATAAAACGGGGAATACGTCTGGTCTGGTGTATGAGTCATTGAAGATGGTCGATTGATATTTGCAAAATTATGCCTATGATTGTTAATTTATTAACTTCAGATGAAATGTATGCATTATTTAATACAAACAGAAAGAATTAACACTCATTGTAAATAGATGCTATCTAAAAGTCAAGTGCTTATGAGATCAAGGATAAGGCACGATATGTCACCATCAAGCAGGACATATTTACTGCGTCTTGACACTGCGTATTCACAGTTCGTAATTCTCTGCTATTTATTATATCTGTGACTGGTTGTTGTTGGGTACAAGTAATTTGCTGATATATTATAATTGTTTTTTTTTTTATTTTTGTTGTTTTTATTCGTATTACGTAATTCGTAAGTAATGTTTCGTTGTAAAAAAATTAAACCCAAAAATAATTTCTGGCTCCTACAATACAGTTATATGAGTGCTGGGACTAGAGAATTCATTTTATATCATTTGTATCTATAAAATTATATATAATAAATACATAAATAAATGGAAACTAAAAATTGGGAAAGCAATTTTCTAAATATTTAAAAACTTTCATATTTTAAGAAACCTACAGAATATAAATGTGAAAATAGTGAATAGTAATATAATGACAAACTAAAAAAAATAAGTATATAACGTTAAAAATATTACTGCGATGATATTGCTATTTAAAGTAAATGATAAAATATTTAAATTTCACTTGCAACAAAATTCACTTGATAAAAGTATGAAATTACTTGAGCCAGCGCATAAATGAAGGAACGCGTGACGGCTGCACCGTGACCTTGCGATTCTAGCTTTGAAACACATTATGTGGTGTATGCTTCTTATGTGTCGCTTGCACTGAATGATGATGACTATACAATCGCTTTAACTATGAAAATATTATACTATACTCTCTCTCAGAAGTTTTATAATGGTAAATCTTAAAAATTTCTTTTTCAAATTTATGAGAGTACTGCAAGGCAATCGTTTTGGACCGCTATTGTTGTTTACATATAAATGACACTATCAATATTATAAAAACGCACTATTAAATTTTAACACCTTCATCTGAATTTTATAACCAATACATGTTTTACAAAGTAAACCTCAAGTTTGTCGCGGTAAACGACTAACTGTACTTAATCTCCGTTAAATACGACCGATTTGAATACTCTCAATAAATCCTATTGCTGGCAGCTTTGTACGTGCGACATCGTTACCAATTTATGTGATATTACTGCCTCGGGTTTAAACTCAATCAACAATTGAATTGAAAACGGTGAGACGTGACTAACAAGACTATTATTTAGAATTACTATTGCAATTCTATCAAAAAGACTAATATGTAGTCGATCAGTATATAAGAATATTTGAATATACTTGGAAGAAGAAACGTAAACGATTTCATATCTCATGAACTAATAAAATTAAGAGATTAATTTAGATCCTTATAATTTAAGCAAACAAACCAATCGCATTCCTGAAACAGACATTGAATAACATGACGGCCCAACTGATCACCATATTAGATCAATTAGAGTTACAGATATACCAAGAAAGGGCCATAAATCGAAACCGCTATGGACACATTCTATCAATATTCTAACAACGCAAGCATTAGAGATTCCACGTCCAACCGACGAGGATATCTTCACAAACTTACAAACGGACAATGCGCTTGACAGTATTGGGAATATAAATATTATTTTATAACATGATGGCTTGACGACATATTTAGTAAATAAAAAAATATAAATTCTTTGTATCTTTTTAGTAATAGAACAAGGTGAATCGATGCGTTATCGATTATTATTCTTCTTTTTTGTTTTTTTTTTTTTATATATCGATTGTACATAATCAATATATATACAAAAGTCGGTTTAGTGTTCAGTCGTTTCAAATAAATGAATAATACCAAACTAGTGTTCTTTTTAGATATAAACCCTGCAATCTTTGTGGAAACGTTAAACGCCTGTAATGTAATACTTAACAAAAAGTACATACTTATATATTTTTTGAGGAATTTAGATAATCAAAAAAAGAGAATGTCTTTAATGGAAGGAAATTTTTGATTTCAAATGATGGGTTACATTAATCTTTCTAATATTATAAATGTGTAAGTTCAGATGGATATTTGGATGTTTGTTACTCAATCACGCCAGAACGGCTGAACGGATCTGGATGAAATGTGGCACAGAGATAGATTATAGTCTGAAATAGCACATAGGCTACTTTTTATCCTGAAAAAATGTACAGTTCCCGTGGGATAGATTTGTTTCCGTCTTTCTAAAGGCGAGCGAATCGAGAGTGAGCCGCTAGTGTATGAATAAGACATGCCATGCTAATAAATGTTGTATTAAGAAAATGTTATGGCTTCACACTTATAAAAAAAAAAATTATGGCTCCTATTAAAATCGCTTTTAGAGATTAGCTAAAACGAATAAGCGAATTTAAAAAAAAATATGCGTATTTTAATATTGTGGGCGAACTAATTATTGTACAATCGTTGTTAAAATAAACAGTTTTAATATTTTTATACAGTTATTCAGTACAAAGATCTCTATACTCAAATTAACGGAGATGGTGCTAACATTGTTTACGTCGAGAAGTTTACATGTTCTATTTAACAAGTGAATGAAAAGCGAAGGCGTTGTGTGATGAAGAGTTGCTTGAGTCGAATTGTAAGAAATTGTTGCAGAATTGAAAAATATTTTCCAAGGCAAACTGATTTCATTTTAATTTAATTCTCCGTATATGGCAAAAAAGATGACTTCATTTTAAAATTAAGTAAATTTAGATGGAATTTCTAAGCAGGTTTGGACATTTTTAATATTACAAGTAATTACTTTATAATAGCATATTTTACTAGTAAACATTATGGGTATTTATATAAAACCATAGAATATCTATATATATAAAAATCAATTGATGTTCGTTAATCTCGCCAAAACTCAAAAACGGCTGGACCGATTTGAATAATTCTTTTTTTTGTTTTGTGGGGAGTGTGTCAGGGGTGATTTAAATATAAAAAAAATTTGCGAAAACAAAAGAAAAACAGCTGGAAAATCAAAAAGTTCTGAACTGTTTATTTTGTATGGGAATCACTAACCGTTAAAACGTACCTAGGTTGAACATTACACAAAATGAATAACTTTATTCGGTTTTATTCAATCTGTTGAGGCAGTTCACCTCAATCATCTCGAATCTGAAAGCGCATACAATTTCAATATACTATTCTTTGCATCATAATTTCAATGAACTTTAAAGCACTCAGCTTTTATGAATAAGACGTATAAAGTCCATACATGCCTGAGATAGTCCATTAATTTTAGTCGGTAGTCGGCGCAGTGCATTGCCCTTGAAAGTTTATTTTGATGGCTAAATCCGTACATCATACGGCTGGCTTCACAATGTACCTCCAAATTATTAGTTACATCTGCTGACTGTATCTAAGGGATGTCTAGTTAGGATAGCTTGAGCGTTATGTCAAATATAAACGACCATTTAGTATTGAAAAAATGTAGCTGTTGATCAGATTGTTCTCTGATTAATCTAATTAATCTGATTTAGATTAAGTTAAATTCAAATTCAAAATTTTTTATACGGCATTATTTCATTTTTTATTTAAGATTATGAGTCTACATAAAACTTAGTGTAGTAAGTCTAATTAACTTAGCACAGTCTTACCGTGTATCAAAAAGAACTACCGTTAGTAACACAATTTTGCCATTTGTAAATAATACATGAACATAAATAACTTTTTTTTATTTTTATCTTATCACAAAACAAAGAAACAGTATGTAATAAAAAGGAAGAGAAGCAAAAAAATGTAATACTAGCGGCTCTCTCTCGCTTCGCTCGAGTTCGCCCCTAGCAAAACAAAAACAAACCTATCCCACGGGAACTGTACATTTTTCCGGGATAAAAAGTAGTTTATGTGTTATTCCAGACTATAATCTATATCTGTGCAAAATTTCATCCCGATCCGTTCAGCCGTTCTGGCGTGAAAGAGCAACAAACATACATCCATACATTCTTACAAACTTTCGCGTTTATAATATTAGTAAGATTGGCAACCCTATACATCCTGCTAATACCATTCATTTATTTCACTTCGACCGTGTTCTCGTTTGGGAATAGCGAAAGATATTTGTAAAAATTAATAGCAAAACTTTTTTTTTTATCGCTACTTTTTAACCGGATCTACACTAATCTGTCTAGGTATATTAGGCTTGTTTTGATAAGTAACGCTCATTAACTCATTTAACAGTATTTTTGCATTCAAATTTATTGTTTGATAAACGATTTTATCAACAGTTACTATCATCAACATTTTCACAGATTACATAATTATGCCACTCTTTATGCCTAAGTACCTACTACAATACCTAAACGTAAAAGCCATTACACGTATATAAGTCCACCTTATCTTGAATAGTGCCTGAAAAATCTATAACTTTATTACATGTCTGGTACAGTTAAAATTACGAGTTCTGACGTACATATACTTTATAAAATATATATTTCTAAGAAACATTTTACACGTAAAGACAAGTAAAAACCTCGTTAAGATGTTAGATGGAGCGTTAAAGTGTTAATTGCTTTACTAACTCCTGAACTCTTGTACTTAGTTATTTTAAGATGTAGGTATACAGGATTGATAAAATCTCTACTTCAGCTTTGTCCATTTTGCTACCGTTATTTTAGAAAATGTATATCTCAGTGGTCATTCGCTATCATTACTTTTATGTAAACAACGTTAGAGCTAACATTAAGTATGACATATATACATACATACTATATATGTATATACATACTAGCGACTCACCCTCGCTTCGCTTCGGGTTCGTCCCTGGACAAAATCTAATCTATCCCACGGGAACCGTACATTTTTACGGGATGATATATGGCCTTCCTCAATTAACGGACTATCTAATGCAATAAGAATTTTTCAAATCGGATTAGTAGTTCCTGAGATTAGCATGTTCAACCAAACAAACAAACGAACTTTTCAGCTTTATAATATTAGTATAGATGTACTCTATAGTACATACATACACTACAGTGTAGTCTTGAGATCGTAGTTGTTACGTCTAAGACGACATCCAACCTACATACCTTTAAGCTATAAAGGCATCACTAATACAACACTCGTATATTTTATGAAGAAATACCGCTGTCAGAATATTTTTTAGTAATGTTTCTAAACAAACGAATAGGTACGTAAATTCAATCATCGCTAACCGCTAAAACACGTCGAACAAAGCATACAAGGCGAGAGTAAACACGGTGTGTTTATAGTATGTTTACATTGAATTATTTTATTTTGAATACCATCGGGGCAAGGAACTTCTTTAAACATGTTATGAGCGTCTGATTTGGTATCGAAGGATTTCAACTTTCCAAACGAATAATTCGCTAACTGCAGCGATCTCAAAAAATTGTTTTAGAACGCTAAATATTGTTTTTTTTTTTTGATTGAATTATAAAAACTATTTGCCACACCTGTTCATACATCTACTTCTTACAATATATGTATCTACTATACAAAAACAACTTTAAGTACTAAGTACATAGGTATGCCATATGGTATGGCAGTCTCCGGCTCATAAACTATGTTAAAATGAAAAAAAAAACTCATTGACTGTTATTTGTTATAGCGTGACAAACCAACAAACATTCCGTACATTTAAGTAATCATAATTGTTCAGTGAGGATCATTTTCACTATATTTAAGTTGTTTCATAATACAATTCCATATGAACTACCACAGTATTATTAAAAGTATGTTATTAAGTATGGTACAAATAATAACAATGGAGATGTATCTCGTTACGGACCCTGGTCGAATCGGACTGCGTGACCATTTTTCAGTGGTTGAGTCCTATGGTATTAGCACTTTCGCTGCTCCTCAAACAATAACAATTTATAGAATTAAATGGTTTCCATTGTTCTATATATCGATTGCTTTCACATATTTTTATTACTTTTGGGATTTTGATAAAATAAAATATTTATTTATTGAAGTAAAACTGGCTAAGCTGGTGAATGCGTTACGAAAAATTGTACGTATGTACCTACGTTTCTTGCCATGGTAACCGTTAATATTGTCTGACAAATGATATTATATAATATTCTTTCCTTAAATGATATGCTATAAGTACATGATTGTAATATGCCTAATATGCATTTTTTTTATTATCTCACCTATCCTAATTATTTAAAACATAAATTGAATTTCATAAAGAGTATAGATAACCTACAGAAGTTTTACTTCTTGCGCGTGTACACATTCATACACGCACTCTTTAATATTTTTTTATTTAGGTATATTTTCTCAATTTGGCTGTATTAAAAACCTAAATGAAAAATGTAAACTTTTCAGTATACCACATAGAGTCTTCTAGGTTTTAAATTATAGTTATCCGCTTACTGCGCTAATGTAATTAACATATCCACATAAGAATTCGTTAAAGTATATATCAACTATTTTTTGCAGAATTTTTTTCTACGATATATCGGTATTTCATGTACACGCGAGAATTGTATCAAATTCTTGGCGAATTTACATAACGTCTCTTACTCAGAAATGCGCAGAAAATATTCTGTCCCAGACAAATATTTCATCTATTCCATTTCATGTAAATCAGTAATACCTGGTATACGTTAATAGATCGTACGTACCAGACCTGTGACTCCGAAATTCCTAGTTATTACCATTACTTGTGTTATTTAGGGTTGTCATCTGGGTCGTTCTTCTTTTCTTGCGACAATGAATTGGTGTTTCTCAGTTTTTCGAGTTTTTCAAGTAACAATATTTTGATTTCAGTGTTAGATATTTTTTTGCAAATGCATTTAATTTTCATTTGGATCATTTAATCTTTATTTTCATGCCCATGATGTTGTTTGTTTTATGGCGATTTTCGAGAAAACACTGTGACAGAGTGGTTCTTTTTCGGTAGGACATCATTATGAATTACTACTCTGTCACGGTATTTAATGAAAAATAAACACATGCAAAAAAACTATTGGCTACAGAAAGTTAAAGATTATTTAGTATTAAAAGGTATAAAGCGACGAGGATGTAAATTCGAATAATGAATACATAATAATCTATACTCTAATATGACACAAAATGAGGTGAGTGACAGATCATTGTCGCTAGAAAAGAAGAACGACCCATCTACAAAATTATCGTCAGAGTAAGTTTTTGTCTTAAAAAAATATATTTCGACGAATTTTACTAGAAATTAATATATTTTACCCAAAATTAACATATAAAATTGATTTTGCTTTATCTTCATCATAATGTCTTTATGTACTGCAAATACCTTTATATAAATTAAGTTTTTAAGCTATTTTGTTAGGTTGTTGAAATATTTTTCAATTAAAACATCTAGTTCAATGCCTTAATTAAAATGTTTAGCTTCATATTTTACTTATTTTTTAATTTATTTCACTTTAATAAGGCTATCTACTACGATTTAAATCTCTCCCGTGACCATGATCGCTGTAAAGTATTCGAAACGTCGGGAAGCAAAAATACTAAAACAATATAGTTTTATTTAAAATGTAAAATATTTGCGTAAATCTGAGAAATTATTATTATTTACTTCAAATTTACATTTAAGTAGAAAACCCTAGTAGATACTGCTATAGTACATATAAATTATACAGATCTAGCATCTCTAAGATTTCACCCTTAACACCTCATCAATAAAGATCAAGATAGCTAAAACGGTTACCAAATTCTATTTCTCGTAAAAGCGGGTTCAAAAGCTATCGGTATTCATAAGAAATAGCTTCTAATTATTATTTATAGTATGTTATTTGGCTACCTATAATATTTAGTGTATACATTTCATTGAGTGTATACATTTGACTTAATGATCGTTTAAAACGCTGGAATTAGAAACGATTGTCCAAATCAATAGATCTGGTGTTTCTTTAGATAATATGAATATAAAGGTGTTTCTTTAGATAATATGTAGATTATTTTTTAACCTTCTATATTTATATTATTTTAAAAATACATATATTATAAGTAAGATTCAAATACAGCGTATCTTGAAGTTAGAATTATTATTTGATGAAGTTTTTCCTATTAACTGGAACGAAATAAATAATAACACTTATATATTAAACTAGCAGAACACGCGGCTTCACTCGCGATCAAACTACGAATAATACGAAATTTCATGCAAATATGTCTAAGGAAGAAAAAGTTTCATACAAACATTTATAACCTACTAGGAACGAACCCGAGCGGAGCGAGGGTGAGTTTGGCCTGTGCGTTGATATATCAGTCAATCACTTTTGCCTTTTATATATATATAGATAATAATTAAAAATAAAATGTTTGAATATTTACGATAGGTTGCTAGATATATGAACTCTGTATCCATATTCGCGGATATTGCGACTAATGATCCGTATTCGTATTCGTATCCGCGGATATACATTTATAACGATCCTGCATATCACTGGTTTTAACGAAGCATTAGTGAAATCGAGGCCGAAAATGACAGAA
This sequence comes from Fabriciana adippe, assembly GCA_905404265.1. Lineage (NCBI taxonomy): Eukaryota > Metazoa > Arthropoda > Insecta > Lepidoptera > Nymphalidae > Fabriciana > Fabriciana adippe. The sequence continues at coordinate 12,702,197 of FR990004.1, forward strand.
ACGTCTGCAGGACTAGGGTATAGGTACAAAAAAATATGACCTAAGGCTCAAAGATGAAATGACTTGCATTGTTTATTCAACGCAGCGCATAAACACAAAAGAGTTTTCAAAATTTCTTATCACAGATAACCTGTCTCACGTCCGATAAAAATTTACTTGTACTACGTACGAGATAATATTTGGATTTATTTCTCAAAAGTACCAGAAGAAAGTTGTCTTAGTTGATAAAAAGGTAGCATTTATCTGACGTGTCCAAATTTTGATAGTTATCTATATCAAAACTTATGCGTTTTAAAATAATAAAAAGATTGATAATCTATTTTTTTCATTGAAATAATTAGTATAAGAAAGAAAGAGAAGCAGAAGCTGCCCTTGATATTATTATAAATGAATTGATGAAATCTTGCAATGTACCGGTGAAAGAAACGTAGGGTTTAGTTAAGGCTTTTTTTAAGTTGGGAAATGCATTTCGCATATCACCTGTAGACATATAGGTGGTTATTTGTAACTCACTGGCTAGAAAAGCCAGTACTACCCACTAAAATCCAACAAATCCTTCCCCACCTAAATGGGGCGTCGCAGGATCGCTTACGTACTCAACTACGACGCCCCGACGGCAGGTCTGCCGAAGCAGACTACAACAACTATGGGGTTGCTCAACAGTCCACTCTGATCATCAGTGAAGTAACAAGAGCAACCCGCATGGTACACCGCCCACCAAAGTGGGTCTCCACGCTAACAAGCCCCCCCCCCCCCATCACGACAAGGTGAACGCACGTTGGGGGGGAGAGTTTAGTTAAGGCCCAAGCGAACTAGGGCGAATTTTTACTGGAAAAGTAAAAACCATTATCTTACTTATGGAGAGATAAAAGTTACTTAGTTTAAAGACATTTTCATTGATCATAGTCTTGTTAGATGATTACGTCATGATAATAACTAAAATAGAACATAAAGTACTTAAACATTATGTCACAAGCAATGTGAATGTCTTACATAACGTGAAATACCTTAGATCGAGATAGTCGTTTAACTGGCGCTGACATTGGATAATGTTAGGATTTATATCTATATGATATATATGTATGATGCTAAACTAGAACAAGTACGAGATCTGTTTTTAAATTACTTAAATAACAGATATTTCAAGCTTGGCTTCTCAGATTTAAGCTAGTTTTTCTTAATCTATTTTAATAAAAATTAAAAGGGAAAATATGCGTTCCGATTCCTGCAAATTGATGTTGAAAATGTTTGAATCACACGCTAACTAAACGATTGCTAAATCCGTGTGCGAGTTAAGTATAAAAAGTTAAATTATATGTATAAATTGTTCCTATAATATTTTCATCATTGGTATCGCGCCTGTATTGGAAACGCGAGCTATAGTAAAGATTACGACGTTGAGATAAAATTTATATTGCCTTATCAAAAACGTACACTTGCTGCAGAAGCTACACAAGATTTTGTAATGATTCATAAAACGGAAAATGAAACAAAGTTCGTTGCAAAACTATTTCGCAGACACCGTTTCGTTTTTGTCTGTCGTGTCGTAATGTAGATATTGAATGAACTTATATAGGTAATTCAAATTTTAAGATCCATATATTTGACTAGCGACTCATCCTCTCTTCGCTCGGGTTCATCCCTAGGTACGTTTTAATTTTTTTGAGCAAAACCCTAATTCTTTTTCTAAAATAATAGTAGCCTAAGTTACTCCTTATAATATCAGCTATCTGCCGGTTAAAGTCCCGTTAAAATTGGTCCAGCCGTTTCGGAGATTAGCCGGAACAAACAGGCAGACGGACAAAAATGTTAAAATTTGTGTTTTTCTTATAAATATCGTATATAATTCCATTTGCATTTAATATTAAGCTGTTATTTTGTCATTACAAACAGACACTTCAATTTTATTTATCTGTATAGATTTTAAATGAATCAAAGTGCAAAGAATGTTATCTGACTATATTAGGACGCGCCGATCCCGTTAACCTACATTCTAAGAAGTTAAATGAAAATACACACCCAATTAGAGTAAAATTTTACTAAATAGCTTTATAATTATAATATCCTAAAAAAAAATATATCTTTTACTAAATTAAATAAGACAATGTACCATGGTGTCTTTAACCTTGTTTTTTTTCTTTTAGTTATTTAATAGCTGATTTCATTGTATTTATTTAACCACTAGTGACTTACCCACGCTTCGCTCGGGTGCGTCACTACGCGATACGCGGTTTTTTCGCAATTTCTATTGTTTTAATTTTTTTGCGCGGAACCCTAATTATTTTTCCAAAATAAAAGTAGCCTAAGTTACTCCTTATAACATCAGCTATCTGCCAGTGAAAGTTCCATCAAAATCGGTCTAGCCTTGTTTTTTTCTTATTAAGTACCATTTATACTTTCATATACATTTAGTAAAATACTGTATATATTGACATTACAAACAGACATCAATTTTATTTATTTATACAGATTAGGTACTACGATAAATTAGTAATTTAAAAATTATACAATACTGAACGAACCCTTCCTCCTTTAGAAAGTCGAATTTAAAATTTATATTTATAAGGAAGATAAGGTACGCTATTTTATTAGAAACTTCACGGATGCAGTATCTTTCAATAAATTCCGGTAGTTTCCTATCTAAGCCATTGTTTCGTGCTGTTAATAGGTATCTCGTATAATATTTTCTAAATAACAACACTCAATGAGAATGCTGACATCTTTCAATTCGTCCATTAACGTCAAGTACATCCCTTAAGACTTGAGCTTATCGACTTGAGCTTTTATTTAACAGTCTCATAAAGCTTTTCTAATCTGTATTACAATGGAATAAAGATGACAATAGTTTATACTAAAATGTTTTTACTGTTACCTTGTTAAGCTTTTTAGCAGAATGTTAGTCAATTTCACCCACACATGACCGTAAGCGGTCTGAGAATGGTAGTTGCAGTCAATTGTGCAGATTATGATGCGGTCCAAAAATATAAACTATATAAAAAATTGTCGTGAGTTTACAGTTCGTTTTAGGTGTATCCTTTATGTAGGTATATTTTAACTAATACGTGATAGTTTCTTAGATTTACGCGAATATTTGACATTTTAAATAAAACTATCCTTACGGATTATTTCGCGGATTTATTTAGATTTTTGGTTCCCGACTTTTCGAACGCTTTACAGCAATCATGGTTACGGCCCCACGGGAGAGACTAAAGTTTTAAACGTCTCAAAGGCATTATATATTTGTTACAGACAGCCTACCCACGAAATAACAAAATGGATTCAAAAAATACAAAAATGGCACCAAAATACCCTACAATATTTGTTAATTTTAATTTCATACATTTTTATAATTTTAAAAAGTTTTATAATTGAATATGAAATATTATTTATTTAATTTTAGCTATTATTATTATTACATTTTTTTAGAAAACATTATTAATTAGTAATTTTATTACTAACTAGCAACTCACCCTCGCCTCGCCCGGGTTCGTCCCTAGCTTGATTTCCCATACAAACTTTCATCCCCATTTTCATCCCCTTAAGGGATGATTTCCGGGATAAAATATCCTATGTCCTTTCTCAGGGTCTCAAACTATCTTTTTAACAAATTTCATCTAAATCGGTTCAGTAGATTCAGAGATTACCCCTTACAACACCACAACCTCACAAACTCACAAACTTTACCTCTTTATAATATTAGTATAGATTAATTGTCAATTGCACACCATAAAGTGTTATTATTAATTTTTTAATTGTTACGTCGTGCGTATTTTGTTTCTCGTATCTAATAACAAATCGGTTTACTGTGTTTTATGTTTATTTTAGCTTTTAAAGCTTATTAAGCGCATCGAATCCGCGACCTTTTGTTATTAGAACACCACTAACTTACTGTACCTTTACTTTACTTTATATAATATTATATATACTGTACATAATATAAATTTTATCCAACTTATAACCTAATCCTAAATTGTATTATAAATTAAAACCAAGCTTAGGCTTAGCTTGTTCAGGCTTATAAACTTAATTGGATAGCTTAGCCTACACGTAATTCGAAAGGAGGTTAATCTTCGAATGACAGATATAGCGTTTTAATAGAAAGATCAAAATCAAAAACTGTCACAGAGTAATTGAAATAAAGGCCTTATAATATTAATATTATAGAATTTGTAACGGGTGCATTTCTAATCTATTTTGCCGCCTGCGTTTAAACAGCTTTAGTGAGATCTGGTTTGCAAACCCGCAAATGTATCAAACATAAAGTTCATTCATTGGTCTGGTTTGAATGACACAGGTACAAACGTAATTTACATATGCTATTTGTTTATATCTATGTCTCTAAATATTTTTGGTCTCGCTGTTGGAACCTATCACGGCGACCCTGCCGGCAATCAGTGGGCAGGGTACAGTGAGACTAACTCACTAAAACAATAGCGGAACTGTACGTCGCGATAGCAGGATGTTGTAGGACTGTATGCACTAAGGCTTTCAGTCTCGTAATATTTACGAGTCCCGGGAAAAAAAATCGAGACTCGGTGTGGTCTCGAAATTCCCGGGAAAAACGAGACTTTCGAGACTACTTCAAAAATTGGTTTCATACTCATATGCTAGTCTGTTAGGCAGTCGATGCAAGGTATTTCAATGAAGTACTTTATTATTCATACTATTACAAACTCAAATACAAGTAAAATTAACAATTATTAGGTCCTTATATATAAAATTGGCGATTTTATATGGAAAACACAAAACGAAAAAAATATTTTTTTATATTTAATCAGTCAAAGCATTGTTATCTATGCACTATTGTATTTTTTTCCTTGCAGAAATTGTCCAAATTCCGAAAAAGCGGTAATCTGTTTAAGCAAGGTATGGGGAGTACGATGGGTGTCGGTAACATTCCAATCGCAGCTCCTCTAATTTAGCGACTGTCTGTTATGCAGTGTGTGGTTTAATGTTTTCCTGAAGCAACAGTGGGCTAGAGCAATTGACCAGTCTCGGTTGCTTAACGGCTAGCTTTTCCATCATGATTTGCAATTGTACACAATACAGATCTTGCCGTAATCGTCTGGCCAGATCTTAGACCAGACACTTTTCAGACACCAGTACCTTTTCCTGAGTATGAGTGAACTTTCGCTTGGGGCAGGAATTCTCTTGGATTCAACCATTGTGATGAACGTTTCCGATTATTGTAAAGGATCCGATGCAATTCAAAATCCCCTCGTTATTGTGATGGTTGAGTAATGTGTATGTTGGTGTGCTTCACTCAATTCATGCGGTATCCATTTTTCTAACTTTTTCACTTTTCCAATCTGTTTGAAATGAATTAAAATAACTTTATCACTCACATCGAAGCTTGCCGCTGACTCTGGCGTGGTTTGCGTTGGATCTGTTTCCACGATCACTTTTAATTCTTCATTGTCAATTAAGGTCTTCGGTCATCCACGGGGTTTTTTATTGGTCAAAATTTCCAGAACAAAAACGTTGGAACCAAAACCGTGTTTTCTTTTACAGTAGCTTCCCCATACAGATCATTAATTGTTCAAGCTGTTTCTGCAGCGCTGGTGCCACGGTGGTATTTTAAGTTTTCCACATTGTGAACAGAGTGATTCAAAGAAAAATCAAATGGCGCGAAACCAAATGAATCTCTAAATTTGAAAAACAAATACACAAGCCTAAAATTGAAATAAATTTGAATTTGAAATTCTTAACAAAACGCCAGATATTTGAGATCAAAGTAGCCAGTTAGTCAAAACGCCAATTTGATATGTAAGGACCTAATATTTATGAGTTTTTTTTTTATTTTTACGGTAGGCACGTAAGCACAAAGAGTATTTAATGTTCTTTCAGACAGAGGATCTGATTTTATTACAAAACTTCTCCAATCGACACTCAACAAACTCTCTGTTTCTACGCTAGTATTAGATAGGGGATAGATATTAAATAGTTATATAGCGATGGTTTAGTAGTTCCCTCTGTGGTCTTATCCTAAGTTTCACTTTATAGTGCTGTGCACATACCGTACGCCGCAACTGGAATAAAAAATTGTAAAAAAAGTTAAGTCTCGAAAGTCTCGTTATTCCCGAGACTGGCGGTAACAGTCTCGAGTCTCGAAAATTCGAAAAAATCGTCGAGACTCTCGAAATTTTCGAGACCGAGACTCCCGGGATGAAAGCCCTAGTATGCACACACACTACATCGACCTGATGTCACTTTACACCTGGATGCGGTCAGAGCAGGTCACTAGTACCTCAAAAAGGTTAATATATGAAGTAGTATATGTATAGAATTTAGGTCAAAAAATTTAAATCAACTAGATGTGATGAAGTAATGTAATATATTTAAGATAGTACAATATACTAAGAAATTTAACATGTAATATATAATGTTGATTGTGGCTAAAAAATATGAAATAGCCTCGAGTTGTAAATGTCGGACAATTTGATTTGATCTGTTACGTTAATGACGGTGGAACAGCCATAGAGAATGTTAATTTTTGTTGCGAACGGTCGGCAGGTCGTTGCTCTCAACCATATTTGACCATAGACTATGAGTATAGTGTTGTTGGTTAACAGAGCGTGTATGAAGGCCTTTATTTGAATGTTAGTTCGTAGAATGCATCACTGATTTATATATTTTGATGATGGATTCTATTATTGTGCAAATTTAAATATTTTTAAACTTAATTTTAGAAACTCTAAAACTTATCAAAATTTATTACTGTTCAGATGTGACACTTTTATTAAGTGAATAATTAAATCATAAATCGATGAAGTATTGCTCTAGATTCAATCCTTCATTATATGCAACGTAAATTGCACAATGTCCGTCAACTTGGACGCGTCCTTACAAAATCCGCTATGAAATATTCAACAAAGGTTGTGATTTTTAAATGTCTATTCGTATTCAGGTTGAGATTCTGTATCACACCTGTTTTGTAAGCAATTTACATGGCAAAATGCCCAAACACTGACATAATCATTTCGCAATTTAACCCTACATTGTGATATTGAAGCGCTTATGAAGTGGTTAACTTTGTAGGTTTAAACGATTATTTTTCAACTTTCCATGACCGAATTTTTTTATAATTATCCAATCTGTTGTACATACATACATACATATTATGAATATTAAATTATACTTTATCATTTGTTACCTTACACCTGATGGGCCTCTGCACTCAATGGCTGTAAAGTAATGAAATTATATTGGTTTTCTTTAATCAATATTTTTGTTTCACGGCGTAATTGATTATTGAATAAACTATGAGAATTTCTGAACAACATTATAATGAAGTGGTTACGAATTCAATGAAGAGTCTTACCAATTCTAAAAAATAAATATTAAAAAATACCGTTAAATTCGCTACACTTATCAAAGCCTACAACAATACGGTATCCTTATATGTATATCTTTGCCTTTCGTTAAATATTAAAACCTTACGCATATTGGTAAGGGCCCTAACAGGAGACAGTTGCTTAAACAAGCACATGTTCAACCTTAGGTTGACTGACACACTTGTCTCGAGAAGATGTATGGAGGCAGATGCAAAGCCAGTTCATCTTCCGGGGGAGTGTGGACGCATCTAGAAAAACAATTTTTAGACCCAGATGGAGTTATGTAGTGTATTCCTAAGCAAATCCTGCAGTTTATTACAGCTGTCGTACAGTGGTTTACTCTAGTTCATTATGCGGCGACCACAATAGACCAGGAATAGGTAGTCGTAGTGATACTCTATAGCCACAACGAAATGAAAAAAAAAATGTTAATAATATGGGTTAAAGTATGAAATTACCGATTTGTACTGAAAAATTGAAGTTCGTTTTTTTTTTAATTTAACATATTTATTTTATAAAAATAATTACCATTATTGTCTATACATTGCTGCCATCTATAGGAAGGTCATTTATGCCTTTGCGATAGAACTCTGGTGATCTAGATTCGACAAACTGTGTGAAAACATTTTGTACTGCCTCCTGAGAAGAAAACTTTTTATCATCAAATAAAAACTTACTTGATATATGTCAGTAAATACGCAAGTCATTAATAAAAAGCTTTTAGAACAAATAATTTATAAACACAATCATATATGATTGGTATAATTGTCTTCTATTAGTTTTAATAGGTGATAAACCTAATTCCTTAAATCAATTGTTTCAATATCAACCTCATAAATTTCTTGTGGTCGACATTGTTGAATTCCGCAGTTTTGCTTCATTAGTCTCTATTGTGTTACTATTTATTGAGAACGTTGTAGGCAATGGGTTGATTGTTGGTAGTTTAATTTTAGATTTTCGATCCATTTAGAACAGACTTGAGTTCATGCAAATTAACATTAATGTCTTAAATGGAACTCGATATTATTTTAGAGTAAGTAAAATACATTGTTTCAATATTACGTATACCTATCATTTAAAGCAATAATTAATCTACTGCAAGTATAGGATTTGATCCCGGTCGATTTTTCTAATCCCGCGATTTCGGGATTATCTACAATTAATCTCGGGATCCCGGGATAGTCCCGGGATTGTATTGACATTTGTATAGCTTGTAGTCTACAAGCTATACATATGTCATTTTGAAGTCCTAAAATGTATTTAACAAAATTTTCTGTCCACTTCAGATAAAATGTATATAATACACATGGTGTCACTTGTATAATTTGATTGTAAGCTTTTAAAAACTCTGCTTCAAGTGTATCTGTAGGTTACACTTGAAGACTCTTGAATGGTTCCCATAAATTTCAATTCTTTTGAAAACAACCGTTGTTTTTTTATACGACTGCCTCATGAACAGTGACAGTTTTTGGTCACTAATTTAGGTTAGAATCATTTCACGAAAGTCCCCTTAGTAAACTAAAAGACAACTACTGTAGAGGAGTTTGACTATTTCCTTACCCGGATACTTTTCCACTCAAAATCTCATTTCCTGGGGTAAACGTGACCCGACTACCGTTGAAAATTAATACATGGCGTATAATTTCCATGATAACCTCAAACCTCATACACGACGTTAGCATAAGATGCATATCGGTTGTCTAAAATTTCACCACACTCTGGCACCGCACGATTGCACTTTCTAGAAACTTCCGGCATCTATATTTTAAGTAATTACAATAAAAATATACTCGTAACATGAGTATAGTGACGGTATGAGACAGGAAATGTCAACGCTCAGACCAAAGAATGTACCTAATTAAAAGTTGAAATGACTATCCGACTGCTTAATTAATTTACAATTATATAAATTAGATGAATTATATTAAAAAATGGCTGCGAAATATTTATAAAATACCGATTTATGATTAATATTAGTGTGACCATTCATTTTCATAAAATTGAACCTTTCTTTTTTCTTTAGGTGACATTTAGCCGTTTAAAAGTAAAAGTTTATAATTGCATAGAATGATGCGCTAAACTGGATAGTTGGTGGACAAGGCGTGGCCAGGGCCGAAATATTCATAATCGAGCCTAAGAGAAAGTTAATAAACAACAGTTATTACTTATAAAAACAATTTAACGTTCAACACGTAACAGGTACATAGTAAATAATTTAGAGTTATTCAATCAGAAACCTCTTTCAATTTTCTTTCTTCAATACCATATACAGGTAGAAATAAAAATTCTAATTGAAATTACAACAAAGTACGAACCCGACGAACTACTTTAAAATCAAGGGCCCCAAAATCAATCCATCAAAACAAGACGGGAGTGGTCCTACAAAAACAAAACCGGCTATGCATACCATCGTCCTTAGGAGCAACAGCCGGCATGTGGCCTACAGTTAAAACCAAGGTCGTTTGTGTACCGCTTTACAATCTTATTCTTCTCTTTTTGTACCACCTTTCTTCCTTACCGCTTCTCAAAAGTTATATCTCTCGATTTTGGGCATACAAAAAGCAACTTAAAAAGCACGTGCCATGATTGAAATTTGTTTGTATACGAACGAAGAATTTCAAAGGTCATCGAGGCTACATGTTGTGTTCTTTTTTGCAAAAGCTTTTTTTCGAAGTCGAAATGATAGGTTATGTTAGCCCAGGCGAGTCCATTTCTTGGTTGAGGCCGGTGAAGCAAAAGTAAATTTTAAGCTCTCTAAAAACGACTTTTTTATTGAAGCTTATTATTTATGTATGCTATTTTATTAAATTGCGTACGAGTTGTGAAATTATAACTTGAAATATTATAAAAGTAATTTGGTAAGATCTTGAAACATCTCTACACTTGCTACCAAAATAATGATCTAATCTTTTAAATATTGAATATATAATGATGAAACTTGTTCTTACGTCGATTACGCTTTAAATGCAATTGACCAATCTAGAAATTCTATATTAAATTTGCTCAACTTCAACGCTACATGTTCTAAACCAGTAGTACCTGGTTGCTAGGCAGGTAGTATTTCGTCACCGGAATGTCTAGTATCGAATACCAGTGTCGAGAGACGACATGTGCAATGCCTTGTAGGGTCTGAAAATATGTTTGTTCAGAACTGGAAATGGAATTTTGTCGGTTACTTTATTTGGAACGTTTTTACTGCACTTGTTACTTCTATTTGAAAATATAGTCTGTTTTATTAGTAGCACGATAATTTAATATATCGGATTTTGCTAGCTTCTGAAACACTGTTCTAATTTAGGAGTTAAGGCTCCATGGTATTTGTAACAGTTGGTATATATAATAAAAACTTTTTTATTTCTACGGCGAATATTTGCATGTTTTTGATAATGATGATTGCTCGATCGGTAGCAATTAAGTAGTGAGCTGCTACCTGGAACCGATTATCACGGCAGTAAATTATTTAACCATTGGATAGTTAAATTAATAAAATATAATAATAAAATAACAAAAAATATAAAAACTTCTTAATATAAAGATTTGCATCCTAAGTGGGTCCTTACTCTCACATTAATTAATGGATGAATTTATCGTCTATAGGGATCGTTAATTAATTAAAAATTTAAGTTGACAGAAAAAGTTGTTTGTTTTTACACTCTGGCCTTGAATGGTGTCGTATGTTGTTGATCGACCACTATATTATACTAATTTGGGCCCAAAAAATCGAAAGCTGCAGTTGTTTTATACTAATTTGAATTTTAATGGTACAGTATCGTGTGGTTTGAAACTCGGACTGAGTAGGGCCGAACTTGCGGTTTCATGAAAGTCGACACAGCGAAAGTGGTTTATCGGGATTGAAAGTAAGCTCTTTAAGTAGTTGACAAAGTCCTTTGAATTCGTTCGCTTTAGGAAATAGATCATTAATTATTATGTATAAAGACATTATGTAAAATGTGACTTGGCCCTAGATAAATCTTTACTGGCCTTTATCATCAATATTAGTGATTCATATGGTACAGTTGTCATTGCTTTTAAATTGCATATTTTAAATACCACGCCTAGAGCTTCATTCGTACAGTGAATCATATTGTCTATTTGAACATGGACTAATAAGATGAGTAAATGCTAATTTATCATTACATAGCACATTAGACATTGAGCGCAAAGTGTACTATATTAAAAGCTGCCAAATGTCTGCTTTATGTTACGTCTCCATTCTAGGACTAAAATTACTGTAATTAGTTTTAGGTGTACAATATTTTTTAACACTGTTTAAAAAAATCTTACTAATATTATAAATGCAAAAGTTTGTGTGGATGTACTCTCTCTCTCTGGATGTTTGATACTCTTTCACGCAAAACCTACTGGATGGATTATGATGAAACTTCACAATAATATAGCTCATACATCAGAATAACATATATGCTACTTTTTATCCCAGAAAAATGTACGGATTCCGTGGGATAGATTTGTTTTTGTTTTTCTAGACTCAAACCCGAGTGAAGCGAGGGTAAGCTGCTAGTCTTATATAAAATACACGACTTTTTATATCCTGAAATCTATTATTTAGTAAATTGTCTATAAATACTATATACATTTATGTAATCCTACTAAAAAGTGCATATTCCACAACATATATTTATTACCTAATCGCTAATGCAATGTTATCTCCGTTATTAACTCCATCGTCTAACAAGTTATAAGTCAACATAGTGACAAAGTATTAATTAAATTATGTCGCATACATATATTCTATGATTATCATCATGTAATGAGCTGGTGTTATGTAAAATATTATGAAAGGCTTAGCATAGGTATTATTATAATTATTAACATTTTTCCATGTTTTCCACGAAGTTATCTCTTTTTCCGTATACTAAGCTAACGAGATAATTATAAGACCATTTATTAAGTAAAAGTATTTTGCAAATTGAATCTACTTAAATTTTTGAATTGATTACGTCAATTATTATATCAAAGTTTTAAAACTTCTTAAAAATGCTGTTATGCTGTAAAAAAAGTAATCACAGGTTGAAATTTTTAAATTTTATAATCTTAGTCTTGGATAGATGGCATCTTGACTTAGATATTTCATTAGGCGACGGCTACAAATGCGTTCGTTGCTGAGGCTGTTTATTATCCGTTAGACGTGTAAATTTTTATCTTTCTACAAGTAAACGAAAATTAGTGTCTGGCATGTATCATAGCTTGTTAAAGAGATACCTTCTGTCGCCATCTACTCGAAGTACTTTACCACGTTCCTCAGTGGTTTTGATTTTTTTTATTCGCAAGTTTAAAATTATACCACTTCAACATGACTTGACGAGTATAATTAATGCTGTTTTACGTTCGTTTGTACTATTTATAGTAAAATTACTAAAATTATTTGTTTAATGATGAGCCTTTACAACATATTGTCTAAATAGCTCAGGGATCTTGATGTATACTACGTTCTTTGCCCGCTTAGAACCTACATATATTATAACTATATTGTTATCAGGTAGTCTTTTATTTTTAACTTTGCCATCATAATTCACTACAATTAAGTTAATTTATCCGGACATTCTTAAAACAAAAGGGATAAACACGGATTAAATTTTCGTTTATATAACACCAAAAAATACCAGGAAAAGATTGACCTTCAAATGTTTATACTGTAGCCGCAAATCCTTTATGTATGACAACGCGGCATACAAAAAGCGAGTGGTCACCCGCTAGCATGCTCTGCGCGTGCGCATCCCGTTACGCTAGCGTTTTTGCGTTGAATACAGCTATGTATAGGGTTGACAAGCTTGTTTCTGATGTTAAATGTATGTAAAAAATTGTATTAAATAGTATAAAAAGTACATATTAATAATAATATATTACTTTTCAAATAAATTATGATGATATTATTCATTTATTCTCTTCATGAATTGGCTTTTATGTAATAAACATCAATTATAATTTCCTCAACATGCAAATATAACACTGATTTGTCTGTCAAAGCAGAATGCACGGAATTTTATTAATTTTAATATTTTCAATTTAGTACGTGGCAACCCTTGCTAGCCATGTGTCCCATTCGCGCTTCACACCAATACATGACAGTTATCAGCAGATCTAGCCAATACGACTGAATAACAACATGAAACGTGAAAACGTGCGCTTCGAAAAATATGGTTTTATCTACATTATTGTTACATTATCCCTAAGTACCTACTACATATATACTTTTAGGCTAAAATGTACTTTAAGCAGAGATATATTTTTTTAAAGTCAGGTGAGAATTTACTACTGATAAGAATTTAACAGGTTGTATGTATGTATGTATTCAGCCCTTTTTAACGTCCCACTGCTGGGCACGGGCATACCTTCAAAAAGAGGGGGATCAGGCCTTAACAGGTTACCCAACGGATAATCGGATTGATCATAGATCTATCCTGGATTAAAAGTAGCCTACGTCACTCCGGCCCATAAACGATTTATATAGAAAAAAATCACCGTGATCTGTTTCTTTGTGAACGAAGGACAAAACAACAATCTTCCATCTTTATAATATTAGTGAGCGATAATTTTTACTCATAATAATTGTCCTTAAGGGCATTAAATATAAAAGAATTACATTTAAATTTATATTGCACTAGCGACTCACCCTCGCTTCGCTTCGGGTTCGTCCCTAGACAAAAACAAATCTATCCCACGGGAACCGTATATTTTTCCGGGACGATATATAACCTATAGCCTTCCTTAGTTGACGGGCAATCTAATGCAAAAAGAATTTTTCAAATCGGATTAGTAGTTTCTGAGATTAGCGCGTTCAACCAAACAAACAAACTCTTCAGCTTTATAATATTAGTATAGATTCAATTCGTTGAATATAGGAATATGAAATGTATGAATCATAGGAAGAAGTAATGAGGTGAAATTATTTCTCCAACATCCTAAGGATAGCGAATTATTTCCAAAGGAAATTTAAGCTTTACTGCTTTGCGATAAAAGCTATTTGATTGATTGACCTATGTATAAAATCGTGTTGCAGCGTAGAAAGTGTCCCGGCTTAAGGTGACCAGGAGGTACAAAGAAAAACGGAAGACTTGTAGGACTATTTGTGAAGGTAGTTTAAAAATATCGGCTTTTATTTTCTGAGCATAAAACTAAATAATTATAATATGCTGTTGATAAATGACAAACTTAAACTTTTTGCTGTATTATTTTACATTTTTTATTCTACTTTTATTTCTTTTTTCTTAACATTTCAATATCAATTCACTTATAAAATATGTAAAACCAGTTTATTAACGTTTGTCGAATTATTATAATATAAGTACAAGTATTCAACCTTGAAGTTAATTGAAAAAAGTCTTCACTACCTTTCTCATTTGCAAATGTTTCGACCAATAACAGAAGCTGGTTTCGCGTTGGTATTTTAAATTTTGCTATTTACATAATATATTAATTGCCCAGTGCTTTGATTTTATTGCTTATTCAAATTTTCGAACAAATATTTTTACTTATTCTTCAAAATTTAGTTAGATAATATAGTGTTTTAGTTTTTGATTCCTGGAGAGTTCAATTATTTATGGAGCTTTTTTTTGGAATAATTTTAGTGTTGATTTCATCATTTTATATCTAACTAGGGACTTACCCTCGCTCCGCTCGGGTTCATCCCTACTTACCTTTTAGCGTTTAGTGTAGATTTCTCAGAGATGAAATATTTTCCCGCAATAAAAATTATCCTATATGTTGACCCGGATAACCAGCTATCATCATACCAAATTTCATCAAAATCCCTCCAGTGGTTTTTCCGTGATGCGGTAACAGACAGACAGACAAAAATTCTAAAAACTAGATTCGGCCTCTGCATCGATAATAATATCTATTTCAATATGATTTTCCAAAAAGTACTTAATGTACAGATTCGGCTTAGTTACAATTTTATTATATGTATAGAAAACTTTAAAATTTCAAATGAAACATCATCGTTACGTCTTCCAGATAATTTTTCTTGATCTAAACTAAAGCTATAACGATATAACGCTTTTATTATCTTGAAGCATTATCGGATTATTGTCACCCTAACTTTCCCCTAGTTCTAGATAGTCTGCGGTTTGCTCTATTGTAGCGATCTCAATGTGTCACGATACTTGATAACCGAACAGGATACTATTGCAATACTTTATACTGCAGTTGCCAATACAACGGTATCTCCTGTTTGGTCGTCGAAGAATTTATACTAGTTTTATGTTAAATAATGATAAAAAAAAAAAACAATAAAATTTGATCTATTGACGTTTGAGCACTAATAAATTATTATCATTATTATGTATCATTAATATTATAGTTGACATAAAATATTATAAATATAAATTTATTTGTCACATAATTCAGTATAAATAATATAATATATAAACTTTTCTATTATAAGCTATAAAATGATAATATTTTTTTATTTTTTTTGCATTTTAAAACACAATAAAAACATGTTTCAATTTTATTACTTTTTAATGTATAGCATAAAGCTTGTCTTTTTGGTTTGTTTGAACGTGAAAATCTCTAAAACTACTAGTCTGAAGAACCTTAGGAGCTGAGCGATTATATAGAGGTAAAGTTTGGAGTAATTAGTTTAATATTAGGTAATTTTATATTAATTAATGTATTTCTTTACATAAAAAAAAAACAAAGTAAATTATCTTATTATTAATAGTTACTTATACGTAGACTGGCAGCTAACAAATTTTTGTCTACAACCCTGACCGAAAAAAGTGTCGAATGAAAATCTATACATATTATAAAATTCTAACTAGGCCGAATCTGTACATTAAATATTTTTTGGAAAATCTTATTGAAATAGACATTATTATCGATGCAGAGGCCGAATCTATAGTTTTTAGAATTTTTGTCTGTCTGTCTGTTACCGCATCACAGAAAAACCACTGGAGGGATTTTGATGAAATTTGGTATGGTGATAGCTGGATATCCGGGTCAACATATAGGATACATTTTACTGCGGGAAAATATCTCTGAGAAATCTATACTAAACGTTAAAACGTAAGTAGGGACGAACCCGAGCGGAGCGAGGGTGAGTCTCTAGTAATGTATAATGTACAGTAAATATTGAGGTTCATGACAATCTATACATATAATAAAATTCTAACAGGGTCGAATCTGTACGCTAAATATTTTTTGGAAAATCTTATTGAAATAGTCATTATTATCGATATAGAGGCCGAAACTATAGTTTTTAGAATTTTTGCTTGTCTGTCTGTCTGGGAATGTATCACGAGAAAACCACTGGATAGATTTTGATGAAATTTGGTATGATGATAGCTGGTTATCCGGGTTACTTTTTACTGCGGGTAAATATCTCATCTCTGAGAAATTAATACTAAACATCAAAACGTAATTTAATAAATTGTATTTAGATTGTAAAGCGATAGAATTTGATGTTAGCATTCAAAATAATTGTAATATTCTAAACAAACGACGTTACTCAATAGTAGGTACGGCCGTTGTGTTCCGGTACAACGTTACATTTCCAAACATCGGTTACAGTCCACATTCTTAGATATCGCTCAGGTACAGTAACTGTATGAAATGACGGAAGCTGCAGCAACGTAATCTTTACGATCTACTTTTTAGCCGATGAATTACACAATATTGCTTTTAAATTTTTAAGTTATTGCCATTGAAATGAATGAATTGTTGAATTAATTAAATTTTAGTTTTTTTAAAGATCCGAATAATCTAAATAATTTTGCCTGTCGCCTTCATTTTTTGGGTTCCGTTCCTCAAAAGGTAAAAAAAGAACCCTTATAGGATCACTTTCTTGTCCGTCTATCCGTGTTGTACCACCGATTTTCTCAGGAACAGGTGGACCTAGCAAGTGGTACACCAGATAATGAGATCTATAGTCCCTATTAGGTGTATAAAAATCAACGTCCTGAGTCGACACGATAAAAAGATATGGGCAAATTTAGATTTTCGCGAAAACTTGTAAGTAGGTACTAAAATTTACCTTTTTTTTAACTTTTTTTATTTTTTAAATAGTTCAAGACTAAAAATAAGTTTTGATTATTATTAGAAATTTCATCACAATTCACTATGTGAACATCTAAAATATCAACCTTTTGTTAATGTTAATAAAAGGAAATTTTATTTTATAATAACTAAATATAGCAAGAGAAAACGATAATAAATGCAGAGTCATTGTAAATAAAAATATGAATGATCAATTATTATCAGACTACAGATAAATAATTGAGTAGGTACACTACATATACAATGTATGTATGTACATTGTACATAAGTAAAATAAGTGTATTGCGTAAATAAAATAACGTGATAATTATTACTTAACGTTAAAATACGCGAAAATGTTCACTTATCAATAACATCACACCAGAAATCTCGGGTTGGAATCCCGAACGAGCTATTAATATTTATTTTGATCTTATTTGCTCTGCTTATGACTTAATATTGTAATTCAATATATAGGTATGTCAGTTATAGGATATAGATGAAACTGGGTTTTTTTCTCATCAAGTAAGGGTGGTTGGTGTGCGATGATAAAAATAAATCCTGGGATAAAAGCGAGGTTATTTTTTTATATTAGGATAATAGATAAGTAAATTGAAAGTCAATAGTACCTAAATAATCCCTAAATAATAAACAAAACAATGCATAGATTATACAACTTGTGTTATAATAGGTATTTTTGGGTTGCCTTTTTTATTTTTTGGTATCGATTTTTAAATAAAAACTAACACATTGTTATCGATCAACGATCTCTCTCGATTGCCGAGAACGAGATTCGACCGTCAGTGTGGATCGCAAAGTGGTCGGGAGCGGACGTACGCTATCGGTGGATAGTCAGCGCGTGCGCATAACCGCGTTATTATTTCTACTTTTTGTCCGTGTTACATAATAGTGATGTGCTAATTGATTTATGGATGTATGTTTTTGTTACTGGTAACTTGTATTGGGCTTACTTATTTTTAACCGACACTGACCGCCCGGTTATTTCTAGGTTTGTTTGAACGTTCCCGTGTAATTAGCGACATGTTGAATGTCAATTTTCTATTACGAAAAGTATATATACATGTATAATATATAAATAATTAAGAAAAATAGATTACTCTCAGTATGCTAAAAATTTAATTTCGTTTGTGAACACGATCCATAATAATAAAAAAGTGATTAATTATAATAATAATATTAACGTAATGGTCAAAATAGACAATGTAATTTTCGATTACGACATTATTTATTAATTAATGTATTTGATTATTACATTTAGATTGAACTAGCGACTCACCTCGCTCTGCTCGGGTTCGTTTCTAGCTTGTGGTAAAATGGATATAGTATGTTATCCTTAAGAGATAGACATATGCCATTGTGGACTTTTTTGTAGACCTTTTTAAGGTGTACAATACTGTAGTACATTATTTTGATTTATCTCGTAGGGTTCAGCCAGCGTTTGCAATGTAAGCGCAAAAAAATGTGTTTATTTACGACATCACATTAGAAATCTCTAAAATTATCAGTGTTTTTCTACTATGTTATGCATGTATTATACATATAAACCTTCCTCTTGAATCACTCTATTGAAAAAACCGCATCAAAATCTGTTGCGTAGTTTCAAAGATCTAAGCATCTATAGGGACAGACAGCGGGAAGGGACTTTGTTTTATACTATGTAGTGATGAAGAATTCTGATGTACTCAAAATAAAGAAATAAGCAATCGATGTAAAACAAAAATACACTTGTAGATAAAGTGATAAGATTTGACAGCATGAAAATTGGTTTATCTATTAGAATAATTCATCTTATCTACGTAGAACATTGAGACTGAATTACGCACTGTCATTATCTATAGATGTATTTTTAGGATAAAATCTAGAACTTTTCCATCCTTTTTGGCTTTTTTTAATTCACTTTTTTTAATATTAAGTAAAACTTTCTCGATCAATTTAGGAAAGAAGATCATCTAAAAATTCGGGTGATCTTTTCAATGAATAGGTCAGTGGGGAAAAATAATAATTAATTATAAAGTGAAAATTAAATTTTAATACATTTTTAGTTTAAAAATATATTTCTTCTTTACAATAAACGTCAGATACATAATTTTTAAAATCAAAAACCTTGATATCTACTTTTCACTTGAACATTCTCTAAGTAAATATTTCTTAAAAAATAACACAACAACCAAAGCTCTTGCTTAAACTTAATCACATTTCAAGCGTAAAAATAAAAATGCGAAACAATTTAAATAAGCTCATTAATGTCTTTAAAATCGATTATAATCAAAACGAATGGCACGTTGTTAAATCGTAAGCAAAATTAAAAGACAATTTCGCTAAGTACCTTCTTTCTAGATTTAACATTTTTCAATCTCGCTAATAATACCTTATATAACAATAACTATGTTGAGTTACATAAATGTCATTTAGTTATTTGGTACACTGTCGAGACATGAACATATATTTAGATGCAATGGCCGTTGTAAATTTAATGCCATGACAGTGTAAGCCCGTTAAAGTACACGTCGTAACAAAAATAACAGCTAGTTTCGAGTTTACAATATTTACATATGACTAAAAATCTATTATCTGTGAAATTATATGTATACTTAATGTTATAAAGAGGCAGTTTGTTTGTTTGTTTGATTGAAGGCGCTAAGCTCAGGAAATACTAATCTGATATGAAAAATATTTTTGCATTAGATAACCTGTTGTCTGAGGAAAGCTATAGGTTATATATTATCTCGAAAAATGTACGGAACCCGTGGGATAGATTTGATTTTGTCTAGAGACGAACCCAAAGCGAAGCGAGGGTGAGTCGCTAGTGTCTTGATAGAGAATTGTGTGTGTAGGTTGCTATTTAAGAATTATCGTTATTAATTATAATCTTAACAAAGAAAAATATTATATAGGTACTATTACCTACTAGAAAAGTCAAGTGAAAATACGTAATGGAGGACTTTATAATAAAAGATTTATAAAGTATTACACAAAAGCAATTATTTTTCAATATATTAATTAATAGTTTTATCTCTTTCCAGGTAATTAAAATGGACACAAAAGTTCAGTGAAGTGCAGTGTAGTGACGGTATAGTGACGGTACAGTGATGTCAGCATGCCGTCGGACGGTACCACGTGGTCACCCCCGGCGCCCAGCGAGCGGCGGCTTAGCAACTCTTCAGATGGAAGCGCAGGCAGTGGATATTCTAAGACTGTAAGTCCCAATATTAACAAGTAACAACTAAATTAATAGGATATGTAACAGCTTACTAACCCATACAGTCTAACCAAGGCTTCTAGGCAGGGTAATATGCGGAGGGTCGTGAGACATGAATGACGTGATACCGACTGTCATACTTAATTTTCAATACAATTCAATTGTCTTGTTCCCAATTGGCACGTTTTGAAGTTAACATATAAATAATAATACATATAATACGTTGTGACATTAACACACAGCACCATCTAGTTCCATGGTAAGCTATAAGACCTGTGTTATGGATACCAGATAGTTGATACACTACACATATTTAACTTTAAATACATACATATTATAAATATAAACACCCATGACCAGAGTACAAGCATTTGTGCTCATCACACAAATGAATGCCCGCAGCGGGACACGAACCCGCGACCGCTGGCACAGCAAGTAGGGTTACTACAAACAGAGCCAACACGAGAATTGAATTGAATTTAACTTAACAAGAGTTGAATTGAACTTAACAAGAGAATTGAATTGAAATTTCTTGTTAATTACTTCAAAGCTTGCTAGTTGAGCATAGATTACTTCGCCAATGTCACATAGAATGGATACTTAATTTTATACCTATGACATTCATGGAAATGGCTATAGGGTTGATGTGTTTAACGGTAACAAGCCACGAGATGTCACTATAGCGCTTTTACTTCGAAGCCCTTTGCTATGAAAATTGATTGCAGGTAAAGAAATTGAAATGCGAATAGTCTTTTGTAATCATTTTGTAATTCTAGCTAGAAATGTCCATTACAATTCTATAATAAAATTTTACAATGAAGATGACTCATTATCAATGAAAAATGTGACGTTTTTATGAGTTTGCTTTTAAATATTCAATTTTATTAATGAAAAATATCAAAAATAGTCAAATATAACATGCAAGATGACCATGACCTATGAAAATATTCATAAAATTAATTCAAACCGTGAAACTATGATACACAAATCAATGTCGTGTTAGTTTCGAATAACGCCTTGTAAAAATTAGAAATCTTATAGAGGTTTTAAAGTTTATAGGTTAAATTACCTTTTCTAAATCATGTTTTTGTTGTATGTTACTATAGTATACAGTAATTTTTTATTAACACAATTGAAAATGTATTAAATAATAATTATTTGTAATGCATTTTCAATTGTATTCTGAATAATTATATTAGTAACTTCCAAAGTAAGACTGAGTATGCTAGGGGACTGACAGACAGATACATTTTATTATTATACATACTAATATTGTAATTGTGAAATTGATTGTCTGTTATTATTCTGGGATCGGATATAAGCTATCCTTGATTCCCGACGGCTTCTCTATCAGGCGAGCGAAGCCGCAGGCAATAACTAGTTATTCTATAAGAAATGAAATCTATCTCAATGTACGTATAGAGTTATAGAAATCTGTTTATTATTCTTTATAAACAATAAAGACAGTGTCAAAAACTTAAACCAGAATGTTAGGACACTGTTCCTTAAATGGTATTCTTACCCAATTACAAACAAAAACCGGAAGTAGGTTAAACAAACAAACCTACACAATCCATAGAAGGTCGAATGAATTTTGTCGAGACTTAAAATTTGATAAAAAATAGTCACATTATCTTTTTATCGTTATCTATTGACTCATCTATGGTATCAAAAATTTATATAAAGTAAAACGTAATGTATGATAAATAATGTTATGAAAATTAAACATAATCTAATGTTCAAATCACTGAATGGCAAAAAGTTTGAGAATCTCTGCTTTCTGCCTTATATCGTTTGGAGTAGAGCGGCTAACGTGGTCATTCACCATTATCACACCATGTAAACAATTACGTTACAACACATCGGCTTGGCTATTGCTAACCATTCGTATTGGATCACGAGATCGCTAAGAGAGGTCACGAGTCATTGTGAAACTCGATATTTAATCGATTTATTTTCGATTGCCATTATAATTAAAACATGGTGTATTTCCAAATAAACGATAAAGTATAATAAATTTTAAAATCTAGTTAATGTCTTTAAATAAATTATGATTAAGAAGTGATTAAAGTAATAAGTATGTACTCAGTTTATTATGGCTCCAATCGCAAAAGTAAACTTATGAAATTTCTTGAAAACAAAATGCTTTATTGGATTTGATGATGTGAAAATTTGATATTTTACGTAAGCTGCAGAATATACATTTGTCAACATTATTAACATTTTTATTCTTTTTCAATATTGTAACGGTCAGCAAGTCCGGTGTCGTTTCTGTTTTCTTCCATATTATTTAATTTTGTACCGGTAAAACAAAATCTGTACATATAATAAAATTCAGAGTCGAGTCTGTACATTAAATATTTTTCTGGAAAATCTTATCGAAATAGTCATTATTATCGATACAAAGGCCGAATTTATAGTTTTTAGAATGTTTGTCTATCTGTCCGTCTGAGAACGCGTCACGAGAAAACCACTGCACAGATTTTGATGAAATTTGTTATGATGATAGCTAGTTACTCGAGTTAACATATAGGGTACTTTTTACTGCGGAAAAATATTTTATCTCTAAGAAATCTACACTAAACGTTAAAACGTAACGAGGGACAAACCCGAGCGGAGCGACAGTGAGTCGCTAGCTCAAAACAAAACCGCAGAACAAACCCTAGAATATTTTATTTAATATTGTAGAAAACTGTTTTATTATCATTTACTTTCACACTTGAATTATCGTGTCAAGGAAGCTGTAAGTTGACATATCAGGTAAAGGGACTTCCTCTGTTAGCAATCTATGCAAAACGTTATTAGGTCTTAACGACTGTTACTGGCTGTTACCTTCTCGCATATTATTAGAATAAGTGGTATTATTAATATAATTATTCAAAGTCAATGCACTTTTATTTATCTTACACTTTATTTTTAAATTTTAACTTATTTTTCTAGATCTAGGTGAACATGAGTCATGAAGTAATATAATATATTCATTAAAATACAGTTTTATAATTGAATTCAATTGGCATAACTAATCTGTAAAAAAATGGTGTTTTGTTGATATTAAAAAAATATACATTTGCTGGCTGGGTTTGAAAGTTGAAACTTGGTCGCGGGATCCATTCCCCGATAGGGAAAGAGAGAAATATTATTAGTAGCGCTAAGTTTCAATTATCGATGTATCTAGACGTATTTAGATTAATGTAGACTTGGCAAAACAACATACTATAATTTATAGGTCCAATGTGTGTCTTAGCGCAATCATAACTTCCTTTATATTATATTTATTTCTTGCACTGTATTGCCCGCTGACATCTTCCACATCCAGGGGTTGACTGGTAGAGATCTCGTTCAGAGATAAGTCCATCTTTGTTAACTAAATTTATAGTATTTTTTTTTGTAATACATTTAAAGTGCAATAAAGAATATTATAACTTACCTTTCTCGTAATATGTAAGTAAATTTTATGTTAATCTTTTTAATTAAATATTTGGTCAATACCGTTAATATAGCAGTAAATTATTGCAATAAAAATTAACAACGTTGTTTTTTCTTCCCGTAAATTAACACAAAAATAAATACAAAATGCTTCACTGGTGCGTAAAAGAACATTGCTTTCACTTTTGTTATCTTCATCGACAACGTTTTGTTTTTGTTTGATGAAGAATAATTACTTAGCTTTAGTTTTTTTTTTTTTTTTTAGTTTTATTTATAGATTTTTTACACAAATTTCAATTGACGTAAGTTGTTGATAATTGCTTGAAAATTATTCACTTAAAAACTAGTTTTGAAAGGCATTAAAAACTAGTTTTGAAAGGCATAAAATAAAAGTTAAACAATAAATGAATGTTAAGTTATTGTCTGGTTAATAATGTAAGAATAATATTTTATTATTATTTTGGTATTTATGTAGTCTTACGGCGAAGGGAAACATTGTGAGGAAACCTGCATTTCTGAGAGAATCTAGCATGTTTTCGACAGATATATGAAGTTCACCACTGCACCACTTATCCAGCGTGGTGGACTATGGCTTGTTCCCCCTCGTATTAAAAGGAGGCCCGAGCCCAGCAGTGGGACGTTAAAAAGGGCTAAATAGAAAACTCCTCTATAGATAGCACTACTTTTTCCTTTATTGAGCCTATCAAAACTTATAAGGAACCTAACTGTAAAGTTTATAAGTTAATCGGTTAATTTATTTTATTGATAACAAAACAAATACTTGTGTGTATTACTAGTAAAGTAAACTATCAATACGTAAATATTCCATAAGTAACGACACTACTAAGGATGTCGTCAATCAAACGCAATTTACGTATCCTTTGCAGATTCACACGCTTCTGCCCCATCTCAATTTATAAGCGATATTAAGTAGAAATAAAGTTCAAATTGAAATGTAGAAATAACCTTGTCCGTACTAATATTATAAATGTAAAAGTGTTTGTTACTTTGTCCTTAACTAACGGATAGGCGTGAATTTTGTGTATAAGCCTATGCTTATGGGGCAGAAAGTGCTTGGGTTACTTATTATCCCGGTATCCAATTATCCTGGTATCTCCATGTGGCTGTTGAAAGATACTTAGACTCTTTAAGCGAATCGAGGGCACATTTCTAGTCTATATATATAATAAAATTCTAACAGATTCGAATCTGTACATTAAATATTTTTTGTAAAATCTTATTGGAATAGTCATTATTATCGATACCGAAACTATAGTTTTCAGAGTCTGTGACCGTATCACGAAAAAACCACTGGAGGGATTTTGATGAAATTTGGATAATGATAGCTGGTTATCCGGGTCAGCATATAGGATACTTTTTATTGCGGGAACATATCTCTGAGAAATCTATACTAAACGTTAAAACGTAAGTAGGGACGAACCCGAGCGGAGCGAGAGTGAGTCGCTAGTTTTCTTTATAAAAGGTCGACCAGTGTACTTGCCATTTTATAGTAAATATTCGACCTTACGTGTATAAATATAGTGGTATACATTTTTACTTTTTCTGCCTTTCGCTACATAATTGTCGCGTGCCAAGGGCGACAGAAATGCTAAATGGATCAACATTATGAATCATTCTTTGATTTTTAATCTACACTAATACTGAAAAGAGGTAATGTTTGTAAGTTTGTGTATTTCTGTAACTACTAACTACTCACCTGATTTCAAAAATTCTTACACCAATATTTGGAATAGATCTTCAGCTGTATATTATTTAGTTAAACGCTCTTTTATACAGATAAATAAAATTGGAGTGTCTGTTTGTAATATTAACATAACCGCTTTTTACTAAATGCATATGGATGTATACACGGTAGGTACATGTACCAAAACAACATTTTTTACTATTTTTGTCTTTCTGTTTGTTCTGGCTAATCTATGAAATGGCTGGACCGATTTTGACGGGACTTTCACTAGCAGATAGCTGATGTAATAAGGAGTAACTTAGGCTATTTTTATTTTAGAAAAGAAATAAGGTCCCACGAAAAAAAAATAAAACCAAATTATTTATTAATTTTGTTTTGGGAAGCAACCTAGGGACGAACCCGAGCAAAGAGAGGGTGAGTCGCTAGTCGTTAATAATTTTGCAACGTAAGTCGACGAGAAAATTGAAAATAAGTCGCGATATGTCGCTAGTGAATTTTTATATTTTGTAATAATAAAGCCAATGCAACCTTCGTCTTTGAATAATATATAATAATTTTATATAGTTTGTATTTTGCTGGCACATATTTTTTTTGCTTAAACGGTACCTACACAATACTGCGTTGTCCGCGTTACGTGTTTTCGGTGGAGGTTATCGACACTTTCCATTGCACTTTTGTCGTAACTAAAGTATAACTTTAAAAGTATTAATATTGTTGAAATTTTAATATTTTAACAATATTAAAGTTGGTAGATTGATTTTTGTTTAAGCAAGCAAAAATGTAACTATTATTGTCTTATAGTTTATACTATTGGAATTTTTATTAAGTGATGAAGTTATACTCGTAGCTACTGATTCTATTCTAATTTTTTTTTCCAACAAAAAGTTTGAGAGTAATATTATGCGTGAGAATAATTTTCAGCAAAAAATTACAATGGTAATATCTACTATTTAAGTCATTAGGCCGTGAGCGAGTCAGAGTGAGTCGTTAGTATGGTAATAAATCTATTTAAGTTTTATTTTATTCATACATAATATGTAATAAGAAGAAGCTGTGGTAGCCCAGTGGTATTGCGCTCGCTTGGGAAACCGAGTGAAGCGGGTTCAAATACCGGATCTCGCAACTCCTATTTTTTTATATGCAAATCATTTCCAACATGATTCTCTTGTTTTACGATGAAAGAAGACATAGTGAGGAAACCTATATTTCTGAGAGAATCTAGCAGTTTTTGTAAGATATGTGAAGTCCACCAACGCACACTTGGCTGGCGTAGTGGACTATGGATTGATCCCCCTCGTATTGGAGGGAGGCCCGGACCCAGCATGGGACGTCAAAAAGGGCTGAATGAATAATAACAAAGTGCATTTTATAAACTTTATACGCTACATTTAAATTCAACAGCCGATACATCATCGAGCCAGCCTCATTCCACAATCACTTCGAGTTATTAGGGTCGCTTCACACAAAGAGGATTATAAGAGTAAAAGTGATAAGGACTCATTTGATGCTTAAACGAATACTGGTACAGATTTAATTTTTAACCTTGTTATTTTCAACATATAATTTTTAGTTTATTAAAATGTATTTACAAACATATATATGTACATATTCGTATATATGAGTATCTTTGTTACTTCTTCAATGCTGTAATGGAAAATTGGGAATTGATTTACCATATAGTCTGAATTATACTAAAATTTGATATATAAACTATATTATTGTAAAGTTTTATTAAAATCTGTTCAGTAGTTTTTGCGTGAAAAAGAAACAAACATACATCGATTCATCTATCCTCACAAACTGTCGTGTTCATAATATTAGTATATATATTGCTATCTTACGTTTATTTACAAATATGCGAAAACTTTTGTATCATCATATAAGTTACATCCGTACATCCGTCTCGCGTATTAGTCGTTGCACATAATTCTTACAAAACTTCCTTGTATTATTTAAATGGTATTTACATTAGCAATACACTATTTTTATTTAACGAATATTTATTAAACAATCGCGGAAAATGCCACTAATACACTGTGTATCTATTTAGCAACCTGATAACCACATTTAAATTATCTTCATGACTGATTACAGTTTTTGTTCTACTTTTGTTAGTAAACTTATTACCTTGTACATATTTTTTTTTATCTTGTTTGTATGAGGTACTGTTTTTTATTTGTATGTAGCGAATATCTCAATATTAAGCTTATTTTTTTAATATTTCTCTTATAGTGAACCAACAGCACAACCCTCGTCTACGAGATGCTTATTATAAAAAAAGTAACACAAAAAAATATACTTTGGCATTTAGATGTTGAACAACTTATCTCTCTAATTAATAATAAAAAAAAAACAATGTCAATACCCACGATCTAGGAAATCTTTTATTACCTAATTAAAATTTCTGACATTCCACATATACCTTAATGTGACTCTTCCCTTACATATTTGGTTCCGCACCTGCCTTGCAGCTGACATTTTGAACGACCTTCGACGACCCTTCAGATTTTAGTATCTTATATACATTTAGCATCCATTTGAGGACTTTATCATTATAGTATTAAAAGTTAATTTCCTTCCATCATATTTCAATTATTTACGATGTGGTCAATCTTAAGATAAATGTTAAGGATGCTTACAATTTATCTTTAGTAAAAATTTAATTTCTTGTAACCTTGTGAATTGATTACCTTTCCTTGTATTTTCGTATCATATTTGTTGTTGACTTACTCTTTTAAAATACAATTATGTATGTAATTTATTGTCAATATGTATGGACAGTCAGTAAATGCATTTCCCTCTAGTTATATTATATCAAAAATCAAAATAAAACGGCAAAATACCTGTAAGAATAGTTATATTTCAATGTCAGATATTAAGTAAACCTCGATTTCAGATGAAACGATTTACGCGAATATTTGACACTAATCCCATGCTCAAAAAATATAAAATGAAAAAAACTGCGACAAAATCCGAAAACTAGTTTTATTAATAGTAATAAGTTTATTTTAAGTATGATCTAAGTACTCCTCTAAGAATATTTCATTTTAAAATATAAAATTAATTGATAAGTCAATAATCAATTAGTACATTGACGTGTAAAAGAAAACCATGCCATGTGTAAAAAAGATCACATGTCGACAGTAAAAAAATATCTACAACATAACCAAGGCCATGTACCTTTCACTGAACAGAAGCATTAAAGTATAAAAATAATGTAAGAATTATTCGAAGGCCTATGAAAGTTCACTTGCAGAGTTTTAAAGCGTAAATTTTGATATTTTATTTCTTCAATGACAACGCGGAAGACATTTATTAACATCATATTTTAAGTAAATACGTACATAAAGTGCTTAATAATTAATGCTTGGTATTTGATACTTTCAGAATATGTTAAAATGTTATTATGATTAAATGTCGCAATTAATTATAGTTACTTCGCTTTGTTACTTGTACCTATGACTAGAAAAGATCTGATGGGTATTAAATCAGTACCTACGTCATACTCATCATCCTGCCATGTCCCAGATTACCTTGGGATCAGCGCAGTATGTCTTCCTCTTCCACTACCCCCTATTACTCATCACCTCATCATTCACTCCTTTCCCTTCCATATCCTGTCTCACACACACTATCCATATTTTCTTCGGTCTTCCTCTACCTTTCTATCCATCTACATTAATTTCCATCACTCTTCACATGCGTTTCATCCTTATTTATCACATCACATGTCCAACTCAGACCTACATGATAAGAACAATCAGTACATACATGATTAAGTCTAAATCCTACATATTATGTTTAAATCATTATCAGGATAATTAGATATTAGCAACTCGACTTTACCCACAACTCTTTCAGTAACTTTTCGCAATATACTATGATTACACAGTACCTACCTTCAACTTCAGAGTTCACCCCCCATATCCAAACACAAACATTACTTCATTATATATTATAGTTTGGTTAGAGATACATACATCTTGTTTTGATCTTCATGTCAAATTGACTAATTACATGTGAATCGGGAAATCTGGGTGCATTTCTTATCTACACAGGAAGAGGTACATGCCAAAACCAGTCTCGAAGTTTGAACATCCATTACGCATATCTCTAGCCTTACTTTCAATCATTGTTACACGACATGATCTCAAATATTTATATATATATTTATATATATATATATATATATATATATATATATATATATATATATATATATATATATATATATATACAAAATAAGGTTCAAGTTTTAATGGTTAAAGCCAACGGTACACGGTATGCAAATTCGCTGAGTGATTACTCTTATCATCTAAATTCTTAACTATCATTTGTGCTTGTCTTTACGCGTCCTATAAACAGAATTAAAATGACATTGCTCTAATAAAGCTGTGCAATATTATCCTATCGTAGGAGCGTAGGAAGGGAAAAGGATATCATTTAGGTACTATTTCCGTCGCATTTATGTATTTCGGGTTCGGGGGTTCTGCATTACATTTATAATAATAATAATTTAGCCTTTTAAATAAAACTATCTTTTCGGATTATTTCGCGGATTTATTTTAAAATAAATCCGCGAAATAATCCGAAAAGATAGTTTTATTTAAAATGTCAAATATTCGCGTAAATCTAAGAAAGTATTATAATAATTTAGCCCTTTATAACGTCCCACTGATAGGCACAGGCCTGCTAACAATGCGAAGGGATCAAGCCATAGTGATTTGGTGATTTGTCACAAGTTTTCCTAACCACAAGAAAACCTTGCCTCCTATCAACCCCATCCAATCTTTGCACAAACTAACTATCTAATATAAATATGCCTGACCAAAATAAGTGCATATTCCGGGTTCAAACTGGTGATCACTCACAACCAACTGAATGCTACACAAAAAGTTCTTAACGCCGGATATTTTATGAATAAATTAGGTAGTCAAACAAAAGCTCATATTAATTTATATTACTATTATTAGTGCTTACAAGTCTAGGTAGTAAAAAATATAGTGCCTATTGTTATTTTCAAGCAGTCGTTTTAGTTTCATTTGAACGTACAACCAGTTTAATTCAGGTCAAGTGCGATATTTAATTTCCTGATACGATACTGGTCGGTCACCCACTTTGATCATTATCGTTTCGATCAAATTATTGGTGCCAGTTTTATTGTTAAATATACCTGTTAAAATCCTATATTCAATGATTTTTTTTTTCATACTTGTGTTACATATGTAAATACATATGTTGGGACATTAACACACAGCACCATCTAGTTCCATGGTAAGCTACGAAGCTTGTGTTATGGATACCAGATAGTTGATACACTACACATATATAATTTTAAATACATATGTATTATAAATGTGAACACCCATGACTGGAGTACAAATATTCGTGCTCATCACACAAATGAACGCCCTCAACGGGACTCGAACCCGCGGCCGCTGGCACAGCAAGTAGGGTAACTACAAACTGAGCCAAACGTGTCGTCTTCTGTTACGAATAATGTTAAATTTATATAAGTCATTAAATATAGCATTGTTAATCTAGATCACAAATTGAAAATAATGAATATTAGAGATAAAGCTACTAAAATATGTGCAAACTTGCGTTTTTTTCCCAACAGGACTGAATTCTTTAAAGTCTTTACAATACACCATAGGTTATTCATATTTTTAAATGTATATTTGATATTGTAAAAAAATATGTACATGATGTAGGCACTCGTTTTAGAGGTTACGCGCACACCTCATCAGCTACTTAGAAGTTGGAGCCCTATTTTCAGCGTTAAATATAATTGAGGTAGAGTTCCGGGAGTTGGAACTTTTTTATTGGAAATTTCTTCCTTTTTAAGGAGTTTTTTTTTTTTAAATTTGTTAATTATTAACAGTTTTGGAATTATTAGAGAAAATCTAAATACCTTCTTTTTTCATTTTTGTTTATAACTTTTGTATTTTTTTATATGCTGAAAAATGCTTTAAACATATTTTTCTAGACATCATTCCGGATCAAAAATCGCACATATTTTTAGGAGATTTATCTCTAATTTTCACTATTTTAAACTCATGATTTAGACTTTCTTTGTAATAATATATTAAGAACTTAATTATTTATTTATTAGGAAATAGCAACAGGATGGTTTGCGTTTGGATATATTTATATGATTATCATTTCTTTTACTACTAGCAACTCATTCTTGCTTCGCTCGGGTTCGTCCATAGGTACGTTTTAAAGTTTAGTGCAGATTTCTCAGAGATGTGATATTTTCCCGCAGTAAAAAGTATCCTATATGTATATCTCAACAAAATATGTCCAGTGGTTTTCTCATGATGTGTACACAGACAGACAAAAATTCTAAAAACTATAGATTCAGCCTCTGTATCGATAATAATGATTTTTTCAATAAGGTTTTCCAAAAAATATTTAATGTACAGATTCGACACAGAATTTGATTATATGTATAGATGTTATCAATATACAGTATATTATATATAATACAGTTTATCAATAAATAGTACTTGACATTCTCTTTGAATATATTCAAACATAACAAGAACATGTCAATTCAATATTTCATAAACAATTATTACTTAATCGTAACTACGTATCTGTACATGTTACGCGTAACACCACACTTATTGTAACATGTAAACGCTCTAATTAATATAACACAAAGCTTATATCATCATCGGAATTACATTAATCCATAAGTACAAATAAAATGTTCGAGCTGACGTAACTCACTTTCCTTCCGAAGTTTCCAAGGAACGTAACACCACGCTTATTGCATTTTAATGTCTTAAGATTTTGGATGAGATACAAAAAAATACTAAATTGATGCGTTTAGTAGCTAATTTGCTTTCGTTCCTACGTAAAGGGTTTTGTTGCGTTAGGAAATAAGGCTATATATTATCCTGATACTTGTGTTACCGACTATTGTGTTTTGGCGATTAAAAAATAATTAAAGAGACGGGATGGGAAGCGAAGAAAAGGGCTTTAAAAATTAAACTAACTTCAAAAAATCTATACTAATATTATAAAGAAGAAGGATTTGATTGTTTGTTTACACCGAATAGACATAGACCGATAGAAGATAGACCCTGAGAAGGATATAGGATAGTTTTTATCCCGGAAATAATACCTTAAGGGAGTGAAAATAGGGATAAAAGTTTGTATGGGGAATCAACTTAGGGACGAAACCTAGCGAGGCGAGGGTGAGTCGCTAGTCGTGGAAATAAAGAGGAAAAATTACCTTCAAAGTTATATTGAAGTCTTGTATTTTTTAGTTAAAAGACATCGTAAAAAAAGTGCCATAAATCATAATATAATTATCAAATAAACACACATTCATATTATTATTTAAATTAATATTTATTTATCTAATCATCATGACATTCCAAAGGGAAACTGCACTTTCATTGTATGATAACCCCTTAATCATTATTTAAATCAATTAACATTGACATAATTGACACGACTTGGAAACTTACACCATATAACGTTCGTAAACATAAACAACTAGTTAGACTATGATGCATGGTTAAATTTTAACCCCGGTTTAATTTCAGACTAATTAAGCTAAGGTCAATGTCATTATTGCAAGTGTTTTAGATTCTAGAGAATATTATTGCATAAACAACTATCTCGCATACCTACTTGAAACAGCCCTTATTAACATCCCACTGCTGGGCATGACCTTCCTTTAATACGATAGCCCATACCATATGGGTCATAGCCCACCACGCTGGCGAAGTACGGTTCGGCGGACTTCACATGTCTTTCGAAAATTTGCTAGATTATCTGTCGTCCAGGTTTCCTCACGATGTTTTCTTTCACCGTAAAACAAGTGGTAATCATGTTGGAAATTACCCGGTATTTAAACACGCTTCACTCGATTTCCCAAGCGAGCGCGTTACCACTGGACTACCCCACTACCTTAAGAAATATTAGTTATAATATGCCATTAATTAACTGATCTCCTTCCGGTTAAACGACCATTTCTTTGATCTGTAAAATCAAGGGTAAAGCAACAACGACAAAGTGACAAACATTTTTAACGATTAACGTTCATATTAAATATATACTTATAATGTACACGAGGCACCATCTATGCTATCTATGAATCACACACACTTCTGAGTTTATTTATAAGTACAGTTATTTGTTTGTAAAATACTATATTAGTTAACTCATAACTCGCGTTTTTATGGTGTTCTAGTTATGTCTCTTCTAATAAATAACTCTTGCTCTATATGGTTCTGAATAGTACCAAGTTGTAATGTACTATTTTCAAATGAATGGCTTCATTTAATTGCATACGATTCAATGAAATTCACACCTCTTCAATAGTCGACACACATTTAAATGTACACAGTGTTCATGCTCGTAATGTAATGTACAAACAAGAGTAAGTAGAACGACCTAGATTCTAATGAAATTATAAATGTTTATAAATATCTAAGTTTTTCAATTAAAAGGATGATAGATGTTATTTAAAGACTAATGTATACATATAATAAAATTGTAACGAAGCCGAATTTGTACATGAAATATTTTTTGGAAAATCTTATTGAAATAAACATTATTATCGATACAGGGGCCGAATCTATAGTTTTTAGAATTTTTGTCTGCCTGTCTGTCTGTATGTATGTCTGTTACGGTATCACGAGAAAACCGGTGGTTATCCGGGTCAACATATAGGATAATTTTTACTACGGGAAAATATCTCATCTCTGAGAAATTTATACTAAACGTTAAAACGTAAGTAGGGATGAACCTGAGCAAAACGAGGGTGAGTCGCTAGTGTGGTTATATATTAGACTTAAAAAATAGCTATGTTTTATTTTTTGTTATCGCTAACTAAAATTTACATCTTTACTTTGTCATATATAAACAACTATGAATATACATATTTATAGCTATAAAAATGTCTTATAGGCTATAAGTAAGTAAAATAACCTGTAAAAAATAAGTCGCTCAGCGATAGTGTAGCTTTATTTTATCAGTGAACAAAATTAAAAAAAAAAATCAGAAATTCCATATATTCTTCCTTACGAACAAACAAACTACATACCACCTATATTATACATAGTGTTATTTTAACATATAATTATTAGAACGTACCATAATAACTTTATTTAGTTACGGTATCTAACATAAAATTTCTCGTCTGTAGAGATCCGTGCATAAGGTCAATGATAGGTATGATCTAAAAATGTATAACAACACACTTATTTCAATTAAAAAAAACAAATTTACATACGAAAAACGTTATATTTTACAGGTCGTTATATTTAACTCCGTAGAGATGGCTAATCATAATAAATATGCATAAAAAACTATAACGCCAGCAGTTTGCACCTATTAAGATACATATTTACATAATGCGGAACAGTAAAGGACGATTTACGATTCATTTAAAAATCGTGACCAATTTAAATGAGTTTGATTCATAAAAAACGTTTTGGTTAGTGGTTATCGTACGCTGATATATTTTATTTTAGTTAATAGTCGGAAATAATT
Source organism: Fabriciana adippe (assembly GCA_905404265.1). Classification (NCBI taxonomy): domain Eukaryota; kingdom Metazoa; phylum Arthropoda; class Insecta; order Lepidoptera; family Nymphalidae; genus Fabriciana; species Fabriciana adippe. Next base: position 12,737,394 of record FR990004.1, read on the forward strand.
TATTTTAACTTATATGTTGTGAGTAATATATATGCTAATAAAAAATACATATACCTATTTATATTATACTAGTGGCTCAACCTCGCTTCGCTTAAGTTCGCCTCTAGAAAAACAAGAAAAAATCTATCCTACGGAACCGTACGTTTTTCCAAGATAAAAAGTAACTGTATGATCCGCGTTACGCGGAGTATAATATATATAAAACTAACGCTAATAAATTATAATATAAAGTGTACCTTGTACGTGGACTTAGCCGTGGAAGCGTTGCCGGGCCCGGAATCCTTAATCCTGCGTAGGCACTGATCACTAGGGGTGTTTGTGTGTATGTGATGTATAAATATATAAGCCCATAATTAATCCGACCGAAAATACTTATTTTACTTTGTAACCGAAACAATTCAAAGGAGAGGAGCACTCGTTACACCGACCGAACAATACCGAATTCAATTGACAACTGTCATCTGTCATTTCAGACATGATTTAAGACAATAATACCATATATAAAAAATACTAAACATTCCCCCGCCCAAGCAGTCCCAAACTGCTTTAACCGAAACTAAACTAATCTTCCTTTAAATATCTATCACTTCCCTTAAAATTAGTACCACAATCCGACCGAATAACCGAAGGTAGGCCACGCCTAGAAACAAACCGAGTAAGAGTGGCAATAAAAGCCTCCGTTGATAATTCCGAAACCAATTCTAAATGAACAGATTTAGTGGTCAGACATACAAAGACGCATAAGTAAGCCTTGATGATTTTTGGATTACGATGTTTATGTGACCGTACAAAAAAGGGTCCCGCAAAATCAGTCCCAACACCTTGAAAGGGTTTAGCAGCTACAATTCGATCTCTTGGTAAGTCTCCCATTAAGGGTTGCATCGTAATTCCCTTTAACTTATAACAAGAAACACATTTAAATGTAACTTTCCGTACTGCCCTTCGAGCAGAAAGTACCCAATAATTCCGTTGCAAAATAGCTAAAAGTGCGTTTGGTCCAGCATGTGAATTTTTTAAATGTAAATCCAATATTAAAAGATTAATAAAATGTCCCGATTTAGGAAGCAACAATGGGTGTCTTGCGCTATAAGATAAATCCGAATTTTTGAGTCGTCCTCCAACACGAAAAAGACCGTCCGAATCAATAAATGGGTTAAGCCGTTTTAAATGTCCGCTCAACGTTTGTCCGTTCCGAATACGTTTCATTTCCATATGAAAACTCTCCGTTTGAATAAGCCCAATCAACCTTAATAACGCATCTTTACGTTCTTGAGGGAGTAAATAAGCCGTAAGTCTCCGATTATCTTTCCGTTTACAATTATTAAGAAATCTCCGAATCCAAGCAGTAACCGATATAAGTTTATCTAAGGAACTATAACGTTCAATAAGAAAACCGAAATTAGGAACAAATTCCGAAGTGGAATTGGATCGTTCGAGATCCACTTGCGCAACTCATAACCTCCCGAATTCATTAGCTTGATCAGCTCTTGTTGAAGCTCGAGCGCTTCGCTTTGTGTGTTACAAACAGTTAAAATATCATCGACGTACACATCGTGCTTCAAAATTGAAGCAGCTCTAGGATAACGTTCGCGCTCCCGCTCAGCCAATTCCAATAAAGACCGAATCGCTATAAATGGACTAGACTTTAAACCATAGGTATTTGTGTTGAGCTCGTAAGTAAGAAGAGGCTCATCAGGAGACTCTCTCCACAGTATAAGCTGGTACCGTCTATCCGATTTATCAATAAGTGTTTGTCGAAACATCATCCTAATATCCGATATAAAAACAATTTGATGCCGTCTAAAATTAATCAAAATTTCCGTTATATCCTTATGTAGCTTTGGACCAGCGTGCAAACAGTGATTCAAAGAAACACCCGAAGTAGTAACACAGCTACCATCGAAAACAATACGTAACTTAGAGTTTTCATCCGAAACTTTAAATACCGCATGATGAGGTATGACAAAATATTCTTGGTCACTATTAAAATCAAAGTTTGATACCGACATGTGTCCGAGCTTTAAATATTCACGCATGAAATCAATATATTTTTCTCGCAACACGGAATTTTTAGTAAACCGTTTTTCTAAGGCAAAAAATCTTTTTTCCGCCGACACTCTCGAATCACCTAATAAAGGTCTATTAGACAAGAAAGGCAACTTAATAACAAACCGACCGTTTTCTAACCGAAAAGTATTATTAATATAAAAGAGTTCACACTCCTCATCAGGTAAACCCAAACGCGATGCCATTGGTGGTTCTTCCACCTCCCAAAACCTTTGTAAGGTATCCGCAATAGAAACACCGAAATATTCCGAATTATCAATTAAACTCGATTCAATATATTCCACTGGACCTAAAATAATGTATCCGAAAACCGTACTATACGCCGTAAGACCAGAAGAATTTAATATAATTTTATCACCTCCGACTAGTGAACCGAAAACATCCGAACCAAGTAAAAGATCCACTGGCTGTGGAATATAAAAATCTGGGTCTGCGAGACTTAAACCCATAGTTAAATCCGTTACCGATTTATTCAAACAAATTAACGGTTGATCACCGACAATTGTATCCATACATACTACCGTTGTAGTTACTCTAGGAAATGAATTATTTAATGGAGAAAATGTAACCGAGGACCTTCCGATAATATTAATATTTTCAATACCTCCTACTCCTTTAACCCGTTCCGTACATTTTTCTAAACATAACCCCAACCTACCCAATAACTTAGAGGTGATCAATGACCCTTGAGAACCTGCGTCCAATAAAGCCCTAACTGTAATGCCCCTTTCCGAATCCGAATTAAAATAAACCTTAACCAATGCTGTAGGTAATAAAACAGTAGCTTTAGGGCACGTCTCAAAAGGGTAGGTGGGGACCGTATCCTAGCGCCGACCTGGTGAGTAACCACGTGAGTCAGTATAAACAGCCTCACGTGTAGCGTTCCGTTCATCATAATGTTGACCATGGTTTCGACCGTTAGAGTTACCACCTCGCTCCACTTCTCCTCGTTGGTGCGGCGAAGAAGGTGACGTACGAGTAGGTGAGTTCCGAGGAGATTTTCTAACTGTTCTATTATAATAGCGACCACCCCCGCCCATGCGAGGAGGTGACCGTTCCGTAGAGTTCCGATTAATATTCCGCAAATTAAAGATATCGTGTATTATACACGTAAAAGACCGAAAATACAACCACGCTCTGCTACCAAAATGTATGATCCGCGTTACGCGGAGTAAAATATATATAAAACTAACGCTAATAAATTATAATATAAAGTGTACCTTGTACGTGGACTTAGCCGTGGAAGCGTTGCCGGGCCCGGAATCCTTAATCCTGCGTAGGCACTGATCACTAGGGGTGTTTGTGTGTATGTGATGTATAAATATATAAGCCCATAATTAATCCGACCGAAAATACTTATTTTACTTTGTAACCGAAACAATTCAAAGGAGAGGAGCACTCGTTACACCGACCGAACAATACCGAATTCAATTGACAACTGTCATCTGTCATTTCAGACATGACTTAAGACAATAATACCATATATAAAAAATACTAAACAGTAACCTATTTGTTATTCTGATGTATGAGCTATATTATTGTAAAGTTTCATTAAAATCCATTTAGTAGTTTTTGCGTGACAGAGTAACAAACATCCATACATCCTTACAAATTTTCGTATTTATAATATTAGTATAAATGTTGTTGTTAATGAAAGAGATTTTTGTAATAATGCTAAAACACACAAGTACGTATGAACAAAATTAATATTCGTACTAAACTCAGTATACATTTCATTTCTCACTCAGTAGACGGACTAGGCATATAAGGAAGGATCGCAGGAAGTCATAAATCGAGGCTTAAAATTATTTAAGTAATTAAAAACTACATCCGTGAAGAACAGGCTATATATATATATATATATATATATATATATATATATATATATATATATATATATATATATATATATATATATATATATATTAGTAACGACGCAGATGCAACCGCGGGCAATCACTAGTAATCTCATTTCTATTGAATATGCAGAAAAAACTACAAAATAAACATAAATTGTGTATTTGAGCTAATATTTTCTGTTTTAAGGAGAAATTTATCAAAAATGATAAAACATCTGCGCAATACATGATAAGAATGACATCTTATTGATGTGCGCCGATTGATAAGGACAGACGAACACGTTATGAAATAAAGGAGATAGTAGAAATTGCAACCGAGATAGTAGTCACAAATGCTTTCTATCCAAACAAATATAATAATCAAAGAATGTATGTAAAATGCGAAAAAAAAGTAAAATGGCGTTTTTAGTAAGCTTTGATACATGCACACAAACATATGATTTATTGATTTACGATTAATTAATTTGACGACACGTTTAGCTCAGTTTGTAGTGACCTTACTTGCTATGCCAGCGGTCGCGGGTTCGAGTCCAGCTGGGGGCATTCATTTGTGTGATGAGCATGATTGTTTGTACTCCAGTCATGGGTGTTTATATTTATAATATGTATGTACTTAAAGTTATATATGTGTAGTGAATCAACTATCTGGTATCCATAACACAAGCCTCGTAGCTTACCATGGAATTAGATGGTGCTGTGTTAATGTCCCAACATATTTATTTATAAGTTCTAGGTCGCGACAAAAATTTTGTGTAGGTAACTAATACAATTTCTTGACTAGTACTTTGAATGAATCTAAGCGCTAATAGTTTATGAATTTCATAACATTACGTTTTTTGTAGTATTAGCTATTTTCGTTTATACTTTATCGTCATTTGCATAAAATGCCTTAACAAAAATATTTTATACGAGGCCACTTAAAGTAATTTACAAATCGTGACAGTTCAAAAAGTATGTACAATACATTAGTAAATTTAACAAATTTTCTAAAACTTATTAAACAACGACCTTTCATGTCTGTCCATCATCAGTTTATTTGACAGTTTTGTAATATATACATTGTAGTGGCATTTGGATAGTGTTGAAATACGAAAAAATTTGGAAAAAGTGTATGAAAATATCTATTGTTAATTGAAAATATTTGTTTTGATTTTTAGTTTTAAAGGCCCTTATCACTTAATAAAGATACTACTAACTTTAGTTAAACTTCCATAAATATAAATATCTCCACCGTTAGCACCATCTAGTTCCATGGTAAGCTACGAGGCTTGTGTTATGGATACCAGATAGTTGATACACTAAATATATATATCTAAGTACATACATATTATAAATATAAACACCCATGACTGGAATAGAAACATTCGTGCTCAGCACACAAATGAATGCCCCCAGCGGGACTCAAACACGCGACCACTGGCACAGCAAGTAGGGTCACTACAAACTTAGCCAAACGTGTCGTATTTGTGTAAAACCAAAATTCCTTATTAATACTATTTTAATACATTTTTTAATATGTTTTTTTGTTTATCTTTTATAAACGTAGCAATAATTTTTTGCTGGAAATGATCAACTTTTTCTAGTTTATTCCTACTTAGGATACGAGCACGTCTATTAATGTAATAGGTATTGTTCTATTATAGCATCGTGCGTCCTGTCACCTGAGTATTCACAATGAATGTGGATACCATGGAGACTACTCTCACATTGTTGCATTATTCTTTATGCGTTATCCATTTCTGCTTTTTTATGGTGTCCCCTAGTAAATGACCAAAAACAGTGAATAAAATATATTATTTTATAACAGCTTTTCATATGTTAATTTATATTGGAAATGTATGTATATATTTATCCAAGAGTGGAAGCAAGCGCGATCACCATGTATCAAAAAAGCTTATCAAACAATTTGATTATGATAAAACTTTCAATAAAAGAAACTAGGAATATTACCAAGTGAGAAAGGCAAATTTTACATCGGTGTTTTAGGCGAAATTCATACAAATTATAGTTACAACATTTTAAATATAATATTTGATTATAATTATTTTGATATTTCTACCAAATATATAAACTTAACGATCTTTTCCTACAAATGACACTTAAATGTATATCACGCTATTATACTAAGAAATACGGATACATAGATAAGTGACTCAATACCAGTGAGTGTATGTACGTCCTTTAGCTCATAGCTAGTGCATGTACAAGTGTTTAAATGATATAATCATTCAATCTGCATCGATTGCATTGGATTGCGACATGGTGATGAAGGCCAGTCGGAAGAACCTTATTCGAAAGGGAAATCTTGTTTATATGGGGTCAAGTTATAAAGGTTACATATAGCTGTCTATGTCTTGATATGTAAAGGTCTTGTAGTATACAGGACGCAGGTGGCTTAGTTGCATGGATATCTAATGAATTATAAGATGGTTTTATTACATGTTAATGTTAGTTCAAAAAGCGTACCAACATCGATAAAAGTAAGCAATGCTATGAAGCTGAGTTGATGTGTATGAATTTTTTATTTATTTATTTTTAATTAACGTGATTATCATTCCTTATATATGCAAGGAAAAAACAGTTCGGTACCGTTTTCTCTGTTTTTTTTTTTTAGTGTCAGTTTTAGAATCAAGCAAAAGTGAGATATCGAATATTGATCTTAGGCTATAGGTACATATTTCCAATTTTGTAATAAATGTGCACAGTCTATATAGATTTTATTTCTACATTTGAAACATTGTACAGCTGTTTAAGCCACAGGCCTATTTTTAACGAACAGCTCATAATATAAATATTTAGCAAGGTAAATATAATTACGAATTTTATTCATTTAGGAAAGAAGTCTCATCTATTTATATAATAAAATTCTGAGTCGAATTTGTACATTAAATATTTTTTGGAAAATCTTATTGAAATGATATTATTATAGATACAGAGGCCGAATCTATCGTTTTTGGAATTTTTGTCTGTCTGTCTGGGTACGAGAAAACCACTGGACAGATTTTGATGTTTTGTATAATGGTAGCGTGTCAACATATAGGATACTTTTTACTGCGGGAAAATATCTCATCTCTGAGAAATCTATACTAAACATGAAACGTACTAAGGGACGAATCCGAACAGAGCGACGGTGAGTCGTTAGTTACTTATAAAGAACTACAATGGACAAGTATTGCGTTTAATTTTAATAAGTAATTCGAAAGTGATGCGAAGTAATAGTAAAGTAAGTAAATACATAAGTTGTTTTTCTACGTATTATGACATGTTTTTGTTTCTTCTAGCAGTTGTTATAAAACGTTTGTGAAATTTTTCTTCGACAAAAACTTTGTAAAAAACTATAAAGATAACTTTATTGGCTTTCGTATAAAAAGACTGCTAGTTTCTCTAACGTTGAGTAAGTTTCCACGTAAGTAAATAAGGCCAACCATCTTGTGAAAAAGTGATGTTTAAGTAAACATTATTACTGTGACAAATGTTTTTACCTCGTTATACAAACAAGCCGACTACGGTAACAGTATTATTTTTAATAATTAGTAATTAGTATTATTTTTAACTAGACAGAGTCCTTCCAGAACAAAAAGAGTACACTCTTAGTACATTACTCTAATATTTTTCCTCTATATAAAGCAGCAAGTTGTAGATGACATATCTCAAAACTAGTTACGATTTATCAAAACAAATGTCCGTATGATAGATATATATTGACCCTAATAGGATCGAACTTACGATCTCCCTCGCAGTAAGCGATGCCTGTCTCAACACGCAACGATTGTTGATTTTTTTATTTCGTGTAGTAGAAGTTATGAATATTTATGGATTCGTTAGACTAAATTATACAGTAGCAGTATGTAGCCCGAGGCCAGTTTTCACTAACCATCAATGTCTTTCTCCTTTAAAAGGAGACATTTGTATTTAAACTAATAGGCCATTATAATGAAATGTAACAGAAAGTCAATTAAGTCTTCTACCGACATAAATTAATGTAAATTGAATCTTTCCGTCATGTGTCAGTACTGGTGGCCTTTACCTGAATATAGGGTTACATTGTCACTCAGAGACCACTCTCCATATTTATACTACGGGTATATTCAAACTGTAGTTAAAATTGCATATCAGGAAGGAGAATTTTAGTATATATAAATAAAACGGGTCTTTTTAAAATCAAATCACTCTTTACCTTTTTTAACTGACTTTCAAAAAGGAGGAGGTTCTATGACCGTCTGTATGTATCTTTTTTTATGTATGTTCACCGATTCCTCAGAAACGGCTAGGCTGATTTCGCTACTTTAAACCATTCTATTAAGCTAGCTCCCAAGGTCCCATCAAATTTTCTTTGACATAGAGTTTTTACTATAATAATATGTTAATTACATACGTTTTGCTCGAAAAACCTATACTTGTAAATTATCTCATAACATATTTTGTTAGAAGACTCATCATATTACACTGTAGAGCATATTATCGCGTTGGGTGGCTTACAATTCCATGCAAGTAGTTGTATGTGGCAAAGCCTCTTACGAAAATTGAAACCACGATCTCCCTGATAGTTAATTCGACATTCGCATATTTTGTTTATTTCAAAACTTATGCAGAATTTGACTAATATTAAGCAATATTTTTATTTATTTGTAATAATAGTCAAAAGGAGATACATATATCTATCTATATAAATAAAAACGAATGTTGGTAAGCGCAAAACTCGAGAACGGCTCGACCAATTCAGGTATTTTTTTCGTATGTTCCTTAAGGTCCATGGAAGGTTTTAATAGAGAGAAAAAATGAAAAATTAACGAATAAAATAATTAAAATTTATATGGCTAACGCTGGCTAATAGCTATTTATATCTATTTAAAACGTACCTAGCGACGAACCCGAGCGAAACGAGGGTGACCCGCTAGTATGTGTAATAATAATAAATAATAAACTATCGATTCATCGGAGGTAATGGATAAATAAGATACTAACAACCACTACTAAATTACTAGCAGTGATATTTAAAAAAATGTAAACACACGCCTTGTTAGTTATAAGTATGAAGCCATACTTTCAATATTACTTGCACTTTATAAGATTGACACAAAACATTTCTAAGTCCTGAAACTGGTAGCAAAAAGCATTCCATATAAAATTTCCTATAGTATATTGAGTCACAATAACAAATTATATTCTAACGCAATCAAGATTCCTACGCGGTCATCGCGTAAAGGTTAAGGTTGAGTCTGATTTATATGATAAATGGAATTCGCTTTACCAATTAAAGATATAATACATTTTACGCGTTTATGAGACAAAAGAGTGAATTAAAATGATATTGTAAGTTAGTCTTAAGTTTAATTTTCTGGTTGTTTCTGAAGATTCTAAACTAAATAATTTAACTTAGTAAATAACGCCTTTGAAATGTTTAACACCTTAGTCTCTCCCGTGACCATGATTGCTGTAAAATGTAAATCATTCGAAACGTCGGGAACCAAAAATAAAAAATAAATTCGCGAAATAATCCGAAAAGATAGTTTTATTTAAAATGTCAAATATTCGCGTAAATCTAAGAAAGTATTATCAATAATTTAACTTGTTTAGAATTTTGAATATTATGATGAATATTGAATATTATGGGGAATTACCCATCCCACGGACCATTCGGCTGTGGAATGAACTCCCTGCCGAGGTTTTCCCAGAGGGCTACAGTATGGGGTCCTTCAAAAAGGGAGTAAATAGGTTTTTAAAGGGTCGGCAACGCGCATGTGATGCCCTTAATGTTGCAGGCGTCCATGGGCTAAAGTAACCGCTTACCATCAGGCGGGCCGTATGCTTGATTGCCACCGTCGTGGTATAAAAAAATATGTATTTATGCATACGTATGATATATGTATGTATGTAAATTTGTTTTTTATATTCAATATTTGATGAAATATTCAATAGTAATTAATTGAATAGACGAAGCTTCTAGCTTAAAATGACAAAAATGTAAAACAAACCATCCACCCACACTCTAAAGCAGGTTTGAGAGAAATTAAATCAAATGACATCGCCTGACCTTTCCTGACCGCCAGTAAATTGACTTAATAACATATGACTCATTGCTTTGTTTTATATGGAAAAAGGCTCATTAAATATGTGCAAAATCTATTATCATAAGTTATGTGACATTAACTGTTTGAATATCTTTAATATACATAATATAATATTTTAAGAAAACATATTTTAAAGGCTAAAACTCAACTTATACTATAAGAATAGATCTTTACTAATATTATTATATAAAATAGTGTTTGTTTGTTTGTTTGTCATTATTTCACACAGTAACAGTGCAGTGAGATAATTTTTTGCGTTAAGATTCTAGGCCGGAGAGATCAAAGGCAGATTCGCCGGATACATTTAGTGAATCGTGTGGAAGATTCAAATTTACATTGTTTATTGTCATTAGGGAGGTGGGCGAATGCGAAGGGTACAACACTATTACACGTAGTTTCTAACATTCGTAAGTTTGTTTGTAGATTCGGAGTAATCTCTAAAACTGCGATTTTGATTTTTTTTTTCACTAATAGGAAGCACATATTGCTATAGGCTATTTTTTTATTATAATAAAAGTCGACGTGCGCTGTGTACTGTTTGAAATAAACCACAAAATGCATGACATTGTATGACGTAAAAACACCTAGGGATGTACCTTAGCGAATATAAGTCTCTAATATTTACTAACTTTTAGAAATATTATTGCTTATTAATTATTATTAGTCTCGCACCTCTGATATTTTCATGTGCGGATCGTTTCTAACATGATTTCCACTTGCCTTACGGTGAAAGAAAACATCGTGAGGAAACCTGCATGTCTGAGAGAACCTAGCAAGTTTTTGAAAGACATGTGAAGTCTGCCAATCCACACTTGGCCAGCGTGGTGGACTATGGCCTAATCCCCCTCGTATTGAAGGGAGGCCCGTGCCCGGCAGTGGGACGTTAAAAAGGGCTGAATACATATAATACATTAATTATTATATATTAACCACATTACATACACGTTTCAGTATAATTTTCGATCGTCAAACGATTAAAGTAAAATTTTTCTTAAGTTAGAGTTAGTCACATATTGTTATTTTAACTTCCTAAACATACAATTATTTTAAATAATTTACATACTCTTCAATAAATACGATTAAAATTAAAAGAAACGGCTGTGTAAACTTGTCTCTACAATTAGGTCAAGGGGTCAAGGAATACTAGCATTGTTTATGCAAGTTTTTATATAGAAATATTGAACGATGTAATAATTACGTATATTAAAACTTACAATTAGTCATTTCGCGTAATTTCTATTAGTTTTCTATACACATGTATGTAATAAAAACCTAGGTAGGTTTTCATTACATACTTTCATAGTTTTTAATATTATGTTATTTTATATTAGTTGCATACTAAATAGTGAACACGGTAGAGTCCTTTTGTCTGATAAACGTTATCGTAATGAATACATTTGCATAACACAGTAATAAGGAATGCTTAACTGATAACGATAAAACTGTTGCAAATATTATCTTGTAATCTGGTTATTTAGGACTTTGCATTATGTATTTATTTAATACTAGCGATTCACCCTTGCTTCGCTCGGGTTCGCCCCTAAATGATTTTTTAAATTGACATAACTTTTTATTTAGGAACCGATTGAAATAAAACAAATACTAAATGTTAAGTGAAGCTTATCACAATACATTACTGAAAACCGCACCCAAATCGGTTAAGTCGTTTCTAAGATTAGCGCGCACAAACAAACAGACAAAAAAAACTAAAAATCATTGTTTTGGGTTCTATTACGATAATAAAGATCCCCAATAATAGCTTTTCTCAAATATCTTCCATGTACAGACAGCGATCAGTTACAATTTTATTATATGTATAGATTTAACATATACCTACGGCGCACATTCTGACTTCCTTTCAAGCTGTAACGGAGGGAGGTTCTATCGATGCTTAGCAAAAGTAAACTAGCCTAAAAGTAACGTTAGGCTATTTTTACTCTTTAGGTATCATAATATGGTTGCCATATCATGACCAATATTAGTTTTTTCTCTAAAAGTTACTTAGAAAGAAGAAAGACATGTGACAACGTGTAACCACATATTGAATTACTTAGAAAAAAAAATAGAATTTATTTAATATGCAATAAACAAGCATCGAACCTGTTACAACCGAAACAGTTAATCGAGTAGCAGTTATCACTATGATACCATAATATCAACTAACTACTCTATTTCGACGAACTTGTATTTAATTTATAGAATCAATCACAGTCACGAATCGTACATTAGTTTAAAAGTAAACCATAGCACTCTCCCAGCCAAACAATGCACAATAGATCGACCTTGGTGAAAGTGGCTTATGCCCCCATTGCTGCGCACGCGACACTTCATTTCTTTTCTATGATATCATCTCCCATGATTTATATACGTACATGGAGTATCGATCATGTTTTGACATTTCCTATGAGTTAGCTAGGTCACACAAAATAAAAGTTTATATGTATACATATATTAAATTTCGACAGTGAACCGTTTGTAGTCTTTGCTATATACATATCTATACAGATAAATAAAATTGAAGTGTCTGTTTGTAATGTCAAAATAACAGCTTTATACTAAATGCATATGGAATTATATACGGTACCTACCTATATGAAAAACACATTTTTTTAATTTTTGCCTGACTGTTTGTTCTGGCTAATTTCCGAAACGGCTGGACCAATTTTAACGGGACTTTCACCGGCAGATAGCTGATATTATAAGGAGTAACTTAGGCTACTTTTATTTTAGAAAAAGAATTAGGGTTTCACTCAAAAAAATTAAAACGTACCTAGGGACGAACCCGAGCGAAGCGAGAGTAAGTCGCTAGTCTATTAATAAACCCAGTAAAAAACTTTGTGCTGCTGCTGGAGTAAAAAATACTTTGTGGAACTCTCCCAATATCAAAGTCTATGTAAAAAAATACATCAAACTGTTGTATTGTTGCTGTGTAAATAAACATTATGATTAAAATTTTGTTTATTTATAAAATCTCTGTAAAAAGTGGTTTTTTTTTCTCTTTTATATAACAACGCAAGCGAAGCCATGGTTTAAAACCAGTATAATAAACAGTTACTCAGCAATTACACTAAATCGATAATAATTGTATAAGGTATTCATGCGTGGAATGTTATTACACACTTTACCTACTATTTACATACTTTATCTATACATATTATAAAATTGTAACTAGGCCGAATCTGTACATTAAATATTTTTTGGAAAATCTTATTGAAATAGACATTATTATCGATGCAGATGCTGAATCTATAGTTTTTAGAATTTTTGTCTGTCTGTCTGTCTGTCTGTCTGTCTGTCTGTCTGTCTGTCTGTCTGTTACCGCATCACAGAAAAACCACTGGAGGGATTTTGATGAAATTTGGTATGGTGATAGCTGGATATCCGGGTCAACATATAGGATACTTTTTACTGCGGGAAAATATCTCATCTCTGAGAAATCTATACTAAACGTTAAAACGTAAGTAGGGACGAACCCGAGCGGAGCGAGGGTGAGTCTCTAGTCTGTAAATAAATCTTATGTTTGTTCGTAACAGTTTCTAAGTTATCTTCGGGTTCAATGAATGCCTTGTTCTTTAGTTATTTTTGTATATATATTTTTTTAATATTCCTAAAGAGTATTGCGGTAAAGAAAATATTTATTTTACATTCCAAATATGAATAAAACATACAGAGACATACCTACATTGTAAATTATAAAGGGTTTTCAAATAAATTTACTTTAAACGTATGACTGTATTTCTCTTGTCGTGAAAATTCTTTGAGTAAGAAAAATAAAGCTTAACGGTACTACTATTTTTACATTTAACTAAATTTTAAACTAGGCAAAAAATTCAGATATCGTCCGTGAACTTCGAAGATCTATCTACTTACCAAAAAATTTTAGCAAGAGGAACATAAAAGTAACTTAATTAATATTTCCTGGAGAATTTTGGTAAAAAAAAATAATTAAATGCAGTTCGTTTTATGTGGTTTTTATTTTTTTATTTTAATTGTAATTTGGCATTAAAATTAAAGTTTGCGCATAAGTGCTAGTTAGGAAGCTTCTGATAAACAGTTCACGGACGATATGTACCTATGTTTTCTTGTATAAATATATGGTACCTTGACGACCGAACTTCGCTCGGAGTTCAAAAACACGCGTTTTCCCAGGCATAAGACTAATCTAGATTAATTTTGAGCCCCCGAAAACCCAAACATAAGAAATTTCAGCGAAATCGTAAGTTTCGAGATCGTCAGTATGAATAAATAAATAAATAAATAAATGAATAAATATACAAGAATTGCTCGTTTAAATATATTAGATTACGCGATGCCTTTATCAAAAAATTCAAACCCCAAAGGCTATATATAATAACTTCTATCACTTAAGGTCAGGTATATCCATATCAGGTAGTTAAAAAAGTAATTTAATTTACATAGCGACTCACCCTCGCTTCGCTCGGTTTCGTCCCTAGGTTGATTCCACGTACAAACTTTCATCCCCATTTTCACCCCCTTAAGGGATGATTTCCGAGATAAAAACTAACCTATATCCTTCCTAGGGCATCAAACTATCTTCTTACCTTTCATCTTAATCGGTTCAGTAGTTTCGGAGCCTATTCGGTACAAACAAACAAACATTCAAATCTTTCCTCTTTATAATATTAGTATAGATAAAATATTAACGATATCAATCGGAACAGGGTTCATTCACATCAGTATTAGGAAGCTCTATTTATTCACTACGTGATACAAATCTCTGCTTATTGGCTGGAACCTGAACCCGGGCCAAACCGCCTTAACGAATATCGATCGGTGTACGTCATCAATCCGTACAACTGCACTAATGGGGATAATTGGATATTTCCAAAGCTATCCATTACTAACACTTAAAACCTCCGCTAATCACTGATAAGTATTCGACCTCAGATTGTAATAAAATTTATCGTTGTTTGTACGTCATACTTAAAGGAGATTCACATAATACTTTCTTAGATTTACGCGAATATTAGACATTTTAAATAAAACTATCCTTACCGTTCACGTGACCATGATTGCTGTAAAGCATTCGAAACGTCGGGAACCAAAATTCATAATGAATCCGCGAAAAAATCCGAAAATATATTTTTATTTAAAAAATGAACGAGGTTATATTCATAATATATTTACGAAAATGAAGGAAGCTGCGTTTCTATTAGGTCCTACCTATTTGATTTAGGAAAATGTCATTGTAATTGTAATATTTATAAATGCGAAAGTTTGGATGGATGGATGTTTGTTACTCAAACACGCCAGAACGGCTGATGGAATCTGGATGAAATTTGGCACTGAGATAGTTTATAATCTGGAATAGCATATAGGTTACTTTTTATCGTGGATAAATGTATGGTTCCCGTGGGATAGATTTGTTTTTATTTTTCACTAGACATGAACTAGAGCAAAGCGAGGTTGAGGCTTTAGTTCTTAAATAAGTTCGAACATAAATATTAGAAATATTTCTCAAATAAATTCTACTATACAATTAAAGACCTAATTAATTATTTAAACTTGCTTTTAATTATGCATACATTACAGTTATCTTAACTTCTATTATACTTAGCTAATTAAGCGTGAAAGAAACTTTGCGTGACGTGGGCGGGCGCTTAAGACGGATCTCGCTTTAATATCGACACCTAGATATTATACGTTTAAACATTGTTATATTAAAAATCTCTTTTTTTAAATTTATATTTTTATATTATAACTAGCAACAACCTTGGTCCGGGACTCGGGTTCGTCCCTAGGTATGTTTTAACAGTTAGTATAGATTTCTCAAAAATGAGATATTTTCCCGCAGTAAAAAGTATCCTATATGTTGACCCGAATAAGCAGCTATCATAATACCAAATTTTATCAAAATCTGTCCAGTGTTTTTCTCGTGATGCGTTCCCAGACAGACAAAAATTCTAAAAACTAGATTCGGCCTCTGTATCGACAATAATGACTATTTCAATTAGATTTTCCTTTATTTAATGTACAGATTCGACTCAGAATTTTATTATATGAATAGATTTATAATAGATCAAAAACATTTTCACTACGCAAGTTAATGTTTCAAACTTAAGTTTTTACACCATCGTATGTTATACGAAGTTTTATAAGTACTTTAACTTCACTACTTCGTATAAAAACAACCAAATCTTAAATGTTTAATACATATTTTACTTATTTAACCTTTTCCCGCAAAACATGTATAAGCCAAAGCGAAAAATTTACAAAATATTCTTATCTACAATTTGTTCTAAAGTATCGATAAAGTCGGTAGCAAAAGCTTGTATAAAATAACTATTAAAATGCATCATTCAATCTAGTGGTTGCACGTCGCAGCGGTCATTGCCCCCGCTATCGGTCATGATTGTTTGTTCCGTGATAACGCATCTCGATGTTTCCGTTTCTGAGGTAGTGTGTGAAGGTATTGTCTGATTGCATCTTATACATCTAGCTAGAAAGAACGCCTGCCTGTACACTTTCATGTACATAATATATTACTATCTATTAGAATTATATAGTGGATGGCTGTTTATGTTTTTAAGTAAAAAGTACACCGTCTTTGAAATGTACTCTTTTTTTTAACATTTTCATGAAAAACTCCATACCGAAAAGTTGTTTTGTGCTCCTTTAGTAAAAATTAAGGAAAATCTAATTCCAGCCTCTGAGGGATGCTTAAATGAATGTTTCATAAGAAAATATTTTTTTATTTTTCATGTCCATCGCTATTAAATACATATTCAATGAATGGCTATTTGGCATCAGCTGTATCGACTTCGATAAAACTTGACAAAGTGATAGATGTTTGTGGACTAAATATGTTGTGACATTAACACACAGCACCATGTAGTTCCATGGTAAGCTACGAGGCTTGTATTATGGATACCACATAGTTGATACACTACACTATATATAACTTTTAAGTACATACGTATTATGAATATTTATGAATATTATAAATATTATGAATATTAAAATTTTAATACGATAAATATTTTGAGCAAAGGAAATAAATATGTAGTAAAAATAACTCTGAAGCTTGTAATAATCAGAAAGCATTGACGTGAAGTAAAAATTATTATTGTCGAAGCGAAGCTTTCACAATTCATAGACTGATGGAACCACTCGTTTGCAACTTTATTATACTGTATGTATTTATGCAATATTTGCGAAGACAAAGTCAATGACAATTGAAGATGCATTACCGACATTAATGTTTTTATAAGAAGAAAGTTGTTATTACAAAACTAAGAAGCCACCAGTGTCGTGTGAAATAAGACTTATATGATGACTAGCATTGCCGGCGTATATAAATCTATGTTATAAATAATAAAATGCTAGAAAATCAATTTTGACTGGTGATTCCCAAGATAAGCGCGTTTAAACAAACATACAAAAAATATTAAAATATAATATGACAAGAACATTATGTATACATGTCACTGGTAGTCCAGTGGCTGGCTAAAATGGGTGCGAATTATGAGGTCTTCGGTTCGGTTTCTTGAACAAACAAGATGTTCTCAGTGACAATGGCCAGTGGCTCGCCTCCTAGCCTTATAAAAGCACATTTGCTGAAAATTTCTATAAGAGTATGCTTAGCGTGTTAAAAAAGTAACGACTCAAAAATTTTACTAAAACAAATTATGGAATTAGGCAAGTACATTAGTAAATACAGCTTTAAGTTCAAGTAATATTAAAGTTTGGTAGCAACCTGTGACCCCCAAATCATAAGTACCATAAACCACTTCTGAGCCACAATGGTCTATCTTATATTATCTCTACTAATGATAAGCACTTAGACTTTATTTAATTCTAGAAACACTAAGCCAAGCCTAGGAGTACATAACGCTTGTACAGCTCTGTCAACAATGAAATCAGTGTAAGACCTAACATAACTTAGATAAGAATATTACACAAAATGTATGTGTCACTTATATTTTAGAAAAAAGCTTGTTAATTAATATATTCGAAATATTTATAATTTTTGTATTTTAAACCTATATTAAATAGACTAGCGACACACCCTCGCTTCGCTTGGGTTCGTCCTTGCTTCTCAGAACAAAATTAATTAATTAATTTGATTTTATTTATTTTTTCGTAGGACTCCTTATAATATCAGCTATCTGCCAGTGAAAGTCCCGTCAAAATCGGTCCCGCCATTTCAGAGATTAGCCGGAACAAACAGACAGACAGACAGAAATTGTAAAAATTGTTGTTTCGGTATATGTATCGTGTATAGGTATATCCATATGCATTTAGTAAAAAGCGGCTATTTTAATATATCAAACAGACACTCCAATTTTATTTACTATACTAATGCATTTTTAATAATGATCATCATTCAAATTTTTAACGTCGCACTGCGGAGTGTCCTTTCAATGTGAGGGGGATTAGGCTATAGTCCACCATGGTGGCCAAGTGCTGATTGGCGGACTTGAATGTCCTTCAGAAACTAGGTAGGTTATTTCATTCATTAATGTTTCCTCACGATATTATTCTTATTCTCGCCATTAGGCGAGTAAACTAAATCAAGTTTTTATTTAATTAAGTCCATAGTTTCTTCAGAGATCAAAGCGCATTATAAAAGTCAACATATGAATATCTAATAATAAAATTATCAATCAACGTCGCCATCTTGAGTAATATGCGGCAAATCTATAATTCTATGTTGAGAAATAATTAGCTTGTGATGAAATTGGGGTAAGGTTTGATCATTATTTTTATTATATATGTATTATATTCTAAATGATGGTCTGTCTGTGCAGTGAAATTATGATTTGATGTTCAAAGGCCCTATATTTAAAAATAAAATAACGTTGCATAACTTTTTTATAATACTTATAACAGTTTTTGCCCCTAGCTCCGCTTGCGTTAACCGGAATGTTAAGAAAAGTAACAATTGTATTAATTCAGGAGAATATGTATTTGCTTTATCCATTTTGATTTGTATTTGCTCAAATCTATAGAGCCATTACAGAGAGAAAAAATAACGAATCGCACACCACATCACTCGAAAAATTTAGTATGTTAACGTGATAAATTGATTACAGTGGTACTTTTTTTACACTCAAAATTACTCTTAATGCTAGATTAAAAAGATCATGAGAAATATAACATTTTCCATTATAGATATTTTGTGTAAGCGAGAATCGAACACGCATCACCATGTCCACTGCGCCAAGCCAGGCGTGAGGTTTGTTTAAGCCGTACATTATGTTAATACGACAGAAGCTAATTATTAGAACCTATCAAATGTCAAAACCATCTCGTCATTACCATAAGTAATTTGGAAATGACATAAATCTGTTTTATATTTTGTTGCCCAAATATGTTATAGTTATTGATAGTATCATATAGTGACAAAAGTGAAAATTTACATTTTAATAGTTTTATAATGAATTTTCTAATGAAATCTCTTTCGAAAAGATTGTTTTTTGAATGTCATAACTTGCCTAAATATTAGCAGTATTTCGATATTTTTTTCTTTATGGGGTTAACGATACCGCTATGGAAATGTAGTTTTTATGGCTTATTTCCCCATTACATATACAACTTTTATTAAAGTTCTCAGATCTTCCTCCTGATAATCATTTTGATAGCTTTGTTCATCTTTATAATAATTACCATAACGGTATTATTAGGAAATACTGGTAAATTATTAAAATGATCTACACTTATATTGACAAGAGGTAGTTTGTAAGTTTGTACGTAGGAAGTAACCTCTGAAACTACTAAAGGATTCTGAAAATTCTTTTAATTATAGGAAGTTAAGCCTCATCGATAGGAAGAATTACCGCCGAGTGCTAATTTTTAATTCCAATAATAATCGGTTTACTGTTAAAAATAAATTACTTTAACTGGAAATCGGAAGATAATAGCAGTTAAAATGCTTTATAGGCGTGTGCTGCTTAAACAGTTTGAAATAAAGCAATAAAATGTAAAACAAAAATACTCCTAAGACGCACCAAAGCGAAGCGAGGGTAATCCGCTAGTCTATACTAATATTATAAAGAGGACAGATTTGTATATTTGTATGTTTGGTTTGAATAAACTCAAAAACTACTGGACCGATTTATATGAAATTTGGTAAGAAGATAGCTTGAGACCCTAGGAAGGACATAGGACATTTTTTATTTCAGGAATTATGCTTTAAGGGGATGAAAATGCGGATGAAAGTTTGTATGGGGAATCAACCTATTCTATAATATTTTTGAAATTAAAAACGTATAAAAAACTTACTTTGTAAATTCTCACAACATGACAAAGGGCAATGAATATAATGTGGCCTAATACCATATAAAAGAAGGTATTCGCAAAGGTGGTTCGCCCACGCTTGCGGTGACCCGGCGGCGATGACAAACTGATATTACTAAATTATTGGTCACATAAGTTAATATTTCATCAATAGACATCTGTTTGTTAGAAATTTAATTTTATAGCATACTAGCAGTACTTAGGCTTCGGCCGCGTTGAAACTTCCGATCGCTCCTAAACTTCACAGGATCACGCGCTGGGTTAATCTAAAAGTTTCATCCAAATCGCTTAAATAAACCATTTTAAAGTCCATAGTGGACATACATACACATATCTATTTTTATATATGTAGGTACATAATGAGGAAGATTTTGATTTATCTAACATTTAGCGAATAACCTTTTGACCAGGAAAAACTATAAATAAAGAAATTTGCGAGAGGAGTTGCGTGCAAAAGCTTGTATTATGCGAATAATAGACACGGTTTTGTAATTCTTACAAATTAAATTCATTTCACTGCACATTTATTAATGCTATTTTTGAACCTGACGTTTAAAATACGTAATTTTCAGTTATTCGTGGTCACGGGTGAACCTGTCTCATCCGTGACCACGAATAAACTTTGTTCAAAAGCTATTAATTTCAAAAAATGTTAGGTTGTTCGTTAAATTTTCATTAAATCCATTTATTTATGTAGTTTACAGTTTGCACTATGATAGAATCGGTTAATTTAGGTTCTTTGCATATGGACACCGGAGGTTTGAACTTTGAATAAAGAGCATAACATGAATTATTATCTATACATATAATAAAATTCTGAGTCGAATCTGTACATTAAATATTTTTTGGAAAATCTTGAAATAGTCATTTTAATCGATACAGAGGACGAATTTACAGTTTTAAGAATTTTTATATCTGTCTGTCGGTCTGTTTGTCTGCCTGCCTGCCTGTGTGCGAACGCATCACGAGAAAACCACTGACAGATTTTGATGAATTTTTTTATGATAATAGCTGGTTATTCGGGGACATTTAGGATACTTTTTACTGCGGGAAAATATCTCTGAGAACTCTATATTAACTTTGAAACGTAGGGACGAACTCGAGTGGAGTGAGGGTGAGTCGCTAGTTCCATTATAAAATTAAGTTTCCACTTTCCATATTAAAATTATCTAATAGCGGCGAGTAATTCGCATCGCGCTCGCAGTTACGGCGTTACGCCTCATGTTCTATGTATTACGTGTAATGCACTTAAGGGGAAGTTGTTTGTGATAATTTTTGCTTTATAATCCTTTATAAGTTTTTTTTATCATTTAGAATAAGTTAGGAAATTTGAAGATAATCAAGCTATGATAATCGTAATCAGCTTATCTCTTATCAGATAATCAGCTTTTTTAAAATCTATCTATACATATAATAAAAAATTGTAACTAAACTGTACATTAAATATTTTTTGGAAAATCTTATTGAAATAGACATTATTATCGATACAGAGACCGAATGTATAGTTTTTAGAATTTTTATCTGTCTGTCTGTCTGTTACCACATCACGGAAAAGACACTGGAGGGATTTTGATGAAATTTGGTATGATGATAGTTGGTTATCCGTCAACATATAGGATACTTTTTACACCGGGAAAATATCTCATCCCTGAGAAATCTATAGTAAACGTTAAAACGTAACTAGGGACGACACCGCGCGGAGCGAGAGTGAGTCGCTAGTAGAAATATATTAGCAAACGTTAAAAATAATTATCTATTATCTAGTATTAAACTATTATCTTGTTTCTATTATATACTTACTTTCTAGTTGTTTTCTCATGCTTATTCTAATTTTAATTTAACATTTTTTTGGAACAATATGTTAATTGAAAATTTTTATTATGTTTTGGTTTTTAATAACTTGTAAGTTGTCACTTGTCCCGCATCGTTGTGTAGCGAGGGCGCCCCCGCGTGTCTTTTTGTGAAATTAACACGAAAATTGTATAATTACTGTATCTTTTGAGATTTATATAGATGTGGCATCGTTATACTAATCATAACTTTACACCTACGCCACAATATTTCTTCCGGCTTAAACGAAAACCTTTATTGCTAATACCCTCATAGTTATCTATACCGATAAATAAAATTGAAGTGTCTGTTTGTAATGTCAAAATAACAGCTTTATACTAAATGCCTATGGAATTATATACGGTACTTATAAGAAAAACACAATTTTTTAAATTTTTGTCTGTCTGTCTGTTCCGGCTAATCTCCGAAACGGCTGGACCAATTTTAACGAGACTTTCACTGGCAGTTAGCTGATATTATAAGGAGTAACTTAGGCTAATTTTATTTTAGAAAAAGAATTAGTGCTTCGCTCAAAAAAATTAAAACGTACCTCCTAGGTACGCACCCGAGCGAATCGAGGTTAAGTCGCTAGTCGTAAATAAAGCTTTCCTTTTTATATAAAAGGATAATGAAAATTGATTGTTTTAAGTTTTATAAACGTACAGACAAACGTTAGTTTTTATATGAATGGTTAAATTATATAAATTATGAATATATGATAAATATCTGTAACATAATAAAAAAATATATATTCAGACTTAGCTTTACGCGAAAAAAGCTTTAAAAAAGCATAATATAGCCCTCGCCTTATCTATTAGGTCATATAGATAGCGCCGCTCGGGAAAAAGGCATATGTATTCTCAAAAAAGTCACGTATAACTAGAAAGCACTATAGCGTAACGCGGACCGCCCGAGCAGTATACTTTTATACGTCCAACTGATTACTCCTTTACTAAGTGATAATTTGATCGTAAAAATCAGGTTAGTTATTTTTTTTCTATTGTTTCTTAAATAACTATATATATATACGTAAATTTGCAGAAAATCAAGCTTTTTTTAAATAAAGCTCTAGTAATAAACTTTAGTCTTATTTCTAGTATATAACTTACTTTCTAGTTATTTTCTAATGCTTATTCTAATTTTATTTTAATATTTTATAATATATTATCAAAATAGTATTGCATTTTAAATATAATATTGTCGGTGCATGGGAAAATCAAATATTGTTGTCTGGTTGTACAAGTAATTACGATCCTCAATGCGGAAGAGTTATTACTGTGCCGTTAACAAAACAAGATAACACCTGCATTCTTTGAAGTCCAAAACAGATACATTGTGTTGTAGGTCAAAGTTACAAAAATATATTATGGGTAATAATGTTTTAAGTCTTGTTACATTATACAATTTTTTCAGTTATTACTTAGAGGACATCATTTGTCGCATTAAAAAGTAATAACATATATTAATAACACTAGCGACTCACCCTCGCTTCGCTCGGGTTCGTCCCTAGCTTGCTTCCCCGTACAAACTTTCATCCCCTTTCTCGATTTCCGGGATAAAAACTATTTCACTCACTCACTTTTCATATCATGAGATTTAAAAAAATGTTATTTTAGTTTTTTTTCTTTTAATTTTTATACAAAACTTGTCCTGGCAATAATAAAAAAAAAAAGAATTATCCAATTTGGTGCAGTCGATCGGTAGTTATGCGCGTACATACATTTCCGTGATTCATTTTTATTTATATAGATAGATTTTCACTAGTTCAATATTTCATAACGAATTCGCTTACGAACTTTGTTATTCTAATAAAAAAAAAACTAATTTGTCATAGTCGTCAAAAAGCTCTAAATGGGTTTCAAAAGATAACATATTGGGGCATGATGTGTTCATCTCAAAGCTAATATTAAAATCATATTGTAATTATAAGTATACTAGCGACAGACAAAAACAAGTCTATCTCACGGGAACCGTACATTTTTCCGTGATGATATATAGCCTATAGCCTTCCTCAGTTAACGGACTATCTAATGCAAAAAGAATTTTTCAAATCGGATTAGCAGTTCCTGAGATTAGAGCGTTTAACCAAACAAACAAAAAAACTCTTCAGTTTTATAATATTAGTATAGATTTAGAAAAAAAGATCAATAACTAAGCTGTACCTATTTGTCCGAATGATGTACTAGTGATTAAGACAGCAAGTTTTAAATTCTCTAATTAGTTAGCGGCTCCTTTCTAATTGCGGGCAAGTCTCACGATTTCTCCCGTTATGTCAAAAGTCATAATGTTATAGATAAACTCTACCTATAATTAAAAAGTAATAATTTTACATATCAATATTAAATTTTGTACCAGCTTCAACTTTATAATATTCAAGCTTCAACTTTTTTTTAAAAAAAAAAAAATTTACACATAAATATGTTATTCTACGTCAGTACATACTTTCTTTCCGTTTATATTTTTTTTATTTAATATTGCCTTGACTTTTTTTGTGTGGTTTTTCGATAGTTGGCAATTTTTAAGTAAATATTCCAATTATGATCTAAATTAAAGTAAAATCTGTCATAGAACAAGTTGTACTCAACTTATGTTTTAACCGACTTAAAAAAATGATGACACTCATCATTCAATTCAAATCAAAGATTTTAAAATTATTTTGTTTCAATTCATTTTGTGATATAAATTTTTTGTGTCATATGCATATTTAATACAAGCGATTCACCCTCGCTTCGCTTCGGGTTCGTTTCTAGACCAAAACAAATCTATCACACGGGAACCGTACATTTTTCCGGGATGATATATAGCCTATAGCCTTCCTCAGTTAACGGGCTATCTAATGCAAAAAGAATTTTTCAAATTGGATTAGTAGTTCCTGAGATTAGCGCGTTCAACCAAAAAAACATACAAACTCTTCAGCTTCATAATATTAGTATAGATTTATAAATAAAAAAGTCTGCTTTCAAACTAACTATTATATTACAGAGTAGGTACATTGAAGTACCACAAAGCAAGAGGTCGTTTAAATTTTTTGTCAGTCATTGTTTTTCGATGTAGAACAAAATGCACATGCAAATGCACCAATTAATTTATTATACAAAACCCTCCCGTAATCAATTAACTTGCCAGTTTCGATTTTATATTTTACCGCTAGCATTTTCATGAACTATCAAGCGGAAAACAATTATGACATGCTACAAGACAATAGACGAGTAGTCAGTCATTTTTTATTTTTTATATGTTTAATGTAGCGCGGACACGCGAACAATAGCAACAAATGTACCGAATGTCGTATTCTTTCCACACTTCCTAAAGCTATTTCTTTACGTAAGAATACTAGACATGTCTACAATAATTAATGATTTATTTCACAAATAAACTGTAAATTAGTATCTCAGTTATTTGCCCATGCAACTAAAAATAGCATTTATGTATGATGACTTGTCACCTGAATTTTATTCTTAAACATTAACAAAAAAATAAAAAAAATAAGTAAAAAATAACTTTCTTGGTCAATAACACGAATGAAAAGTGTGTACTTGAATGAAATTTATCATCATTTAAATGAAATACTCAAAAGCTTAATTTAAAAGTTTAGATGCTCTACAGGTCTGTACATAGTTTTGTAAGTACCGAATTGTTATATAAAAATTATTGATTGATATCCACAATACCTATGCGTAGGCGTCGCAAGTACGATAAGATAAATACATAATGTAAATAATTTATTAGATACCATGTTACGATGCTACTTTAGGAATTTTCATGGCCAAAAATATGTAGTATATTAAAAAAAAGTATTAGTTTTAGAGCTTTTCTGAGTTTGATTCAAAATTATTAATAAAAGTACGTTTTATTTTCAACCATTTTAATGTATTCGATACTTGGCTGTTAAGCTTTTTGATGACTAAATATAATAACCCTCATATTAACTTATACTCAGTTCTAATCAAATGAAAATATACTTTATTCAAATAGACTTTGACAAGTACTTTTGAATCGTCAATTTTACATTTAAATTAATGGCAGTGTGTAAGCCAGAGTCTAGATTAACAGTAATCTATATCCAACGGACCCCTAACGTTATTGCCACGGCCACGTAACCTGCTCATCAATTGTTACCGCCAGTATTAAAAATAACGCCGTATTAATTATAAAGACTTTCCCCCGAGGAAAAGCGCGAAAGGCAGTGCCTTGTCGAACTAACTAGAGAACGCGCGCTACCATTACACATATGGAGCTTCTAACATATACATTAATTAAAATCTAATTATTTAATTAATTTGTATACTCACGTGCGTTATATTAACTTTTGAATTTAACTTTTAGTTATTTTTGTAATATGATTGTGTGATACTGACCGTTTTTGAATTAACCTAAGTGACTCGTATACAGGTATGTAATTTTAAACGTATTTATTATATTATCTATTTCGTTTTATAAAAGATTTTGATTGATTTATAAGGATAATTATTATTTATATCGTTAAATGTTATTTTTTTATGCATATAGCAATACGTTTGTTGATATAATATTTTCTTATTAGCGTTAGCCATATTAATTTTAATATATTTTTTTATATTTTTTCTAATGTTTTAATACTTATTATCCTATTCCGGACTAAGAGAAATCCAAAAAATCAAATATCATACAAATTGGTCCAGCCGTTCTTGAGTTATAAATGGTGTAACTAACACGACTTTGTTTTATATATGTAGATGTAGATTGTAGGTCTGCTTTACGTTAACACGACTTTGTGGCTAGCGGGTCCCTAAATACATACTACCGGTTACTGAGTTACATACAAACGCGATCAGTTATTATTGAAACCCAAATAATAAAAGTATATTTTTCACTTTAAATAAAACTATCTTTTCGGATTATTTCGCGGATTTCTTTTGATTTTGGTTCCCCACGTTTCGAATGCTTTACAGCAATCATGGTCACGGGAGAAACTAAGGTTTCAGATGTCAAAAATCAAAATAAATCCGCGAAATAATTCGAAAAGATAGTTTTATTTAAAATGTCAAATATTCGCGTAAATCTCAGGAAGTAGTATATTTTTCATCGTAGAGTTATTTCTACCAAAAAAATATCACTACATAGTATAAAACGAAGTCGCTTCCCAGTGTCTGTCCCTATGTATGCTTAGATCTTTAAAACTATGCAACAGATTTTGATGCGGTTTTTTTAATAGATAGAGTGATTCAAGAGGAAGGTTTATATGTATAATCCATGCAAATTATAGTACAGAAAAGCCGTTAAAACGTACCCAGGGACGAACCCGAGCGAACCGAGGGTAAGTCGCTAGTTAATATATAAAGCAGAAGAAATTATGTTTTTTTTGTTTGTTCAAACAAGCTAATCGCTAAGCTTGAAAAATCTTTAAACTTACAAAACCTACTTATTGAGGAAGAATCATTTTACGACCTTTAGAATATGAAAATATCTACACATAAACAAATCATGCGAGCGGAGTTCGGACATAACCATATAGTATTTAAACGGCGCCAGAGATTAAAGTTAGTCAAATAATATTTCGTATTAGGTATTCAAATTACGAAATTGGGTTACTATACGTTCGGAAATAAACGCGAGTGCCAAGTGTGAACAGTGAATAGTGTCTATTTATATCTAAGGAAATTTAGATCGTATGCAGTCTATATATAACGATGCAGCTGGCTTGAACTTTGTACGTGTGTCCTTTTTAATGGACCAATAACGATAATTGCTTAAATAAATCTAATTTTAAGGGACAGCGTAGTTTAGTACATTTCTTATGGCAATGAATATAGTAAGGAAAAAGAGTACTTATTATTTATTTGTTACTTTGTCGTGTAAAATCTATTGTTTTAGATTATTCTCCATGAAATCATCACTTCCGAGTTTTCGCGGATTTATTTTCATTTCAGACATTAAAAACCATAATCTCTTCTATGACCACGGTTGCTGTAAACTGTAAAGCATTCGAAACGTCGGAAACTCCAGAAATCAAAATATATCCTCGAAAAAATGTAGTTTTATTCAAATTGCCAAATGTTCGCGTAAACCTATGAACGTATTAAACTTGATTATTATACAATACACAATTACACATATTTCATAAGCTATAATTATATATAAGTTTAAATACGAATTATCATATTTTTATTCTTTTTGCCTACTTATTAGATAACAAATAAATACCTACAATTTACGTTTTTACGTTTCTGCATATTTCATCATGAACTGGCTGGCAATAAAATACCAAACGTTTACTTAGTCTATCTTTACATATAATAAAATTTTAACCGAGAAAGAGTCATTATTATCGATACAGAGGCTGAATCTATAGTTTTTAGAATTTTTGTCTTTCTGTCTGTCTGGGAACGCATCACGAGAAAACCACTGGACAGATTTTGATTAAATTTGGTATGATGATAGCTGGGTATCCGGGTAATATCTTATGTCTGAGAAATCTATTCTAACCGCTAAACCGTTTTTAGGGACGAACCTGAGCGAAGCGAGTGTGAGTCGCTAGTGTACTATATCTATACTAATATTATAAAGAGGTAAAGTTTGTGAGTTTGTGATTTTGTGAGTTTGTGACGTTGTAGAGGATAGTCTCTGGTTCTACTAAACCGATTTAGATGAAATTTAGTAAGAAGGTAGTTTGAGACCCTCGAAAGGACATACGATACTTTTTATCCCGGAAATCATCCCTTAAGAGGGTGAAAATGGTGATGAAAGTTTGTATTGGGAAGCAAGCTATTAATAATATTCGTATATTTTTAACTGTAAAAATATTTTACGTTGTACACATAATTTAGTTAAACGGTGTCATTCATATGATACACAGAATACGAGAGAGGCATTAGGCTCGGACTCCGCATAATAATTACAGCAAACAAACTAAAACAATTGGTACTTTCTCCATTTGTAATGTATGGGCCCTGTATGCAGTGAACGTTTACAGTTCTTCGTTAAAACTGCCTAGATTGTTATTGTTACAAACATGGTAAAATACAACATGACTCGTTGCTTTTGGTCGCAGGTTCGAACTCTGATCTAGGTATTATTATTGAACTAATATAAATGTTAAAGTTTGAATGTGGGTGTGTATGCTTGTTACTATTTCAAGCTGTAACGACTGGACGGATTTCGATAAAATTTTGTGTACAAGACTATGACCTGAAGTATTAGGCTAGGTTATTGCTAGGCACCTAGGGGACCAATTAAGTGAAGAGAGGGTAAGTCGCTAGTAGGCTTTGTAGCTAAGAATATGTCAGAACGAAAGAAGATTATCTTAAAATGATTAAATGGATTTATAGTTACTAGTGATCACCCCGTGGTTGAAAATCAACTATAATTCCCTGATGTTGAGGTTCTTTTTTCAATCCATAAGAATTTTGAAACGGACGTATAGATTCAGAGATTTGCTCGTACAGACAAACAAAACTTTTCATCTTTATGTAAGTACACGTATAATATTGATGAAAGATAACTAACATCATGCTACATCTTTTAGTCAATAAATTTTGGCTTTCTGCAGTCCTTCTCTATATAAACATTAACTATGCCAAAGCTCATACTTCTCTATACATACAATAAGCTTAAAAAAGGGTTCAAAGTTTTCTCTTCACGTATTCATAATATAGATAAGAACAAAAACGTTTCATTTGAAAGTAATTCGTCACGGAATAAAAATGTTGGTCACAATCATCAGTTGTATAATATTGTGCAATGTTGATCTGACGTGATCTTGCCTTAA
The DNA here is from genome assembly GCA_905404265.1 of Fabriciana adippe. Lineage (NCBI taxonomy): Eukaryota > Metazoa > Arthropoda > Insecta > Lepidoptera > Nymphalidae > Fabriciana > Fabriciana adippe. The sequence goes on from FR990004.1 coordinate 12,767,228, forward strand.
TTATACCTATAGGTCGACTTGAGATGTTTTGTAACATATATATGAGTTATGATGATAAGAACTGCAGAATGCATAACTTTTCTACTTAGTATTGCAAATAAACTGTAATATAATATATAGTACATTTTTATATTTAATTAGGTATTTAGGTTAAGCCTATTTTATCCATTAACAAATATGTAAAGTCGGTCATAATTTGCTTAGCAATTACTAATTTTTATATAATCTGAAATAGAAGGAAGTTGAATTAAAAATAAATTTTAAAACACGTAAATATTAAAGATTCAAAATGACCACTAATCCATTGTCAGTCGTTACATAACATTGAAACGTTACGGCTTAATTTCTAATTAACTCCTTTTAGTCTCGGATTTCGCTAGTGTCGCAACTACAGAATCAAATATTACCTATTCTATGTAAATTGTCTGTCTGTCTTGATTTCTCAATCAAGATTGCTACTTTCTTACAATTTAATAATCATTATGTATATTATTTTTTGTTTGAATGTAGCCTTTATCTTTTATTAATTATATTTTATCCGAAGTTTACAAAAATGAGTACAAAATCAATTCTATAAGATAATTGAGTAAATTATTTCTTCCTTAATCTCTTGCACTTTCTCCGCTAGATGATTGCATTTCTAACTCCCATAGATTGACTGAAGCAGACCTCTTGTAGGGATAAGTCTACCATTGTCCTCGACTCCAAATATAATTACTATGTATTTTGATAAGCAAAAAGAAATACGTAGGTATATAAATGTATTTATTTCAACATCATCATCAAAAAAATAAATTTCCAGTGTGCTTAGGTGCCTTATAGTGCCTAACAGCCTATATTTTATTCAAGATCGAAATTTATATTTGTACTAAATTTCCAGTTTATACTATACGTTCAAGTTGTCTCATCGTGAAAAAGTAACAAACAAAAACATACACACGTACATACAAATTTTCACCTTTATGTAGTAACCCGATTAGCAATTAATAATAAACCTTATCAACTTTGTATTAAATTATTATTTTCTTTTGTCCATAGACAACAGACAGCGCGGATTTCCTCGCAACAAGACCGCACACGGCCGCGGTTATACCGGGCAAGCCTGCGGCCAACCCGCTACAGTTCATCAAAGTCGGTCCAGCCGACCTCGGCACGAGGGCGCGCGAGCAGTTGAGGCGAGCTGAACTAGCCAAGCGTACAGAACCTGCGAGGATCGAAAGGCAGGAGGATTGGCAATCTGTAAGTTATCAAGTGAAGTAAATAATAATAATAAATAATAAATATGTTGGTACATTAACACACAGCACCGTCTAGTTCCATGGTAAGCTACGAGGCTTGTGTTATGGATACCAGACAGTTGATACACATATATAACTTTAAATACGTACATATTATTATAAATATAAACACCCATGAGTGGAGTACAATCATTCGTGCCACACAAATGAATGCCCCCAGCGGGACTTGAACCCGCGACCGCTGGCACAGCAAGTGAAGTTACTACAAACTAAGCCAAACGTGTCGTCAAAATCTTTTAAAATAGGTTAATAAATATCAAGATTTTTATAAAGAGTGTCGGCACTTTCAGAAGACATTTTAAAAAGTTAAAACATGTCGGTACAAGTTTGATGTTTCATTCATAAGTGTTTAAAATATTTAATTTATATTAATCGTGTACAAAGTTAAGTATCAATACTTTGTAACAAAGATTTCGTCGCTTCCCGAGCGGACGGATTGTGGGACTACAAAAAATATCCTGTGGTAATGCTCAAAATTAACATTACAATTCTTAAGCGCGGCGCATGAGCTTTAACAAAAACCCTTTTCAAGAGCAAACCGTAAAGCGTTAATAAAGCTTAACCGGATAAGCCATTTAATTAAATTACATACAATGAGTTGTTTTCGCTTTTTGTAAGAATCGACAATACGAGCGGAAACACGTAGCATGCCGGCGCTAACCCTGGAACTTCCGGTGGCTGGTATGTCAAAGTGCCTTGGCATTGAAATGGTTTAAATATCTCGAGTAAAAGGATAATGGGTTAGAAGACTCTGAAGGCGCCACTAGCGTCATTGCGTTAAGAATTTTCTCTTTTTACGTGCATTTTTGAATTTTACTTAACTAAATAAGAATCAAACTTACTAGTAAAACTAGCGACTCGCCCTCGCTTTGCTCGGGTTCGTCTCTAGGTTGATTCCCCATACAAACTTTCATCCCCATTTTCACTCTCTTACGGGATGATTTCCGAGATAAAAACTATCCTCTATCCTTCCCGGGGTCGCAAACAATCTTCTTACCAAATTTCATATTAATCGGTTCAGTAGTTTCGGAGCCTATTCGGTGCAAACAAACAAACAAACAATCAAATCCTTCTTCTTTATAATATTAGTATAGATTAATAAATTTGATAGAAAATCGATAAATTACCAAATTGACGTTATTAACGTTTTTGAAATTGATGTTTATCTGCTATATGTTACATACATGTGGTACAGCGGAAAATTACTTTGATTTCTCTACCATTTAATTATTAAAACTTTGAAGCAGAGCTTTGAGATTGTTTGAACTTTTTTCAAGCGTTAGTTAGGAACATTCTCCAAAAAATATTTCTCTCCAAGTTTCAAAGAGGTCAGGAATCTCAAGCAATAACAACGAAGTAGGCGGTCATTCCGACTTTGTTTTGAAATAGGTTACTGACTGTTCTTAATTGCATTGTACCTCTTCTCTAAGTCAGCCGTGTATAAGTGTGGCTCTTGTGCCATAAACTAATTTAAATCTAGTAGAAAGGGTCTGTCTGTAGTCAGTTTTACTTGTCCTAAAACTAGAAAAAAAAATCTAGTTTTCTCTGTGCTTATAACGAAATGTTTGTCTCGCTCTGGCTTTACCCATATGTTAACTGGGTGAGTAAGTGATGCTTACATAAATTTCTAATTATATCTGTCGTCTTCTAACTTTTAAATTACGATGTATCTATCGTAGGAATCTTTATATAATATCATTATATTTTTATGATTTTTAAACAAGTTTCTTTAAACCCACTAATGAGTAATTATTGGAAAATTAAACCAACACAATATAACTTATTTGAAAGCTAAAGCCAAAATAAGGTACGAGACAAATTACTCAATGAAGCAAATGCGCAAGTTTTGTTCAATATGTTTAAACAATGCCGGTTTGCGGAATGTATGTATTTGTACGGACGTGATCGATTTCGGCGGTTATTTATTACTCAGTGTTTATAGTTTTTGCGAACGATTTTATGGCACATAAATCACTAACAGAGATGATTGTTCAAAAAATTGGTTTCAAATTTAAGTACTGAGTCATGTTTTGCAGCAAGCATTCTGATGTCATCACCAAACTTTACTTTGAATTTAGCTTATTTGATAACACATTTTGTTAGATAATTTTCACGTTTCGAAATAGTATAAAAAAACTATACCAAATAGTGATTAACCCAAATGCCAACCTTCCGTGGAAACCTTGTACAGTATGAACCACAATAAATTTATTATAATTTAAACGTAAAACGCTTTCGTTGGCTTAATTTTGAGACAGTGACTCGTGTTGCTTGCTGTATGTAATTAAGGTTAACTCTCCTAAGATAAATAGCATCTTTTTATATTCCGCTAAGGAAGTAACAAAATGTAAATAGGATTTCTAGTCATTAGAAACCTACGTGCTAGAAGAAACATATTTTTGATATCACAATGTTTTTAGACGGAAAAAAGCCAGTTTATATTATAACTAGCATTGCCCGCGGCTCCGTCCGCGTTCATATGACCAAAAACCAAATTCTTAGGTATTACATATTATACTCTTACATTGCAGTTTTTGTATTTTTTTCCCAGAAAAGAGATATTTTTCCACGGTAAAAAGTATCCTATATGTTGACCCGGATAGCTAGCTATCACCATACTAAATCTGTCCAGCAGTTTTCTCGTGATGCGGTAACAGACAGACAGACAAAAATTTTAAAAACTAAAGATTCGGCCACTGTATCGATAAGATTTTCCAAAAAATATTTAATGTACAGATTCGATGTATAAATAAACGAAACTTATTTATGATATCTACAGTCTTTTTGTTTATGTTTTTAAATGTAAAAAAAATATGTTCAAACACTAAATATGAGTAACATAATTAATGCCAATAAAAGGAAACGAAAGTCAAATTACTGTACATATATTTTTGAAGTTATACTTCTTTTGGCACGTTTGGAAAAAAATATGAGAGTAAAATTTTTACGATGCTCGCGCACACTGACACCCAAAAAGCGACATGATGAAGTTAGCTGCATTCCATTTACACTTTACAGAGTTGTAACATACGGGATGAAATCTTTAGCTATTTTTGTTCTGTTACGCCAAAGAAGTATAACTTCTTACGTGCGTACATAAGTACACACACACGTTTTTTTTGTTTGTAAATAATAAATATAAGTTTGAAAAATATTAACTACCATGTTCCAGAGAAACATGCAAAAGACACTTCAATTTGAAGCGCAAGCACTCATTTTACTGCAATTAAAACTATTAGTATTAGCTTACGAATAAAAGGTGAAATTATGATAAACGTGCACGCGACGCTTCGACACGCGACAGTATTGGCTTTGAACATTCCTAGGAAATTGAAGCATCGATAGATAATGAGACTGTTTACTGACTACAGGGTACCAATTGTGAAGAATTAGAAGTGGTAGATGAGTAGCGATCTGTTATTATTAATGGGGACGTATTAAATGAAAACCGGCTATTAATACCTTACTCAAGACAATTTTTTATGTAGCTTTATTAGACTTTTTGCTTTATGTACCTATAGCATCATCCGATTGGTTTATCCGTAAAAGTTGAAAATCACCCTTATTCAACAAATGATTTGTTACTGTACTAGCGACTCACCGTCGCTTCGCTCGGGTTCGTCTCTAGGTACGTTTTAACGGTTAGTATAAAATACAAATCTTTGAATTTCTCGACTTTTCTGTACTATAATATGCATGTATTATACATATAAACCTTCCTCTTGAATCACTCTATCTATTAAAAAAATCCGCATCAAAATCCGTTGCGTAGTTTTAATGATCTAAGCATACATAGGGACAGACAGACAACGGGAAGCGACTTTGTTTTATACTATGTAGTGACAATGTAATGAACCTACACACATGTATAGACCATATGTCTCGTTGTAAAGAGTAATGAGTACCTTTTGTACTTTTGAGAAGAACGGTACTGCACTTTTACTATTCCAATTTAGACATGTCAGAAAAGAAAGAAATCTTTATTTGTTTAATCTTATAAATGTTAATTACGCTTTGTGTTTTCTCTCTTTAAGTCGATAGTTTTTTTTTTCTAACAAGCTCAACATGCAAATTACTTTACACCATAGGTATATTTAATACTAGCGACTCACCCTCGCTCCGCTCGGGTTCGTGTCTGCTTACGCTTTAACGTATAGTACAGATTTCTCAGAGATGAGAAATTTTCCCGCTGTAAAAAGTATCCTATCTGTTGACCCGGATAAGCTATCATAATACCAAATTTCATCAAAATCCCTCTAGTGGTTTTTCCGTGATGCGGAAACAGACGGACAGACAGACAGACAAAAATTCTAAAAACTATAGATTCGGCCTGTGTATCGATAATAATGTCTATCTCAATAAGATTTTCCAAAAAATTAATGTACAGATTCGGCTTGGTTACAATTTTATTATATGTATAAATTAGCCAGTATAATGTTATATTTCCAAATGTTGTTTTCAGAACTTGGACAATTGGAAGTCGTCGCGACGGAAGCGCGTGGAGCACATCATAGAACGCTGCGTGGAGGTGCGCAGGTTCGAGAACGAGCCTCGGGAGCCCCGTGCCAAGTCTAAGACTTTCAACGAAATGCTTGAAGAACGGTGAGTGATCTATATTTTAGCTTATTTCGATAATAGTATTAAGAAGTATTTCTTCTTAGATTCATAGGTCATGGAATAGTTTCATTTTACGTTTCGTTTCTATAGATTTTAGTAGTAAATTTTTAGTTATTGGATAACTTTTAAAATTAAAAATATTTGAAAATGTAGATTTGAAATTATTATTTTTAACTAATATATATCGTCTACGAAATGGACATTGTGACTTGTAAGGCTTAGTTGAGAGATAGTACTGACGGTGCAATTTTATTTGAATAAATTGTCTACACAAGCTATTATTAAATTTTTGCTCTTATGCATTTAGTTGCACTTTGTCACTCGCATAATTTTGTGTTTAAGCACTCATAAAGTTTACACCCACGTTGCTTAATCGAGACGAAGCGACCTTAATTACCTTTGAGCCAGATTCGCAATAATTTGTCGATAATAAATCAATCGTTGATGCGAACCCTATTATTATGTAGGCTTTGTGGCGCCTTAATCACATTAGTTTGATACGTTTTTGTGAATTTAACAAACGTGGGATAATCTAATAGAACTTATTTATTAATATACGTAAAATAAATAGACATATTTATATACTGTATTTTTTGTTATTCATTGTATTTTTCTTATGCCGATTTCACTGCTATATATTTTATTGATGTTGAAATAAAACCATGGCGTATAATAAGGATTAGGGATATCATTTACTACTAAGTATGTATCTATTAAATAATCCGTACTATACTTAAATGTGAAAGTGTTTTTGTTGGATTGTTCTTCTTCCGCGGAGTAAAAGGGCAACGTACAATATCATTGTTTTTGTTAAAAAGATACATATTATCGTTTTTGTAACAGACTTTTTTCGTCAGGGAGTATAGTAATGAATTAAAAATATATATTATAGATTAAGTAATTCTGCCTGGTATTGTAAAAAGCCACTAGAAAAGCGCTTAAACAAAGCAAAACCTCGCAACAGCTACTATGTGTAATATTTTTTTAACCTGACAAAGATACGATTTTTTTTAATTCAACTTTCGAATTTTACTTCCAGACTACATATTATTCACTACAGTTAAAATTAACTGTCGATTGAGTTTCTCGTATTGCATACATTAAAATACAAGCACCATACAACTTTCTTATATCTCATTATTAATATCTATCATAATATTAACCTATATGTTAATGGCGTGTAAACCAATCTCATGTATAGCTTTTAACTCAAATTTCCCAAAAGGAAATCGGCTTTCCACCGTCACGAGCGAGTGCCCAGTGTCAGTTACGTCCGTCGCGCTCGGTGGGCGCCGCACGACTGATCGGGTTACATTACAGTATAGTGTGCACGCGCAGCCAGCTGGTGATCCAATTGTCTATGGTTTCCAACATGTCTTCTTGGAAACTTTATTTATTTATTGGTTTAATTGTGATTATATAAAGTTATAATCAGACTTTTCCTTATAAAAAGGCGAACTCTTAATAATAGCAATATTACAGTTTTCACTTATTTCTTTTTATAAGACAGCTCCATTTTAAGTTTTAATAATTATGAAAAAAAAAAAACAAATAAAATATGCCTACATGATTTTTTTGAATTAAGACTCTTTTCAAACTTGTATAAAATTTTAAATTAATATTCTTAAAACAAAGTATTTTTTTTGCTAACGTTTCTTGTATTCATTAGACTTCATTAATCTTAATTAAAGGCACAATTGCTTCAGCGACTTAAAGCAAATAATTTAAAATGTCATCTTAATCCCGACGTTAAACTTGCCAAATGGAACATACGATTGTTATTTACACCTTTATATAACATAGTGTGAATAGTGAAAGTGGTAACTGAATAAAACGATTCAGACGTGCGATGTTTACTGCAATTACGGTCGTAAGGTTTTATATTATTATTATCTTATTATTATTATATATTTTGTAATTATTAACTAGGAAAAGAAGCTGGCATTGTGTAATAAACTAAAATAGTTAATACGTATCGTATATAACATTTGACACAGTGACCGTTTAAGACTTATGCGCAGTAAAAATACATTTCGTAACTTCAAATGAAAAAATAATTCATGCAAATAGATTTTTACAAGCACTTTTGAATTTGTGTTAATTTTAACGTTTGAAATATATGTCAGTATTGTACTTGCGACTTGCTCTGCGCGTTTAAAGCTATAATAATTAAATACAATTATGAGTTATGGTCAAACGTAATTTTGTATGTTCATACGAAGATTTTTCTTTTGTCTTGGCTCTAAACACGAAACAATGTGTTCCCTAGCAAGTAAACATCCGACGTTTACAAAACTGGCATTAACAGTAACTAGAATGCGCCAGCCGCCAAACAAACCGACAAACAACCGACCAAACAAACCGTTAGTTTGTGTTACAAGTACGAAACGAGAACATTGATAAGAAAAATACTTGAAGCAGGGAAAGTTAGTGACTCTTTTTTCACATTCTTCTAATACCGAAATCGCTAAATTTATTAACAACTAGCAACTCACCCACGCTTCGCTCGGGTTCGTCCCTAGGTTGCTTCCCAAAACAAAATTAATTAATTAATTTGGTTTTAATTTTTTTCGTTGGACCCTATTTTTTTTCTAAAATAAAAGTAGTCTAAGTTAGTCCTTATAATATCAACTATCTGCCAGTGAAAGTCCCGTCAAAATTGGTCCAGCCATTTCAGAGATTAGCCGAAAAAAACAGACAGACAGACAGACAAAAATTGTAAAAAATGTTGCTTTGGTATATGTACCGTATATACATACATATACATTTAGTAAAAAGCGGTTATTTTAATATTAGAAACAGACACTCCAATTTTATTTATCAGTATAGATTCACTTTTTCTTTTTATTTTAACCGATTTTTTATATATATTCAATTAGATGGCTTTGTATCGTGTAGCTAGTGACAGTAAAAAGTGCAATTAATTGTTATATCAGCATCTACGCTCAATCTGTTATCTAACTCATTGTTATGCTGTTAAAGAGAGGTTACAAAAACATGTACAGACTACCGCATAGCATGATATTTCTTATGTACCCAAAGCTATACTAAGATATAAACAAATCTTGAGTTTTAACTTATGCTGCTGACTGTACGTAATTAACGATAATAATAGATATAGCTTACATGTGAAATTGATGTATGGTGTTTTGCAAGCGTTGTAAATTATGACACTACTTGATCTAGGTCTTGCACTAGTCTTTGTATAGAAACACTAAGTACACACAATAATGAAAAAAGGTCTTAAAAGATGTTTGTTTACATTATATTTTAATTTAAATGACTGGACGTTTTAAAATCGATCGTTCGACTTAATCGGTGTTTGCAGGTTCGATTATTACGAAATTGTGTGGCAAAAAGTTATGTATTCAATTTATTCGAGACATTTGACATTGAATTTGTGAGTCAGAACAACCTGCTTATCTACCGCGACATATAAAAAATAGATTTGAAATTAAATCCACACTAACAATGACTTGAAATTCAATCAGGACTTCTGGCAAGGATAAAAAAAGGTGTTACAAAACTTTACAGCATCATTTTTACATCATTACTTGAACTGTGTAATAGAAATCATTGCGCGTGACACGTTTTGTAACCCGAGATAGTTAAAGGCCTTTGCCCCCTCGACATAAAAGTTTTCTCATAGAAAACCGCATGTCCCTCGCCGGGACGCTCGGCTGCTCACCCCGGGCTCATCTATCCACCGCAATTAGGCCGCTATCAATGTTTAATACTCTTCCTTAGTTGAAGATTGGAATTGATATAATACTTCTTAAGATCACATTAATTGAGCGATAACTTAAGTGACTTGACGCCTTTGTCCCGTGATCATGTTTGCTGTAAAATCGTGATAAATCCGCGAAAAAATCCGAAAACAGTTTGAATTAAATTTTCGCGTTAATCTAACAAAGTGTTATATATATACTATACTAATATTATGAAGAAGCAGAGTTTGTTTGTTTGAATGCGCTAATCTTAGGAACTGCTAATCCGATTTGAAAAATTCTTTTTGCGTTAGTATCCCGTTTTTTGAGGCAGGCTATATCATCATGCTATTGCCCAAGGGAGCGGAGCAGTAATATAATATATAGTATACCTATTCCATACTAATTGTTAAAACGTAAGGGACGAAACCGAGCGAAGCAAGGGTAAGCCGCTAGTAATTTATATGTAATAAATTTCATAGAAAACCGTCTGACCATTTCAAACAGTAAGTGAAAGAGTAACAAACATACACACATATATAGGAATAAACTTTTGCATATATTATAGTAGTCTGATTGTCAGTTTGTTGTATAACGTGACGTACGAGTATATGTGGGTAGTGCTGTGGAGCATTTCGGTTTAGATTACGGATGTTGAATCACTGGGTATGACGCCAATTGTTTCACAAATAAATGGGGACTGTGAATGTGTACAATCTACGTAATCTATCAGATCGCTATAAATATTAAGTTTTTTTTACATTTTGTATGTTTGTATTGTTAAATAAAGTTAATGCCTTAATTTATCATTTTAACTGTTAAATACGTAACGTATTTAACAATTATTTACACACTATTTTTTATCTTTACATTAATTGTCTAAACTCAATTATTATTTTAAAAATACACAATTTTTTGTGCAGTTATATACTGTATATAAAAAAAAACGTGTGTGTGCACTTATGTACGCACGTAAGAAATTATACTTCTTTGGCGTAACAGGACCAAAATAGCTAAAGATTTCATCCCGTATGTCACAACTCTCTTTTCGTAAAAGGAATGCAACTAACTTTATCATGTCGCTTTCAGCTAACTTCATCATGTCGCTTTTTGGCTGTTGATGTGTGCGCATCGTAAAAATTTTACTCTCATAATTTTTTCCAAACGTGCCAAAAGAAGTATAACTTCAAAAATACTATTTAAAAGTGTAAATTTGCAACAGTCACGTTGTTTGTCAACTACATTTAGTCTCAAATTATAGACACAATAAAGAGGACGCAGATTGATTTTTTGTTTGCATCAAACCCTATTAAATAAAAAATAGGTTAAAAAATACATGCCTAGTTTAATCGCAGTTACAACATCTATTGTAATGCTTCCATAACAATGTCACAGCTTTGACTTCACGTTGCTATGTAATTCGTGTCACTGTGATTTTGATTTTACGATCAATCTCAATAACTTTCCCAGCGGCAAAACCGTTTTCAATATATGACTACGTTAACCTACTGCGCTGGTTAGTGGATTCGATTCTCAGACGGGGTAGTGTTTATATTGATCTTATACTCGTATGTTTCATGTTTGCTTTAGACATAACATAGCGTAGTCTAGACCTTAAAAGGAAGATCTCTTCTTCATATTTTATATTAATTCTCGCTTAATTTTGTTTTCTATACATATTATAAAATTCTAAGTCAAATCTGTACATTAAACATTATTTGGAAAATCTTTTTGAAATGGTCATTATTTTCGATACAGAGGCCGAACTTATAGTTTTTAGAATTTTGTCTGTCTGTCTGAGAACGTGTCACGAGAAAACCACTGGACAGATTTTGATGAAATTTGGTATGATGATAGCTGGTTATCCAGGACACCGTATAGGATACTTTTTACTGCGGGAAAATATGTCATCTCTAAGAAATCTATACTAAACATTAAAACGTAACGGGACGAACCGGAGCGAAGCGAGGGTGAATCTGTAGTAACTCGGTATGATTCGGCGTATACACCTGTAAAGGCGAATCATACCAAATTGCATGTATTTAAAGTTACAAAAATTATAGTGTCATTATGATAAGTCGATGGTGTATCTACCTAATAAATAAATAAATAAAAAATAAATAAAACTATATAAAAGTTACTTTGTAATTGTGATACACGTGAATTGAAAATTACAAAACGAATACCTACATTTATCTACATTTTAGAAACATTGATGATTACACATTTATGCTATTTGTAATGAGATGATTTGCACATATCTGTATCCACATACTGAGCATAATATTGATGACATACTTCGAGACGTACGATTACTACGTTTCTAAACATGTCAATAAGAATTTACTTATGATGTCGTAGCGATGAGAGGTATTTTTAATTTTTTGTTTAAGCCACACACATCCATTAAAATTTTCAACCGATTTTCTAGTACGTTTTAAGCAATACAGGCCTTAGGTAGGCATGGTACTTTTATTGACTACTAAATAGGGGCCAGATTTGATATATAATTACTAACTGACTTCAAAGAGAAGGAGATACCTATATGTTGGGACATCACACAGCACCATCTAGTTCCATGGTAAGCTGCGAGGCTTGTGTTATGGATACCACATAGTTGATGATAAACTACACATAGGTACATATATAATTTTAAATACATACATACATGACTTAGTACAAACATTCATGCTCATCACACAAATGAATGCCCCCAGCGAGACTCGAACCCGCGACCGTTGGCACAGCAAGTAGAGTTACTACAAACAGAGCCAAACGTGTCGACACTATTCAATTCGGATGTATGATATTGTATGTTGCGCTATGTCTCTTGTATGGATATGCTATATTTAGGGTAGCCCTATATTTTCAACATTAAATTCCACCTAAAGAGAATATAATATATTATAAATATAATATAAAATCCGTGTTCCTTATAGTTAAAAAGTAATTTTTACCTATTAGAAATTAGTCTGGCTAATTCACAGGAACAAAATTACAATCAAATATGATACAGGCCTATGCATTACGGATGCATTCGTCTCTTAAGCTTAGTATCAACAAACAAAGTATTTCTGCGAAAGGCAGTTACGTTTTAGCGTAATAAATCTGTAATGCCTGGCTCGTAGCTTGTGTCGAAATCGTAAACATATAGCATTGGGACATAATTAATGATTTGATGATATTGCGACATTTGACATTAAGTTCATTATATGTCATATGGTAAATGATACTTTGATATAAAATTAAATATTAATTTAAGGGGTTGGTAGAGAACGTAGTAAAAATACAGTACTTTTTTGACCTCGTATAGGATTGAATCTGTGATCACCAGCTTATTAGAGAGTGCTAATCACAGCGTGCTGTTGCAGTCGTGACTTTTGAACATGAAGGCGATTTCAGATATCTTTAAATGAATAACTATAATTATTGGAAACCAGTTAATTATTAACAGCGCAAACAATGATCGAAGTGCATCGATCTACCTTTCTAAATGCACCGCTTGCGCGTAACCGAATCCTCCACTTTCGCTAAAATCGACTGATACCAGGGTTGGCAAATTTTTAAATTTAAATGTCGGTATATCTTTCAAAACGAAACTAAATACGTTTTGAGTTTTAACATGTATAAGGTATACTCATAGATGTATTAGTGTTAAGACTGCCGGATAGCAAATACACAAATATTTTTAGTAAATATAATATATAGTAACTATCTAATCACATCTTCGCTTCGGGTTCGGCCCTAGACAAAAACAAATCTATCCCACGGGAGCCGTATATTTTACCGGGATGATATATAGCCTATAGCCTTTCTCAGTTAACGGACTATCTAATGCAAACAGATTTTTTCAAATTGGATTAGTAGTTCCTAAGATTAGCGCATTCAATCAAACAAACAAACTTTTCAGCTTTATAATATTAGTACAGATACAGTCAGACATAAAGGTACATTATTCGTACGTACATAAAAAATGTAGTTGAATTAATATGATTTACTTGAACATGCAAAAAGTAAAACAAGGCTCCGTCTCTTTGTGATATTATTATATTAAGTAATGGGTTTTCAACCCATTACTTACACTATTTCCTGTGAAAAACATAGATTACTTTAAGATTCGTGTCATCTCCATTCTACGTGACATTGTTAAGTAATCTGTGCTCAACTGGCTTTGAAGACAATTAAACTGAACTGAACTGAACTTTAAGATGTTAACGTAATACTTATTAGTCTAAGTAGATATTAGTTTTCGTATTTTTGTAAGTGTTTAATGACAACCCTAGCACAAAACAACAATTGTTGGAAAGCGGCTAAATGTTAACAATTACGTCTGTCCGTTTGCGCTTTAAATGCACTTTGTGTCGATCACGTTTGAACCGGCCAAATAGAGAAATTACCACAGAAATTCTGCGGAGATATACCACATATCTTTGTTTTGTTGCAAAAATATACATCAATGTATATAAAATTTATATTAAAATATTTAATACCTACATAATAATTAGCTTCACAATTAGTATTATGTAATAAACTATAAATAAATATGTTGGGATATTAACATACAGCATTGACACCATCTAGTTCCATGGTAAGCTACGAGGCTTGTGTTATGGATACCAGATAGGTGGTATACTATACATATATAACTTTAAATACATACATATTATAAATATAAACACCCATGACTGGAGTATTAACATTCGTGCTCATCACACAAATGTATGCACCCAGCGGGACTCAAACCCGCGACCGCTGGCACAGCAAGTATGGTCACTAGAAACTGAGCCAAACGTGTCACCAACTATCTGGAATACATGTAGCACAGTAGGCGAAGATATCGCGTAACATACACAAAACATGCACATTAATTGCGAACTTCCTTTTTAGATGTGGGTTAAAAATAAACTTATACCGATATATTTTTACCACTTTTTCTAAAGTCAAAAGAGGTGTTTAGAAACCATACTGTTCTTCTCTTTTTACAGTTTTTATTTCCGTTCAAAATCTTACTCAAAAAACTTTTTAACGATTGCGAAACTTGTCCATATTGTACCTACATTATGCTATTTAATTTTATTATCAAACAATTTGTTTATTTGCTAATAACCGAAACATCATATAACTCCAGTCTATCGCAGATCATCTAACTCTAGAGAAAACTGCAAAAATGAAATTACACCCTTGTCAGTACCCGCGGCATGATTAACAGAACATGTCTCAAATTGCCACTTGTTGATAACGTTTCCGATATAGCTTTCTACCTGTCATTGGGGGGTGATAATTGCTTCACTTTCCCCGCTATAAATACGTGACCCGCCCTAACATGAAATAGACGTTTTATCGTCTGCAAATACTACTGCTTTACGTTTACATAGATACGAGCTAATAGGTATTACTTGTATTGTATCCTCCTAATCTTTAGTAATATTATAAATGTGTGTTTGTTTTAAATAAAATTATCTTTTGAGATTTTTCCTCGTGGTTCCCGAGGTTTCGAATGCTTTACAGTAAAAAATGTTTTTTGGCCAAAAAATCGAAAAATATAGTATAAAAATGTCAAATATTCGCGTAAATCTAAGAAAGTTTTGTGTGGTTGTTTGTCTGCTTATGGGCAGTAAGAGAGTAACAGATTCCCGTTTTTATTGCAAACTGTGGCATGGTGTAGTTTTTTTTTTAATTTAATTTACTGACTGTTTACATGAAGTTAATATCCTAGCTTAGGCTTATAGCTTAAAAATTTAATAAGCTATAATGACAGTGGGCCAGTTACATTTATCAAAAAACCGATGATCGCTGCAGTAGACTGTTGAAAGAGCGAAGACACGCCTCGGTAAAGTAGTGTAAGATGTCCAGCTAGGTAAAACGTGAAGCTATGTTCGAGATGAAGATCAGCTGAATGGCATCAATGGCAAGTTATACCATGGTATAACACTCAGCTCGATCATGTCATGTCCAGCAGTGACTGAAAGCAGAGTGATTATGATGATTATGATCATCATCTTTATGATGATGGATATCAATAAACCAACAATCACTCTTGCGTTTTTCTCATAAAATCATATATAATTTATCAGACAGTCTTCGAAATAAATTGCAACATATCCTAATTAGTTCCATATACAAAGTTGCTGGATTACGGTGTTAGTCGATATGGTAAATTTATCGCATAATTTTTCCTAGGAATGTAGCTCTCTGTGACCAATGTTTATGAGTACTGGATATGTGAAAAATTATGCCTGTTTTAATATACGAATGAGGCGTTTAAATTTTATATATTAGTTTGTTATAATAAGTGAATGTTACTAAGCAAAGATAAAACGTTTTCTTTTTTAATTTTTTATAGATGTAAGTATGTCTAAGCATAATATATGTAATGATATGTATGTACTTAGTGTGTAATATTAAATGAGAAATTCATGTTCATAAATGTGAAAGTGTTTTTGTTAGTTTGTTCGTTTGTTTGTTTGTTTGTCCTTCTTTTACGTCGAAACGGACTAACGGATTGGCGATTTTTTGTGTGGAGATAGTTAGAGGGGTGGAGAGTGACATAAGCTAGTTTTTACCGCGGGAGATTATCTCATTCCTACGGGAAAACACGTTATGTGATATACAGTCTATCTATTCCATACTAACCGTTAAGACGTACCTAGGGACGAACCCGAGCGAAGCGAGGGTACTAATATATTTTGTATATGTCGGAAACGGTTCGAACAATTTGGATCAAGTTTTGTTATAATAAGGCTTCGCTTTTTAAGTTTATCTATAATCTTATAAATCTTATACCTTTTCCGAGAAAATTGTAATTTTTATATCTTTAAAAACACGATTTTACATTAAAAAAATTAACACCGAGCAAAGATCTTTTACCCAAGTATTGTATATTATGATAAAGAATCAATTCTTACCAATACTAATAGGGCACATTGTACCAATTAATGACAGTAGTATTAGGTATAATACACTAGCAACTCACCCTCGCTTCGCTTCGGGTTCGTCTCTAAACAAAAACAATTCTATCCCACGGGAACCGTACATTTTTCCGGGATGATATATAGCCTAAAGCCTTCCTCTATAAATGGACTATCTAACACAAAAAGAATTTTTCAATTCCATTCAGTAGTTCCTGAGATTAGCGCGTTCAACCAAACAAACAAACAAACAATCAAACAAACTCTTCAGCTCTATAATATTAGTATAGATATGTTTTATATACTTGTCATACCAAAGCAGGTACATTCAAGCAAAGGACATACGTACTTATATACATTTTTTGTTTAAATGAAGGATAAATTGTGTTTAATTAATAAAAATTAATGTTTAAAATTTACTATGGCATTTCTTATTTGTATCAGTTAGGTATTTAATTTTACACACTTCGCAGAAGTTAAAGACGTGATTAGCCGATATGGCGTAGATTTATTTCACAATCACGATCGGAATGCAGTCTGATAATGTATGTAGCCAATGTTTATGTGTATCGAATGCAATGTATGTATGAATATGTTGAGTTTTTATTGATATATGAAAAAATATAGAAAATTTATTCGACGTTTTATCTAATAATAACAATTAGCTATGTCTGTTATTCGCTTAATGATTTGTTATTATCGTTTGCTATAATTGCTGTATTATTTCTTATGAAGTTACAAGGATATAGTAAGTAGTATGTTACTCACAAGTTACAACCTAACTCGCAGTTTCCACATTGTAGTACTGTTCAGCCAAACATACGCGTAGTCCACGATGATTTGATAATTTTTTTAGTATGGGAGAATACACTTTTTTTATTTTATTATTATTATTTTTTTTTGTTGGGACATAAACACACAGCACCATCTAGTTCCATGGTAAGCTAGACGTGTGTTATAGATACCAGATAGTTGATACACTACACATATATAACTTTAAATACATACATATTATAAATATAAACAACCATGACTGGAGTATAAACTTTCGTGCTCATCACACAAATGAATGCCTCCAGCGGGACTCGAACCTGCGACCGCTGGTACAGCAAGTAGGGTCACTACAAACGTGTCGTCAAATTTATTTATGAATAATTTATTTAATATTATTTAATTTAATATTATTAGTGAGTTAATATCTTTTTAATTAAACTATATTCCATAGAACGTAACATACGTATCACGTAATATTGCATGTATATTTTACATTGCATCTATCGCACTTGATAGATAAGTGACGTTAATGATACGAGAGCAATTTGTTCACTTTTCTGCGTATTATATTATTTGCGTATTATTTCATAATAGTAATTGATGCATATGATCAGTGCTGACTTTACACTAGGGGAAATCGGGGCCCGAGACGGCAAATTTTCAGAGGAGGGGGGGAGGGGGGGGGGGGGTCGGAGGTTGAGAATAATATTTTATTTTACAAAAATATAATAATTAAAAAAAACCATGATTGCTGTAAAGCATTCGAAATAACGAGAACTAAAAATCAATAAATCCGAAGAGATAGATTCGTTTACTTAGTATAGGTATCAGGCTATTTGGCCTAGGCGATAATCTGTAAGGACTAATAACTTTATATAATATCTAGATATTATAGATTACAGCACTAACTTCCGTCAAATTAATCAAAATGTACTGTCTGCTACACTCATTATTGCACGTTTCCTTTTTTATTTGAATTAAGTTCTCACGCGATAAGCGCAGGAAACTGCAGGTTAGAAAGCTTACATTTTTTTATATTATTTTTATTATTATATGTGCCAATAGTAATATATGTCCATTCTTTTGCTTTGCATAATTGAAATACTCTAATTACTTTGGATTCAAATCTAAAGCCATAAATCTTTTTTTCAATAATGGTATTAGAAATACCGTATCTTATGGAAAAAACTATCAGCTGTTCTAAATAAGTCGTAAGTAGAACTGCAGAAAGAAACTCAGCGGAACTATAGATATGGTGTTTAGCATGGAAATTGCCTGGAGGCGATCACATTGTTCCCATGGTGTGCTATAGAAAATCATCTAATGTATAATTAAAATAAATAGGCTTTTGCAAACTAAAAAAATAATAAAAAGTATGCTAGCTATGAATACACACTGTTTTTATATCGGAGTGACGAGCAGAACGAAAAAGTACTACTTTTTCACTAATTGATCACGAAATCTCAGAAAGTATAAGTGCTAAAAGTGAAATTTGGCTGGTCTTTACCAGCTAGACAGTATGTATTCACTGAGAAGGGATATTTCAAAATTCAACCCTTAAAGGGGTACAAAAGGGGTTGAAAATTTATATAAAAATACGTTATATTTAAACTACACAAGCAGAGCCACGGCCAAATGATAGTGTTTATATATATCGAAAAATATAAACACAATATGTTATGAAGTTTAATTTCTTCTATCACGCACTAACATTTCCCGATACGCGAGTGAGTTATCAACGTATCGTAATTATAGTTATTAACTTTGTACCGACATGTTGAATTATTCTGTAATTTTGCTAGATGCAATAAGTTCTTTTATTTATATAAAGCATGATCGAAGAAAATATCTACTGGATGTATAAATATAATTAAATAGTAGATTAATTGCATGGCGTATTACATTTCTAGCTTTATCTATCTGTATACAAGTTTTCGCCGGCGGCTCTGTTTGCGTAGTTCAAATATAACTAATTTTTATATATATTTCCAACCTCTTGCACCGTATTATGTCTTCCTATATTTAGGCAGCAGTCCAAGTGTCATAAGCCGTTATGTTAGACAGCCTTTAACAAGAGATAAAAAAAGAAGTTTCAACCTACCTACCAAAGAGTATCGCGTGCAAACACACAATCATAAACACTAGTTTTATCTATACTAATATTATAAAGCTGGAGAGTTTGTTTGTTTGTTTGAACGCGCTGATCTCAGGAACTAATAATCAGATTTGAAAAATTCTATTTTCATCAGATAGCCCGTTAACTGAGGAAGGCTATAGGCTATATATCATCCCGGAAAAATGCGCGGTTCCCATGGGATAGATGTGTTTTTGTCTAGGGACGAATCCGAAGCGAAACGAGGGTGAGTCGCTAGTATAGTATAATGTCAGTATTCATTTTCAACATACATACATATATCATATAAAGTCCCTTAAATTACTATAAATCTGTGAAGATTCATTTAAGTGTTGTTGTAGATTTTGGAGTTCTTTAGTGATGTTAGAAATTAGTCTTTAATCGTTTTTATCTATGACGCTTGAAATATTTATTTACTTCGCAACAACAAACTTGCGCTAGAGAAATGGAGGATTACAATATGCTAGCGACGTTTGACTTTTTAATTTAATTTAGCATTTCAAGTGCTTCTTGTAGATATTTCAGCTGTGGGCTTAGACAAGATGTTATTCTATGTATAATCTTTGTAAAATAGATATTTTTTAAATTGTATTAATATGAAAAATCAATTGTATCGTATGTATGTATATAATACTAGCGACTCGCCTTTCGCTTCGGGTTCGTCCCTAGACAAAAACAAATCTGTCCGGAAACCGTACATTTTTCCGGGATGATATATAGCCTATAGCCTTTCTCAATAAAGAGGCTATCTAAGGCAAAAAGAATTTTTCAAATCGAATTAGTAGTTCCTGAGATTAGCGCGTTCAAACAAACAAACAAAATCTGCCTCTTTTTAATATTAGTATAGATTATGTCATGTATACCTATGGTTTTTTAAACTTCATTTCCTCAACAATTTTTGAATGTCTACTTTAATGACATTCTATCGAAGCACCTGTTTTTTTTGAATTTATTCTTTTCTCTTCCGCACATATTTCCTTGCAAGTTAAGCGAACATAATAACTCTTTGTTCGTATTTTTGCCAGAAATGACTGTGTCGGGCGAAATTTTTGGCTTTCAGACATAAATGCATATATAATGTATTTGAAAAGTGAAAAAAAAATATCTCAAATGCATCGTCAATGTTATGTTCATATTTGCCAAGACTTCTGTAGTCTCTAAAAAAAACTGTCTGAGATGTTATATATGTACATATCTATACTAATATTATAAAGCTGAAGAGTTTGTTTGTTTGTTTGGTCGAACGCGCTAATCTCAGAAACTACTAATCCGATTTGAAAAATTCTTTTTGCATTAGATAGCCCGTTAACTGAGGAAGGCTATAGGCTTTATATCATCCCGGAAAAATATACGGTTCCCGTGGGATAGATTTATTTTTGTCTAGGGACGAACCCGAATCGAAGCGAGGATGAGTCGCTAGTTATTAGATATCAGTAAAAGTTTTCATTATATATTTATGATACAAAATAATAAAATCCAAAAATTTAAGAATTATCTATTATATAAAATATCAATAGAATTTTATGTACATTCTACATTACATATCAAGTTATGTGTTTGAAAGATGTCTTAATCCACCTAAATAAACCTCATAAACGTACCAAGAGATTATCGCCGTAAAGGCTATAAGCTGTGGCACACGATTTCGCGTGGGTCTTTTTATGTATTATTTTTATTGTTATGTAGGCGTGTTACTTCACTTGCAATGATGAAGTTTGTTACTTTTTATATAAAGTTAGCTGTAGTTACTGTTTACATGATTTATGTATAAGCCTTTTTACTGTACATCTGATTCGTATACTAGTGATTTACCCTCGGTTCGCTCGGATGCGTCCCTAGATACGTTACATATTTTTCAACGGAACTCTTAATTCTTTTCCTAAAATAATGGTAGCCTAACTTACTCCTTATAACATGAGGTATCTGCCAGTGAAAGTCTCGTCTAAATCTATCCAGCCGTCGGAGATTAGCCGGAACAAACAGACAGGCAGACAAAAATGTTACAAATAGTGTTTTTCTTTTAAGTACCGTATATAATTTCATATGCATTTAGTAAAAAGCTGTTATTTTAACATTACAACTCAATTTTAATTACCTGTATAGATGATAACTAAATTTTGTGTTAGTAAGGATAACTAATCTTGTAAATAATAATATCTTACTGTAGCTGGTATGTAACACATATAATCATAAAAACATATATAATCTATGTATATAATCGATTAAAGACAAAAATATTCATTAAAAAAAACGCTAAAATCATACCATATTAATTTTAATAAGTAGTAACTTGTGACCTAGCAGTCTAGATACTATTTAATTACGCAAAGCAAGTATCGCGTGTCAACCTGTCTGTCACGGCCCGACCTGCTTACATTATTTATGCAATATGTTATAGCTGACACAATTGTACCTAAAATTAAAATCTTTGTATGCATTTAAAACGTTATTTATTTGTCTTGACCTAAAATGCTTGAACTTTTTGATTCGATAGAGTATATTAATGAAACTTGGACATATTCCAAGCCCTGAATTACTAGCAAAGGATTATTTTTTTAGGCTACCTAATAGATTGTGCGTTTTATTTGACAATTTTAATTTTGTTATTGTTGTTGCAGTAATGTGAAATTATTTTTAAAGAGGTAGCAAAGCCAACTATATGTTAATGATTGAACTAAATTTTTTTAATTAAAATATATAATACGTATATATAAGTTTTAGAAACATATTCCACGCAGAATAAATAAATTTATTGTATTTTAGAGTTTTTAGCTATAAAACAAACACATAAAAAAGAGAGAGAGTAAATGATTGTATAGTACCTTGACATAAACTAATAAAAAAATGACGTTTACTGTAAGTTAAATGTAGGCTTATGAATAAGGTTGCATGTGATAATTTCTACATGCACATATATGCACATAGCACAAGGCTAGGCGGCTGCGTAAGGAAAGTGGATACTCATATGCGGAGAACAAAAAGTCGGGAATCTTCCCATCGTTTCCTGTATGGTGCTCTATGTATATGGGAGTCGTTGGAAAGCTAACTGTCATAGACAATCTGAATTAGGAAAGTTATATATGCTTGAATTAAAAGTTAACTAAAACTAACAGTTGACTTGACGACACGTTTGGCTCAGTTTGTTGTGACCCTTCATGCTGTGCCAGCGGTCGCGGGTTCGAATCCCGCTGGGGGTATTCATTTCTGTGATGAGCATGAATGGTCGTACTCCAGTCATGGGTGTTTAGACTTATAATATGTATGTATTTACGGTTATATATGTGTAGTGTATCCATAACACAAGCCTCGTAGCTTACCATGAAACTAGATGGCGCTGTGTTAATGTCCCAACATATTTATTTATTTATTATTTAACAGTTAAATATGCGGAAATGGGTTATTGGTAAAGCTTACATTAAGATGAGTAATATTTTATCATTTCATTTTTGTTTCGATCTATTGAATCATCTTTTATACAGAATATAATTTAAGCCAAATATGCTAGAGAATTTTTAAGATTCATCATTTGTTTAAGTTTATTTTTTGCAAGTTGTGACATTTTTTGTCCAGAGTCACCAATTTGATGGCTTTTTTTATATTAAATAACACTGTCCTTGCCGCAATGTTTTTGCTTTGTCTATTATTTTGGACCACATTTTCAACTCTAATCCCTCAAACATAGGAGCCAAGTAACAGTTGACTTCATTAATCGTAACACAAAATCTGGCTCATTCGGATCATAAATCATGGCTATTGTTGTCTCGCAAAAACATTGTTTCCGACACTAGTAGAATTGATTTTACCATTCGATTTGGATCTAACTTGCGCTTTCAAAGGGAAATGTGTATTGGTACAGTTTATATTCAGTCCAATTCTTGTTATATCGCAAAGATAAGCGATCGGGCTGGAACTTACAGCGGAAATTATTATTATTCTATTTTTATGATAATTCTTATTGATATTATTAATTATTATAAACCTATTAAAAATAAAAATATGTATATTTCCCTTATTTGAGAAATGACTCCCCATACAAACTTTCATCGACCTTTTCACTCCCTTAAGGGATGATTTCCGGGATAAAAACAATCCTATGTCCTTTCCAGGGTCTCAAACTATGTCCATACCAAATATCATCTTAATCGGTTCAGCGGATTAAGCGTGAAAAGGTAACAGACAGAGAGACAGACAGAGTTAATTTCGCATTTATAATATTAGTATGGATTTAATGCTCTGTTGGTCTAATGTCTAGATAGGGAGCTCTTGGGTTCGAGTGCTAGGTCGGGTAAAGGGTATTTATTGAGGTATTATCTTAAAAAATCTCAGCAACATTTAGGAAGTTGGGGATACTACCCTAACTCGTATTTTCTGTCATCGATGCCATATTACATATCATTATGTATAACATAATTTTTGTAAAAATTTAAAAATGCAAATTTTATGTCAACCAAGTAGTTGTTTTGCTAGATATTACCAAATCTTGTTGTTAATAGCGTTCTCAGGCATCGGAACAAAGTAACAATAGTATGAAGTATGAGGAAAAAATTCTAACCGGCTAATTGCAACATTACACGCTGTCAGTACAACAATGCTTGTGTCATTGCCTGCCGCGTGGACACAGTGTAATCGATAAGCGAATATGCATATAGGTATTCGCTGTATATAATAATGTTTCATATCAAAAACCGAAGTTATGTTTTCAAGTGTACTATATAGCATGTTCTATGCACCCTTATACCTACTTGTGTAAGTAGGCTCGGGACAAGAACTTTTTGCTGTATAGCGTTAAAAAATAATGAAAATGCATCTCCCAAAGCCTGGCGAGCTTAAAATTTTAACATGTAAGCTTTGTTCGTATTATTTTAACGGATTATGTAACTACAGCTAATATGACCCGCGTATACATCACGCCGATGTTTATAGAAGAATGCGCATGCGACGCGGTTCGTGCAAAAATTCACGAATTAACGCGTTTACGTGCGCGCCGTGTCCGTTCGACGTGTACGAATACTCCATCGTAGTGCTTCACTGTGGTATAAAATACCAGCGATTACCCCATTACGAAACGTTTCCACACTTGGACACCATTCTTTCACGACTGTACCTTCATGCTCTAAAAAGATATACTAATGACTGCTTATATCTTGTCTTTTTTATCCGTATTTTGTAATAGTGACCCTAAGATTCGACTTTCTACAAGCGATATAGTTAATGAAAATTAGAAAGAAACTAATAAAATTTACATGGGAATCACATATTCACACCATGTGCCTGCATATACCATAATGCTACGATACATATATGCCACATCTATTTGGATTTTCGAATAATTAACCATAGCGAATAAAGTATTTTTTTCTAAGTCCGATTAATTGCAGAAACACATGGATGAAATACAGTACATATGTTAAGGTTTATTTAAAACTACGTCTTAACAGTTAGTGATTTCCATACAAAATAAACAGTTCAGAACTTTTTGATTTTCCATTTTTTTTTTGTTTTCGCAATTTTTTTTATATTTAAACCATCCCTGACACACGCCCAATAAAACAAAAAAAAAGAATTATTCAAATCGGTCCAGCCGTTTTTGAGTTTTAGCGAGACTAACAAACAGCAATTGATTTTTATATATATAGATTGCTGGGTGATATTGTTCGTGATCGCAATTTAAATAATAAGACTACATTTTTTTATATTTTTTGTAACCGTCGATCAATGAAAATCTTTGACTATAAGCATCGATCAAAAAAGTACTAGATACACAATCAGCGACAAAAAATGGCCTCACCGAATGAGCGCTTATTTGAACATTTCAGCGCGCTTATAATTTTTTTTTCGTGAAAACAACTTTAAGCTCTGCACTAAAGGTTCAGTTTACATTGTTGTATGTTTATTTCAACTGGAATAATTAACTAAACACAATTGGTGACAGTTTTAAAAGAACTTTTGAATGGGATTGTGTATCTAGTACTTTTTTTAACGATGACTATAAGGCTATGAATGAAGTATTATGAGACATAAAAGTACATTATTTATTTGTTTATATGCGATTAATAGAATTCGCGAATACAACCACACTATAAACAACATATCCCGTATTCACCGTAAAAAATGATCCATTACATTATGCCTAATGGGGCTTTCCATTAGCCATAACATTTTACAAGATCTGATCAAATCTGGAGATTATCTAAGTCGTAAATCATACTAATAAAGTTTATCTCAAAATAATATTAGTGTAGATATATGTATGAAACCGGCATAAGTGAAACTGTCTCTCCATATAGCAATTTCCTCTGGGAGCAAATTGATTCGTGATACACGAGGCGTGATCCGGGTTCGATTCCAGAAATTGCCAGCACGTCCGTTAAATTCCCAGGAAATTTTGTAATTTGCGAATACTACGGCGTAACTCATTGATTTGGTATGGGAAAATATGTTTGCGTTTGTTGTTCTAGTTTATTCAGCCATAGTAATTGTTCGTTTAAAGACATGTAAGCATAATTTCAGCTACTATTACTGTTTCGGGTATATTAAAAAGAAACAAAACACGTGCTTTCCTTATACGTATCGAACCCGTGACTTCTGTGTTTGTAACACTCTCTATAAAGTACTATTCTATATAACATGCAAAAAAATTTTCTAAACGAATTGAAGAAAATGAAACTTGAAAAATTTTATACAAACTTTCCTCATTTAAGCGGCATCATCATCATCATCGTAACCTTAATATCTTTGGAGATGTGATAGACTCGATGACAAGCGGGTTTCCTTATACAACTATAATTATAGACACGCGATGGTATTTGAATCCGCGACCCGCGCGCTCTCTGCCAAATCGTACCATCGCATGTGATGTAACATTTACTGAAGCGTACGCCGATAATTGTGCGTTTAATGCCACGATTTTATTAGGACAATGCTTATAGCTGATTTTTCTACAGAGTTTCAAATTTTCAAACTCTTTTTCTATATGCTCATCTAGCAAAAGTAAAATTATTCTCAACTTTGAAATGAAAATCAGAAAGTTGATGTAATTTTAATGTTTTGCAACATTTTAGAATCATATTGGATCCGTCAAAATGTAAGCATAAGAAATATTTGGGCTTTTTCCTGTACGATAAATTAAAAGTTGTCCCTCAGCGTACTAATAGCAAATACAATCAGATACCACATTCCACGCATCTTAATTTGATCTATGTAATAGTTAAAAACAACTTTGTAATAGGCGTTTAGATATTTCAGACATTACGAAGCAAGCTGTATACTTATTTAGTAATCTAGAATATATCTTCTAACGTAACAAATGTTACACGTACACAGCGTAATTACCATTACATATGTACTGACACTTTTCAATCATTGCAAGTGCAACAGTTTGCCTTTAGGAATTAAGATTTAGTGTTCATACTACTTACTCTACTGTCTTACGGTGAAGGAAAACGTCGTGAGGAAATCTGCATGTCTTAGAGAATCTAGCAAGTTTTCAAAAGACATGTGAAGTCCGCCAACCCGCACTTGGCCAGCGTGATGTTGATCCCCCTCGTATTGAAAGAAGGCCCGTGCCCAGCTGTGGGACGTTAACAAGGGCTGAATACTTTTTTACTAATATGTACTACTACTTACACTAAAGCTTATGCGCGTAATATTGAACTTATACATCTTTTGGCACGTTTAAAAAAAATATGAGTGAAATTTTTACGTTACACACACACCGTTACCGCACACCGACAGCCAAAAAGCGACATGATGAAGTTAGTTGCATTTCTTTTACAAATAGAGAGTTGTGACATACGGATGATGATTTTTAGTTATTTTTGTTCTGTTACGCCAAAGAAGTATAACTTCTTACGTGCGTACATAAGTATACACACACGTTTTTTTTTTATATCTATACATATGTACACGCTCAGATGAGAGAGTCGAATGAGTCCTATTTTCGTATTTTCAAATTGTCAAATTAAAGTCGTTAATAGATTATATGCACTCAGGGTCAAGTGACAGCTAGGCATAGGTCTCCCATGGGTCCTATTACTTCGCCATATCCCACAATACCACCATAAATATAAAACATAAATCTAAACGTGAAATAAATCGGGCCCGCCTTATTAAATAAGAAGAATTATCGCGTCCATATTAAGTGGCGTTGGTATATTATACCAAAGCTTTCTATTCAAATGTCCAAAAGTATGACGGCGAAAGTCGCGACGAATAACGCAGATGTATGCGTGTTTTTAAGTTTTCACTTTTCTTTAATGCCGATGCTCCAGTGGATGTGTAGCTCTAATTAACATGTGATTTAGGTTTCAGTGGGATAATAGCAAAATTACATCTTGGCATGTAAAAACGTCTCAAAATACTGTGTTCAAAGTAGGGTATAATAATTATTTTTAACAAAAATTAAATTGACTTTAAAACAAGCCAAGAATTAATTATTTCGTTTTTAAATTGCAATAAAAAAATATTATTTAAATGCCCGTATCATTAAAACTCAGCTGAACTATAATTTTCCTTCTTGGAACCTTCTAAGTCGGTTAAAACTTACAATTTGCCCACAGAAAACAAAAATAACTCAAAAAAAGCATACAAGTTATTTAAACATTGTAATTAAATCATCACGCATCACATTACGTACAAATGCTTTATTTTTCGTTACGTTAGATGACCTTCGACTTCAGCGACACCGATCACGAACTTTTTATGACCTAACGTGTTTTATTCGTGAGAAACTGCTGCTTTTAACTATGTATTTCTGGAAAACCTTTTTGGTGAATTATAATAATAAAATGTAAACCATATATTACATCTAGATATATTAATGTTATAAAGAGGCAAAGTTTGTTTGTTTGAGCGCGCTAATCTCAGGAACTACTAATCCGATTTGAAAAATTCTTTTTGCATTAGATAGTCCGTTTATTTGAATATAGAATATAGTCCGAAGAAAGCTATAGGCTATATATCATGATATATAATCTATCTATTAAATACTAACCGTTAAAACGAACCCGAGCGAAACGAGGGTGAGTCGCTAGTGAAAAAATATTAATAGAGCGGGTATCATTATTCTGTATGGATAATACTTGTGATGTTTCTAAATTGTGATCTTAAAATGTAAATTAATGAGTCTACAAGTTATTTAAATTAATATATGCAGAATCTTTACAAGATTGAATCTGTATTATGCATGTTTTTTTTATCATTTGGATCAATTTAACTTTGCATAATGTCTTTATTAGCGAAACTAAACTTGAAAAGGCTTTTAATTTTATAATACAACAAAAAATTAATGCTATATTTCAGTGGATAGTGTGCGTAATCGTTACGAGATGTTCCATGTAAAGACCCGTCACACGTGACACGACGTCTGAATGTGACCTGAGCGCAACAAGTGCTGACTTTTGTATCCCGTGTGAACGTTTGACTTTGTTTATCATAAGTCGTGTTAGATTAACGATTAACGTGTGTTAGGAGATTTTGAACCATTTATCTATACATATAATAAAATTCTTACTGAGTCGAATCTGTACATATTTCTGTATACATAATCTGTACAATATTTTTAGGAAAATCTTATTGAAATAGTCATTATTATCAATACAGAGGCTGAATCTATAGCTTTTAGAATTTTTGTCTGTCTGCCTGTCTGGAAAAGCATTATGAGAAAACCACTGGATAGATTTTGATGAAATTTGGTATGATGATAGCTGGTTATCCGGTTATAACATATAGGATACTTTTTACTGCGAGGAAATATCTCATCTCTAAGAAATCTACCTACTAAACTTTAAAACGTAATTAGGTACGAACCCGAGCGGAGCGAGGGTAAGTCGCTAATTTCTTATATATTATGATATTGGATAAAATATATTGTGTATCAACATGTAATCAGATCTAGTGATTTTTTTTCTCTCTTTTACCGGTCATTCTTAATATAACGTGTTTTCTCCATTCTACGCGACATTGGCGAAGTAAATTGTGCCCAACTGGCACTTCTGGAAGCCACTAAACAAAAGAATTGAATTGAAAATATATTGTACCTACTCTCTAGTAGCGAGGTAGCTAGAAGTCGTTGGTATTCCTAGCCTAGTAAGCCTAAGTTACTCCTTATTACATCAGCTATCTGTCAGTGAAAGTCCCGTCAAAATAGGTCCAGCCGCTTAGGAGATTAGCCGGAACAAATGGGAAGACAGACAGGCAGACGGACAAAAATTATTAAAATTGTTTTTTTTTCTTATTAGTAAGTATGTAGTACCGTGTAGAACATTCATATGCATTTAGTAGTACAAAGATGTTAATATGACATTACAAACAGACACATCAATTTTATTTATCTGTACAGATATTTCATATTATATAATTTAAAACCTAATAATTCATTAACTAAATATTAATATTTAAATTGCGAGTAAATACTTTACCATAGAAGCTTATCTACAGGGATTTATAAGTGCTAAGTGTCTAGACGGTGATAGTAAGACTTGAAATTCCTACAAATAAAGTGTACGCAAAGAATTACGCCAAACTGGCTTTGAATCCGCGGACTACGCTTATGCTGATCAGACAACAACATTTTATTTGATTAATTTTAAAAGATAACTTGAATTTTTTGAGTGATAGCTTTTATGTACGTAACTTGCATAGAAATTATTTTAAATGATAAAATAATCATAAAATTTAATCGGTGTAATTTGAAATGTTACAAGATTTATCACCGGAAAGTGTCCACTAGATTGACATTCGCCTTGAAAATACCTGTCTTGCTGGTTTTTTTAAATGCTTATATAAAAACATAAAGCTTTGGTCACATTGAACGAATAACATAACGTTAATAATATAGAATAAAGGTTTTTTTTTTTAAATTTACTACCTATCTATACTACGAGTAATATGATAAAGAGGAAAGAATTTTGTTGTTTGTTTGTTTGTACCGAATAAGCTCCGAAACTACTGGACCGATTTAGATGAAAGGTAAGAAGATAGTTTGAGACCCTGGGAAGGTCATAAGATAGTTTTCATCCTGGAAATCATCCCTTAGGGGGGTGAAAATAGGAATGAAAGTTTGTATGGGAAACCAACCTAGGAACGAACCCGATTGAAGCTAGAGCGTGTCGCTAGTATTTTACACACCTTATTAACTTTTTACCTCAAACCTTAATCATGTAAGTCACGCTGAAATTTTTTTTATCTAAATTAATTGGTACCTACAAAACGTTAAATTGTTTTTTTTTAATAATAATTTCATTTAATCTGTTGTCCTTAAAGCTATCTATCTGTCAATTCGAGTTCTGTTAGTGTTAGTAATTAAAAAAAAAAATCAATTTTATTTATTGTACCACAGGAAAATAGATAATCTTACAATTTAACATCAGTGTGGACCAGGCCTTTGGAAGTTAATGAACTGTTAAAAATATGAGAAACTATCTTCGAAAGCGTAAATTTAAATACATAACATTAGAATTCCATTCTGCATCCAATCTCAGAAGCAAGGATGGTTTTTTTGCTACAAAATAGTGACGAAAATACTGTTTTAAAAACTAAATAACCTTAGTAATATCTAATTTTACTTAAGATTAATATTACTTTAAAATATACATAAATTATGATTTCTCTTAAAAAGTGAAGTATTTTGGAATATTTAATCTAAAAGAAGACAGTGGTAGCCCAGTGGTAAAGCGCTCACTTGGGAAACCGAGTGAAGCGGGTTCAAATCCCGGGTCTCGCACTTCTGATATTTTCATGTGCGAATCATTTCTACCATGATTACCACTTGATTTACGGTGAAGGAAAACATCGTGAGGAAACCTGCATGTCTGCGAGAACTTAGCAAGTTTTCGAAAGACATGTGAAGTCCGCCAACCCACACTTGGCCAGCGTGGTGGACTATAGCCTGATCCCCCTCGTATTGAAGGGAGGCCCGTGTCCAGCTGTGGGACGTTAAAAAGGGTTGAATACAATCTAAAAGTTAAAGTATTTATATTACGATAAATACTTATATATTAAGTTTCTCTAAGTTTATGATTGTACTAAATTGGTTCTTCATGTATATTATATATTCATATGCATAGTCTACTAAAATTCTAAAACAAATAGTATAAAATCTAAGATTAAATTACCATAAATTATGTATTAATAATCCAAATCACATTTTTATGACTTTATAATAAAACATTCGTATTAAAATCGGTATAACATTTCTTACGTAAAAGTGTGAGGAAAGTTTTTTTTTTATAAAAAAAATCTAAGCAAATGTCATAACTGTGTGTTAAGTTTCAATATAGTTCAAATAAAAAAATATGCGTCACCTTTGTTAAATACCGCTTATTCGAAGTTGTTCTGACAATATCCGATATTTAAAATTCCGCATCGATTGCGAAAGCAACCATTATTAACTAGATAATAGTTTTGCACCTACCTTTATAGATCGCTGACTAACAGACAAACAGCCATGAGTAATGCCATGAGCCACGGTTGAAAAAAAAAAAAAATTCTAGAATATTTATTCTAGTTCATGCCAGGTAGAAATAATCTATACATATAATAAAATTGTAACTCGTCCAAATCTGTACATTAAATATTTTTTTGAAAATCTTATTGGAATAGACTTTATTATCGATACAGAAGCCAAATCTATAGTTTTTAGAATTTTTGTCTGTCTGTCTGTCTGTTACCGCATCACGGGAAAACCGCTGGACAGATTTTGATGAAATTTGGTATGATGATACCTGGTTATCCTGGTCAACATATAGGATACTTTTTACTCCGCGAAAATATCTCATCTCTGAGCTAAACGTTAAAACGTAACTAGGAACGAACCCGAGCGAAGCGAGGGTGAGTTGCTAGTAAATAAATATTTTTGGGACATTATTTCGTCTTATTTCGTCTTCTAATAGCAAATATATTTTTAAAGTTAGATTAAAACAAGTGTTTACATAAATTGCTATCTAATTGCAATCACAAAGGCAATGCGTAATGATCATCATGTTTTTGTAACCGATGAATTTATTTTCTATAGTTTTACAATTTTGTGTACCGCCTGTACGCTTATATTTATTATTAAGATGTATCTTGTTTTCTCAAAAACTTAAGTGAATTGTATTCTTTTTTTGAGAAATAAATTCTTAAACCGTAAATGTTAATAGCTACAGTGTATAGGTACTACTGCAAGAGATGATAAAAAATAGAATTGTTAGGTGTCAGTAAGATTATTATTACAAGTTACGAAATAACTCTTATAAGAGGAATGTTGTCAAACGAATGAAATTTAGTAACAATCACCGTTAGCGATCTATCAATAATGCAATGTCTGGACCGGCCGAGCCCTTAAAGGAAATCTCGGTCTGATACACTAGGAAATCGTTACGTACATTTCTTTGTTCCAACACCGACTTGGCCTTTAACAATATTGTAAAAACAAAACAGAATAATCATTGTTAAAGTCTTGAGAATTTTATGTGTGAAACTATGTATTATTATAGCATGTGAATTTAATTCGCTTTTATTGAGACCAATTATATTTTAAAAGGAGTTAAAGACTTACGTTATATAATTATTAAATATAATATTTTCTTGTGTGTATAAGAAAATGTGAACATAAATTTCCTGATTGTTGACATAATCCATAATAATAACTATCATTTCACTTTTTTAGTACAAAATGATCTATAGATTAAACAATTTAGAATCATATGAAGAATCGAAAAAATGTCGCCACTAAATATGTTATTTGTTGTTGCAGCGCTGGACGCAGAAGGCGAAATCCACTGGCTTTGTACACAGAAGACGATGGCCACGACCTGAGCGATCTTGGAATCGGTACCTCCAGTACCAAAAGTAGCCTCAGTGAGGATTGCGACACGCACAGCTTGGCCGTGAGTTTGTACTAATTAAAGTTTGGGAATAATAACTATTCAAGCGTATTAGATTAAGGTGTTGATATTTAAGCCTGATATTTGAGCGTTTAGTAACAGGTTTAGCGTCTAATTACAGGGTATTATAACAGGTTATACAGATACGTTTGTTTTTTTTTTCAGAGCGACGGTATGGACCTTGATAAAAACCATTCAGATATGGAGAATATATCCAATTGCGAGAATATTCGCAAGCTCGGTTCCAGTGCTAACGAATACGACACATGCACGACAACGACAATCAGTTCTCCAGAGCCCGAGGAGTATACATATGAGGGCGCTATAGAGGGATACAAATCGAGAATTATTTCACAAACTAACAGTAATATTGTTAAAACCGTTGTCAATAATAACTTAAAAGATAAATCTCCAGAAAAGTCAAATGGTGATTTAAACAGAATAAGAACTTCAGTTAGCAATAAAATTGAAGAGAAAGTCTTCTCCTTCCAACAAGAGAGGGCGAACGATCTGAAAAACAACAATAAGAAAGATCTACCCAAAGTGGACATTCATAAACGAAGGGAACAATTTGAAAGAGAAAATTCACAGGAACCACAATTGAATAAGCCGAAATTACCTGATATCGCAAGCAAGAAATCAATCAAAGAGAGATTGTCAAACTTAGAGAAGTTTAACGAGGACATGCAACAACAAAAGTCTACGAGTGATCTAACTAAGTTACCTGTTGAAGTAAGACCGTTGAAAGATAGGCTGTCTTCACTTGAAAAGGTTAAGTCAACAACTACCGAAGTAGATAAAACAAAAAGACTGTCAAATGGAGATCTTAGCAACGCGCGATCACTGAAAGAACGCTTATCGAGTTTAAAATCACAAACTTCAGAGGAAGAAGTAAAACTTACAAAGACAGAAGTTAAAGAAGTATCTATGAGCCTCAAAGAGCGTTTATCTTGCCTTGATGCAGCGAAAAATAAGGACATACCAAAAATAACTATAGATGATGAAATCATCAACAACCATAAAATAAATGAAGTAAGTGAAGATAGCGAACTGAACGAAAAATTGTGTGACAACTCTTTAAAAATGACTTTATCGGGCATCGAAAACCAAATGCAAAGCTTTTGCCGTTCACTCGATAGTTTAGATATCAATGGTCAATCATCTCCAAATTCCTTTGATAGAGTTCAGAGTCTTGAAGATTTTGATTGCGCTGAAATGCAAAATAATACGGTTCAAAGTGATATAGAAACAGAGGACAGTGGTATCCACACTGCTAGAGATTCTTGTGCACCTGCAGACGACATCGCTGATTTGACTCAAGTAGCTTCTCCTATTGGAGAACCTATGGCTGAAGTTTCTGAATACGAGTCTTCGAACGAGGATAGTGCTATGACTGCACCAAAAATTGTTGAATCCGCTAAAATAGATTCAGACTTAAAACATGAAATGAAAAAAGAAATTCAAGAAATTGATGAAATGAGCAAAGCTGACAGCGACAGCGGCAGTAATTATATCCAAGCAGTTTCTCAACCTGAAGAATTGAGCGTTACAGATGACGTTACTGAAATACAAATGGACAAAGATGACGAAGACACGTTGAAGAGTTTAGAAAATCAAGACTCCAGTGTAAGTCTTAACGAAAACCTGTCTACATCTGAAGGCGACACGGTCGTGTTTGAGGGGAAAATGACTATCCATTTGAACTTGAATGAAATATGCAACAATCTTAGCTCTGGTGCTGGGACTAGCTCTAACACTAACGAATTATTAAACGATTCCACTAACAAGAGCATGCCAATGGTAACTGTCTCTAATATTACTACTACTACTAACATTTCACCAAAGAATTCCATTAAACCGCTAAAAATTGACATAAAGCCATCTAGCGATAACCAGCTTTCTAATTGTATAGCCAATCTAACACCAACAGAGCATGCCGCCAGCTCCGGGGTCATAAATGTAAACAACTCACACCATTTTGATCATTTTTCATCTAATCATAATTCCAACGACAACCTTA
The DNA here is from genome assembly GCA_905404265.1 of Fabriciana adippe. Taxonomy (NCBI): domain Eukaryota; kingdom Metazoa; phylum Arthropoda; class Insecta; order Lepidoptera; family Nymphalidae; genus Fabriciana; species Fabriciana adippe. The sequence continues at coordinate 12,802,551 of FR990004.1, forward strand.
ATTCACTTCCCAGTCCCGATGATATTGCGGTAAGTAACTCACAAGATTCTAATCCATTTTGGCAAAAAAGAACTAAGCGAAGTGTTGAACCGAATAGTAATAGGCGAAAGACTATATTATTCATAAATAATAAAGTAACAACAGTAAAAACCGTAACAACGAGTAGTAAAGGTGATAACGAAAGGTCTAATTAAGGTACTAAATACCTGAAACTTCGCTCGAACACGTTCTCATATATTGCATTGCAAGACAGATGAGAGTTTTAGTTATGAGCCTAATTTTCTAGAACTTTTATGATCTCTTTCAAGCCGATATTACGGTCTTCCAGCATCTTGTAAACTACGGTCCTTTTTTAACTTACTTTTAGTGTTAACCTATACTTTAAAAGAATTTTGGTGGTGATTAACGAGAAAACTCCTTAAATAACGGAATTCGACTAATTCTATAAATCAATCCCGTTATTTCGGGAATTTCCGTTACGATCATATTGCCCAAAATCCGTTATAACTATCATAAACTCCCACGTAAACACTAATAGGTCACGTAACAGTACTCATTCATTAAATAGATTCCACTGTGTTTAAAAATGTGTGCTAAATAAAATTAAAAAATCCTGAAACATCAGAACAACAGATCATTTTGTAGTGCCTAGATTTATACAGGGTTTGTAACTTGTAGTCACATCACTCATTGTACTTTATAATTACGTAATGTAGACCCCCATTTATTCATCTTTAGATTATCTGTACGTGATATAATATGTAAATTCATTATCGAAATATATGTTAAACTGTTATATGGGTTTTATTTATGTAATCTATTATATCCTCATATTCATTATATATAAGTAGGAACAAATCTAAATATTTCATTTGATTGTATGATAAAGACAATGTTATCTTATGAGAGTCATATCTTATGTAAACTGGCCCCTATCTTCTGATTATGTTTCAGTAAAACGATAGTGTTCAACGAATAGGCTTATGACTAGTGCTCATTTAAATATGTATTATACATAAGGTTCTCGTTAGGTTTTTTCATCGGCTTTTGGTGATGGGTTAATAAGGTAAGATATATTATGTAAGTGCGCTTCTAACATGCATTCACCGCATTTTGTGCTAATTTGTTTCACCGCTATTTTCTTTGAGCATGTTTATTTATAATGTGACGAGATGTAATGGGAACTCTTAAATTACACTAAAACGAATATTCAGTCCTTTTTTACCTAAAATTACAAAAAAAAAATGAAAATTATCTAGTTTAGTCCCATTGCATTTTCTAAAATGAATTATTTCTTTTTACGCAATGAATGTTTATGATTTATTTTAAGCTTTGATTAAATATATTTTTTGACCATATCTATAATAGTACTTTCTAAATTCAGGTAATTGACGCTTTAGAGCTAGCATTCAAAGAATTGGATTCGGAAGAAAGCGTCAACGTTACAATGGAGACTACTGATAAATCTAACGACGAAATAAATGAGAAATTCCACAAATTACTCGATTTCGATATGGATAAAGTGTCTGTGACACCGTTGTATGAAAATATCGATATCATGAATCAACATAGCGTTGTGGATACGGCATTTCCACTCGATCTCCCGACCAATGCAATGGAACCGCCTAAAGAAAAGCCCCCACCACCGCCTATGGAAGATAACCCTGAAGATGAACTTCTTGGAAATGTGAGTACCCTTGCAAATAAACATTTTATACTGTTTGTGAGTTATACTAGTCTTAATAATATTATAAATGGGAAAGTATGGAAAGATGGGAAAGTATGGGATGGTTGTTTGGATCTTTGTTCCTCAATAATGTCAAAACGGCTGAACGGATCTGGATGCAATTTTGCAGAGATAGGTTATAGTCCGAAATAGCACAAAGACTACATCCCGGAAATGCATGTGCATGTACGGTTCCCGTAGGATAGATTTGTTTTTGTTTTTCTAGAATCAAACCCGAGCGAAGCGAGGTTGATTCGCTAAATATAATATAATTCAAAGTCAGAATTTTTGGTCTACGATTTGATCTAATCTCTAATGTTTAATTTGTCACTTTTCGTAACATACTTGTAGCGTATATTTTAATGCATACTTAAGTTATTGTTAGTTGGTTCTTATACATTTTGTTTTAAAATTGCAATCTAGAAAATAAATATTATTATATGAAATGTTTCTCTAGTTACCCATAACTAGAGGAACATTACCCATACAAATACTAATAATAATGCATTACATTCCAGGGTAACTTTAAACACAGTAGATCAGCACGTCGCATTAAAAAGGAAATTCGCAATAAACGAACTAGTTTCTTAGGAATTGAAGGTCAAGTTGATGATAGTTATTTAGACGTCGATCTTACACTAGCGCCGCGCCCTGACATCACTTCGTTTTTGCAAGAAGAAACGAAAATCGAAAAGTTGTTATACAAAAAGACCCTTTCACATGAAATGGATGCGAAGCTAAGGGATAGTAGGGATTCAGGTGTCGACATATCAGCTGAGGCGTGGTACAAAGGTTCGTCGCCAGAAACGTCTAATTCCCACAGCAGACAAAATAGCGAGGTAAATTTACTGTACTTTAAATTTTTTATGTACAATGGAGTCGAAAATCACTAAATTCGTTTTTTCTTATATAACACAGTATGACATAAATAAAGAAAATGCATGAATTATATGAATTATACTAATATCTTCCAGCCCTACACACAAATGACAGTTACATCGGATGAAGAAGAAGTCACAAAACGTAAAACTGAGAAATTCTCCAAAGACCTTACGACAAAACTAACTGGCTTGACCGAAAACGGTGAAACACATGAGAACAAAATCGATAATTTGGATAAAAAACTACAACAACAACAGGTAAGGTCTGAGAATTGTGATGCATAACAAGCTATTGCTAGTACTACAAGCTCGAGTACATTTAGAAAGGCGATTACGAATATTTTGTTTAAAGCATGTAATATTTTTTGTTATTACAGTTGTAATTTTAAGATAAGGTAGAAAATATTATTTCTTATACTTTAAATCTAATACAAAAATCGATTTATTATTAGTCATTTAGTATAAAACTAGATTATTCGGATACTCCATAAAACTAAGAACATTTTAAAGGCTCTATACTTAATATAAGCCTCTAGAGGCATAATATGTTTAAAGATTACCAAAGATAAGTTATTTTATTTAAAAAAAAATGAATATTCTATTCAAAACTAATTTTGTTATTAATTTTGATAATATGATATTTCATTTTTGTAATACATTTCGTAATCGCCCTGTAGTTAGATATAATGGCTGTAATGTTTTTCTAAATGCATCCTAATGTAGAAATATAAATTTAATTGCTATGAGGATATCATTTTAGTTATGTTTGTATGTATCAAGTATATTGAAGTTTTGATTTTGCATATACATATATATTTATTTTTATAATAAGCTTGTAGTTCCTTATTAGAAGAAACGATTTTAATCTTTAAAATATTTTAAAATAACATATATTTTTGATAGAACTCGTTATTGATATAATTGGTAGATGTTATTAAGTTTATTTGATTTAGTTATTTTGTGTAGGAATCATGATTTAATTTTGTTATAAAAGTAATAAAAATTACAAAAAATATATGACCTAAGCTTGTATATTAATGGTTTTGGTTTGTACATAAATATGGTTAAGGGTTAACGCTTCACAGTGCCATCTATCAAATATTATTTTGTACGTTCGTAAAACAGTCAACCAAAATATTTTTGAGTAATGATTTTAAAAAAACCAGGAATATATATCAAAATAACGATAACAATAAAAATCCCGTTATTTTCGGAATGTTGTCATCAATTAGTAATATTAATTAATTGGTAATATTTCAAGTTATTTTTCCTGTTTTGCGAATACTATTTAATTTGGTTCTGGTAACACTCATATATTCTCCTTCTATTATAACGGACACTGCTTTCTAATATTCCTTAATTTATATACTATATCCCAACAACGCAATAAATATACGAATAATGTAGATTTGTTTAGTATCCGAGATATGTATTTTTTTTTTTAAATAAAATGTATTTATGTTACTATATACCCTGCCTTTTATTTTAAGCCTCCTTTTAAAGCTTTTATTGCACTTTGCATGCACTATTTAATTTTTTTTTTTCATTAATTCAACATTTAATTTGAATTTTTGTGCTAATTTTTTTGTTTGTTTTGAATTAACTTTGTTTCACATTGGAACTATTATATTTAGATTATTTTATTGAGCTAATACAATTATATTATTTTGAAACAATAAAAGTAATTACTTCTCTAAATCATTTCATTTGTAACTAAATAGATTTTGATTTTACTTTAAAATATAATACAATAAAAATATTCATATTTACATAATTGTATTTCGTAATAAACGATGTTGTTTTCAATATAATAGTTCCGTAATAATCATCCACCATTTTGTGTAAATAACATTAAACAAGATGGCCGCCAATATATATTCCAGGCTGCCACTAACGAGGATTGGCCTGACGGGCACTTTGACGATGTTCACACCAAGGTGATTGTTTTTACACTAAACAATTTAATTACAAAAGAAATTTTCGATTTCCACTCAAATAGTAGATGCTTTAGAATCTTGGTCTATGCTATTCGTAGCCGCCATTTTGTATACCTCCCTGCCATTTCTTGAGTGTAAATCGAAAATTTAATATTTCAAAATCATTAAATTAATCTTAAAACAATGCACGCGCTTTTCTTTCCACTAAAACTCGACTAATTATAAATATGACTTAAATGATACTTAACCAACTCCAATAATAGGAGGTACTGCGTTTCGAGCGAGAGCTACTACAGTTGGAACAAGAAGAGCTAAGGAGGCAGAGGGAGAATCTATTAAGAGATAAAAATAGGATGATTCAAAAATCAGTTCAAGATATATCAACAGTTGTTCCAGAAAAACCAATAATATATAGAGCTAACAAAACCAATGGAAACTATAGGCATTCCATGCCAAATCTTTTAGTAGAAAATTACATGCCGGTGGTCGAAAAAACTATCCATGAAATGCATATTGATGAAGAACTAAAAAGAAAACCGTTTGTTTCCGAAGAGCACATCCAAAGCCATTTTGGCGTTGAAGAAAGTCGTAAAGTGCTATACGATGATAAAAAATTGATTGAAGTCAGAAAAGCTGTACCAAATGTGATGAAAATTCCTCAGCCTATTCTACCACCAAAGCCTAGAAGCCGGGATTCTATCGAAAGAGAAATAACTATGAGGTAACTAACTTATATGTTTTATAGTTTAACTAGTTTTTGTCTACGGCTCCAGTTACGATATTTATTCCAGGATAAAAAAACGTTTTTATTCCTATTAACTTCAGATCAATTACAACATGAAGTAATAAATGCATACATTCACAAAGTTTCGCATTATTTATGTGATATAGTTTCATATCTATATATATATATATATATAAAAGGCAAAAGTGATTGACTGATGTATCAACGCACAGACCAAACCCTTAAGGCTAGAAAATTGAAATTTCGCATGTATTCCTCATATGACGAAGGCATCCTCTAAGGAAGGATTTTTCAAGATTCAACCCCCAAGGGGGTGAAATAGGGGATAAAAGTTTGTATGAAACTTTTTATTCCTTGGACATATTTGCATGAAATTTCGTATTTTTCGTAGTTTGATCGCGAGCGAAGCCGCGAGTTCTGCTAGTTTTAAATAAAACAGCAGACTTCACATGTCTTTCGAAAACTTCCTAGTTACTCTCATACATGCAGATTTCACGATGTTTTCCTTCACTGTAACAATTGGTAATCATGTTGGGAATGATTTGCAAGTGAAAATATCAGAGGTGCGAGACCCGGGATTTGAACCCGATTCCTTCGGTTTCTCAAGCGAGTGCGTTAGCACTGGGCTACCACTGCCTATATATGTACATATTTGTCTAATACAGTACGCTGAGCTCGCTCATTTGTTTGTCTGTTAAGATCTGCGTAATAAAGATAACATGTGATGTCCTCCTGACCGATTCCGGCCACGGCGGCCAATCTCATTGAGACTAGCCAACTGCGCAGGAGATATTATAGTGCACAAATGTACGCGCAGACACAAGTGCACTCTCTATTCCTGTCACTCTCATACTCCGGTGGGACGACTACTCGACACGACCGGTGAGAGTTAAGGCGCAGGACCGACGGCTTTACGTGCTCTCCGAGGCACGGGGGTGAATCACCGCCAACTTCCCAACTCCGTGCTGCTACTGAGGCTTACTAGACAGAAAGACTCAGTAACTAAACTTGGCCCGACCCGGGACTCGAACCCAGGACCTCCGGGTGTGCAGCCGTACATGCTAGCCACTACACCACTGAGGCAGTTAAGATAACATGTAATATGGCATCATTGTTATTCATCTTGGCTTAAGTCACGTCATCAAAGATTATCTCGTGTCACGTCTGGTTTATTTTCTGATTAGTTTATTACAGGAGAAGGTCACGGTTATGATTACTGTATTTAAAACGTTTGTGTTTGTATTGATCATACAATCCATGCTAATAATAATTATCCCCTCGACGACCGCATACACGCCGGCGTGTACGATAACGATTGAATTCTTGGAAATTCGCACGGATTTCTTAGAAATTAACCTGGAGTGACTACAAATGTGAAAGTTTGTGAGGACGGATGGATGTTTGTTACATAGGTTAGGGAACGGCTGAACGGATCTGGATGAAATTTGGCATAGAGATAGATTATAGTCTGGATAGCACATAGGTTATTTATTATTTTTATCCCGGAAAAATGTACGGTTTCCGTGGGATAGATTTGTTTTTGTCTAGGTACGAACCCGAAGCAAGCGAAGGTGAATCGCTAGTAAATTATATTTCTGATGTGATAAGAGATAGTTCTATATTATATTATATTTTCTAGTAATATTTAAAATAAAAATACAAGTTATTCAAATAGACTTTTATAAGCAAATTTCAATCGACACTTTTTACATTTATAAAATTTAAATGTCAGTACGTAAGTGTGCTATTTTGCGTTTAATTCCGTCTGTTGTGCAAAATGTCACTCTTCTAGCTAACGACTGTGCGTTATCTATCAGTCAGCCTTATTAATTTGTTTTTCCTTTAACAGCGATGGCGTCAAATGTAATGTATAAAATCAATAATAGTGACATTTAGCGTTCTGGTTTCCATTAAAAGTACCTACTTCAAATATAGTTTTTTCATTTTAGAAGTAGTCGAGTCCCATCTGCAGTGGAATACGCCAATATAGACAGGAACGCGGTACAAATGCGCCAGAAGGCTCAAGCCAATGGCAATGGAAACTATCATCCGATGACAAGACACACGTTACAGGTATAGTTTTATTATAATACTAGTAACTTACCATTGCTTCGCTCGGGTACATCCCTAGGTACCTAACAATAGTTCATAAAGTAACTCGACGGCCATTTTTTTTCGTTTTCAACTAAAGTTATTATGATTTCTGACAGTAAACACATTTTTATTGAAATAGAATATACCCTGATGAAAGATTGTCAGAATCAGATCAGTAATTTTAGAGAATATCCCCTACACCCAAATTAAATAACGGTACCTTTTTATAATATTAGTATAGATTTAAACTCACACAGGACTAATTTTTATCCGCGGTTACCATTCTGCCTCTTAACGTCCCACTGGTGGGCCTACTCTCACTTATGAGGATCAAGTCATAATTCATGACATTGGGCAAATGTGGTTTGGTAGATTTCACACGTTTTCAAAAATCAATTATTTTCTCTCAGACAACCAGCTTTTTTAAATATTTCCCGTAATATAATTGGTATTCAAGTTGGAAAAGGATTATATCAGAGGTGCGAAACGCTGGTTTTGAACTTCACTGTGCTACCACAGACATTCAGATTACATCTGTTCATATCGTCTATTTTGCATTAGATATTTCAATACAATAGAATACTTTGGTATTATATTCCAGGCTTTAAGTGCAGCGCCAACCCCCAAACTGATCTCAAACACAGATTGGATGCAGACGAGGAACCAAACGAGGCAAAAGCCTAACATCAACTACAACCAACATTGGGTTATTCAGGTAAAGAAAATAAAATTATATTCATAAATAATTAAAACATGCACCCATTACTAAATAAGTTCGTGTAAAAGTAAAAAAAGTATTTACTGTATTTAAAAAAAAAGTTTCTATAAAACGATGGAGTTTTATGGCAAAAATTCTTAGAGATATGACTTGAAATTTTGTGGTTATGATAGATCTTGATTTTTATTGAAATAAAAGAATAAAAAGTTTTATCAAACATGGTTACGTTAAAAGAAAGTATTACTAATGATTAAAGCAATGAAATAATATTATTATTTAAGTTTTTTATTCTTTCCCTCATCATGCTATCTCTTATGGTGTGAACAGGAGGGAAGTGATTCATCCTCTCAATCCACTGTAAGTAGATGGAAGTTCAATAAACTCAAAAAGAAAATAATATGAAAAAAAAGTATAAAGCCTTTTTTTCGCGGAATTAAATATGTCGAATAAAATAAAATGTCAAATATTCGCGTAAATCCAATACAGTATTATATACATAGTAATTTCTAAGGAAAAAATGTTATTATTTCTTAAAAGAAAAAAAAAATAGTTATAGCTTAAGTCATAGACAATTTTGTGCTGACTCACTTATAATAAAGGCATAACTGCAGGTAGAAAGTGTTAAAGAATATTCTCTATAAGTTTTCTTATTGTTTAGGAAGCAGAGCAAAGAAGGATACAGGAGCTGCGCGCGCGCCCGCGCCCCGCATACGCGCAGCGCGCGCAGGCGATGCCGCCGCACGTACCTAACACGTAAGATATCACTACTTATTATACATAATATATAACAAAGCGGCCTTGGTGATCAAATGGCTGCAGATGCTGAGGTTCTTGGTTCGAGTCCCGGGTCGGGCCAAGTTTGATTACTGAGACTGTTAAGATATACTCGTAGATACTCAGTAGTAGCCCAGAGTTAAGAAGTTTATCTGATACCGAATTATCGGTCCATCGAAGTTTAAGGGTAAAGGAATAGAGTGCAATTGTGTCCGCAAAATCTAATAAATTTTCATACAGTTTTAACTAATATATGGAGTGATTCATGAAAAAGGTTTAGGTTTATAATTCATTAACATACATATCATACATATCTATAATACTCTTAAAATAGAAATAAATGGTTCTAAACCACTGCATTTTGTTCAAGTCAACAGTTATGTAAAGTCGTAAACATTGTGGATATAATTTAATGTTAATCGCAGTTTTTTCTATAGATCAAATAGAAATCTTCACGTAATTAGTAAACGAATTCTTTATAATTGATTAATATTAAATACAGTAGAACGCCGATTATCCGAATTAATTGGGACCGGGGTCGATTCGGATAATCGAAAATTCGGATAATCGGACATAGACTGGTAATAAAGAAAAACGAAATGTCGCGACGCAAAACATGTAGTGTCTTGCCTCTAGCTTCAACCATAACAGTTGAAATATATCTGGACTCCAGCGAGTTCCAACTTGTTACAACAAAACAAAAATTACATTACTTACTTACAGTACTTGGTTTTAATTTATTATATTACGCTTAAGACCGATTCGGATAATTGGCGATTCTGTTAATCGGCGTTCGGATAATCGGCGTTCTACTGTACTAATAAAACGTATTAACATGTTCCAGGCAAATAGTTCCACAAGAGCGTCGCCGCCCGGAGCAGGACAAGATGCTGAGCGTGAGCGGGCGGCGCAAGTGCTCGCACTGCGGGGAGGAGCTGGGTCAGTGGGATTATATATTTTACAGCGACTCACTTTCGCTACACTCATCAAACTTTCATTCCTATTTTCACCCCCTTAAGGGATGATTTCCGGGATAAAAATTATCCTATGTCGTCACCAGGATCTCGAAACTATCTTATCAAATTTCATCTGAATCGGTTCAGTCGTTTCGGAGGCTATTCGGTACAAACAAACAAATCTTTTCTCTTTATAACATTAGTATAGATGTATTTTTTATTTCACAAAACACTAGGTAATACAAAAACTACACAGAAAGTGATGTGGACCTAAAGCGGGCTGGGCTTATCTCTGTAACGTATGTGGGAAATAGTGTTAAATAGGAATAGAAAGACAAATATATTAAATATTTAGATTGTGTTACTGTACTAGTTTTTAAATGAAACTAACGCTTTTTAAATTAAATTGACAATTCAAAAGTGCTTGCATAATTTTTACTGAAAAAAGTTCAATTTCAGTAACAAATAATGTATAACGTTCCAGGTCGCGGTGCAGCGATGATAATCGAACCCCTGTCCCTGTGCTACCACGTGCGCTGCTTCGCGTGCGCGCTGTGCGGCGCGCCGCTGGGCGACGGCCGCGCCGGCGCCGACGTGCGCGTGCGCGCGCGCCGCCTGCACTGCCACCACTGCTTCGTGGCCGACGACGGCTCCAAGTACTCCTGCGTGTGACCACCTCGCCCCCCGACACCCCCCGACACCCCCCGACACCCCCCGACATGCCTTCACACACAGCCGATCTTCCGCCATTTCCCGTCACCAACCCGACGCATCCCAGACACCCCCCGACACTTGCAAGTTCCAACACCTCCGACACCCCCTAACATATCTTCGTTGACCGTCAATCTCCTATCATTACCCGTCACACAAACTCGACGTGCCCCAAACACCCCCCGACACCCCGAAATAATTGATGGCAAAAAAATTGTATTAAAATTGATTTCTGATGTCAACTACCTAATTATCACATATACATCGATAATACGTCGCCTTAGTGCTTATTTGTTCAAACGAATAATACTTGTTGTACTTTACAATAGAGATATTTTTACCTCTATTTCAAAAACAAATATATATAAAAAATATCTTTTTGGCTTTATTAAAGTAAAATGTGTATTTAATACCAGTAAAATTTACATTTAAATCATTAATTCTGTATTAAAAACTTTTTCAGTGAATTAGTCGTTTAGACAAATTAGCACTAACGATCGCATATTCCTTCATATTTAAAGTTACTTCAAGTTATTTTCTATTGGAATGAACCATAAAGAAATCTGTCCTTATGGTGCTTCCACACAGGAGTTAAAAAATGTTAGTAAACATTTGTTATAGTGAACATTTTATAACAAAAAGTAAATAAATATTTTCATTTTATTAAATGTTTCGTAATATTTGCTAACAAAACAATTCGAAACAACATATAATAATTTGTTACTTTTGTTACAAACAGCAATTTTTTTTAAATATGAATCAAACTAATCCAAAGTAGTGGTTATAAAATGTTAGGAAATGATCTACAACATGCTTTATTAATATGGAAGCTTTGAAAACATCTGAGTTAACATGTTACTGAATGTTAAAAAAAGTTTTCATGTTAAAATATGTTATGTAATGTTATATAACATTTTTTAACTGCTGTGTGGAAGCAGCATTAATGTTAAATATTCATATTTTTTTCGTATATGCGTCTGTTTGGTTTTGTAATAATTTTTATTTCACGATCACATCCCTATGTTTAGTTTTTCTTACCTGTTATATTTTTATCCATGATAAAATTATAGCAGATTAAGATTTTGTGTTTTAACGTGAATTTCTTATATGTTATCTTTTAATATTAAATGAGCAATCTTGCTTATATATAAAATTCGTGTATCTCGGAAGCGGTTGTTTGAAAATCGTTAGATTTGAATCACACTTTGTATATAGATAAGATTTGGTGTTTTATCTATATTTCTATATTATCTGGAAAAAAAACCGCAATTTTTATATCTTTAAAAAAAAAACAACATTATACAATAAAACATTATATCTATTGAAATAAATAATTTAAAAATGAAAAAATAATAATTATTAAACAAAACGTAAATTTTGAACTGTTATTAAATATATACATATATTTATAAGAAATTCACGTAAAACTTCACCGACCACTCACGTCTTTGAACTCAGCGCGATCTGAGTTCATTTTTGCACGCTTTTCACTCCCCCCTCATACACGAACTGTGTTCTCTAAAAACTATAAAAGATAATAATATTAATATTATATTAAATTTAGTATTTTAATGGTCATTTTTATATATTTGTATAAATAATATCTCAACTATCTATTATAGTTTCTAAGAACCGCTAGTATGTTGATTTGTGTACTGATTACTTTTTGAATGATTTTGATATTATTATTCACATTTTGTTTTTCAATTACCATCTTTATTTCTCATTTTTCTTAAAGAATCGTGTAACTGTCAATTTTTTTTTTGTATGTTATATTTCACTTTTGTTGGGTAGAGGTCTTTGGTATGGGACAGACGCTTTAAATGTATTTGAAATACATTTCAAAGCAAATAAAACTAATATTATTATAAAATGTTTATTTTTAAAAGATGTTGAAACAAAGATTTATTATATCGTATAGTGGTATGAAGCCCTATTGTGTATGGAAAATATTTGATTTATATCAATATATAATTAAGTTTTTTATACGTTACAACTAACTATAGCTGATCTATAGATCATGTCACTAACATTGACTGTGTGATTTAGTTACAGTGAAAAAAATCTGATTTTTTATTATAAATAACACGTTCTTTCACTTATTTTGTGCCATTACGTGTGTCTTTGAAGGATACTTTCATACTGTCTCGATAATAATTGTATTTTAAATGGGGATTTTTGTATAATTTTGTAAATAATTCTTATTTATGTTAGAGTGTGTACTTAGCTTTAATAGTTGTAGAAATAGTAACGTTATTTTTATGTATATTAACGGTTTTTTAATAAAGTTCTAACATTTTAAACATGTTCGGAGTTTTGGACGGGTGCAGGTTCGATGCCCGGCGCCGTTCGCGCTTCAGGATGTGGTGTATTGTGTTATTGCATTGTAATTATGTTAATTAAATCGTGTACATTATGTAACATGTATGACTCTGTATCAATAAAATATTACAAACTTATTCGTGTTTTTTTTTTTCATAGATGAAATTTTAAATAAAACTCCTTTCGGATTATTTCGCGGATTTATTGTGATTTTTGGTTCCCGACGTTTCGAATGCTTTACAGCAATCATGGTTACGGAAGAGACTAAGGTGTTAGACATCTCAAAGGCGTTATATACTTGTTACAGACAGTGCTTACAGACAAAAAATTGTGGGTAAAAGATAGTTTTGTTTAAAATATCAAATAATCGCGTAAATCTAAGAAAGCATTGATTAAGTTTATCAAATTAGCAGATTTCAACCAAAATAAAATAAGTTGAATTATAAAAATAAAAATATTAAGATATTAACGACTTACTCTCGCTTTGCTTGGGTGCGTCCCTAAGACCTAGGTGCCTAGCAACAGGCTATGTGTTACTCCAGGTCATAGTCTATAGTACTAAATCTCATCTTAATCCATCCTATTGTATTAATGTAAAGTACTATAATACTATTTTTTTTTCTTTTTTTTTTCAATTTATTACATCCACAGGCTTTAATTGCCCGTGCCTTTTTATAACATAGTTTTTATGATTGGCGATTACACTTTTTTTTTTTTTATACTTAGAACTAGCGGTACTTAAGGCTATACATTGAAGGACGTGGTCCGACACTGACTGACATTAATTAATGAACTTAACATGCAAATTTTTTTTTTTGTTTTTGTTTTTTTTTTTTTTTTTTTTAATATACATATCTAGTAGTCCTTATTGTTAGGTTATAATTAATACTTATTCTAAATACAGGTTTTTTTTTTGTTCTTTTTTCCCTTTTTTTTGTGTTAGTTTCCCGAGGATCCTGCCCCACTCCGCATTTGGGCTAGCACCGCCTCGGTGACTTTAGTGTCACGTTTCAGGATGGACATTTTAAGATTGTGTTCCAGGATGGTTTTGGTTGAGGCCCCCCTCGCTCGTCCAATAAACCTACCGATCGCATCGTCACCGTCGTCGGTGTAATAGACACAGGTTTTAGTGTGTCTAGTCACCGCGACTACCGCGTGTGGCACACTGTTGTGAAGTCGGAGCCTCATGCTCTTTGTCCGGACGATGATGACCTCTCCGTAGGTTTGGCCTTGGGCTTCATGGATGGTCATGACGCGCGACCCTTCACCAGTTCCGTATCCCTGGTTCATCAAGAGCTTCTTTTCCTCCTGAGTATGGACCAGATATAGGGTTCCGTTTTGGGTAGATGGTATTTGGGCGTCTGTGTACCTTTCCATGTTGAGGGAGTGGACGGCTGGATTTGATGAGTAGATGTTCCTGTATACCTCGCTGATGGCATATGCGACATCCTTGGGGTTCCTATGCGTGCAAGACAACTCACATGTGATGTTTGTCACCAGGGTTGGCCAGCAATACTTTAGCTAAAACAGATTTTCTCTGTCGATATAAGGCAGCTGGTTTATATCTCCGATGAGGGCCACTTCTTCTGCTCCTGACAGTCGGGCTGCCATAATTATGGCCCCAAAGTGACTATAATACTATTACAACTATTACTGTTGATTTTTTTTTATTTTTATAATTTATTTTCTTAAGTTTTTTAGTTTTACCCAATAATATAATTGGAGATTTATATAACAATTTTATGTCCCCAATAATTATTATGTTTATGTTTTTATAAGTTGTATATTTTTGTAATTACCTATTAAAAACCTTCATTCTATATTGGGTTTGGAAGAAAAAATTTTTTACCACAATTTGGTGCCTGAAATCCGCCTTTAGACTCCGCTGCAGTCGGGTAAAAACAGGTTTATATAACTAGAAAAGTTATCATGTGTGTATAAATATGTTGGGACATTAACACACAGCACCATCTCGTTCCATGATAAGTTACGAGGCCTATGTTATGGATACCAGATAGTTGATACACTACACATATATAACTTTTAAATACATACATATTATAAATATAAACACCCATGACTGGAGTACAAACATTCGTGCTCATCACACAAATGAATGCCCCCAGCGGGACTCGAACCCGCGACCGCTAGCACAGCAAATAGGGTCACTACAAACTGAGCCAAACGTGTCACCAAACGTATGTAGTACACACAAAAGACTCAAATTAAGTATCTCCTTTTTTGGAGTCAGTCAAATTTCCAACATAGCCACCGAATGTTGCGCCGCATGATTCACGTTGACAGTAAAATTAAATAATGACCTGTAAACAAGTGACTCCTTCCAGATAATGATAATTGAGTAAACTGCAACGGGCCATGCTAGATATTGTACCAGTGACCCCTAACTATACATTGCGGTTTTAAAATCTTATTCAGACATGTTTTCAGAGTTTTTTCGATAATTCTTAGGGCTGAGGCGTATTTCCGAACTGCTACTTGACTTTTTGATAAACAATAAATGTACATATTTCTGAATTAATAATCACTGCATATTATTAAAACAAAGTCGCTCCGCCGCATCTGTGTGTCTGTATGAACGCGGTAAACTCAAAAACTACCGATCGAATTTTTAAACAGTTTTCACCAATAAATGGAGTGATTCATGACAAAGGTGTTTAATTCATTAAGGTTTTATGTGAATTGACTGAAGTATGACGATGTTGAAGATTTCGTGTCGCATATAAAGATACGAGTAGTATATGAAAACAATATATTGTGGAATTAGGTATTCTTCTTAAAAGAATGCGAATAAAATGCCTAGGGACGAACCCAAGCGAAGCGAGGTTCAGAAGCTAGTCTATATATATAATAAAATTGTAACTAAGCCGAATCTGTACATTAAATATTTTTTGGAAAATCTTATTGAAATAGACATTATTATCGATACAGGGACCGAATCTATAGTTTAAAAAAAAATATCTGTCTGTCAGAAAAACACTGGACAGATTTGGATGTATGATGATAGCTGGTTATCCGGGTTAACATATAGGATACTTTTTACTGGGAGAAAATATCTCATCTCTGAGAAATCTATATTAAACGTTAAAACGTAAGTAGGGACGAATCCGAGCGGAGCGAGGGTGAGTAGCAAATAATAAATAATTTTGAATATTTAAAATTGCTACATATTTATATTAAGTAGGTACGGTACAGCTTATAGGTCCGGGTCGCGACTGCTTCGTTAGCTTAGTGGCTCGCATATACAGCTGTTATGATGATGTGGGTTCGATTGAGAGCAGGTCGAGTCAAGTGTTGTTAATTGTTATTATGGTCAGTTCTCTTAAACTATTCATCCGAATTACATACGGTACAGTATACGTCTCTTTTAAATAGTCAGGACGATGATTGATTGACGTAGGGATTGTGGACTTATTTGTAAAATTTTTCAAGATCATAATTGTCATATATTGTTTTCGTTTTTTAACAAGCGTTTAAGCAGCTGTTTAGACTAGAAACAAATATATTTGATAATAAAATATAATCTTAAATCAGTTAAGCAGTTTCGGAATTTATTTCCCACAAATAAAAATTAAAAATCAAATCTATACAGATAAATAAAATTGAAGTGTCTGTTTGTAATGTCAAAATAACAGCTTTATACTAAATGCATATGGAATTATATACGATACTTATAAGAAAAACACAAATTTTTTGTCTGTTTGTCTGTCTGTTTTTTTTGTTCCGGCTAATCTCCGAAACGGCTATACCAATTTTAACGGCACTTTCACTGGCAGATAGCTGATATTATAAGGAGGGTTAGGGTTTCGCTCAAAAAAATTAAAACCTACCTGGGGACGAAACCGAGCAAAGCGAGGGAGAGTCGCTAGTATTAAATATAAACAGAAGAGAAATTCACTCATAAGGGATGATTTTGTAGTTGGTGTGCATTTTTGTTAAAAAGAAACTATTAATTTCTGTATAGGTACCTACGGCACGCGGCAAGTCGCAGGATAAACTATTACCCAATAATGTAAAGTACCCAGTAAATATGTAATTGCCTTATTTTGAATACCCTACAATATGAACCAGAAAATATTCCACTGAACTGGATTACTAATTGTCGTGTTCCTCATTCAGACTAATGATGATCCATCTCACCGATTTATACCTCCCATACTTGCACAAACGTATGTTGGAGGAATCTTTAAAAAATAGCCTATGTGATAGTTTATCTTTGAAGTACAACCTAAAAATGTTGAAAAACCTCATCTTAAAAGACTTTCGTGTTATAATATTAGTGTGACCGCACAAAAGCTTCGTTGTGCGAGTCTGATTAACACTTTTTGATCGACTTTTAAAAAAAGTACCCAATTTGTCAGTATTTATTTTATTAATATTGCGCGGTATCTTTACTAACTGTGGATAGATTTTAATTATTCCTTTCTCCTTGAATAGGTTACTCAGAAGTAGTCCTAAATTAATAAAAAAAAAAACATCTGAACCTAAGAGTGGAACGAAAATGGAACCTATTTGCTTACTTAAGTAACTTAAAACTTGCTATACCATTTTGTAAAAAGTAAATATAACTTATTGCTAAAAAAAATATTAAATAAATAATAATATCAATTTAAACCCAACATTATACTCTCAATTGATTTAAAATCTCACAATTTAAATCACGAGACCAGAAGAACCTTCCACAAAGGTAACATTACAAGATGTTATTATATAAAGCACGTAAATCTAAAACTAAGTATAGGAAGTAGACAATTGTGGCCATTAACTAATCCGTACCTGTGAGGATGCTGGATGCTGGATGCGATCAGGAATTGACCTCTGCTAGTTTAAGGTTACGGAGTCGGTGTGATTTATTTATAGTTTATAGCATAGGGAAAAGGAACTTCTTGGAGATCAGTGCGGATTACAATAGATATTTTTGTAAATGGCAATAAGAGTGGTCAAGGACTGCTACTCACATATTAAGACAATTTGTAGATACTGCCAAATAAATATATATATTTTATGTACTTATATATCATTTGTACCTAAATATCTATAGTTAATAATTAAGCTTTTTTGTTTGTTTGGAGTATTCGATATCATTGAAACGCGGTATACTCTGCAACTCCTAATCCAATTTGATGAAATCTTTTTATATTTTATAGCATACCTACTAAAGAGTAGCGACTCACCCTCGCTCCGTTTGGATTCGTCCGTAGATTTAACAGGTTTTAACGATTAGTATAGATAGATATGTATAGATTAGTTTTTGTCCGTTTAGCTATATAAATTAAGGACGACTCGATAGAACCAGTTATTGTATTTTCCCGTGGGAACAATAGATTTTCCTGTAGTAAAAGATATCCTAAATGTTAACTCAAGTAATACGTTATCACTACACAAAAGGTTATAATCGGTAGGTACATTACTTTTTGCGTGAAACGCGCACAAACAGATAAACAGATAAAAACTCCTAACTATCATTTTAGGGTATATTATTTTTATAAATTCTACACAATAAGTAGTACACAATAAGTCATTGTTTTTAAAAAATATTTAATGTACAAACGTTAAGTTACTGTTTTATTATATGTATAGATAAAACCAAATTTCCCATAAAGGAATTGGACTTTGGTCTATTTTTCCATGTGACCGTCACGGCCTTGCACATTATGTGCATAGTGAATCGGCTTTCAATAATAACACTGGAACTGATCTCATTACTTACATGATTACGGCGGCACAATGAATTTGCTACTAAAAAGGTTTGGTATTTGATTATTATTACAAATTCACAGTGAACAGTATTTTTAGGGTTCGGTATCCATAAGGCAAATACGGAACCTTTTCACCATTTCCATCTGTCAGTATGTTATTATAATCGTTTTACTCGAAAACTATTGGTGCTACATTGTTGACCACCGGTAGCCAAAATTCTGCAGTCAAGTTATAATAAATAAAAAATCGGCAATCTATGCCTACATGAAACTGAGGGTTAAAAAAATCTGTCCACGTAAGAGTTTTATGGTTCTTTCTGTAAACACTTTAAAACCCCAAATAGAATATATTGAGAAGTGCAGTAAATAACAATTCTCTGGTTATGAGGTATTTTAATAATAATTTAAAGTACCTACTTAAATAGTACCATTGTTTCCAATACAAAAATTTGCTCGCTGATCCCACGCGTGTAATTAATTGTCTATACTTATGTCATACATTAAAATTGCAATAGAGAATAGTATTGAATTATTTTATAAATAACGATCGACTCGCCCGCGCTTCGCTCAGGTGGTCCTTAGATTGATTCCCCATAAAAAATTTCATTCCCATTTTCACCCCCTTAAGAGATAATTTCCGGAATGAAAAATCCCGTGTCCTTTCCAGGGTCTTAAACTATCTTCTAACCAAATTTCATCTAAATCGGTCCAGTAGTTTTTGAGTTTATTCGTTACAAACATACAAAAATACAAATCTTTTCTCTTTATAATAGTAGAGTAGACTTATGCCACTATACCCGTATAACAAATTAAGTCAAATATTCGTATCCTATACACCTAACAGGAAGAGAAAGCTTTGTAAATATGCATAATTTAAAAAATAAATCTTACTTATTTTTCTAGGTAACCAAATGTTATCGCTCATTAGCTAATATGTAACATAAAGCATACAGATGTACATACAACTATATTATTATATACTGCAAACACTTCGTTAAATTAAAGTAAATGAGACAAAATAATAAGTATTTTTACTTCTTAATCTTTCATTAAGATTTTAGACTGTCTTTTCAATCAAAACTAGCAACTTACACAGTAGTCTATGTGTTACTGTAGGTCAGTCTACTCGTGTAACTACTTTGTCGAAACTCATCCGCCTTTTCAGCTTGAAAGAGCAGTAAACAAACACTCTCACACACTATTATAGTATTCCGATAACTTGAACACTATATTCTATAAAGGAGTTTCTAACCACCATTTTTATTTTCACCTATTTCAGGACAAAGTTGGATGCGTGTTGGGTAACACTCTCTAATAGTAGGTATAATCTATCCATATACCAGCTATAGTATCTATGAAGCTACATAATATAAACTTTTACTCTCAAACAGAAAGAACATATGACCACTAGGTTTAAAAACAAATTGCCACTGAGTCAGATGGTTCAATCATGTTAATTGCATATACATAAAGTGTATAACGATGACAAAATGTTAGCAAATTATCAAATACGTGTATAAGACTTGCGAGTTGTCGGACCGGCTATTGTTAATGGCTTCTGATCGTTGTAGCAGACCTTGTATACACTGCACAATTTTTGAATAGTGGCCTAAACTGATATTTAAGAAATACTTATTAAACTATATGTGATATACAATTGTTTTACGTATATAAATTATAACTTAAACTCTACAATTTTTTTTCAATCAAAAACAGCCATTTAAGAAAGACTGTCTTTGATTGAACAAGTGTTTGCATATAAAATAGTTACGAATATGTTACTTTTTAGTTTTAATATTTATTTCAAGCATCGCGAGCAAGCAAAAAGTAATAAAACCAGGCACGTGTCTATTATCAGTAAAAGTAATATTTCTTTAGAAATCGCTCATAAATATCATGAGCACGATCCCTTATATCAGAGGTGCGCGATTCATCCACATCACAGCAATTGGCGGACAATAGGCGAGTCAGTCTCGCGCCGACCGCCCGCATGCCCACAGCGCGCAGTCTACTCTCGGCGCGCTGGATGCGCTCGCGCCGTCCTCCGCGAACAGACGACACAGATGACTCCCCAAGCCCAAACATGGACCGAAGACCCCGTGTCGCTCGCGTCCTCAGCTCCCCGGCCAGGGCCCAGACCACCCCCCTCGACGAGGAGTCGCTCGAGAGAGCCTACCCCTCCATGGGTCACTTGGAGTATGTCCTCGCCGGTTCCTCACCCCCGGCAGAGAGCGCCCCTAACATGTACGACAGCTTCGAGGAGCCTCCCCTCGACCTAACTGCGCACATCTGCGCCGACTCGCTACGTCAAAGCGCCTACGAACAAATGCGAGCTGTCGGCGGACGACTAAGACTCCTCGATGAATTGGAATCCGGCGTCATAACAATTGAGACCGTTAACACATTCATAACAGCATCGGAAGCCGAGAGAAATGTCTGCTTATTTTGGGCCGCATATCTCAAACTCGATCATTTTTTGCAGCCTCTGGTGGAAGTGGGCGCGGATCCGCTGCACTTCGACGCGCTCGGCCTGTCTCCCTTGCACGCGGCCGCGTTTAGCGGGTCGACGGAGTGCGCCAGTTACTTACTGTCTTGCGGAGCGGACCCTAATTATATGCCGAGATGCTTCGTGCCGCTCCATTGTGCTGCGTTCGGAAATTCTGTACAAGTGGCTAATTTACTAATCACTCATGGTGCTTCGGTCCATGCCGCTGTCAAATACGTGAATTGTGAAGGGGGCCTACTACATTGCGCCGTTCGAGCCAACTCGGTTGATTGTTTGAAGCTGTTTATATCTCATGGTATTGACGTCAATCAGATAGAGCCTGGCGGTACAAATGCAATCCACCTCGCCGCCGACTTGGGCATGATTCAGTGCCTTGCGATCCTTCTCGAAACACCAGGGGCGGATCCTAACGTTAGAACGAGAGTAGGCGATAGAGAATCTACGGCGTTACATTTGGCAGCAGATGGTGGTTTTGTGGAATGTGTTGATCTTCTTCTAACAAAAGGTGCGGATGCTAGTTTAAAAAACCATAGAGGATTTACTGCTTTACATTTGGCAGCACGTTCAGCAAGCTTAGAGTGTGTTGAGTCATTACTCAGAAAAGGAAACGCTGAGCCGAATTCAATGGATTTCGATAAGAGAACACCACTGCATGCTGCAATTGGAAAATCTGATAGCGCATGTGACATAATCGAAACGTTAATAAGTTGGGGAGCGAACGTCAATCAGAAGGATGAGTACGGCTTTACACCTTTGCACTTAGCCGCTCTCGACGGCCTGTCCGCGTGCGTGGAGACGTTAATTTATCACGGTGCTGATGTAACGACGCGATCTAAAAAAGGAAACTCGGCTCTTAATGTCATCGCCAGAAAGACGCCCGCGTCCCTCGCTATGATAACGAGGAAGCTGGACTGCGCTATCACGTTGCACCACTCGCAGACGAGTAATAGAGAGGTCGAACTTGAGCTTGACTTTCGCAGCATACTCCAACATTGCTACCCGCGTGAAATTAGTTATCTTAATACTTTCGTTGATGAAGGTCAAAAAGAGGTACTCCTTCACCCGTTATGCTCCGCTTTTCTTTATATAAAATGGGAGAAAATACGTAAATACTATGTGGCACGACTATTTTTAAGTTTTATTTTTGTCCTATGTTTAACGTTATATGTATTGACTGCGCTGGCGCACAACTGCTATAATGGAAGTAAAGATATGGAAGAGACAATACAGGAACAAGAGCTATGTCAAAAGCAATCTATTTTAGGAGACTTACTACGAAAAAATCCATTTGTCATAGAAATGCAATGGTGGGTTTTAGCAGGAATAACAATTTTTGAAATATTTCGAAAAGTTTATGGTATCGCGGGCTACTCCACCGTGAAGCAGTATTTGATGCAATCAGAAAATATTATTGAGTGGTTCGTTATAGTGAGCGTGTTTCTGATATCATATATTTACACAAATATTACGTACACATGGCAAAATCACGTGGGAGCGTTTGCAGTGCTCGCGGGGTGGACGAATTTAATGATGATGATCGGTCAGTTGCCTGTCTTCGGAACGTATGTGGCGATGTACCAAAAAGTGCAAAAGGAATTCGCTAAACTCTTAATGGCTTACTCATGTATACTTATCGGATTCACTATAAGTTTTTGTGTTATATTCCCCGACTCATCCTCTTTTGCTAATCCTTTCATGGGTTTTATTACGGTGTTAACAATGATGATTGGCGAATTAAATCTTGATTTGCTGCTAAACGAACCAGATGGAAACGACCCACCAGTTCTATTGGAATTTTCTGCACAAATAACATATGTTTTATTCCTCATGTTTGTAACAGTTGTGCTCATGAATCTACTTGTCGGTATAGCAGTTCATGATATTCAGGGTTTAAGGAAAACCGCGGGCCTTTCCAAGCTCGTCCGCCAAACTAAACTAATCTCTTACATGGAATTGGCATTGTTTAACGGCTATCTGCCTAAATGTCTATTAAAAATACTACACAGCTCAGCCCTCGTGTCACCACAAGCGTATAGAGTAGTATTGAGTGTCAAACCATTGAACCCGAGCGAGAAACGTTTACCGCGAGACATAATGATGGCAGCTTACGACATTGCTAAAATGAGAAAGCAGTACGGACACACGATATCGTCTAACGGATCGACTACAGGGGCGTACTCGTGCTTTAAAAAATATGAGAATAATAATGATTCGGGATACCGGGAATACGGCTATTCATCCGGTCTGGGAAGTATTCAAGGGAGGCTGGACGAGACGTCTGAGAATGTGCGGCAATTAACACAGGAGGTGAAAGAATTAAAAAAGCTTATAAGCGCACAACAGCTCGTTATACAGCAAGCCCTCGCGAGCGCGTTGGACAACCGTTGATGATATAATAGACCGTTTATTTTCAATGCCAACGGTACAAGTCAATAAACTATAACGTTTGTTGTATATAATTTACACTCGTTTAGATTCTATTGTAGAGGGGTACGGACTTAAGGTGTGAGGCGGAGTCGTTTTAGTATGAGCTGTGATCGTAGATGATTTAGAGTAAGCCTATGTGATATAACTTATCATGATAATAAATTTATTTTTCAATTATATTTAATTTTTATTTATTTATTCCTAAATTAGTAATTCTAATTGACTTATGTAGTTTAATTAAAAATAGTAAATTTAATTAAAAAATTGTTTTATATTTTATTTTAGTTAATATTGTATACTCACCATAATTAAAACATACATAATAATAAGTATTATAATTATTAATAATGCTTCTAAATATATTTATTTAAAAGCAGTTATTTTACTTAATTACTTAAAATTTTATCATGATCTCCGTCTCTTTAATTCTTTTTGCAGCTTCTTATCTGTTATCAAAATCGACAACTGAATAATAATGAAATAAACTTTGCTTGAAATGTTTTCCTTTAAAAAAACAAAACAATTAGGTATAGATTATTGCGTAATGATATAGGTAGGTAATTAATTATCTAATAGAATAATATAATTTACTCTAACATTTAACATACCATTCCTATTCATAAACTCATTATACCTATAATATAAGGTGTACGTCATAAGGTATAACCATAGAGTTATAAGAATAGAGTGCGCAACTGCTATGCTCTCTTACAAGTGGCAGCGTAAGCGGATTAGAAAGAGAACGCATCCTAAGCCACCGTTCTATTTCACTCTAACCGAACTGTGATTGGTTATTCCCCTACAAGCGTGCACAGGAGAAAGGGAGCATAGCAGACCAATAATAAACCGTCTTAGTTCTACTGTGTTGTCAACACAACAAAAAAATATACACTGTTTTTTCCTAACTAGAGTATTCGTATAAATCGTACGATTTATTTTATTATTAGTAGTTGAATGTCGTACCCTACCACTAACTGAAGCAATCTAAGCCACTAGAAAATCCACTAGCCACTAAAACCAATATTTAGCCGCTAAAGGGGAAGTCTAAACCACCAGATCTAGTGGAAAATCCACTGAGTTGCCAACACTAGTTGTGCGGGTTAGACGGAGGTATAACCAATCGCGACTCGACTAGAGAGAGAAAGAAAGGTGGTTTGGAATGCGTTTTCTCTCTAATGCGTTAACGCTATTTTAGCTACGTCGCGCACTCTATTCTTATAACTCTATGGGTATAACTCATACGTACTTGTAAGTACTGGGGTAAATATTAGATTTGGGCATAATAGTTCGCGATTGGGAGCGGTCAATTTAGTTCGCAGCTCCTTAGCGAACTAGATCGGTCTTTTAGTTCGTTAGTTCGTTTCTTGACTTTACTACTTTAATCCTTGTAGTAGTTCATTACAGACCTGCTACCTACACTGAATGCCCGATGCCCGAAGTCCCTATTATACTCGTAATTTATATGATTCAAGGTGGCGAGCAAAAAAAAACCCACTACATTTGATCAACAACAACTACTTGTTATAAATACCTTATCCTTTATGTTAGTACTTACTATTCCTTCCAACGAATTATTATTATTCATTTTTATTTTATTAATATTTATTTTTCCGGTTATTACAAATTGAACTAGTTTATCCGCATTAACAAATACAGTCCATGTAAAAAGTTTCTACTGTGTCCTGAAAAAAGATCCATAACACAAATTACTAATATATAACATCCATAAATCCTTAGGATCCAAAACGTACCAACGAACTAAAAAACGAGGGATTTGAGAACTAGTTCGCATAGTTCATCTGTGGGAACGTTCTTTCGAACTAATTCGTTCGCTAACTACACAAGCCTAGTAAATATATTTGTCACTTTGCTTTTTATAATACACTCATTCAAAGCTGATAAATTGATTTATAATGACTGATACAATTGTAATGTTGAGATACATATAAGTTTACGGTAAATATAATGGTGTATATTTATAATATAAATGTACGCCCGTGCGAGAACCGACCGAACCGAACCGAGTACCTATCTTTAGTTTTTAGTATAATATTTTTATCAGTAAAACATATTTGTAGAGAGGAATGTTTTATTTAATAATACATAATTAAATTAAATGAATTTTATATATTTTGAAATTTTGAATTACGTACTTTGAATGATTGACAAAATATAGAAATATTTTAAATTTTCTTATATATCAAGCAATAACAAAACGTTACATATGATGATATGACAGCTCTTTATTTTTTTGTCAAGGCAGTTGGCAACACTGCAACTGCATACAATTCACGAGTTGCGCGCTAATATCAAATTTGATAGTGCGATCGATTAGTTGAGGAGGCGAGAAAATCTAGATTCAGGTCTCATCTCTTTCGCCCAGGCAGACTGAGAGCGCTTAACCCGATCTGTACCTAAATTGGTGTATTGATTACGGTTTCCGACCATTCCGCGTGTGTCACTCAAATGCAGGGCAGTTTTAAGATTCAGCTGATAAACATGGGGACTCGGGCGGCGGCCTGTAAGTTCATTATTAAACGCTTGACCGCTCATTGATAAATACGCCGCATGCATGTCCATTAACGCGTTTCTTTTTCAGAGGTGGCTCGATCAGCGGCCTCGCTCTTAGTGAAAGCTTTTTGTGTGTCCCTAATGCAGTCCACGCAGGCGTTCGATAACATGCAGCTTGTTTTGGAGCCGCTGAACCAGAAAGGTGAGCTCGTGAACGGGCTAATGTTGAACTGTTGCACAGTTATACCCCTGTATCACGCTATGCTTTGTCTCAACCTGACAATAGACGTCTTCTAACCCTGTCTATGTCTTAGTATTGCCATCTACTCATCTCGAAGACCTATATTTCTTATAGCTTAGATGCTGAATTTCTGTCGCTTCTTCTGATTATCTACTAGTTGACATGTCACCCCTTAATTTAAAGTTTCATATATAAAAGACTAAGAATTTATATGAAATATAGCTGGTTATATCCATAGTTTAACAAATTAGAAAATAATAAAGTCCAGATGGCAATTCTAGCTTGTTTTGGGTGTACCCTTTTGGCGTTTGACTCTAAGCTGCACGTACATCCCGAGGTATGTCAGTGTTGACCTATGCTCTTTTATGTTTGGTGTTGACCTTTTATGGACCGAGTTGGTGTTGTATTGTTAAACGAAATGTTGTTGATGTCATCTATATTGTTGTTGTTGCAGCGTGGTTTACTTAGAATGACATATATTTGTAGAATGTTTAAAATGTGAAGTTCAGTGTGTTTTTTTATTTCTGCCCAGATTGTTCAGAATAATTTATGTAAGAGCATTCAGCTTTTTCACAGGATATTGGCTATGTATTAAATTACAATCGAAATGTGTGATATAATGATGTAATAAGGTGAATTTATTAAAATATTTTATAACGAGGAAGTTGTGTATATGAAGTATTTAAAAAATTCTTCAGTTTTAGTTATTACAAATATACTGCTCATTGTATACAATTCTAGCTGTACATTAGGGATTAGATGGCAAAAGTATAATAATGATTTTAAAGACATTTTAATTAAAGGGAAATATCTAATGCATACATTTTAGAAAAAAGTTGGTGAATATAAAAAAAAAAAAAAACAAATAAGAATGGCAATCTTCATCTTTAATAATATGGTAATATTTCAAATAACTATTATGTTATTATTACTTTGAATAAGAAATAAATATTACAATTTAAATTAAATAAAAATAAAAAATAAATTAAAAGATAAAAAAATGATTATAATTTGTGGTGTATTTTTTCTATTTTTCTCATAATAATATTATGTGGAGTACATTATGTAAATCAGTAAAATTAACAGTATTATTATTTATGACAATAAAAATTATTTTATAAAGATATTACATACATGTGTATAATTAACAATTTTTCAATTTTAATAAATATATTTTAAAACAAAATTTTAGTTTATTTAATTTATTTCCTTCAAATCTTTTTTAATAAAATATATTAAAAATTAATTCTTTAATTAATTAATTGTATTTAAATTTTGGTTTCATTTATGAAATTATCATACTTAGCATCGAGTTTTGTTATAAATTGGCTCCAATACGGAATAAAATGCGATATTAATACTATTTGGCTGCTACTGAAATTATTTACACAAAAATATTCATACATTTTTTATTACATATTGATGTATTTCAAAGAAGAACATTTTCTGCTGCATTTATTTCTGCCCCGTTGTTACCTATGTGGCCTCTGCATTGGGACATTGATAAATTATTTATATTTTTATTTTATAAGCATGATTAGTCTTAGTCTTTTATATTTTTTAAATTGCTCTGTGCATATTTTGACATTTTTGCTTTTTTTAGTGTTTTATAGTAAAAAATTGTTTTGTACATAGATTGTTCTAAAATAGTTTGATTAGTATATTATGTAGTTTTGAATGTATGTACCAATTTTTGGTTTGAGACTGTAAATTTTAGGTACCTATCTAGAAATTCAAGGTAAATATTATTCCTTAATTATTGAAGGTCTGTATATGATAGTAAAATACATTTTTTAGAAAAATAATATATTTACCGTTAAAAAAAAGGAAGAGAGATATCAAAATTATGTAAAAAATAATAATTGGCGTGGTTTCTCTTCGTTTTTTTTGTTTGGAATTTTCTTATGGAATTTATTTATCTGGCCTATTTAAAAAAAAAAAAAAAAAAAAAAACAATGAAATTGGTTCATTGTGGACACAAAAATAATTTTCAATTGGCAACATTTTTTAAGTCAAAATATAAAAAAGTAGAATATATTATACTCTGTACAAAATGCATGAGTAAATAATAATTTCTAATTATATTTAGATTTGAAGATCTTGAAAGTACTTAATAACTTTTGAAGAAAAGTTTTATTAGAGAAAAATATATAATCTATTGTTAGAATTCAGTATTGATAAAATCAAAATTTTATTTATTTATTTATTAAACCGAACTAAAATTATAATTGCGAAAACTTGTATGTATGTCTGCGTGTGTATGTTTGTTGTTTGTTACCTATTCCTTCATGTTAAACGACTGGACGGACTTGTACATAGATGGACTTATGACCTGGAGTAACATATATCCTTCTATTAGGTACCTAGGGTCTAGAGACTCACCCTAGCAAAGCGAGGGTAAGTCGTTAGTATACTTAAATATCTATATAAATTTATTATTATATTCCAAAAAATAAGGTGCGATCAGTATTATCTAGGTCAAAATGTAGGTAGTGCTAAGTATTAACAAGGCATGTTACAGTCACGGCGAAAATCCGGAGCCTATACGACTGCCAACTGCGGCTCATGCACAATATACAGCCGCTTCCGTCCGGGACCGACATCGCCAACACTGTTAAATACTTCTCACAGACACTGCTCAGTAAGTTTATTCCCTCCCGGACAAATTCTAAGAAATCCGTGCGAATTTCCGAGAATTCAATTGTTATCTAGCACACCGGTGTGCTAGCGGTCCGCGAGGAGTTAAATTACAGATTTTTTAAAATGGTACGTTTTAACGGTTAGTATACGTACTAATAAATAGATAGACTATTTATTAGTACGTACATAGGTATGATGAGTTCTATACCCCTTGACAAATTATTGATACAAACTTTCATCTCCCTTTTTACCCCCTTAACCGATTCATTGCGACGGCCTTTTTTACGAACTACGGCCCGTGGCGGCGAACAAATTTTTCATGACACCTCTAGGGCGTCACGCGCCATACGTTAAAATGACACCCCTACGGTGCCTTCAGCCATATATGAAAACTTTGTGCTTTTTTTTTCTTTTTTTGGCTTATTTACACTTGATTTCGTTCAGTCAGCATCTAATATCAGACCTAAGCAGTTTGTTAATTCGTTTAGAGTGAGTTCCTTGTGTTTAGATACGTGATTTACTTGAAATGACTATTTTGAATCAGATATTGTAAACATTTGGTATTCTTTTTTCTTTGACTATACAATTTAAATAGCTTAAGAATATATTTTAAAATATGTTCTGAAATTGGTGTTGCAAAGTTTTTTTTATATACTTGGTGCAATATTGGCAACTAAAATTCCCAAGAAAAGTTTGAAAGTATTGAGTTTAGCTATTGAGATGACGTCTATTATAACGCTCGAGTTCGGCCCTAGATACCTTATGACGGTTAGTATGGAATACATAGACTATATAGTCTATATATGTACATATATCATACATAGGTATGATGAGTTTTATATCTCTTAGTTGAGAAATGATTAATTTCCCATACAAAGTTCCACTCCCTTTTTCACCTTCTTAAGGGATGATTTCCGGGGTAAAAATTATCTTATGTCCTTCCCGGGATCTCAAACTATCTCCATACCAAATTTCGTCTAAATCAGTTCAGCGGAATAAGTGTGAAAAGGAAACAGACAGACAGAGTTACTTTCGCATTTATAATATTAGTATGGATATTAGTATAGATTTTGTAATACACTGCGACTTTATATTTTTTATAGCTTAAAGAATTGTTACAATTTTTTGAATTGAATCGAAAGCGCCCATACATCCCTGAATCGCAGAGTGACGAAGACGAAACGCAGTGTACTTTGGAGCAGAACTCTCAATCATATGAAGAGTATGTTCTTCCTAAAAAAAAAAAGAAAATGAAAGATGCACAGAACATTACACAGAAATTAAGAAAATATAGATTGTACTATTACAAGTTGCTTTTAAACGTAATTATTTTGAATATAAAAATAGCATAAATTTTCTTTGAGACCCCTTCATTTTGATAAAAAAGATTTAAAGCCTAAAAGATAACACCCGGTATTTTGTTATTTTAATTTACACATGGACATTCCCGTCACCAAAGAAGAATCTACCGATCAATATCGATATATATATTATAGAAAATACATTATAGAAAACACGTTATCCGTTCCGTAGCTACGAGGAAACATCAAATCGTACATCATAATCATAGCCTTTCTCGGCTTCGTCGCAGTCGGGTATAAAACTATGCAAAACGGGTAAAATGTTCAGTTCCATACGTTATTCTACGATTAACAGAGTTTCAACGGATTGGATTATGATGACGCCGCTCGGGTGTCATCCGCCACACGTGAAAGAAATGTATTCGGAACAATGAGAAGGTTTTTAACCCCTGAAAATTTTCTATTCACACTAAATCCTGAAACGAACAGTACAGGCATGATCTTTGTGATAAAATAATGCGAGATTTATTTAGCGAAAACCTTTAAAAATGTCATTTTAACATAGTTTCGACGAATTGAATTATGACACCGCTCGGGTGTCACACGCCACACAGGAAAGAAATGTATGACACCCCTAAGGTGTCACCCGCAATGAATCGGTTAAGGGATAATTTCCGGGATAGAAACTATCCTATGTCCTTCCCAGGGTCTCAAACTATCTTGATACCAAATTTCATCTAAATCAGTTTAGCGGGTTTTTAGTTTATCCATTACAAACAAACTCACAAACTTATAATTTTACCTCTTTATAATATTAGTCCTTTTTGCTTCCCACTGCTGGGAATGGGCCTCCCCCCTTCGGTTCTCTCAGTCTTGCTTTCCTTAGGTTTCCTCAAGTTGTTTTCATTTACTTTAAGGCAAGTCGTAATCATATTGAAAATGATTCGGACATAAACATCTTAGAGGTGTAAGATCCGAATTTGAACTTTCACTTGGTTTTCCAAGTGAGAGTGTTACCACTGCGCTACCACTGCCCTTATTAATATAGGCATTAGGAGACTGAAATTTGATATGATATAAACAACATGATGATTTACGTTAAAACTGGAGGTGTGAATTGAAGCTGAGCTAAAAATCCAGACGAAATATTAATGAATTATAAAAAATATGAAATGCTGGCATAGTATCAATTAATAATTTTCAGGTGTCCTAAAAGATGTGCCCAGATCACCATTAGAAATGATCCGCGATGCAGACAACGATGCGGAGAGGATGAGTCTGTACCCCAACTTAGATTACAAGGGGCTGTTCAACGCTATATCTCAGCTCGTTGATTCCGCTCCACATTTGCAATATGGGATACAGGGTAAGATCCTATTAGGTCACAGGAAAAAAAATGTGATTGTATTAATATTCAGGTTATAATTATTCCATGAATAACTTATATTCTCTTTTTTTCCGAGTCTTAAAGTTAGAAATATTTGCAACAGCATTCGGGCAAGCAGTACTGCAGTGCTTAGGCTGCCTGTTACCGTTCCTGGAGTACGATATGATCGACAACTTGCCATATTTAGTGGCATACTGTGTGGCGGTGTTCCCGGCCAACCTGCACCAGGAGATATTGCACCTTCTCTGCTACTATATACTTCCTTTTACTATCAGTAAGTATTTTCGTTTATACAATGAACATACTTTTTGTACTTAAACTATTAAAACACCTAGTACCTATTGGGAATTGTAAATTGTCGAAAATATAAAATGTTTGAGCTGATATTATTTACTTATTATCAGCTCGTCGATACTCTGGACTTGAGGAAGAGAGCGAAGCGTCTCAATCTGTCGGAGCCATTATCATGATGGTATTCCAGCATTCCAACAATCCAGGTAACTTATTAGAATTCATCCTTATCCTAATCACTCCCAATGTTTTTTTTTACTCAAAGTTTATCATTTTCTGTGATTTTAGCCCATCACTGCCAACTGCTAGAATGTTTAATGTCTATGAAGCAGTGGGTTGTGAAAGACGTTCTATGTGTCATCGCGTATGGAACGTGCGGCGCGAGAGTTTCTGCGGCCAAACTATTATTCTATTATTGGCCGCCTTTTGATGCTAAACTCTTCGATCGGAAAGGACTTTTGTGCAAATTTTCAAGTAAATTTTTATATTTGTTTTAATTTTATTTTTATTGATGTTGTTTTTTTATTTTGTTCTTAGAGTTTTTATGTTTACATTTCCTTGTCTCATTAGCCATGAAATATGTGGTGGTTTAAAGAAGAGAAAGGGAGGACCATCGCTCCAGATATCCGTTCGCTTATAGGTGTCGTAGTGGTAAATTTTTGGCTTATTTTGTTTTATTAATTAATAGCTTCTAAGTTATCTAGCTTTAATGTTGTAAAATTTATTTTTAAAATTTATTTTTTTACGTTTATGTATCTATCGATATTCATATAAAAAGGCTTGCAAATGTAATGGGGCAAATTTTAAAATTGGGTCTTGGCTTAAGCTTTCAATAAGCACAAGAAAATTATATTGAATTTAATAACTTTCACGCGTCGTATCTCTTCAATTGAAGCAAATATAAACGTAACTTAATAATTTTTAGATGACTTGGTACCGTTTTTTTGTCAACGGGATATGTGCCCGAACGCGGGCTCGGCTGAGGCTGCCAAGGTGTGCTACGACCACTGCATCAGTGTGACGTTCGCGTCCGACACTCCGCCGCCGCTGTATCTCTGCATCGAGTGTGCTAATGAGATCCACAGGTAAAGTCTTACAGAACTTAGTAATACACTTGTTCTAAGAATTGTACTTACAATGCCATCATAGCTTACTATTTACTAATCTATGCAGTAGCCTAACGAAAGCGTCTATACAGGGCTATCGTGCGGACATGTAAAGTGCAAGAAGGCGCACCCGAAAGTCAAATATAATTTTATACAACAGTCTGGAAACGGCTTTAGGGTTGAAGAGTATAAATGTAACTGGCCACGAGATCGTATTAAATTGAACATATTTTTTGTCAACTCTTGCACTTGGAAGGATTTTCGTAAAAATTAAAAGCGATCACCTTCTGTGGGGATTTATATACTGCGATACCACGTACGCTGACACTTTACTAAACAAATTATTAAAATAAAAATACTTATCCAAGCTAATATTATACAGTAAATTTGTAAGTTTGTATGTAAGGGGTAAAATTTTAAAGTACTGATACGATTCATAAAATTCTTTCACTAATAGTAAGCTACAGCTATTACGCTAGTTTTTGTATAACCCTCTCTGTTGCTCTAAATCTAAGAATATGCTCATTCATATAATAAAATAACATGAATTTTACTTGCTTATTTTGTGACTTACTTGACTGCTAAGCAATTATTGCAGACATTTAATGAATTCAGCCCTTTTTTAACTGGGCACGGGCCTCCCTTCAATGCGAGGGGGATCAGGCCATAGTCCACCACGCTGGCCAAGTGCAGGTTGGCGGACTTCACATGTCTTTCAGAAACTTGCTAGGTTCTCTTTGACATGCAAGTTTCCTCACGATGGTTTATTTTACCGTAAGACAAGTGTTAATCATGTTGGAAATGATTCGCGCATGAAAATATCAGAGGTGCGAGACCCGGGATTTCATCCCGCTTCACTCGATTTCCCAAGCGAGCGCGTTACTACTTGGCTACTACTGCCATATTTAACACCATTAGCCAATTACAATACATTGGCAAATACTTAGAAACTCATCGATCTTTCATTTTAGGGAACATCCAAATCAACGTTTCTTCGACATCTTACATCCTCAACAGCAAGTGTCGATGGTTTGCGAGAATAAGGTACGTAGTGAATGTATATATTTCATTTGGTCATGTAAAACACATTTAAACTCCTCTATACTTTTCAGAACTGCCGTTCGACAGATAAGGCTGCGTACTCTATTTGTTTTTCTAACGAATGTGCGAGCTATAATGGCAATCATCCTATCAGGTAAAATTGTCAATCTAAATCCGTCATGCACTGGCGAAAATATCCAAATTTTCATCTCATATCATTGTGTCGCAAATCATTTATCATTATATTTTTTTCAACGATGATGTACTTACGTACATATTGTATTATGTAAAAAAAAATGAAAATCATAATATATCAATCATAGAATGGAGTCATGCAACACCCAAACAAAAGTTACTATTGTAAAAGAAGAGGTTTCCTATGTCTATCGTTTAGGATGAAGAACAAGATTGTTCCAAAATGAGAGAAAGAAAGTTAATTTTGGGCAGTGGATAAATTACAACCGAGCTCCCAGTGTAGGTGGTCGCCATATTTGGCTCGCGCAAATGGCGAACCCTAACCTGGGAAATCAGTTGTTATGAACAAAGCCTGTTCATGGAATCGTCACTTGAAAATAATAGTCTCCCTGGAGCCAGAATGATTGGATATAATTAGCTTAATAATAGTATATATTATAGGGATTTTTATTATTGGGAAATGAATACACTTATTTTACGAAATATATAAAAAGCTGTAAAATAAATTGTGAATTTCTTCAATCTGTTAAATCCTTTGGAATAAGAATATTGATTGATTACAACTAAGCAATTGATTGCGATTGCTTAGTTGTAAATGTTTGTAGTTCTAAAATAATGATAAAAATTTGTAACATTTTATCCGCTATTTAATAATCTGAAAACAATGTTTTAAGACTGTTAAATAATGGATATAAATATAACACTATGACCACATGCCAATTTAGAGCCAGAATATACTGTTCTTCGAATTTATGCCACTCTTGCTAATATTGTACTAATAATATTATGTGTAATGGCATGAAGATGGACATTGAAGGATTCGTTGAGCAATTTTTTTTTTATAATATAGTCTGTATTTAAAATAAATTGCTTGTGACCATCATTCATCACCGCATAAACCCATTTAATCAGTGTTGTGGAACGAGAGATAGGTAAGTGTTAATTATATATTTGCTTTGCGCTGTAATTGCATAGTTTTAAATAAATATTTTGGTCCAGTCTTTCTATACTGTTAAAATTACTTTGTTTTTAATCTCAAACCCTACAAAATCATCTGTAATCAATTTTAAAAAATAGACAAATAAGACTTTCTTCGATTTACACAAATATTTGACATTTTACTTGTTTCTGTAACAAGTATATAACGCCTTGTGATGTTTAACACCTTATTCTCTCCCGTGACCATGATTGCTGTAAAGCATTCGAAACGTCGGGAACCAAAAATCAAAATAAATCCGCGAAATAATCCGAAAAGATAGTTTTATTTAAAATGTTTCGCGACGGTTCAATTGTTTTACATGAAGACTGTTACGAGAGGAAAGTCGGGAACCAAAAATTCACAAACAAGTCTAAAAATATTAAAATATCAAGAATATTTCACTTTTTAAGTATATGTAATGACAGAATTTCAATTGACTGCATGAAGCACTACCAAAGTTAACAAAATGTATAAAATATTCCATCTCCGTCCAAAGATACTGCCAGCAATGCCACGGCAACCGCCACAACAGCCGGCGCGGCGGCGACCACGTGGTGCACACGCGCCTGCCGCCCGCCTGGCAGATGGACAGCGACATGCAGACTAATCTCGTCGAGGCTATCATCAGGTAGCTTGCCTGGTACATCTTTTTAGGGTTTCGTAGCCAAATCAAATTCTTAACATCACAATTCTTAAAGTCACAACCATTTTACTCGAAGACTATTGGAGCTACGGTGTTGACATTTGGGATGTCTCATGAGAACCGCTAGACAGTTCCGTAGTCAAATTGTAAAAAATAAACGATGTGGCACTCCCTATACATACGTATGTAACTGAGGGGTGAATATTTTTAGGGTTCCGTACCAAAAGGGTAAAACGGGACCTTATTACTAAGACTGCTCTCCGTCCGTCTGTCACCAGGCTGTATCTCATGAACCGTGATAGCTAGACAGTTAAAATTTTCGCAGATGATGTATTTCTGTTGTCGCTATAACAACAAATACTAAAAAATAGAATGATATAAATATTTAAGGGGGCTCTCATATAACAAACGTGATTTTTTTTGCTCGTTTTTGCTCGATATTGATAACGGCAACGGGTAGACGCTTGAAATATTCACAGAATATTTAGTTATATATTCACTTTAAAAATAAATAATTAAATTAAAATAAATATTTAAGAGGGGCTCCCATACAACAAACATGATTGTTTTGCAATTTTTATAGATAATGGTACGGAACCCTTCGTGCTCGAGTTCGATTCGATCTTGGCTGGTTTTTAAGGACATAAGCGTATGGGATATATCTGTATAGATCTTTAAAAATATGATGTGAATTTTGAAGTGCTTTTTTTTCTTTAAGCTTAGCTTGTAAAGTTATATTCTAAACTTAATTTCACAGCTTACTAAAAGAAGCTAAACCCATTAACATGGAGGATCCGGACAGTTCTGCAGAGCAGCTGAAGTCACCCCTGAGCGTCAGCCTGCCTGACCCCATCAGCGTGGAGGACAGACAGTTACTTGGACGGTGAGGGCTTTTTGTGGAATATAAATTTAATATTAATAATATATATTTTTGTACTTAGCTTTTTTTCTGTTTTGATGTACTTGACAATACAATTTTTTTTAGCCATAAAAAAAGTCTTGTTTGTATTCCCAATCACAACTTGACTTGTTGTGGTTTTTTTTAGTTATGGAGTATGGTTAATGGTCGGACTCTGTACCCCGAACCCCGACACCCCGGATGAAGTGTTGGGACGATTATTGTCCGTTCTCTTCCACTGGTTTCACGTCACGTCCTTCTCGTATACTGGTAAGCGATAATAATAAATATTACAGTACTTATTGTATATTGTAATAAGGTTTAGAATTTATTTTAATGAGATATTGCGAAATATCGACAGGGTTTTAATTTTAGTTTGGTTAATTATTACTAGTTATATAGTAATAATCATTCAACCAAATATCGAAATAAATTCGTGAAAAAATCACAAAGAGAGACTGGGAGTTTCACCCGTAACCATGGTTGCTGTAAAGCATAGGAAACGTTGGAAACCAAAAATTAATATAAATCCGCGAAAAAATCCGGAGAGATAGCATTACTTAAAATATCAAGTTCGCGTAAGTCTAAGAA
The DNA here is from genome assembly GCA_905404265.1 of Fabriciana adippe. Classification (NCBI taxonomy): domain Eukaryota; kingdom Metazoa; phylum Arthropoda; class Insecta; order Lepidoptera; family Nymphalidae; genus Fabriciana; species Fabriciana adippe. Next base: position 12,839,889 of record FR990004.1, read on the forward strand.
AGTATTATCGTAACACTTGGTTTACCAAACGGTGGTTTACATTACCACTGGGCCACCATTGCTTTTATAAATAAACTAGCGACTCATCCTCGTTTCGCTTCGGGTTCGTCCCTAGACAATAAACTATCCCACGGGAGCCGTACATTTTTCCGGGGTGATATATAACCTATAGCCTTCCTCAGTTAATGGGCTATCTAATACAAAAAGAATTTTTCAAATCGGATTAGTAGTTCCTGAGATTAGCGCGATCAACCAAACAAACAAACTCTTCAGCTTTATAATATTTATTATAAATATATTATAAATACATAATTGAATTAAATTACTACAATAATTACTAGTTGGACATTGTTGATCTACTTTTTGGACTGAAAGCAATTGCTTCAATTTGATGGGGAACATTGATCTTTTCTTATTATTTTCTGTTTGATGATGATTAATTGTCCGTACTGAAGCAATTCCCACAAATTGAACGTTACGATTGATCTTTTCTCCTTTCCTGGTACATCCAGGCGAGACAGCGGACACAGTGGAGAAGCTGAAGTCGTCGGCGGTGTGCCCGTGGCTGCGCGGGCTGCCGGCGCGCGTGCTGCTGAGCTGCCTGCTGCCGCACCCGCCGCAGCACACGCGCCAGGCCGGCCACTGGGACACGCTGGCCTCCAAGGCGCACCACCTGCGGGACGGGCTCAACAGGTGACGAAACATCTCGAAACTCTCAATCTAAAGCATCTTCGGATCAATCTTCACGGTTCTGTACACTTAGTGTTCAAATGGAAGTCGTCTAATGAAGGCGTCTAAACAAAGCAATCGTGCGGGTGACGCATTCCCGGCTGTGGTACATACTTTTATATGGCAGAAAGGCTTTAGGGTTGATTTTCGTCAAGTTCAAAGGCTATTGTTGTATCTTCTTTTTATTTATTTATTTATTTTTATTTATTTATTTATTTGTTCAGGTAAAAACAGTCGTATACAATAACACCTTAAACAATAAGAACACAGTTAGACCTATATTACCCTAAGTTATTACAAATTACCTGATTTGTCATCAAAAAAAGTGACGGGTGCTAAATAATTATGTTTTACAAAAATAATAAGCGAAACTAAATTGAATAAAAATTATAAATGAAACTAAATTGAAGCTACTAAAAAATAAACAAAAATTATATCTTATACAAGATTTAAAAATAAATAAATAAGTTAATACAAAATTTCCGAAAAACTAAAAACATTGATTGGTTTATCTCTTATTATTTTTATCTTCTATTCTTATATGATGCTATTTTAACGCTGTTTGTCTCTCCCTCTGTGTGATGTACCTTTATATAAGTATAGTGCTATGCTGTATGAAGTTCTAGGTAATTTAACAGCTGAATCTGCAATCTTACTTAATATGAAACTCTTCAAGTAGTAAATGTACAATTACGACTCGCACTTGACTGATATTTATATCAGGCTTAACGCTCATCAAGTTTTGGCATTCAATGTAATATTTTTTTATTACGATATAGTTTTAACGTACATAGCTTACGCTAGCGACTCACTATCGCTTCGGTCAGGTTCGTCCCTAGTTAAAAACGAAGACAAATCTATGACAACGGAACCATAAATATTTCCGGGATAAGAAGTAACCAATGTGCTATGCCAGACTATAATCTATCTCTGTGTAAAATTTCATCCAGATCCGGTCAGCCGTTCTGGCGTAATTGAATAACAAACATCCGTCTATCCAAACTTTCGCATTTATAATATTTATGGGACGCATTCGTTTCAGATTGTACTGCTTAATCCCATACGGTATCATCACTCAGTCTATCTGGGACACCATCATGCCGGCGTGGATGGAGGCCATCTGCACCGATGTTCCTGAAAAGGTATTTCGTACAACTCAAGCTTTATTTGTATAGTTTAATACTAGAGTGATGATGAATTTTTGATAGATTAACGTCCCACAGGAAAAAAAATTTAGTAAATTTCCAGTCTAAATTCAATTCTGAAAATTCAATTTTGAAATCGATGAGACATATTGAAAAGAATAAATACATTATAGTATTAATACTTCTACCAAGTGTGGCAAATAATAAGTGTACAGAATAAAGCTAAATGCCTAATTATACTTATTATTTTTACAAATTTTGAATTTAAAACCATTACGTATAAATAATAAAGCAAAAATGTTATAATATCGTAAAGCTATACATATAATAAAATTCTAATTAAGTTGAATCTGTACATTGAATATTTGTTTGAAAATCTTATTGAAATAGTCATTATTATCGATACGGAGGCCGAATCTATAGTTTTTAGAATTTTTGTCTGTCTGTCTGTCTGTGACCGCATCACGGAAAAACCACTGGAGGGATTTGGATGAAATTTGGTATGATGATAGCTGGTTATCCGGGTCAACATATAGGATACTTTTACTGCGGGAAAATATCTCATCTCTGAGAAATGTATATTAAATGTTAAAACGTAAGTCTTACATAAATATTGCAGGAGTTATTAGAGCTAAAGGTGCCAGTGGCGAAGATCTTGGAGCCGGACGGCAGCATGGTGGGCGTGGACGAGAGGAACCTGTATAACTTCGCCACCCTCAAAGTCACGGACAAGCCTCGTCCCGACACAGTGTTGCCGGTGCTTGAATGGTTTCAGGTTGGTTTTGGGGTTTTCATTTTGGGTTTTCTGTATTCTTTTACAACTTTTGATGATTGTTTCGAATATTGATCTACTGACAATGGGATAAACTATCCGTTGCATTATTTTAAAAGTTAAGTTGATTTAAAATTGATATGCTTAATTATATAATAGTTTTAAAATTAATATACATATCAAGTCCTTTTCTATGTATTTATTGTAAGTGATGAAAGAAGTTCAGTTCAACTCAATTCTCTAATCTATCTTATTATATAAAAGGCAAAAGTTGTTGACTGATGTATCAACGCACAGGCCAAACCCTTAGGACTAGAAAATTGAAATTTCGCACTCGTATCCCTCATATGACGAAGGCATCCACTAAGGAAGGATTTTTTAAAATTCAACCCCCAAGAGGATGAGATAGGGGATAAAAGTTTGTATGAAACTTTTTATTCCTTGGACATATTTGCATGATATTTCATATTTTTGTAGTTTGATCGCGAGCGAAGCCGCGGGTTCTGCTAGTGTCTTTATAAAAGAAGTTACACTTCAAGAGTTTAGTATTGATGTGAATAGAGTCGCTGGTTCAAATGGTCGAATGGTTAAAATCAGTATATAGGAAGATAACATTATCTCTTACATACATATATATGATGGATATGTGCGCTTAATTTATGTATTTTTTTGTTTGTATGTTACACGATATCTTTGGAATGCTCAACCAATTTTGAGCTCATGTATAAGTCATATAAAGAAGAACAAGTGAATGGAATAATTTGCACCACTTAAAGTGGAAAATAATCTACATATATAAAAGGAAACCATGACTGACTGACTGACTGATTGATTTATCAACGCATAGCTCAAACTACTGAACGGATTAAAATTTGGCACATAGATAATTATGATGACTTAGGCATCCGCTAAAAAGGGTTTTTTGAAAATTCAACCCTTAACGGGCTGAAACGGGGGTTGAAAATATGTTTGGAGAAATCATGTAAGAGATATGTATCAATTAGAAAATTCGCAAGATTACTCCTGTCAACAAACAAAAATGTGTTTTGTGCTTTTTTAAAAACAAATGCTTCAGGGGGTGAAAAGATGTAAGCAGTCTAAAAATCAAAGTGAGCGCGAGCGAAGTAGCGGGCAAAAGGTAGTTATTTATAAGTTTAATAAAAATATACAATTTTGTCTACAGACTATATCGTTGCTGGAAGTAAAGATCCCGCTGTCCACGTTGTTCGACCTGTTCAGTTTCTGTGTCATCAATATGCCTGAAAAAATATGTAAACCACCCTCTGGTATGTTTTGTATTTTATATTTTATTCTTATGTTAGTTTAATGTTTGTTTAAATTATTAAAAACAAGAAATCTAGGAAATGTAAGTTGATTTTTTTTTAAATAAAGCTTAAAAAAATGTTTATTCTAAAATAAATAATAAGTAAGCTAAACTTATTGTGTTATTTTCGGCTGTATGCTGTTTTCCGTATATAAAATTATAGTAAATATGAGTGCATATTAATTACTAGCGAATCACCATCGCTTCGTCTCTAGGTAGGTTTTAATTTTTTTGAGCGAAACCCTAATTCTTTTTCTAAAATAAAAGTAGCCTAAGTTACTCCTTATAATATGTGTGTTTTTTTTATAAGTACCTACCATATATAATTCCATATGCATTTAGTATAAAGCTGTTATTTTGACTTTACAAAGATACACTTCAATTTTATTTATCTGTCTATACCTAATCTATATTAGGTTTATATACTAGGTTCTAGTTTTTGCCAGTTTTTCATTTGCGTTTCAATTTTCAGATGAAACTAAGCCAAAGAACGCTGAAACAAAAGAATCTCCACCAAACAATGAGAAGGAGAAGGAAAAGGAAAAAGAGAAAGAGAAGGACGATGAGATGAAACCGCAGAACCTCACGTGCTGTATACTCATGTTGGATATACTTTTGAAACAGGTAATCTATAAACTGACACTAAATCTAGATTCTTTGTATTTTCTCTAATATGATCCATCTTCTAGATTTTATTATCATGTTTTGAAGCGTTAATGAATAAATTAAATTTTAGCATTTATTAGCGAGCCACGCCTCAAAATACCCCTTTTGCTTTTTTAGTATTACGGAAGCTCTCAAACAGGACATTCTTTGGCTTAATTAAGAAATAGGATGATACCAGTAGCTTATTTTTGCAAAATATTTATGAATTATAACTAATCTTTCCAGATAGTTCCTTTCTATCTTTATATATGTATCAACGCACAGGCCAAACCCTTAAGGCTAGAAACTTAAAATTTCGCACACGTATTCCTCTTATGACGTAGGCATCCACTAAAGAAGGATTTTTCAAAATTCAACCCCCAAAGGTGTGAAATAGGGGATAAAAGTTTGTATGAAACTTTTTATTCCTTGGACATATTTGCACGAAATTTCGTATTTTTCGTAGTTTTGCTAGTTAGAGAGTAAGACATTATATGTATAGTTATTACAGACAGTGCTTACCAACAAAATTATACATACATGTTCAAAGAAACAAAAATGGCATTTTAAGTTGCTTTTTAAGTTGTATTTGGTTTAATTTTAAAGAATTAACTATTATTTTTTAAAATAAATTTATTTTGTGAGTTTTAATTTGTAAACAATTCTAGATGGAGCTGCAACAACACCGTATCAACATCCAAAATGTCAGCAGTGAAGCCACAAGATTGCTTCGTCTCATGTTGAAGTCTAATCAGATGAATACCATCGAACATGGTAGGTTACATTAGATAATACTTTTAGGATTCTGTACTTCAAAAGAAAAAAAGGAACCCTTCTAGTATCACTTCGTTGTCCGTCTGTTTGATGAAAAGATATGGTCGTTTATGCCGCATATTTTGTCACACACATCAAAACCTATAGGATATGTACCTAGAAAATATATGTATATTAAAAACACAAAAAAAAAACAAAAAAAAAAAGATTGCATGTTAATTAATGCCAGTCAGTGTCGGACCACGTCCTTCAATGTATAGCCTTAAGTACCGCTAGTTCTAAGTATATAAAAAAAAAAACGTAATCGCCAATCATAAATACTGTTGTCAATGTTATAAAAAGGGCACGGGCAATTAAAGACTGTGGATGTAATAAAAAAAAAAAAAGAAAAAAAACTATAGGATGGTTCCCGTTGATCTAGAATTGTGATATTTGGCAAGAAGCGATGTTTTATAGCACATTCAAATCCGAAAACCGTAAAGTAGTTACATCACAACAATTTTTGCAGTGAAATTTCTTTAGAATCGTTGTGTCTCTTTAGTTGCTCTTTAGAGCTCCTAGGTTCGGATCCTAGGATAGTGAAAGGAATAAAGTGTATGTTATGTTTGCGCATATATTTGTATACTATAATTAAGAACTCTTGATCGAAATCGGTTAGGAGGATTATTATGATATTTTATGAGGATTATTACGTTAAAATTACGATATTTTTCATTTTTAACTGACTTTTTTTTGGATCAATCTGGATGTATGGATTTTTACGTTACTCAACATTTTCGGCGATGTTTTGAATGTTTTTAAAGCATAGGTTATGCTTTTTAAGTTTTATACTTCTATACATATTTCAAGACGAAATTCCACTCTTACGGGTGGAATAACGGGTTTCAAGGTCAATGATAATAATGCATTTAGTTTTCAATTTAGTAATTATGATGTGTATGATGTGTGCAGCGCAGTGCCTGGCGGCGGGCGCGTGCGCGTACTGCGAGGCGGCCGCGCTGTGCCAGCAGCTGGCCGTGCGCCTCGTGCGCGCGCTCGTGCCCACGCGGGAGGTGCGCCCCGCGCCCACACCCACACCCACACCCACACCCTGCACCCTACACCCTGCACCCACACCCTGCACCCTGCACCCTGCACTCACACCATGCACCTTACGTCCTAAACCTTACACTGTCACTTTCAAATTTCGATATGGATAAAAAAATATTTTAATGTCATTTTTATTCACACATACCTAATTTGATATAGTAGATTACATTTAAAAATCTACCGACTAGTTTAACCATACATATATAGCTAACCTACCGTTAATTTAAGAAAAATAATTCAATTAGTGTTTACTTAAGTCATTTACTATTTTAAAAATTTTTTTAACATAACGTTTGTAAAACAGTTTTCTCATTTATCGTGTAAAATCTTATTTTGAAAAAACAAACAAAGAGCAGTTTTTTATAATCTTGTTTTGAAAAATATAAAAATTTTCTATTTATAATTATTGAATTAAGAATTTAATATAATAATAATATCTTTTGTTGTACACCCGGCGGCCAAAGCGTCCAGTACAGAGGCGGCCTTATCGCTAAAAGATATATATATATATATAAATGCGATAATACAAAATTGGAACCCGTGCAGCCGTCGGTGGAGGAGTGGTCGGAGCCGGCGCCGCGCAAGCCGGCGGAGGACGAGCGCAGCAAGTCGGGCGGCACGCCGGCCGCCGAGCTGCTGCCCGCCGCGCACGAGCGCGCCAGCGTGGGCGGCGTGCTCGTGCACATGCCGCATGTGAGTGTAAGGGGGGAGTGGGGGTGGGGGGGGGGGGGGAGGAAGTGGTTGTGAGGCAAAGAGCTTGTGATGTAAGACATAGAGTCTGTTATAGGTTGTAGCTTTTTAATACTAATATTGTTTACTTTCGGTTAAAAATAAAAACAAGTTTTACGTTTAGAATATCCAGTTAGCAAGTGTAGCTGTTTGCGTCGCAACTGCTCAGTTGTATACAGTGGTCGTAGGAATTAGTTGCGTCCTATCATTATATAAATATAAATAAAAACATTGGCATCGCTTTTTCCATTTCTCTGTGTGTTATAAATGATTTTTTTTACAAATACCTATATTATCTTTCTTTCGTACTAAATTTTATTATGAAAATATATTTGTAGCTTATACGGCTGCATGTTTATTGTTGGTCGCTCCCGCATTTATGTTTATACTGTGATATTCAATTTTGAGATTTAAATCCATTGGTTTAAAGTTTTTTTTTTGGTATTCAAATACGATTTTTAAATTTTCTTATAATAAACGTGGGAGCGATTGTTTTAAGAACGCTGCTAATTTCTTTCTATAATTAATTCTGTGTGATAGATTTTTTTAATTTCTAGTTAGAGATACAGCTATCTTTTGTCTCACTCACACAACTTTTTTTATATTTCTAATACTACATATTTTTATATATATCTTTACATATAAAGCACTCTTTTTCCCTTTCCATACTTCTAGAACTTTCCATACTTGAGCTGTGTTTCTATCTATATACATACATATGTTCCTATAAACAAAATATATAGTAAAATAAAAAAAAAGTTACATATTTTAAAGCATTACGTACCTAATTACGTATTTTGTTTATAGAGGATATTTAACAAATTTGTAACATATAAATACAGTTTTTGAGAACGACAGTAGTATTTATTATTTGGCTAACTTTGAATTTGTTTAGGAATTATATAAATATTTGGATCATTCACAAAGCCAGCTAGTGGCCCGCGGTGGGAATGGAGGGGAGGGAGGGAGGGAGAGACGGGAGGTTCGGGAGGGGAGAGGGAGTTTGGGGTGGGAGGGGCGAGAAGGGAGGGAGAGACGGGAGGTTTGGATGGGAAGGGCGGGAGTGGGGGAGGGAGGGGAGCTAGTATGCATATAATAGATGTATAGTTTGTTCATTTCATGCAACTGTCACTAATAAGCGACGTGGGGTCGGACGCCACCCTCACTAAGTCGTCGGGCGATACGCAAGTACGTTACGACATTTATCATTATTTTGCTTTTCACGTTATTTTTCGGTTTATCTCTTACAGAAAATTGGTGTTATTCTAATGTATTTATTTTGTTTGTCTGTGGTCGCGTTTATGTTGTCTATGTTTTTGTGATCATTGCTTTTTTTTATTTAACCTGATAGCTCAGTGCGAGCGCACTCGCTTTAAAGCAGAGTGTAGCGGATTCAAACCACGGGTCCCTTACGTCTTGGCAATCTCATGTGCGAATGTTATTTTTAACTTCATTATAATTAAATATATTCGTAGATTTACGCGAATATTTTAAATAAAACTATTTTTTTCTCATTTTTTCGTGGTTTAATTTAGATTTTTGTTCCAGCAGTTTGATGCTTTCTAAAATAATTTCAAATTGTAAAATTATTGGAACACTTATTAAAATTGTTCGATACGTTGTTGCTATTTCGCTTTTGTTCAAAATGATTGTATAATTTTTGTGGCTTGATACCAACTGTAATAAAAAAAAACTTTTAAGAGTACAAAACATTTCATGGCATTCGAAAAGTTGGGAAAAATCAAAACCAACTCCAAAAAAAAACGAGAAAATACTTTTATTTAAATTCAATACAAATTACTAATGGGGGTGAAAAAAAATCAATGGGAGGCCATTTGCATGTGTGAGAGAACCTAAATAGTTTCTAAAAGACGAGTTTGAATTGATATTATTATTTTATTTGGATTTTTACAATTTTTATTTGTATCACCTGTATTAAGTGTTTCATATGCACAAGCTTTTTCATCAAATTTTGTTTTAATTTTAATATCTTTATAGGTTATATAAATTTTTGTAAATATTTGTGTCCTGTATTTCTTCTATCCAGTCTTACATTATGAATAACACTATTTTGTGACTTCACTCTGATGTAGTAACAAGTGTTAATTGAAAAATGGTGCATATTAAGCAATAACAGCATAAAGGTTCTTATGAAAATCGACTTGAGCAGAAATGTATTTAATTTAATTTATTCAGAGTGAAGCCATTCTTTAATATTGAACGTGAATGATATAATTTTTTTTCCTATTTTATTTCTAGAGAAATATATTATTAAAAAAAAAAAAAACTAAATCTAAAACCTGCCTTATTTAGATTAAAGCAGTAACTAAAGCAAATTCTTTTTATTTTAATGTACATATAAATTATGTATTAACTACATTTTTAAATTTAAAAATAATTATAATATCATCATATATCGCTTGTACAGTTTAAGATAAAATTATCATTAATAATAATTTTACGTTATTTATTATAAAAGACATAAGTATAAGTAATCGATTATTAAAAAAAATAATCACGTTAGAAATAAAAAAAATAATTAATCTGTAAATAAATTAGTATTACTCAGGAGTACGAAGACGAGTTCCGAGGAGGACATGTTAAAACATGAAAACGTGTGGACTTTTGTTCTTTATTAACATATTAACGTACATGCACATTGATTTAGTACGTACAAGTTGTAAAATGCCCTTTCACGCATACATTTGTTAATTTTGTTAATCCAAGCTAGTATTACTACAGTTTATTTATCCATACGGAAGGCGTCTAACGAAAGCGTTCAGGGGAGACGCGGGCGAGATGCTCCCAACTGTCATACTTACTTTTATATGACAGTTGGGAAATGAATTTAGGGTTGACGGGTAAAACTGTAATTAGCCATGAGATGGCACTACATTTGTTTGACTTCGAAACCGTTTTAATCGGTATTTTTTGATAACCCTGTCGATGACCTACTATGTGGATTTTTATACTGTGCTAGCTCAAACTAAGCTCACATGCATTCAAAATTGGCATGTCCCAATAATCGAACCGCCACCGCGCTACACATGTGCACTAGATAATGACGGCGACCGTGGAGACGATCACGGAGCAGCTGGACATGGCGGTGTCGCTGCCGCCGGCCGAGCAGCCGCCCGTGGCCACCGCGCACTCCGTCACACTCACCGACACCGACGTGGCTACGGCTACGGCTAACGTGAGGATACTATCAATAAACTTGATGAGTTTTAATAATTGTCTGGGAATCAGACGATGTTTTCATGTGAAATATGTTAAGCCCTATAAATCTATACTAATATTATAAAGCTGAAGAGTTTGTTTGGTTGTTTGTTTGTTTGTTTGTTTGGTTGAACGCGCTAATCTCAGGAACTACTGGATGGAATTGAAAAATTGTTTTTGTGTTGGATAGTCCATTTATCGAGGAAGGCTTTAGGCTATATGTTATCCCGGAAAAATGTACGATTCCCGTGGGATAGAGTTGTTTTTGTCTAGAGACGAATCCGAAGCGAAGCGAGGGTGAGTCGCTAGTTATGTTTATATAAGAGAATGTCGATTATTTTATCCGTGGTTACATAAAAGCTAATAACTAAATTTTCATATTTATTGTATTAAATACGATAAAGTATACTGTCGGTAATTTCGCTTGTGTATATATTTTTGTTTTGTTCAAAATCTGACTGTGGCTGTGACACTGGAGCCATACTCCACGAATTTGAGTCCATCACTGTCTGTTATTAAGTTAGTCATTTTGATTTCCACTTGGTAGACTGTATTGACCATGACATATTTATGTATATATGTTTGTCTTAAACTGTTTATGTTAACGAGAAGTGTTATCTTGTATCAGCTTAAATATGGAGTAGTATCTCAATAAAAAAGTGTACTTAAGAGAGAAAATTGCTATCTAGTAGTTAAAAATAAGCATTTTAGCGATTTCATTTTTTAAAATCTATTTATCTATGCTTAACGTAGGTATCAACACCAAATCTTCTAGGGGATCATGAAGGGGAGTGTATAGAAGAAGACATTGCTAACTTTTGGCCCACATCTGCTGGAAAATTTCATTTTTGTATCGAGGAGCTGCCTCAAGAGTTGCAGTATATACATCAATTATTACAGGTACCGTAGTATAATAAAATCCACTATTTATCGAGCTATCATGTACATTAATCTTAACTTTTTACTCTATAAGTCATATTGTGCCTCTAGTATGCCATCATTTTATGTAAATATAATTTGTATTCAGCCCTTTTAACGTCTCACTACTGGGCAAGTGAAGCTGGATTGGTGATCATGTTGGAAATGATTTGCACATAAAAATATCAGAGGTGCGTGACCCGGGGTATGAACCCGCTTTACTCGGTTACCCAAGCAAGCGCGTTACCACTGCCCTATCACTGTCTTAAATAAGTAAATATTATTATTTCTTTTCAGGAGTTGAAGAACACGAAACGTCCAGATGTTCTTTATAATCTCCTACAATGTCTCCAAGTCCTGGTGCTGAACACTGACGCTCTGGCCGAACATAAAGGCTTCCTGATATGGTGTCAGGAGAATTTACTTATTGAAAAGTGTGTTGATATTTTGTTCATTTTTTTTTTCTCTGTTTTTGAACGATTATTTTAGTTGAAACATGAATATCACAGTAGAAACTGAATTGAGATCATAAATTTTGTTTTAGTTTTAGTTAAATTAGGGATAAAACTTGCACCTAAATAATAATATACTATCTCACTTCCGTCACTAGGAGTCTTTTCTGTTTTTACGGCTGATGCTAATTCACTTTTTTTGTCGTGAGAGGCGCTAGTGTAGAGTGAGGTCTCTAGAAAAGTTACTGAATGTTTACAGCTTGCGAGTTTTTCATCACGGATTTTTACAAATTATTTATGATTTTTGTAAAGATTTTGTTACTTCTGGGTAATTATGGTAGACGTACGATACGGTTCAATAAATCTGTCCTCTTATTTTTTCGGAACAAATTACTACGGGTTATTATCAATTATATATTTAAAACTAGCGATTTACCCTCGCTCCGCTCGAGTTCGTCCCTAGTTACGTTTTAACGTTTAGTACAGATTTCTCAGAGATGAGATATTTTCCCGCAGTAAAAACTATCCTATATGTTGATCAGCATAACCAGCTATTATCATACCAAGTTTCATCAAAATCCTTGCAGTGGTTTTTCCTTGATGCGGTTACAGGCAGACAGACAGACAAAAATTGTAAAAGCTGTAGATTCGGCCTCTGTATAAATAATAATGACTATTTCAATAAGATTTTCCAAAAAATATTTAACGAACAGATTCGACTCAGTTAGAATTTTATTATATGTATGGACAAAATCCTTCTAAAGTCTAAACTAGTTCCGCCTAACAATTATATTAATAATATTATAGTATGTATTTTATTGGCCCTGGACTAACAAATACTTTTTCAAGGACAGCGATAGGACTTTACGTCAGTGGCACCCACTGGTGCCGACAGACACCGTAGCCCCCATTGAAGTGATTTCCTTGGTGCAGCTTATGGAGCGTGTGCGACGCGGCGCAGTCGCACATCAGCTCGGTGGCGGCGCCCGTGCTGCTGCACTGCGTGACGCTGGCGGGCGGCGCCGACGTGTTCTGCGCGCTCGTGCGCGACGCCTTCCACCACGCGCACCCCGCCGTGCGCTTCACGGCCGTCGAGCGCGTCACCGTGCTCATCAGGTTGGCCTCGTCGTACTTCGTACTGTCACACCATCGCTTATGGCAACTAAATAAGTAATATATGGGTATAGCAAAGTGACAATGGGTGTTTTCTATGTTTACTTGATACTTCTTTTATTTATAAATAATTGAGAACTGCCTCGGTGGTCTCATGGTTAGCATGTACGGATGCACATCCGGAGGTCCCGGCTCGGGAAAAGTTATTAAGCTTTCTTGTTAAAAAAATCTCAGTAATAGCCTTAGTAATAATTCACGGGTCGTGTCTAACTGTCTGATCCACTAGAGATTGAGCTCAACAAGAAAAGAAAGTGTACATTGTGTTTGCTCGTATATACCCTTAACTATAATATATCCTGCGCGAATGGCTATTCTTAGTGAGATTGGCTGCCGTAACTAAAATCAATCAGAAAGACTCATTAATTATTATACTTATTAAATCGTCCAAATATCCCAACGTTACCCTAAGTAACTAAACCATGTGAATAGATTCATGGACGGGTCGCCGATCAAGTCGAGCCTGGCGCTGCAGACGGCGCTGGCCACCGCCTTCTGCTACCTCATCTCCAGCATGGACGACATCAGCGTGTACGTGGCTCAGCGTGCCACGCTCTACATCGGCACTATACACGATAACGCCATTCAGGTAACTTGGGAAAACACTTGGAAATACTATAACAGTAATAATAGTCTTTGTTGTACTCTCAAAAAGAGGAATTAATAGAAGTTAGATAATGTACAAGAGTAATGATCTATTTCAGACAATATTAAGGTGTGGGAAATTATTAGATGGAAGGGGTGTGTATAATAGAGTTTTTATTACTAAATATATACAAAAGAGTAGAACAAACTAATACATAAAAATTAAATATATGATATTATCCACTTACTATTTAATATGGATTCGTGATTATATTGTGATATTTTAGCAAATATAATTTCTGGCGAATATTTCGATAATTGTTAACTCTTTCGTCTTTGTTTTCCTGAATTATTTACTTCTTTCCACGTATTGAAGAAAATTCAATATTTTTTTAATTACCTTCGCAAAAACATAAAAGCCAAAGTGTTTAGCCTATCGGTATGTTTCCAGCTCCTCCTCTACTGCCTGGAGACGCAGTTCGACCTGGTGATCGTGGACCGGCCCATGATCCTGCAGTCGGTGTACCAGCTGCACAATACGCTCAGCGACCGCAAGATCCTCACCTGGGACTTCTTCCTCAACCGGTTTGAGGCACTGTTCCTGGAGGCCCAGATCAGCGCTGATAAGACTGTGGATTACACTAATTTAAGAGGTCTGTTTGGTATTCTTTTGCGTGTGTGAGGTGTTGTGGTAGGATAGGAACATTTTCTGGTGTTTTTAGATATTTAATATGTGTTCTTTTTTGGGAATTTATATAATAAAATAAAATAGTGTTTGTTGGTAATCGCATCACTTGAGGAAATTTTTAGATAAGTTAATTTGAAGAAAATAGTCGAAAAGTAAGGAAGTTTGGGAGAAACTGAAGGTGATTTTTCTATACAAATTTTGTATGACCTCTAAGATCATAAATGTTACTAAAATTGGGACCAGACCACAGACATGTTTTAATTTACACCTATAAATAAACATATTCTGTTAGTTACAAAAAGCATTTAAAATATATCGCGAAAAAAGTGTATAGACGTAGGTATATTATTGCATACCATTCACCTATTATTGGTTAAAACCACAACAAACAGATCTAGTGGTGAACTGCGGCAGCGCGGAGCGCGCGGCGCGCACGGCGGCGCTGGCGCGGCGCGCGCACGGCGCGCTGGCCGGCCTGGGCGCCGCGCCCGCCGCGCCGCGCTCGCTGGCCGCCTCCTTCGGCGCCAAGTGGCCCTACAAGCGCACCGTGTCCGCGCCCGCCGCCGTGCCGCCGCAGCACCACCCGGGTACCGCTCTCCTTATTGTCTATGTTATCCTGGTACATATGTGCACACTAGCAGTGAGGACTCTGACTCCTTCTTACATATGATATCTTGGTATCTATATGTATATACAGAATCTAGCGAAGGCACTTGCAAGCTCAGGATCTGATGCACTTTTTTTTTGCTTATGATAGCCTGATGCATATACATGGCATACTAGCAGACTCGAGATATTTATTCATATGTGAATGCGAAAATAGCCAGGTAAATAATGCATACTGCACTGCTAGACTTATGGCGGATCTCAATAATAATTTATCTTTAGTTCACCCTCCTAGATATATGAATTCGTCATAAGCTCTATAAAGCTTATGTCAAATTTCTATCTCAAGTAGAGAAAACTTCAAACAATCGCAGGTAGCTCGTATAGATAGTAAACCACGCATCGATTCTGAACCACAACAATTAATTATTTTGTTGGCTATGATTAAAAAGACGGACAAATTGAACATATTTAATATTTATGTTGTTAGCGGCGAGCGCCGCGGCGGAGCGCGAGAAGGTGTACCCGCGGCAGTACTCGGCGCCGCTGCTCAAACGCAAGACCTCGCGCTTCGGCCTCGGCCTGGGCCTGCAGCCCGCCGCGCCGCGCACCAACAACTCGCACGGTACCCGCACTCATACGCACATACACACAAACACACACACAGACATACACACATATATACACACACGTACACACACACGCACGCATACTATATGCATTCATGTACCTATTCTGATATGTAATACTACTAGAAATACATATAAATGTAGGATGATTGAGTTGAATGATAGCTATATTGTGGAAATGAAATAGATGTACATACTTATGTAAAGGCAGTGGTAACGAGCTCGCTTGGGAAACCGAGTGAAGCGGGTTCAAATCCCGGGTCCCGCAACGTTGTTTTTTTTTATGTGCGAATCATTTCTAATATGATTACCACTTGCTTTACGGTGAAGGAAAACATCGTGAGGAAACCTGCATGTCTGAGAGAACCTAGCAAGTTTTCGAAAGACATGCTCAGTCCGCCCGCACTTAGCCAGCGTGGTGGACTACAGCCTGATCACCCTCGTATTAAAGGGAAGTCCGCGCCCATCAGTGGGACGTTTAAAAGGGCTGAATACATATGTGAGTAATTGAATGAGTGAACGTGTGAAGTATGATGATTGGAGTAAAATGGAATCCTAAATAGAAAGAGTGAGACGCTGTGTAAAATCATATAGAAAAAAATGTTCTTTTTACAATGAAACCTATCCACCAATAGGGCGTGTACTGATTTATAACCCTGGACTCTATATAAATAAGCAAGACTTGCCAATGCTGCGCTCGTGTGTGTCTTTAGGTAGAAATATTAGCTAGATATGTGACTCCAGCTTACGAGCTAAACTATCTGTGCCATTCATCAATCAAAAAGTACTAGATACACAATCTCATGCAAAAATTCTCTTAAAACTGTCACCAATTGTGTTTAGGTAATTATTCTAGTTAAAATAAATATATAACAATGTAAATTAAACCTTAAGTATAACGCTTAAAGTTGTCTTCACAAAAAAAAAATTAAAAGCGCGCTCAAATTTTCAAATGAGCGCTCATTCGGTGAAGGCATTTCTTGTCGCTGATTACTAGATACACATCTAGTACTTTTTTAATCGATGGTGTTGTAGACACACTCACACACACACGTCCTTTTCAATACTTATTCATTTTTGATTAAGACCTTTTTATTAACCTTTTTATAAATTACGTTTTTGTATAAATTTGTAAAAAAGGAAAAAATGAGTGACATTAAGAGGCGTACTATTAGATACACATATTTTATTTCTATTCCAATAAAATAGATTAAAATGATAAATGTGTATATTGCTGAAACCGCCATAGTGTTATAAAACTAAATTTCATCAAAATCCGTCCAGCCGTCTCGGCGAGAAGAACGAACAGACTAACTTTTGCATTTATAATAATAACTAATCATATTTTTATTTATGATACTTTAAATAACTTTCCTAACTACAGACGGTATCCATTCTCTGTCCGGACGTTCGACCGACGACACGCTGACGACTGTCCTGCCCAAGGCAGTGGACGTGGAGGAGTCTGATAAAGAAACAACTAATTTGCTAGTCTTTCTATTGATGCAGTTTCTTTCTAGGTTTGTTGTATTTATTGTTACTCTCGCTTCGCTCGCGTTCGTCTCTAGGTTGGTTCCCAAAAGAAAATTAATTAATTAATTAATTTGGTTTTAATTTTTTATCGTGGGACCCAATTTTTTTTTCTAAAATAAAAGTAGCCTAAGTTACTCCTTATAACATCAGCTATCTGCTAGTGAATATCCCCTCAAAATCGGTCCAGCCATTTCAGAGATTAGCCGGAACAAACAGACAGACAGACAAAAATTGTAAAAAATGTTGTTTTGGTATGTGTACCGTGTATACATCTATATACATTTAGTAAAAAGCGGTTATTTTAATATTACAAACAGACACTCCAGTTTTATTTATCTGTATAGATTATATAATATAGCGTTGCAAAAGATCTTTTTACCACCAAAAGCAGATCTTCTCAACCTTTTCAAAACGCTTGTAACAAGTTTTTATTTACTACTTCTTAGTATAGTATCTCTACTCGTTTTTCGTGTTATTTTTATTTATTTATTTATTTTATTTGAGAACAAAAAGTTAATATAATTAAAAACAAAACAAAAAAAATAACACATCGACCAATCAAGTTTCCACAATTAAATAATATATAGAGTAATGCGAGCATATGAAATAATAAGTGATGTAATATGTATGTTATTTGAACTAAACTCCCAATGAGTCACCAATGTTTGCTCGCAGCCTGCTCTGCGATACGTGAATTGTAGTTTATATAGTAAAATACTACGAGTATTAAGACCGGAGATAGGATTCATTTTGAATTTCATTCAAATCTATTGAGTCGATTCAGCTCAAAGAAGTTATATACACATTCATTCATTCATTCTCAATCTTTTACATTTTTTATAATTGTATGATTTTTACACTCCTGCATATCGATATCGAGCATAAACATAACCATTCAATAAACAAAAATAGTATTGTAAAATACAAACAATATGTTATATCTCACAGAGCGGACCAAGCGCATCCGACAGAGGATAAAGCAACGTTAAAAACACAAGAGTTGGTGTTGCGGCATCTATTTCTGCTGTTGGGATATAACTCTGTGGAGAAATACTTCACCATATCACCCCATACGTTACGGTGGGTAAAGATTTTATATGTCTATAATGTTAAAGTTAAAAAAAAAGTAAATTATTCTTGTTTTTGATCAATTATACTTGAGTTTGTCCAAAATGAATCAGATGATTCCAAACACTTATGTTTTTTTAAATAAAACTATCTTTTCGTTTTTTTTGGCGGATTATTTTGATTTTTGAAAAATCCGATAAAATAGTTTTATTTAAAATATCAAATATTCGCGTAAATCTAAAAAAAAGTATTATGCTTATGTATTTATTGAAAAGTTCCACTATTTATCTCTCCGTCATGAGATTTAACTGGAAGAATACTAACATATAAAATACAGAATTATTTCAGTGTTGTCTAAATTTCACATACTTTGAAATCGATACTTCCAAGTTTTAAAAAAATATATAAGTTTATAATTTGGGTTAACTTCTTTTATCTTAGATTATTTATTAATTTTAGTGGATGAATAGAAGAAAAAATATAAATTTAAATTGATCGAAAAATCCAATTAAATATTTTGTCAAATAACAAAACAAACGGAGAAGTAATTTGATGGTATTTTTTGTTGCTATATAAAAGGAATTATGTTTGGTAATGTTTTCAGGTTATCATCAATCTTCAACGCGTTCATGGCGAACTTGCCGCAAGTGCTGGATCAGAACCACGTGATGGGGGCCACCATGGTGGAGCCCACGCTCATGTTGTTGCAGGTACATAACTTGGTGACCATAGATATATTATAATAGTTTTCTCAATACAGCTTGTTGACCATAGATACAGTATCGTATTTTTTTCAATAGTTTTGTTTAGTTTTATAATTTTACAGTTAATTACCACAATATATTTGTTATTATTATTGATTAAGAGTATAACCAAAAATTTCTTATTCATAATTTTTTGGTTATTTTGAATTTTGTATTAGAATTGTATCTAAATTATTATAATATTTCCGGTATACTAAAGTATTCAATTCAACTCAATTTTATTGTTTATGGCTTTAAAGCGTGTCAGTTACGTAAGTGTCTTACTTCGCCAATGGCCGGTATATATTCATTTTTATTATAATCTATCAGTTACACTTATAACATCAGCAAGAAAGTCAGGGTTATTAAAAAAACACTGCCTAAGTGTCGTAATGACACTACTGGTGTACAACCGTACATACATAGATTACGGCATCATCCCTTATATCCCGTGTCCGTATGTCGGCAGCACTGCATCCGGCCGGCGCAAAGCGGACACGGCGGGCACGGCGCCGACGACGCCGTGCACTCGCTGGGCGCGCTGGCGCCGCACGTGCGCCGCCACTGGCTCATGGCGCTGCTGGTGGTGCTCTACAAGTACCAGCAGCCGGCCGCCGCCGCGCCGCTGGTGCGCGCCGTGCTCGCCTCCGTGCAGGCGCAGCACCACCACTGCAAGCGCATCCCGCCCGTGCTGCTGCTGCACCAGCACCAGCACGCCCACCACCACCAGCAGCCGCACCACCAACAGCCGCACCACCAGCACACCCACCACCACCAGCAGCCGCACACTCAGCAGCGGACGCGTGGTAAGTTAGCACGTAAATAAAGTTTGTAACTATTACCACACTATAAAAATTCATACATTAGACAATCGCCTTTGATTTTTACGGAAATACTGTCGAACGTATGATAATCGAGTGTCGTTATTAGACGACTGTATCGAATAGTACACTGTGCTTAGAATTATGTAAATATAATTTATTACATATGAAATATCTCGCAAATTAAGAACGAATATTGTTTTAGTTTTTACCTCTGTATTTTAATCTTAAGTGAAATGCAACGCAGCTTAGTATTCGGCTAAAATGTCAATATTGTATACAAAAGACGAAATATATAAAAGAAGTCCATTCCAGAGAGCCGCGAGGCGCCGCCGGCGGCGGAGGAGCCGGGCGCCAAGTCCCCGGCGCACTGGCCCGACCCGCCCGAGCCCGCCAAGTCTGTACACGCATTCTTATTATTATAATATAACTGCCTCAATGGTGTAGGGGCTAGCATATAGGAGGTCCTAGGTTCGACTCCCTAGTCCCGTCAAGTCATTGAGTCTTTTTCTTAAGCAAGTCCTAGTAACAACCTGGAGTTGGGAAGTTGGCGGTGTTTCACCCCTGTGCCAGCTTTCCAACTCCAGGCTACTACTGAGATTTTTTAACAAAAAGACTCAATACCTAAACTAGAACTGGGACTCGAACCTAGAACCTCCAGATTTGTAACCGTCGATGCTAGCCACTAGAGCTACTAGGCATTTAAATAATATTATATAAACATATTAAAATTTTAATTTGATTTTTAATATGCTCTAACTTCACTTGTAGCTAAATGTGTACGTATCTTTGAGTAACGATCTAACTTGATATCAATGAGCCACCTCTTAATATTAATATTAAGAACTCAAACTTTACCAGAATTTTTTTTCGTCATCTTTGACGATATTTTCACGATAACTAAAGAAAAAAAAATAAAAGTTTTTTTTTTGGTCCACCCTAATATATCAGAACATAAAGCTTGCGCGATTAAAGAATACTAACGCCATCTATTGTTGAATTAATGGAATAAATATTTTTAACACTGTTCTTGTATGTATGTGGTGTCTGTATGCCGGTAGATATCAGCAATGGAGCTTGGAGCAGGAGTCGTCGGAGAGCGAGCTGATCGCCATCCCGGAGACCAGCGACAAGTCCGACACCACCGTGCACGGCAGCACCGCCCCTGTTAGTCACTATATATATATATATATATATATATATATATATATATATATATATATATATCCCGTTTTGTTAAAGTCGGTCCTATAATTATTAATTAATCAATGCGAAAGTATGTATGTTGTACGATGGAACGGCTGGTTGGATTCGATTAGAAGTTCTAGTATAGTATTATATGATCTGTGCTTTAAGTAACATGTAGATTACTGGTAGGCATCAAAGGACGCACTCGAGCAAAGCAATTAGAGAGTATTTAATTTGTGTTGTATTTTAGGGTTCCTTCGACGAGCCCTCCCACTACGACGAGACGCCGCACGCCATCTTCCCTTCGCAGAGCGGCGTGTCCCCGTACCAGCACCTCAGCAAGATTGTAAGCACTTGGGTAGTAGCAATAATACACAAATAACGCAAATATATAATATATTAGGGTGGAGCGAAAAAAAAAAATTTTTTTTCTTAGCTTGGGGGTAGAATTTGTATGATATTATGATTTTAAAAACAAATAATGAATGTTTTTTTTTTCGTGTAATTATCTTTGAAAACATTCAAGAATTAACGAATATAATATACATATTGATAATATATTGATAATATCTTCATATATATATTATCATCCTTCTCCAGGTGACACTATTACATATACACACATATATTGTTTCAAGGATGATATAGCGTCTATTTTATTTTTTTATACTAACAATAAAAATGTCCTCCTGAATGATTTTGGCCAGAGCTCAGTCCATTGCTAGTGTCTAATGGCTGGCATATACAGCTTCAGATCGAGAGGTCCTAGGTTCGAGGCCCGTCTACCGGTTGACTCTAAATGGTTACTGGGTTTTACTGTCACAGATTATACAAATTCTTAGTAACTTAAAAACACATTACTACAATATAAATGTCAGATGGTTAATCTCAGTGAGATTGGGAGTCATGACCGAAATCGATCTGCAGGACATTATTATTGTCTTTATAAAAAAAATAACAATAGAAGCTAAATCATCGTTGAAACAATTCCTCTTCAATATCTAAATCTTAACCATCTAGCTTTATCTTAAAAAATAAAAAAAAACTCACTAACTGACTCACTCATTATGTATATAAAATTATATGTTTATATATTGCAGCAAACGGCAGTGGGGTCTCGGTCTGGACAGCAACTGTCCACAAGTTCCTCCGTGTCCATCGGCAGCGACTCATCCAACTTGTATGTATTTTTTTTGTCCTTATTCCACAATATGGGATCTACTCAGCATATTTCCTTCTTCTATCTCTCTCTATCAACTGTATGTAATGTGTATCTCAGCTATCGATCAGAAAAGTATTAAATACACAATCGACTACAAAAATTGCCCTCACCGAGTGAGTGCGTAAAAACAACTTTGAGCATTGCATTTAAGGTTCAATTTACATTGTTGTATATTTATTTTAACTAGAATAATTTTCTAAACATAATTGGTAACAGTTATAACAGTTTTTTTTGTATTTAGTACTTTTTTCGTCGATTATCTTAGCATATACGCCTTTCACATAAATATCCTTTTTAAGACGGGCCATCCATAACTGCCCCTACTTCTTCTGTATACATCCATTCATACTCTTTGTTCTTTGCTTTGTTAGTTGTTTTTCCTAATAGTATGCTCATACGACTGTAATATTCTTAAGGTTTCTTATAACTAGTGCTACTCTTATACTTCTTCTAATATTATTCCCAATTGTGTTTCTATTAGTAATCCATACAACTATCTCAACATTTAGCTCAGTTTGTAGTGGCTTTGTTTGTACTTGCTGTACCAGTGGTCCCGGGTTCGAGTCCCGCGGGGGGGATTCATTGGTGTGATGAGCACGAATGCTTGTACTCAAATCGTGGGTGTTTATATTTATAATATGTATATATTTAAAGTTATATATGTGTAGTGTATCAACTATCTGGTATCCATAACACAAACCTCGCAGCTTACCAGGGAATTAGATGGTGCTGTGTGTTAATGTACCAATATATTTATTTATTTATTTGCACCTCTGCCTGTATCATTTCATCTGTTCCTTGTATACATATTTTACCTCACAGTCAATATGAAGTAAATAGAACTTTCAGGAGTAGAATTTTGATATTAAGAATTTGGTATTAAGTAACATTGGCATGTTAATGTCCCAACATATTTATATTTATTTATTATTTATTTATTGGGATGTAACAGTGATGGAAGCAGAGGAAAAAAATTGTTTATGCAAATATGAATTTAAATATTTGTCAATAATATTCGCTTTTGTTGAAGTATATAAGGTGCGATGAATAATTTCCAAAATTTAAATTGAAAGTGTTTTGAAAGATTATGTATTAGATAAAACAATAACTTATGTAGAAAATCAACCCCCATGAGCGGGCAGTCGGTGGAGATCTGGCCCGACCAGCTGCACCAGCAGAACTCCCCCCGCACTAAGATACTCGGCAAGCAGAAACGGATCGTGGGTGAGACGTGGTTTCATATTTAAAACTAGCGACTTACCATTGCTTCGCTCGGATGCGTCCCTAAGTACGCGGATTTTGCTCTCAATTTTATGGGTTTTAATTTTTTACGCGGGATCCTAATTCTTTATCTTAACTAAAAGTGGCTTTAGTTATTCCTTATAACATTAGCTATTATCAGTGAAAGTCCCGTCAAAATCGGTCCAGCCGTTTCGGAGATTAACCGAAACAAACAGAAAGACAAACAAAAATATTTTTTTTTGTACTGTATATACTTTAGTATTATAAAAAGACACTTCAAATTTATTTATTTGTATAGATTACAACAATAAAAAAGATTTATTTAAGCACTAATTAATTATTTTAATAGAGAAGAGCTTCTTCTACTTATTAAATAAATATAGAGAATATTATCCCATAGAAAATATAATTAAAATTTATTTTGGAACAGGCAATGGTTAAAAATAAGGGCTGTATTGATTCTGGGAAGCCAACTTTAACTTAATTTTCTTCTATATATACGTATAAGTAAAAATGTATGTTCGTATGTTAGTCCTGTATTTGTTCCTAAACTATTTATCTGATTATTATGAAACTTTGATGGGTTATTTTGTATACGCCTGCAAAAGTTCCTGGAGAAAAAAAATCTTTGGATTTTTGTCTTTTATACGTTCCTAAACCATTCATGTTTAGGGACGCACTAGAACAAAGTGAGGGTAAGTCGCTACAATAAAACATGCCATAAAAATATCGTATACAATTAAAAAAATGTCGTATCGATTCATTTTTTTATTGTTCAGTTGATGATATCAAGTTGATCTCATGATGGGGCCTCGAGGTGGATAATGGAATTCTTTAATAACTTTTAGTAAAACTATTTTTTGCTCTTATAAAAGATTTATATAAATAAATTACAATCGGTTAAAAAGCAAGTTTTCTTTAATTAAATAGTACAAGTTTTACAAAACAATAAAACTTGTATTATAAAGGAGAGACGATGCACAGCATCTGTGAGAGGGCGTTGTATCTTCCCTTTTATTAGCCAATCACTGACGAATTCCAAAGTTTCAAGCATTTTCGACCAATCAACGCCTTGCTTGTAATCACGTGGTCACCTGGGACCACGACTGGGACCGCAGGGCGATTACAATCGGTTAAAAGCAAGTTTCCTTTAATAAAATGTATGACTGCGTGCAGCGGGCAGCAGCACGTCGCCCGACACGGCGGCGTCGTCGGACGGCGACGCGCTGCACGCCGCGCACGCCGCGCTGCTGCGCAACCCCGGTCTGTGCCTCACTTCTACTTACTTATTATTATATTTATTCTAGATCTATAGCATGTGGTTTTATTTTATTTTTATAGTACAGAAACAGATAAGAAATAAAAAATTTCAACTATAATAATAATAATAATAATAATACTCTTTATTGTACACCAAACAAAAAATGTATACAGACATTAATTAAAAAAAATAATAATAATAAACATAGATGTACAGCAGGCGGCCTTATCGCTTAAAGCGATCTCTTCCAGGCAACCAACTATCAGGTAAAGGAGAGTGTGAGAGAAACGGTAGGCGGTGTACTTGCTATAATACAGTATTTGAGATACATATACATACAATACAAATAGATAAACAATACACATATACATACAAACGTACATACATACATATATACATACATACTTATACATACTTATACACACAAAACAAAAATACAAACATAATACACATATACATACTAACTTATATACATACATACTTACAAACATACATAAACAAGAACAAGATACAATTAAATAAGAAAGCACTAAAGGGACAGGTAAACTATGTGTTTAGAGCAAAAATATCGTTTTAAATTTCCTGTCCAATTATATTTGTACACAATATTCAAATAAATATAATTATATAAACAAACCTAGTGAAAAATATTAAAAACAAAAATTAATATATAATACTTAGATTGTTTTGTAGATCTAGTAACTATGTTACTTGCACTGTTATGGTTGAGGAAACCCTTGGTTCGAGACTTTGGCCGGGACCAAAAATCAATTATTGGGTTATTTTATGTATTAAATCTGGTCGTATTAGAGTGAAAATAATAAATTTTCGCCAATTACGGAATTTGCTTGCCTCACCTTTTATGTTGTAAACACTAATATATTTTAAACAATCTTACTTATTTTGTTTTTATCAAAATAGACCCAATGAATTTTCGATTTAAATATAACGCTAAATAATACTTAAAGGGTATAGCCGGATAAGTATGACGATCCGGCCCCCAAATGGGAACCTATATCGAAACTTATGTTCTAATATCGCCTTGATGTACAAACACAATTTATGTACTTTTCGCGGCCAGCTTTCGCTTTGACCTTGAGATATGGGAAAAAATAATCGCACGCATGACTTTTATTCAAAGTTATATATCTCAAAAATTAATTACGCTAAAGAGTTGAGACTAACGCGAGTTTTTAGATTACATTGCAGAGTATATCATATATTTTTTTCAAATTTTTAGAGTATATTTATATATAAAAAAAATTAAAAATATATAAATCATAATTTTTTTTTCGCGTTCGCTGAGACTTACAATCACGAAAATAATATATGTTATGCTCCTTTACGTGCTCTATTACTCATAAAAATTTGGTAAAAAAAAAGTTGGTGCAACACTTTGAAAAAAAATTAAAAAGTGTTTCGCACCTTGTAACTTGTAGATATAAACATGACTCAACACGCACAAAATTTTATCGCTCGTGGAAGGAATTGTACAGAAACAAGTTTAGACTTGTTTTCACGTTGTTTATTATATTTTATGACTTACTAACATCGCTGGTCATGCGTTGGTATCGCTCTTGGACATTGGTATTGCTCTAAAGGGAAGCTTTTGACTTGGATTTTTATGGTATTTTGTTCCAAGATTTTAAAATTAGTCATTGTTAAACCAACTTATTATTTTTATAAGGTCATAATGTCTGACAAGTGCAAAAACTGTAACAAATATCTTCGTAAGATGGTAGGTTATAAAAAAGTTGTAAAAACTGAAGAAGAAGTTAAAGTGTTCAGTGATTGTTTAAATAAAACAGTAACAGTTAATGATATATTCTGTAACAAGTGTCGTCTTATCTCATATATTAAGAAAAAACTGACGAGGTGTCTTCAAGCCTGGAAGTATGCGATGAAGTATCAACAGCTACAGGTGAACCAGGAGAAGCTTATGTCAACTCTGAAGATTCTGACATTGTGACAGTACCATAAAAATCCAAGTCAAAAGCTTCCCTTTAGAGCAATACCAATGTCCAAGAGCGATACCAACGCATGACCAGCGATGTTAGTAAGTCATAAAATATAATAAACAACGTGAAAACAAGTCTAAACTTGTTTCTGTACAATTCCTTCCACGAGCGATAAAATTTTGTGCGTGTTGAGTCATGTTTATATCTACAAGTTACAAGGTGCGAAACACTTTTTAATTTTTTTTCAAAGTGTTGCACCAACTTTTTTTTTACCAAATTTTTATGAGTAATAGAGCACGTAAAGGAGCATAACATATATTATTTTCGTGATTGTAAGTCTCAGCGAACGCGAAAAAAAAATTATGATTTATATATTTTTTATTTTTTTTATATATAAATATACTCTAAAAATTTGAAAAAAATATATGATATACTCTGCAATGTAATCTAAAAACTCGCGTTAGTCTCAACTCTTTAGCGTAATTAATTTTTGAGATATATAACTTTGAATAAAAGTCATGCGTGCGATTATTTTTTCCCATATCTCAAGGTCAAAGCGAAAGCTGGCCGCGAAAAGTACATAAATTGTGTTTGTACATCAAGGCGATATTAGAACATAAGTTTCGATATAGGTTCCCATTTGGGGGCCGGATCGTCATACTTATCCGGCTATACCCTTTATTTCGATAAATTGAACATTTATATTACACTTTTGTAATAAACTGCCGTCATAAAAAAGAAGGCCGCAACTTCGTCAAAGTTGATTTCGAGATAGGTATTTGATGTTTTGTCTTACTACTACGTCAAAATGACTACTAGCTTTGACGTAGTTACGATGAAAATGCTTATGATATCT
Organism: Fabriciana adippe; assembly: GCA_905404265.1. NCBI lineage: Eukaryota > Metazoa > Arthropoda > Insecta > Lepidoptera > Nymphalidae > Fabriciana > Fabriciana adippe. Next base: position 12,867,255 of record FR990004.1, read on the forward strand.
CCGGATTCATAAGACTTAGGCTTATGAGTAAGACAATCAAGTGGCATTTTGTTTGCTGATTCCGAATATGCATTTAAGTCATTTTTGACCAAATTGTGAATTAGGGCCTTCTTTATTATGACGGTAGTAAAATTCTTCTTATAATTTATTTCACGCTATTAAACATATATAATAAAAGAAAACATAGTAAAGATATAAGAATACGTGTGCAGGCGTGGCGTACGCGTCGCCCGAGTCGCCGCTGTCCAAGATGGAGGTGGCGTGGAGCGCGCCGCCCGCCGCGCCCGCCCCGCACGCGCCCGCGCCCGCCTTCCACATACACCCGCCCGCCCCCGAGAGGTAGGGGGGTTTTACTGGGAGTTATAAATGAAAAATTAAAAACTTTGATGACTGAACAGCACGCAGTCTTACGATTTATTGCGAATTTTAAAATCACAGTCTGTGCTACACATGACAATATATGACAGGACGCCTGTTAGAAAAAAAGAGCAATATGTTGGTATATTTTACCCTCACACAATCTGCTTCTAGTTAAACTGATTGCAGATAATGAAACACAAAAAAAATCTGTATATTAAGTTTCATACAAATCAGGCCAGCTGTTAAAACATAAAGGAATCTTAAGACATATACATATATGACATACATACGTTGGTCTATGTTATTTTGCTTAAAACAAACTTAAAAATAGATTAGTTAAATAGAGCTTCAACACACACCGCATATGTTACAGTGATTATAGTCCAAACGACTAGCTTACCGAAACTGTTTATTTTTAATACAGAATTATTGATTTTTAAATGGCAATTTTATTGGTATTAAATACACGTTTTCCTTAAAAAAAGCCCAAAATATGTATTTTATCTATATGTATTTAATATAGTATACTAATGGTATAAATCCATTCTCTTACTATTTTCTTCTCAGACTTCTTCCCATCGGACCAAAACCAAATAAAGAGCAGTACCCGGTGTTCAACGCGTTAGTTGATAGGGTCAGGGAGGCCTTAAATATTCCTGGTAAGTTTTCTGTACTTTATATCTTTTCCTTTATATTTTTTATATCAAATATATGTATTTAAAAAAAAAATAGAAAAAAAAACTGAATCGGCAACCAATTTTTTCATAATATATTGTTAATGTTCATATAATAGGTAAATTTTAAATAACCCAATATAATAATTTTTAGAAAATTTAGAATCAAAAAATGTAAACACTTAATATCTTATTACCCCAAAAGTTTGAATCATTTTCCAAACTTACTCACTCATTTGAGTGAGTTTTTCGCTTTTAGAATAGCTTCTTTAGGAATTAAAAAGATATTATAATTGTCGAAGGCATCTTGTAATACATATATACTCGATATTAACGATTAAGTAAATACCCCACCTTTAGTCGGCAAAACCCCAGAATGCACCAAATAAGTATCTAATATATTTAAACGAGCAATTCTTGTATATTTATATATTTATTTATACCAGCGATCTCGGAAACGGTTCTAACGATTTCGCTGAAATTTGGTATGTGAGGGCGCTCTCGGGGGCGAAAAATCGATCTAGATTAGTCTTATTACTACTATTAGGGAAAACACGTATTTTCGAGTTTTCATGTGGTTATCTTTAGCGTTATTCCACGCAAAATATGTTAATAATATCGCACATTTGGATATAAGCATCGTTGTCAAGCGGCCAAGGCGCGAGATTGACTATCACAGGTGTGTTCAAATCCCGGTCGGATGCAAAGATTTTACTTTTTATTTATTTTTGTATTTATTCAAGTTTTTTGGTTTTTTGTTTTTAAACCAAATTAAAATAAAAAAAATGTACTTTTAACCAAAAACTCCGAGCTTCGCTCGGTCGCGCAGGTACTTAGCCATGAATGCGAGCAGACATGTTTTCAGACGACTCCACAGAGCGCACGGACTCCAGCGAGCACGAGCCCGTGCGCCCGCGCCGCCTCGCGCCGCCCGCCCCCGCCGCCCCCGCCGCCCCCGCCGCCCCCGCCGCGCACGCCGCGCCGCCCGCAGACGACAAAGAGCGGTGATGAGTTTAACTTTTAAAACCTATGCACTAGGGATTAACTTTCGTTTTGCTCAAGTTTGTTTGTCCACCACTTCTGGATTGTCAAATAAAATTAGGTATGACAATCGGGCAGTTATCACTTACGTCTCTCTCGCACGTCCACCACGATTGTCATTTTTAGTTCTTTAATGTTAGGAAATGCATTTACGCATACTACCTGCGTACATGCACATGGTTATGTGGGATTCACAGGTTAGAAAAGCCAGTACTACCCACTAAAACCCAACAAAATCATCCCCATCTTAATGGGGCGTCACAGGATCGCTTACGCATTCAACAACGACACCACGTCGACTGGCTTACTGAAACAGATTCCATAACTAAGGCTGGATTGCTGGACGCTAATGAATCTCCATACCACGACAAAATAAACATATCGGGAATTCTCACGGTTGCTCTATATCAAAGCCTTCATTAGACTAATTAGTTTAGTTGTCACAATTTGTCAATAGATGGCGTTACGAGTGAGTTAAATCGCCCTATTAAGGACGCATATCGATACTTTGACCCGAGTCAACAGAATATTATTTTTTTGAGTTGGTTTTTGGAAGAGATTAATACAGTGGTTAGTGTTACAGTACTAGCGAGTGTTTTATTTATGTTAATCCCGATAGTGAACGCTTTTACAAGACGACTATATGGATTAGTAGACGATTAATATATGAATATTTGATATATTTATATTGGCAGGTCCCCGCGCCGCCTCGCGCGCCAGGTGGCGCAGCTGGGCTCGCCGCCGCCCGCGCCGCCGCCCGCGCCCGCGCATCCCGCGCCCGCCAGGCCGCTGTCCACTGGTAGCTTACTGTTATACAAATAAATAAATAAGTATTTATTGCCATAAAAAAGAGTAAAAAAAGTAAACGGAATCAGTAAAAGCTTAAACTTATGGCAAAGGGTACTAACTTGGCTGATGCCGCTAAGATCGAAATCTCAAGTAGCGCTGATTTTCAGTTATACATATTATGTATATGTTTCGTGTTGTACTTTGGTTATGAAATTGAAATGAGTCGTTGGTACTGTGTTGAAATCCCTTTTTTGAAACCGTGTAATTAAGCTAAGACCACTTTTACCATATTCATAACTTAAAATAATAAATATTATCAAATAATGTAAGGGGAGTAATTTGATGAACTTGACTCTGAACTTTAAATGAGAAAGTGATAGTCTTTTTCCTAATAAAAGGTTAAAGTAATTCGTATTAGATATTAGATAAACTAATTTATCCAGCCGGCGAGTCTTTAAAAAAAGTGCACAGATGGAAGTGAAGGCGAACTTTAGTTAAATAAGCTAACTATATAAATTGACAATGATAACTATATGTATAATCTAAATGTGTAACTGCCTCGGTGGTGTAGTGGCTAGCATGTACGGCTGCACATCCTGAGGTCCTGGGTTCGAGTCCCGGGTCGGGCCAAGTTTAGTTATTGAGTCTTTCTGTATAGTAAGCCTCAGTAACAGCCCGGAGTTGGGAAGTTGGCGGTGTTTCACCCCCGTGCCTCGGAGAGCACGTAAAGCCGTCGGTCCTGCGCCTTAACTCTCACCGGTCGTGTCGAGTGGTCGTCCCACCGGAGTATGAAAGTGAAAGGAATAGGGAGTGCACTTGTGTCTGCGCGTACACTTGTGCACTATAATATCTCCTGCGCAGTTGGCTAGTCTCAATGAGATTGGCCGCCGTGGCCGGAATCGGTCAGGAGGACATTATTATTATTAATCTAAATGTGTGTATTGGTCTACAGAATTAGTCTAACCTCAGTTAAATAAGTTAAATCCTAATACTTTCTTAGATTTACGTGAATATTTGACATTTTAAATAAAATTATCTCTTCGGATTTTTTCGCGGATTCATTTTGAGTTTTGATTTCCGACGTTTCGAATGCTTGTACAGCGATCATGGTCACGGGAGAGACTGAACGTCGGAAACGTCGGGAACCAAAAACCAAAATAAATCTGTGAAAAAATCCGAAGAGATAGTTTTATTTAAAAGTAAAACCTTAGTTAAGTATGAGCAACTAATGTGTGTGCGCGTGCGCAGAGAGCGGGCAGGCGTGGTGGGGCGGCACGCGGCGCGCGGCGCGGCGCGCGGCGCACGCGCAGGCCGCGCCGCGCCGCCCCGACGCCACGCTGCGCTACCGCTGTACGTCTGCCGCATATATTGTGCTAATCAAATCAAAATATACTTTATTCAAATACACTTTTATAAACACTATTGAATTGTCAATTTTACATTTTAAATTTAATATCAGTGTAGTCATTCCGTGATTAATCTACCACCGGCTCGGAAGGCAGTTCTGCTGAGAAGAGCCGGCGAGAGACTCAACAGTTGCTCTTTTAAAATAATAATTTTGTTTACAATATTGTTATATATAATTAGGTACCTACTTATCTTACTTGAGACTCGACCAGACATTAATTCCACACATTGACATCTACGAAATATTTCGTGACGGTATGATAAGTTTTACTCAATAATATATTTTTAATTTTAGACTTAAATTGTATAAATATGTTTTTATTACTTGTAACCGATGATATATAAAAACATAAATACACATTTTGTTAACGACCATTTCTTCAACAAGTGGCATCGACAAGTGATGTTAAGTCAAACCATAATAAATTAAATTCAAAAATCGTAAGTTTTAATCGTCTAAACTCAAATTCGAACTTGCGCACACCACATAAAGTACTTTTTTAAACAAAACAACGTGCATTTTATTTTTGTTATTCGAAATACAATAAACAAAAGGGGTTTGAAAAAAGTACAATTCAATTTTGAATCGTGCATTTCTTTTTAAGGACACTTTAGAGACACTTAAATTGTGTAACTTGAATTTATGTATCTTAGTATAGCAATGCTTGTAACTGATTCATTGTGCAGACAAATGTAGGCTATTATTATTTTAATTAGTTAATTCTTGACTAAATTAAAATTGAAAGTTGGTTTTTTTTTTGTTCATTTCTTTCTATAGATTTGTAATCTGACTACCTTATTTGCTATGCCAGCGGTCGTGGGTTCGAGTCCCGCTGGGAGTATTCATTTGTGTGATGAGCACGAATGTTTGTACTCAAATCATGGGTGTTTATATTTATAACATGTACGTATTTAAAGTTCTATATGTGTAATGTATCAACTATCTGGTATCCATAACACGCGCCTCGTATAGCCACGTAACTAGAGGGTGCCGTGCTTAGGCGGCGAGTGCGGCGGCGCGGAGGAGCAGTACAGCGACGAGGAGCTGGGGCTGTGCGTGATCGTGCTGGCCACGTTCGTGCGCCGCGAACCCGCCGCCGCCGCCGCGCTGCTGCCCGCGCTGCTGCACAGCGTCACCAGGTACCCACCACCACACCACACCACACCACACCACACCACACCACACCACACCACCCACCACCACACCTGTACTACGTTTTTCATTGTGTTTATTTTTAAAGTAAACCTTCTTTACGCACGCTGGACTTGGGGGGTAGTGTGGATGGGAAGAGTGTGATCGGACGAGGCGAACGGAAGTTGAGAGGGAGATATAAGTTAGTGAAGATGGAAAGAGAGAGAGTTACGTTTCGTTGTTATTGTCCGATAAATGATATATAATATTATATTCTTTCCTTAAATGATATTCTATAAATATATGATTGTAATATGCCTAATATGTGTTATTTTTAGTATCTCATCTACTCTAATTACTTAAAACATAAATTGAATTTCATAAAGAGTACCGATAACCTACAGAAGTTTTACTTTTTGCGCATATACATATTCATACACGCACTCTTTAATATTTTTTTTCTTGTTATTTGTTCACACCCCTTCACGTGACATTTTGCTATTTTCTACATCTAAAAATTGCCTGGAAAATATCACTGTTTTAGTGATAAGGCCGCCTCTTGTGCATTTACTTTTTTGTACAGTTTTTACAACATTTTTCATAATGTTTATTTGCCTGTTTGATGAAAAACGTAAAACTAAACAATAGAACAAATAAACCCAACGTCGACACAGTTTGAATTGGATATTTTGATTATCTCTTAAAACTATGAGTATAGTTTTTACACAACTTTCTACAGCTGACTAATGTTTTTAAAAACTTATTTTTTCATAGTATTTTTAACTTTTTATGATTTTTTGTCACTTTCTGATTTTTAAACTAAAACATAACCAAATCGCTTAATTTTTTATCTCCATTATTGCTGAACAAAACAAAAAAATATACAGAACGTGTTTTTATAATAGTAATAAAAATGTAATAATTATTTTTCACGTCCATATTTACTACCTTCACATTTTGGAAGTGAATATGTGAAAAAAGGATGGTAATACCTAGTATTAAAAAAAAATTAAAGAGTGCGTGTATGTATGTGTACACGCGCAAGAAGTAAAACTTCTGTAGGTCATCGGTACTCTTTATGAAATTCAATTCATGTTTTAAATAATTAGGATAGGTGAGATACTAAAATAACGCATATTAGGTATATTACAATCATATATTTATAGAATATTATTTAAGGAAAGGATATAATATTATATATCATTTGTCAGACAATAACAACGGTTACCATGGCAACAAACGTACGTACATTGTTTCGTAACGCATTCACCAGCTTACCTCCCAAGTCAAGCGTGCGTAAAGAAGTTTTACTTCGATAATTGTATACCACCGAGGTCGTCTGACGAGTGGGCTACCACGCGGGCAGGGTGGTGCAGCTGGGCAGCTACGCGTGGCAGGCGGAGAGCAGCACGCGGCTGCCGGGCAGCGCCGTGCACGTGGCGCACCAGTTCCTGCGCTGCGTGCTGCACCAGCTGGCGCCGCACAACGTCTTCCTGCAGCTCTTCCTGCAGCGCACGCCCGGTACCGCACTCTTACGACGGTTCATTTACAATGCTTTAAAAAAAAGATATATAAATAGATAGCTATTTAACCCAAATTATACTGTTATAATAATCAATAATATTACGTCACTGTATTACAAAACCGTATTATAGTAGTCGTAGCTCAACTAAGACTGACATATCTATGGAATTCTATGGCTATGTAACCTAACTGTAACTCTGTGTGAGAAACAGGGAAATAAGGGAAATTATGATGGGGTAGACATTTTTATATACTAAATCTATATATACCAGCACGCGTACACTTATATACACACATACGCGCAACTACACACTTGACAGAAGATTGATTTGCGTATGTGTGTGGGTCAGTTTAATTTCCGACCTATAAATAGTAATATTAATGAGTAAATTATTATTGGTTGTTGTTGAAATAAATGAAAAAAAAATGTGTATTTTTTACTCTTATACGTTACAACAGTTCAATTAAGTGGTAAATTTGGAATGGAAAGAACTCAGTAAAGAGTTTGATGTCTGCATGTGGTTTGCTATATTAAATTGATTTACTGGTAATAATCATGGGTTTGTTCTCCATACGCGCAGAGAAACAACGGCAGATGTTCTTCAAAAGCGTGGCGCAAGCGTTCGTGGACTTCAACGAGCTGTACCCGTGCGGGCCGCTGCAGCTGCTCATCGAACACCTCAACTCGAAGAAGACTCTGCCTATTGACGTGAGAAATTGTTTCAAGTATATTATAATAATTATTTTTAAGTTAATTTAAAAAAAAATGCTGAGAACTGCCTTAAACCAACGGTTTCGCAGAAGACTTTTAATTATGTACAACGAATCCATTCAAAATAGTTTATTTTTTGATATGACGCGACATATTGACCGCGCGAACGTGTCGCCAGCAAATGGGCGTGATCGCGGGCAACATGGCGATGTACCTGGAGTGCCTGGCGCCCGAGGCGCTGGGCCCGCTGAGCGCGTGCAGCGCGCTGCTGGCGGCGCTGGACACGCTGCTGCGCGCGCTGGCGCTGGCGCCCGCGCCCGACGACGCCGCGCCGCTGCTGCGCGCCGCCGCCGCCGCGCTGCGCGTGCCGGGCGCCGCGCACCACCGCGCGCTGCTGGAGCCCGTCAGCAAGCTGCTGGTGCGCGCGCTGCACGCCTGCGTGCTGCCGCTGGCGCTGCTCACCGAGCTCAGCGCCGCCGCCGCGCGCGCCTTCGTGCGCGACCGCGACAAGCTGCTGCTGTGCCGCGTGCTCGTCTACGAGCTGCTGCACGCGCTGCGCACCAAGACCGCCGTGCCCGACGAGAACTTGTTCGTCTTGCTGCAGTTTGTGCTGCAAGGTGGGGACGTTTTCGTCAGTTGTATCGAGTTAAGACTTACGTTATTTGTTTCGATTTTACAATATATTTCATTAAAAATGTGATGTTTTGAATATGTAACGGTCAGTCAATAGATAGATTTAAGCAATGTGTACCGGTTCTTGTTAACTAATACACTATTAGATTGATAGAATGAAAGACGTTTGGAATTAACACTTGATAGTATTTACTGTCTGTAAACTTATTATTAAATGATAATGAAAATGTTATGGACTTGTGAGCACGCGCAGCTTACTTGCTAGCGGTACGCGAACTAACTTGATTTTTATGAATTAAAATAATAATGAATTATGCGTGTCGAGTAAAATGCTGAATTGTAATTATTATGTACGGTTGCACCGTACACAATGTTTTAAAATCCAATCCAATGTAATTACAAATAAAATTGAATACCATTTTTTGTAAATAAATATGTCGTTTGATTTATCGTCAGAATATTTGAAACGATGGATATGTTTTTGAATTATTTGGACGCGGTGGTCAGGGCACGGCGTGTCGCTGCTGCTGCCGCCGGCGCTGCGCACGGGCGCGCTGCTGGCGGCGGGCGGCGCCGAGCGCGAGCTGGGCGCGGCGCCGAGCGACGCGCTGCGCCCGCACCTGCCCGACATGCTGGACCTGCTGCACGACCCGCACCTGCTCAACAAGCTCAAGGTCACCACACACACACACACACACACACACACACACACACACACACACACGCACACGCACGGGGACGCACGCATACACAATACGATTTAATGACTTGAAGTACTCGACTTCTAGTTTAATCATTTTTTTTAATAATAATTTTATTGAAATACTTTTACAAAGTTATGTAATATTTACAAAATAAATAACCAAGGACACAATACAATTTGGAACCTACCTGAGCTAGGTTAAGAGCCTGTGTTTCATGTTATGGTTTTACCATGCATTTCTTACTTGTGACAAAGGCTTAGCACATTTTAAAAATTACATATAAGTGTAGATTGTAAATAAAATGACAAGTATTAATACTTATATAACTATCTAGACTTACATCTACGTATATGCATAAAAAATTTACATCTACATATATGCATAATTAATGTTATTTTAATATTACTAGCAAATTTTCTGTGTTTGTGTAATTCAAATTTTGAAGAAATGAAAAATAAAAGAAAGAAACAATTGGGTCACTCTTGACACGTACAGGATTTATTTATGTTTATATGTTGACTTTCAAACTATAAGAATTGTAATAGACAAAAATTTAAAACAACTGAATGATTAATAATGGAATACATTTTACTTAATATTTAACCAAAATATATATTTTTTTATTCTTTATTAGGGAAGCAGATAGTACAACATGACATTAATAATAATAGGATGACACATAAACCAACCAAGTTTTCACTTATAGCAGAACACCTTATTCAAATAGACTTGTACGAGCACTTTTGACACCATGAGAGAAGTAGTTCCCTTATCACCCAGTATACTACTCCAATAGAGTTTAGTATTCAAACCCTTAGTCGTAAATAAATCTAACACAATAAGTTCCGACACAGTAGCTAACGGCGCCCCACCCCGGCAGGGCTCGGTGTCCAAGTCCATCGTGAACCGCAACACGATCTGCCTGAACGAGGACACGCTGGGCGCCATCGTGAAGGGCGGCGTGGCGCAGTACGTGGCCGTGGAGCTGGCGCTGGAGGGCCGCGCCAAGGAGCGCGGGCCGGCGCGCCACCCGCTGCCCTGGCTCTCCACCACGCTGCCCGGGTTACACGAATACTACATTTTTTTCTTTCTCCCGCGCACTCTCTCTTTCTCTTTTTTTGTCTAAACGCTCTCCCTAATAAATATCAAATAGAATGGATATTTATATTTGATTACAACAGTATAAACAAAATTGTACTTTAATTTTGAAAGGATCATACTTTACATATGAGTTAAATAATTCCTGTTTTAAGGGGTGGTTACCCGGAAAGCAATAACCTTTATAATTTCGTTACTTTCGTCCGTCCATATGTCATAATTATTTTACTCAAAGGTTATTAAAACTATATTTTAAATTTTTGTAGATACATATATATAATGCACGTGTCTCGTGTAAACGGTTAGACAATTTTCTAATGAAATTAAAAAAAAATTGCGTTATTAATTATATATTAATGTTAATATATATATATATATATATATATATATATATATATATATATATATATATATATGTATATATATATAGTTTTTAATATCACGCGTTTAGTCATGAATAATTTTGTTTGTCATATAAAATTTTGAAGAAAAGTAAATATGTATATGTATATTTGCTATTGTTAAAAAAGTAAATGTTATAAATAATAAATATTTCCAATATTTATGTATTAAAAGTAATATACGTGTAGTGTATCAACTATCCGGTATCCATAAGACGCGCCTCGTAGCGCACTATGGAACCGGATGGTGCCGCGTGTCAATGTATCGCGCTGGCGGCGGGCGCGCGCAGGTCGCGCGACGCGGCGGAGTGCGCGGGGCGCGTGCGGCAGGTGTCGTGGGTGCTGCTGGGCGCGCTCAGCAACGCGCGGCGCCGCCCGCTGCAGCTGCCCGTGCCGCTCGACGCCACCTGCCACCTCACCGACCTCATACAGGTGCCTGACGACTTCTTGACACAAATATTCAATAACTGAACTTGACCCGACCCGGAACTCGAGCCCAGAACTTCCAGGTCTACTGCCGTAAATGCTAGCCTCTAGACCACCGAGCATATATAGTAGTGCACGAGCGTATGTGTGTAGATAAAGTATGACGTTAAAAATAGTGTCGTCTTTTTTAAATCTTTGATGGAAAATTATTGCTATCTTTACTAATATCCACCAATACAGACTTTTAAAAAAATGTAATGTTTACTAATACTTCTTGGCACTTTACGTATTGAGAATATGTCTCCCGCAGTTATAAATTGGTTCCAATCATATATTTTCGGGCGCCGGCAGCGTGTGACAGCCAATGATAACTTTTCGTCATGGTTGAATCTTACAGCTGGTGTTCCCCAAGGCGGCGTACTTTCCCCACTACTTTTTTCTATTTTCATTCATAATATCTCACATGTCATTTCTTCTCCCTACCATTTGTATGCAGATGACTTGCAGATATACCGACACTGTAATTTGATTGAGTTGCCCGAGGCTGTTATGGCTTTGAACAATGAAGCTGCGATCCAAAATTGGGCTGAAACTTTCGGTCTATTAGTAAACCCCAAGAAATCGCAATCTATAATTATTGGTAGCGGCAGACTACGAAGTAAAATTGACTGGACCTTAGTACCTGATATTCTGTATTCTGGAGTGCCTATACATTACTCGGATGAGGTGAGAAATTTAGGTCTCATCATTGATTGTAACATGTCTTGGGCATCTCATATTAATGAACAAAGTAAACGTATGCATTTTTCTTTTCATTCTCTCAAGCGTCTCCAATACTTTCTCCCATTCAAAACCAAAGTTATGCTAGCGCAATCCATCCTATTACCCATTCTCGACTACGCCGACGTCTGCTACCTGGATGTGACAGAGGAGCTACTTAATAAACTGGAGCGTCTTCAGAATCTCGCCATACGATTTATCTTTGGCTTGCGGAAATATGACCACATCTCTGACTTTCGTGCTCAACTAAAGTGGCTCCCCATCCGTCTTCGCCGTAATATGCACATCCTATCATTCCTTTATAATATCCTTAAAAATCAAAATTTCCCTCCCTACCTTCGTTCCCGTTTTAACTTTCTACCAATCCCAACACGTTCCAGGAGGTCTTGCATTGATTCTATGCTTGACATTCCTAGGAGCAACACTAAATTCCAACAACCATCCACCATCCACGAGAGCCCATCTATCCATATCTTTAAACGTAAATTAAAAAACTATTTATTGGCACAAACATAGACAAGTATCAATCAGCACCTTTTTCTGTTTTCATATTTTACATAATATATATGTGTATATATATGTATATATGTATGTATAAGTAGAATCTTTACATTAAGTATTATATATGTGTAGTATTATATACTTTTATCAGTAATATATTATGTATATGTGATTATTACTTTTATTTCTAGTATACATATAGGTATCTAGTATTTTTTTTTTGCACTATATTGCCCACTGACATCTTCTTCCACATCCAGAGGTTGACTGGAAGAGATCTCTTTAGAGATAAGTCCACCTTTGTGAACTATGTTTATTGTTAAATAAAACTATCTTTTCGGATTATTTCGCGGATTTATTTTGATTTTTGGTTCCCGACGTTTCGAATGCTTTACAGCAATCATGGTCACGGGAGAGACTAAGGTGTCAGACATCTCAAAAGCGTTATATACTTGTTATAGACAGTGCCTACCCACAAATTTACAAAAATGATTTTGAAAATTCAAAAATGGCACCAGAGTACCTTACAATATTTGTTGATTTTAATTCTAAACATATTTTAAAAGTTTAATAAGTATTATAATTAAATATTATTTGTTTAATTTTAGCTGTTATTATTATAAATATTACAATATTTTAAAAACTTTAAGAATTAATAATGTAATATTATTTAGTGTTGCTATTACTATAATATGTCTAACCACAAAGAAAATCAAAATATTAATTATTTATTAAATACTAATTATTTATTAAAGTATTATTATTGTTTCATATGTAATTTAGAAAATTAATTTTTTAATTTAGAAATGTTTAGAATTAAAATTTTTAATTTAAATATGTTTAGAATTAAAATCAACAAATATTGTAAGGTACTCTGGTGCCATTTTTGAATTTTCAAAATCATTTTTATAAATTTGTAGGTAGGCACTGTCTGTAACAAGTATATAACGCTTTTGAGATGTCTAATACCTTAGTCTCTCCCGTGACCATGATTGCTGTAAAGCATTCGAAACGTCGGGAACCAAAAATCAAAATAAATCCGCGAAATAATCCGAAAAGATAGTTTTATTTAAAATGTCAAATATTCGCGTAAATCTAAGAAAGTATTATATGTTTATTGTTGTTTTTTTTCTGTATCATATTTAAAGTGCAATAAAGAATATAATAATGTTTATTATAAAACAATGTACTATTTTACTTTATACCAACACCAAATATTCTTTATCAACCTTAAAGTCATTTTTTAAAATAAAATAACCTAACACATCCAATATTCATACTTTTCACGCTAACAATATCCATGTATACAGTGAACTACTAATACACTATATAAACTTTCATTGAACTTAAACAATTCAATCTTTTCTATTTTATGAACTTTAAACGACCAACGACCTTTACGACAGCGAAAATTCTACAAAACTTTGACAACCTCAAAAACTAACCTACAGAACTGACAGTCTTGACCTGACCTAAAGACGTTAGTATCAGAGCTTATATGTAATGTATGTGTATGTTACACGCGATGTAGAATACTAATAACGCCCTCTATTGTTGAATTAACTAAACTAAAGAACTCGAACATACACACTTATCTGTACAGTGCATCATGTCATCGTACATCGAGCAGAGCCCGGAGGCGGGCGGCAAGGGCGGGGGCGGCGGCGGCGGGGGCGGCGGCGAGGGCGGGCGCATGGCGGGGCTGTGCGGCGCCTTCCTGCTGTGCCAGCTGTGGACGCTGTACGCGCAGCGCGCCGCGCCCGACCTGCTGCTGCACTTCTGGTGCAAGCTGGTGCCCACCATCACGCAGCTCACGCACGCCTCCAAGCTGGTCAGTCGGCTTACTTACTGGCTTTCCCTCGCTGGACTGACATGCCTTATAATTTTACTAGTGACTTACCTTTACGTAAAAGTAGCCTACCTACCTACCAAAGACCTTTTTTTTATTTATTTCCACCTGTAGACATACAGGTGGTTATGTGGCACTCACCGTACTACCCTCTAAAACCCAACAAAACATCCCTCGTCTTAATGGGGCGTAGCAGGATCGCTTACGCACTCAACTACGACGCTCCGACGGCGGGTCTGCCGAAGCAGAATAACAACCATGCTGCAACCTCCCTGTGCGTTTCTTGGCTTCACACCCAGCTGGGTTGCCGGACGCTAATAATCAGAATTTCATTCATTACCTAAAAAAATATTGCCATATATCGTATTTTTTTTTAAATGAATATACGGATTATAAAATTGTAATTACTTTCCAGTTGGCTGAAACAGTGAACCTGCATTTCTTGAGTCTGCTAGAATCCCTGTTGGAGTGCAACTCCACGGTGCTCAACAAACTGCTGCCTCTCTGGACGCCCATACTACATTCACCTCTATTTAATGTATGTATAAAAATTATAGCTACAAAACTAATTCATTAGTATTGTCGTCGTGAACTACGAAAAATACGAAATTTCATGTAAATATGTCCAAGGAATAAAAAGTTTTAAATTCAATGAGATTGGCCGCCGTGGCCGGAATCGGTCAGGAACACAGTATTATAAGGATTAACAAAAATTTCAAAAGCACAACCCCCCAGATGCCGCGACACGTCGCGCAGCGCCTGGACGCCTGCCGGGAGATGAAGCCCGAGGTGGTGGCGGCGTCGCCCCCCGCGCCCGCCGCGCCCCCCGCGCCCGCCGCGCCCCCCGCGCCCGCCGCGCCCCCCGCGCCGCCCTCCCCCCCCGACGCGCGCGAGCACCGCCGCCTCTACCGCCTGCTCACCAAGATGGCGCAGCTGGAGATGCAGCCGCACTCCTTCTACTTCATATAGGTTATACCTTCTTCATATCTTCATCTCGCACTGCTCAGACCCGTCACTACGTTATTTCTTCTTCGATTTCCCTCACCATTTACACCCTTTTCACATATACTCTTTATTACACTCTTCTTCCGTATAGAAACTTGTTACTATTATATGCAAATGTTTAAAGTTTTCATGGTTACTATCAATGTGAAACAGTGTAATTACCATGATTTTCACTTACTTTTATGAGTTCTCGATTGTTCTAGACTGTTACAAGCGCCACGGCCACTCTCTAATATCGCTTATTTAGCTTCCCTTGTGAGCATATATTCTCAACTATTCAGATAGATTATACTATCGAACAGGAATAATGTAATATGTCTTTAATGATAAATGTGATAAGATCAATATATATAAATATATAGTTATAACTTATAGTTAAAAAAAAGACACGTCTAAACCAAATACAATGAGCTAGTTTTTGGTGGCAGGAGTTGGTACCACTGGCGAGTAAAATGTTATCGCTATCATTGAAAAAGTATTCGTTTAGTGCTGGGCCAATAAATTAAATATAATAATTATTATTATTAGCGCGGAACCAATTCATCAGGACTTTATTTTAAATAAATTGGTAACAACTAAATAAAATATTGACTTTTTCTTAGCTCTTCTTATAAAACACTAACGTTCATTGAGCTGTATGTCTGTCATTACTAACGTGTTGAGGGACGCGGGCACACCGGTGTGTCAGTTAACAATTAATTTCTTAGAAATTATCCTGGCGTGGTTAATCAGGAATGGCACAATCTGGAGAGATTCAACAACAATCATGAATACTTAATGAATATCCGCTATGAAAAGCTCGCAAACAGTAAACGTTCCGTACAATTTGACATTTGTAGAGACCTCAGTCTACACTAGCGCCCTCTCGCGACGAATTCAAGCGCGATAACCCTTATTTATAAAAGACTTAAAAATAAATAAAACGACTTCGCTTGAAAGTTTTACTTGTCGCCATTGAAGAGTTGTTATTCTATCCAGCTACCCCTTCCATGACCATCACGATATCTAATATTGTATTGTTTTTCGAATAATATTAATTTTCAAATCGATACAGCAATTAGAATTTAGATGTATATTAAAATCGATTTTTAAGATTGGATTACATGTTATGTAGTTAAAAATATTAAATCTTCTATATAAATAAAAATGAATGTTGGTATGTTTTTCCTCTATGGATTCCTAAACCATTGATCTAATTACGATGAAATTCTAATGGGTTATTCTGTATATGCTTTCGAAGGTTCCTGGCACGAAAAAAATATTTCTTTGGACGTTTTTCTTATATTCGTCCTTAAATCATACTTAATGAAGCTAATGATTTTAATAAAAGCGTGTCAAAGAAGTGTCAAAAAAATCAATGACACAGTCTAAACGGAAAAAGACTTGAACAATTGTTGAGATGAATAAATATGGGTATTAGTATAGGTAGGTACTGTTGATGTTGGTTTATCTATGGATGTTAGAATTTATTGTTTTTTTTTTTTAAATAAATGTATTGATATATACTTTGATGTTTTATTTCAATGGCCAATTTATTTCAAAAAATAGTCAAGTCTCTTTAGAAATTATTATTATTATTATGTTGGGACATTAACACATCCATCTAGTTCCATGGTAAGCTACGAGGCTTGTGTTATGGATACCAGATAGTTGATACACTATATATATATATATATATATATATATATATATATATATATATATATATATATATAACTTTAAGTACATACATATTATAAATATAAACACTCATGACTGGAGTACAAACATGCGTGCTCATTACACAAATGTATGCCCCCAGCGGGACTCGAACCCGCGACCGCTGGCACAGCAAGTAGCGTCTCTGCAGACTGAGCCATACGTATCGTCTAATTATAAATCAAATCCGATTTTGTACAATTTATTGATGACCTTTTCTTCCTTAACAACAGTACAGCAAAGATATTATTTTTACAATAGAAAAATATTTTTTATTCCCCATTTTTAAATTAAATATTGTTATTTAATAACGTGTCTCCTCCACTCCCATATCAGTATTTACCCTGCGCGAGAATCAAACGCACAACCTCTGGCAGTACGCTGAGCGAATTCGCTTTAGCGCATTTTTATTACATTCAAGCTAAGGGTTTTTATTTTTAAAAATAAAATAGTAAAAAAATGTATTTTAATAAAAAAAAAATAACAATCATTAACAATTGTCTTATATTTATACAGATTAGGTAAACTAGTTGAAAATAAATTCAGATGCTACTACATCAAGGAGTTTTACCAATATACGGTCAAAATAAATAATCAATTTTTCAATTATTTGATCTACTAAACTTAAAATCAATGTAAAATAAAAATTAATAAGTGTAAAAACACACTTTTCTTCCAAAAGCTTACCTTTTCTATATAAAGTATCGTCATGCATTTTAATTAACAACACCTACAAATAGATAACAAAAATTAAAATAAAACTTTCTTAGATTTACGCGAATATTTGACATTTTAAATAAAACTATCTTTTCGGATTTTTTCGCGGATTTATTTTGATTTTTGGTTCCCGACGTTTCAAATGCTTTGCAGCAATCATGGTCACGGAAGAGACTAAGGTGTTAGATGTCTCAAAGGCATTATATAGTTGTTACAGACAGCCTACCCACAATATAACAATATGAATTCAAAAAATAAATAAATAATATTCCATATTCAATTATAAAACTAATTAATATTATAAGAATGTTTAAAATTAAAATTAACAAATATTGTAAGGTACTTTAGTGCCATTTCTCAATTTTTTCTCTGCCGTGACCATGATTGCTGTAAAGCATTCGAAACGTTGGGAACCAAAAGTCAAAATAAATCCGCGAAAAAATCCGAAAAGGCAGTTTTATTTAAAAATTAAAATCTAAAGAAAATATAAGTTATTAACGAATATGTGGATTTCAAATATGATTAAAATACCTGGAAGTCAATCGATATATAATAACAGGAACTCATTTTAAGTTGATAGAAAAAAATATATACATATAATAACAAATTACTACTAATAAATATTACATACATTAAAAGTTAATAATTTATAGTAAAAATAGTTTAAAAAAATACTGATAATTATCTCAAAAATATCTTCTGGGGCAAAAACATTTTGAACTTGGCAACACTAATATATTAAATAATTGCTATTAATTTATTGTGTAACGTTTAGTTAACATTTTTATATAATTGTTAAAAACTCAATGGCAATGTCCTAACTAGGCGGTGGTCGAGTTTATTCTTCGCAATCTTCTTCTTCTTCAGCTTCTACTTCTTCCTCTTCGCCTCCTTCAACTGATTCTTCTTCGACTTCTGAAATCAGAAGATATTGTTTGTGCGTCTGGACATGTGTAATTTTTAGTTTAATTCAGTTAAGATTTTTTATTCAGTTAGATGTGCGTAAATGTTAATATGTGATTTTAAATTTTCTATAAAAATAGTTAAATAATAACGTTAGAGCTATACTTAATGATTATTCAGAAATGAACTTTGTTAGAAACTAGCTGACCCGACTGACATTGGCCTGCCCAAATTTTAATAAATTTATTCGTTATTTTTGAATTAATACAAAAATTAACTTTTTTTTCTTTTTTTCTGGATGTCTCAATTTTTCATACATTTTTTTTCTCTTTCAAAATCTTATGGACTATAATTGATATTTAAAAAAAATAGGCAAATCAGTCCAGCCGTTCTCAAGGGATGCACTCACAAAAGAACTAAAAGTTCATTTAAATATAAAGGGGCAAAAAGAAAACTTTTTATAACATTTGAGTAATCTGTCATTTTAAACTTAAAACTACAATAAATTTTACGGGTTAAACTGACCACACTGGACATATTTAGATGGCTTTAATTCCAAAGTAGCAGTCGTTGGAGGATTTTCATTTATTTTATGAAAGCAAGCTAATAAAATACTTAGGTGCTACTAAAACGTGTACAGTGCGCATTTACTAATAGATTCTTTAAGCATCAAGAAATCAAAGTTAGTAAATTAGATTCTCACCCACCTTCCATTGCTCGCAGATCTACCACTTGTATCTAAATTCAACCCCCGGACTGAACATGTACCCACTATTTGTGAACTTGGGAAATTTTCCCTTTCCCTCTGAACTCATGAAAGGGATTAATTGACTTTTTGATATTTTTAGGGGTTTGCTATTGACTATATGGTACTCTATTTGTGGAGTGGGCGTCTGGTTGGGAAAGGCTTTGGAATATGTAGGTAGATAGTAATTTAGATTGGTGTGGTTTGTTTTTGCTGCATTTTCTTGATATTCGTGTAATATTTGCAACGGTTTACTCTCTTGAGGCTGGATTGGACCGGACTCTGTAAATATGGAAACTGTTATCGAATCCTTGATTCTTTTAGGGAAGTGTTGTTTGGAAGTTAAGGAAGAGTAGATAAGGCGTTGATTGGAAGAGAAGGAAGATTAGATGAGATGTTCAAGATTGTTCTAGAAAATATTGCTATAAAAACTTTTACTTTATAGCATGCATGCTTAACTATTTATTCTAAAGTAAGAGTGGAGGTTAGTCCCGAGTCAGTCATAATAAGTGAGATGTCAAGTCAAAAATCAAGTCACAAGTTAAGTCGAGTCATATAAAAATAAACGATTTTTAACAAAAAAAAAATGTTTATTAAATAATTAATTCTCGTTCCATATTAACTTATTTTGGGACATCGCACTTATCTTTTGGACTTTTGTTGACATTTGTTAAACAGCGTAAATGAGAGAAGTGAGCATTTTTATAAATATTACTTAAAATCGTAAAAAATATGTAAAAAAATATATCACAAATTAGCCTACAGCGAGTTAACTAATACTATTTACATTATATCAGTTGATATTGGAACAGAACATTACACAGCACACACAATGTAACAAAAAAGAAGTAAATAAAGATTTTAGGAAGAAGGACGAAGAAGGTCATCTTTTTTTAATGACCTTTTAAATTCAAATGAAAATTCATAACTTTAACAAGTTCCTTCCAATTACAACAAATATGTTTTATATTTTGTACGCTTTATATCGGTGTTGCCAGATTATCAACCAAAAATAATAAACGAAAAAAAACAAAAAAAAAATCGGGAAAAATATGAATATTACCTAATTATGATTTTTTTTAATATATCAAAGTAAACCGATACTAAAGCGTACAGCGTAGGAACATAAGCTACTAGTGTTGGTAGTCCGACTGGTAGTACTGCTGGGTTTCGGGGGCTGACTTGTACTCTTCGTGGCTAGTACCTTCGTGGGAGACGTCGTGGCCGCCGAGGCCGGCCGCCGCCGCCTTCGCCGCCGCCTCCGCCGCGTTCGCTTGCGCTTGCTGGGCCGCGGCCTGACGGGTTAGATTCATGGTAAATGTGATAAAAATAATTAAAGGGTAATTGGTAAATGCGGACTTATACCCAAAATAAGGGTTATTGGTTAAAATGTAGTAATACATAAAATTAATAATTGTCTTGTCTATTAGTTGGGCTACTTGATACAGATCTGGTTTAACTATTATGGTGCTTGTGCCTGATTATGATATCTGTAGTAAGTCAAGCGAAAGATAGGTTATTGATCTCTTATAGTCTTCTTAGATAATTCTCGAAAAAAAAATAAAAAACATAACTCAACACCTGATCAATTTAACTTCAAGTAGGTATAACACAAAGTTTTTAGAATTTTGTGTCGTATGCTATCAAATTTATTTATAAATAAAAACGTGTTAAAAAAAGACTACTATTGTAGAATAGAAAACCTACTAGAAAACTGCCTTAAAATACATTCAGCTAATGCCAAATCGCCTACTATTTGACGTTTCATTATAATCAAACAAAGAATTTTGATACCAATGGCTTTATATGCTAAATGTTTAGAGTCTATAGGTCCTGGTTTTCTTACCTGAGCTTTCCTGGCAGCAGCTTGAGTGGCTTCGAAGTCGATCCTGACGCCCTTGAGCTGCTCCTGCAGGGTCTGCAGACGCTGGCGCGCGGCGCCCACCATGGCGGTCTGCGCGCCGAGCTCGCCCGCCGCCTGCGACGCCGCCTCGTTCGCGTTCTCAGATGTGGCCTGTGCTGCGTTGAGGGCTGCTTGGATCACGTTCACCTGGATTTTGAAAATAAATAGTTAAAAATTATTGATTTGAATTTTTTATTTTCGCCTAAATTATTGTCTATTAAGAAAAATACAATTAGTATCTACTTGATAAACACACACAAGATGATATACAATTAAATTTATATTTAATCATAACTATGAGCGGCTTAGTCAAGTAAAAAACAAAATTATTTTTCGAATTTTTCCGTGCGTATATTTTGGTTTTTGGTTAAATGACTGTTTGACATGGAAATGTTTTACAGGATAGAGCCCGAGAATTAAAATAGTATTATATACCAGAGTTATTTTTTTTTAAATCATTTATACGGAATAACTTTAAGTTAAATTAAATACCTTATCTATACTAATATTATAAAGAGGTAAAGTTTGTGAGTTTGTAGGGGGTAATCTCCGGATCTACTAAACCGATTTAGATGAAGTTTGGTAAGAAAATAGTTTGAAACCCTGGGAAGGACACAGGATACTTTTATCCCGGAAATTATCCCTTAATGGTGTGAAAATAGGGATGAAAGTTTGTATAGGGAATCAAGCTAGGAACGAACCCGAGCGAAGCGAGGGTGAGTCGCTAGTTAAATATAAAAATAAACATTCAAAATTTCGCGTTGGTACTCGTACATGCACAATATGAATAAATTGAACTCAATTGTCACTACTTTTTGAAGTCGGTTTAAAATTTAAGATATTAAGCATATATATATATATATATATATATATATATAGTATTTTATTTGCTTTTAATACATTGCTATTGAACTTCATATTTCTTACTTTAAAATGTACAATAAAAACTATTACTAACACTTATATAAGATAATAAAATACAAATAAACTGATAGATACATTACATTTAAACATGCGATAACTACTTTTCATAGAAGTAGAATAAATTCTTGCAAAATGAATTCTTTCCTATATAGAAAGTCTATAAGCGCAATTTGATTTATAAACTTTTTTGTGTTTAAAGTATAATTACATCTTACAGAAACTTTTTGTTAAGTTTGTTTAATCTGTGGCTTTTATTAAAATTTAAAATTGGAAGCAAAAACACTGTGCTATTATAGATTAAATAATAACGTTCTAAAAAGTTTGTATACCAAAAGTTTATAATTTAACGCTTAGTATGTCTTAGAAAGTACTTATACGTTAACCCGTATACCCAGCTACCATCATACAAGATTACATCAAAATCAGTTCAGTGGTTTTCTCGTGATACGTTCCCAGGCAGACAGACAAACAGAAAAAAAATCTAAAAACTATGAATTCGACATCTGTATCGATAATAATAATTATTTCAATAAGATTTTCCTAAAAATATTTAATGTACAGATTCGACTCGGTTAGGATTTTATTAAATGTATAGATATGTATAGATATAACCTTATTTTTATTTAATTAATCAATCAAAAATAGATTCAGATAAATCTATTGAAAAATATAATTAAAAAAGTGTCGGAACATTTCTGTGTCACGGTTATTGGAGCGTGTCGTTACGTCAGTAGGAATCGGTCGAACTCTACTTTTCTGTATGATAGATAATTGATGTGAAGAAATAAAAACGTGACTTCGAAAAACGGTTAATTTTGACGACACATTTGGCTCAGTTTGTAGTGACCCTACTTGCTGCGCCAGCGGTCGCGGGTTCGAGTCCCTCTGGAGGTATTCATTTGTGTGATGAGCACGAATGTTTGTACTCCAGTCATGGATGTTTATATTTATAATATGTATGTATTTAAAGTTATATACAAGTAGTGTATCAACTATCTGGTATCCATAGCACAGGCCTCGTAGCTTACCATGGAACTAGATGGTGCTGTGTGTTGATGTCCCAACATATTATTATTATTTTATTATTATTAATTACTTATAAGTATTCACTGTTTCCTTGACTTTGTTATATTTTTTATCATTTACTACAGCATCGATATCGATTTGATTTTGAAAGTTTTATATGATTTCACCGATTTTTCCAATATTTATCATAAGAAAAGAAGTATATAAGTAAAGAGGCACTCAATTCTTCTCTAATACACCTAAGTGGTGTTAACTATTGGACATTAACTAAATTAGTTTTGTTAATTTAACTTTTTCATTTTATTATTTATATGATTTTTTTTTTAATTTTAAACTTTTAGTAACTAAACTTTTATTTTTAAATAAGTATTACAAAAAAATAAGAATATTCGTTGCAGTAACTCACGTAAACCGTGCATTTGCACGGAAGGCGTAGTTTACGCTTGTTAGAATCATTTATCCTTATTCCGCGTAGAGTGAACTCTACGTTAACCATTATGTATATATTTTTTTTCGTAACCTGATCTCTTGCTACAAAATAAACGATTATTATTATATTGGTCACTATATTTTCAATGTTAGTTTATAATTATACTAAACTAGCAGAACCCGCGGCTTCGGTCGCGCTAAAACTACAAAAAAAAGTCTAGCTTTATGCTATTAATAATAATATATGGAAGTCTGCCCGATTTGTTGATATTTATGATTACTGCTCCGCTCCCTTGGGTAGTAGCATGATGATATATAACCTATGGCCTTCCTCAATAATGCAAAACGAATTTTTCAAATCGGATTAGTGTTCCAGAGATTAACGCGTTCAAACAAACATGCAAACAAACTCTGCCTCTTTATAATATTAGTATAAATGAGAAGGGGTTTCAGACAAAGCATGCACGTAAATCAATTTCCATCGTCGATATTTCACCACTTTTGTGCAAGAATTTCAATATAGTAGTAGTACAATGTCGTAAAATCGGATAGATTTTTTGCATCTTTGATGTTGCGAAATCCAATCAACAGTAAGAAATTGAATCGGTTTTTCAACTCATTACACAGTTATTTTATATCAAAAATACTTTTAACAAATCAGTTAATAGTTAGAATCATATTAGGCGATTTCGTATTTTTAAGTTGTATTCAGCCCTTATTAACGTCCCACTGCTGGACGGGCCTCCCTTCAATACGAGGGCGATCAGGCTATAGTCCACCACGCTGGCCAAGTGCGGGTTGGCGGACTTCACATGTCTTTCGAAAACTTACTAAGTTTTTTCAAACATGCAGGTTTCCTCACGATGTTTTCCTTCACCGTAAGGCAAGTGGTAATCATGTTAGAAATGATTCGCACATGAAAATATCAGAGGTGCGAGGCCCGGGATTTGAACCCGTTTCACTCGGTTTCCCAAGCGAGCACTGCGCTACCATTGCCTTTTTAAGTTATTATTTGCTAATTATTTATGATGCTTATGATTTTTAAAAAAACATAATTATATGTATAACTATTTTCATTTTAACTTAATTCTTAAACGTACATCACAGACAGACAGACATTTTGAGCATAGATTTGTTAAGAAAAATTAGAGCAACACTTACGTAAATTAATCGAAAAGCCTTTCGATTACTATTTCATTTTACGTTTTACGATTTTTTACGCAATTGGGTTTCAGATAGAATTTATTCGTATGCTTCAGTGAAATTGCCAATAATACTTAGCTTTTTCTCCAATTAGTAAGAGATTCAAGATTCAAGATTTCTTTACAATCTATACATATAATAAAATTCTAACTGAGTCGAATCTGTACATTAAATATTTTTTGGAAAATCTTATTGAAATAGATTTTATTATCGATACAGAAGCCAAATCTATAGTTTTTAGAATTTTTGTCTGTCTGTCTGTCTGTCTGTCTGTCTGTCTGTCTGTCTGTTACCGCATCACGGGAAAACCATTGGACAGATTTCGATGAAACTTGGTATGATGATAGATGGTTATCCGGGTCAACATATAGAATACTTTTTATTGCGGAAAAATATCTCATCTCTGAGCTAGACGTTAAAACGTAACTAGGAACGAACCCGAGCGGAGCGAGGGTGAGTTGCTAGTAATCTATATAATTTTAGTTTGAATTCAATTTTGCGTTTGGAATATTTATTTAAATTTTAAGATTTGCAAGAAGAACTTTGCTAAAGTTGATTACAAATACGATAAGTATGAGTATGTACATACCTGGTGCATAGCCTGTTGGGCAGCTTGGGCGGCGGCTTGGGCGGCTCTCTTAGCTTGTTGCAGTTGCATCTCCTCTCCCTGGAGGCCGACTTTCGCGTCACGCACTTGCTGCTCCAACCCTGAGAGGATGACCTGCTTCCCGGCCAGCGCTGCCTGCGCTGTCGCACTCGACTGAGCCGCTGACTGAGCTAAGGTGTTCTTAGCAACGTAAGCCGCTTGGAAACCCGCTGCCTGTTGGTTCCCAAGCGCTGTTTTCGCTTGATTGGCCGAACCAACTGCTATAGTTCTTAAACCACTGCCTCGACTGAAGCCTTTCTTCGCATTGTTTCCTCCAGTGGCGGCAGATTGAACATCCTGGATGTACGCGTCGTAATGGCTGGCAGACTCCTCGGGCTCACTCGCTTGGTTGGGCTTTGAGCTTTCATACTCATAGTCATATTCTGCTCTGGGTTGGGAGTTCTTTTGATTGATCGGTGCTGAGGAGACGAGGGTCAGCATGCCTACAATAATAAAATGATTTGCTAAATTATTTACGTATAGCTAAAGCTACATATATGGGCAAATAGCTAAAATGAACCAGAGTATAACCTGGCCCACTTTAGGTATATGAAAACTTATATATGAAATGAAATAAACTTTATTCAATTAGACATATTACAAGTAGGTACTTTTGAATCGTCAATTTAATGTAAGCGTCAGTGTAGTCTGTCCGTGAGGAAGCTACCACCGGCTCGGAAAGCAGTTCTGCTGAGAAGAGCCGGCGAGATACTCAACAGTTGCTCTTTTAAATATCGAAATTATAATTATTTTATTAACATAACAATATAGATAGCCCGCATATGAGTCAATAATATAGTAATATTGTATCAAATGATAGTCTCTCAAGTCCCAATCGAAAAAACATTATGTATAGCGATCACGCAGCGTGAAATGGTAATCTAATTAGTAATTATAACTAAATATATACTAATATATAAAGGTGTGTTTATACAATATGTACATTGTACACGCACGATCATCTCGAGCAGCGGACCGCGACGTGTCGGCAGTTCGGAAGTAGACTCACACAGTTCCTAACATCTTAGATAACATTTATTTATTGTTTCGGACCATTTCATTCATACGTAATGTGCGTTTTATTGACGTTACGTGTAAGCGTTTGATTTTGGTAATTTAAGTCTATTGGGGGTATTTTGGGGCATAGTCAAGATGTCATTGTCGAGGCCATTACGGAAAAAGAAAAAAAAATACTTAATTCGTGCTTAAAATCTTATTATGTCCAATATAATTTTTTAGAAATCTATTTTTCAGCAATAGTAGTAACTATAACTTTATAGTCATTCCGCGTTCTTCCAACCGTCTAATATCATGATTGTACTATATACATACATACCCTAGTTACGTTTTAACGTTTACTATAGATTACTCAGAGATGACATATTTTCCCGCAGTACAAAGTATTCTATATATCCCATATTATGACCCGGATAACCAGCTTTCATCATAGCAAATTTCATAAAAAGCCCTCCACTGGCTTTTCCGTGATGCGGTCACAGACAGACAGACGCACAAAAATTCTAAAAACTATAGATTCGGCCTCTGTATCGATAATATTGTCCATTTCAATAAGATTTTCCAAAAAACATTTAATGTACAGATTCGGCTTGGTTACAATTTTATTATATGTACCCTTAGAAGAAGATACGTATAACAATTACTTTATTAACATCAATTACGAATCAATAATATTATTATTATTAAGTAACATTATAGTAATATAGTAATAGACTTATTACGAGTATATATTTTTATAAAATATATTATATAGGTCAAGTATCAAGGACAACGGCGGTGGTCTTTACATCAGAAAAATTTTTTTTTTGTGAAAAACACCGAATGTAACGGCTATATATAGCTAAAAAGAAGTAAATAATACACATTTATAACTTCTATTTGAAAAAAAAAACAAAACCACAAAATTATCCAGGTACCTTCTATTTATGGACAAAAGATCTGCTTAAATCACCGAACACCATGACCTTTGACATAGAAGTTCAAAGTAAGCCGCAGTGTGGCTCATATGCATATATCGTTTCAAGGAGAAAGTTATATCACTTTACATGATATACCTTGATATAACTACGAGCTTTTACTCTCCTCGTATTGCTCACTCTTCTACCCTAACCCTAATATTATATTTTATAATAATAAGTTTCGAATTAATAAAAAATAAGGTAAACACATATCTCTCTCCTTTTTGAAAGTTTAAGTCTAACCCACCCTCAACGTTCGGCTTATACCAAAACTCTGGGAAAAAAATTTTGGTTGGATGCTGCGTTTGGACGTTGCTGCGTTAAATGGGAACAAATCAACGAACATCCAGTTGCATTTATAATATTAGTAAAAGTATAAAAATATGCGATAAATAATTCAAAAATTTGTTTAAAATATTTTTAAGTTAATTAATTTAAGGCGATTTAACTTCTTTGGTTAAAATTAAAGTCGACTGTACTTTTGAATCTATACAGATGAATGTAAAATAGAAGTGTCTGTTTGTAATGTCAAAATAACAGCTTTATACTAAATGCATATGGAATTAGACGCGATATTATACACATATCCTCCTATTTGACGTCGATTAAAATATACATTGTAACGATTGTTAAATAATAGAAATTTTCCAAAAAAACACTAACTCGAACGTGTGAATTATTAGAAAAATAAAATTTTATACGTAACTGAAATAGGCTATAAATACATTTGCATTTATAGATGAAGATATTTAAATATATTTTTTTATTTAATTGGTATTAAAATAAAATAAATTTTATTTTAATTTATAATAAATAAATATTAATATTAAATTAATCTTAATATTTGTAACTCACCAACGCATAATAAAACAGTAAAAGCCTTCATTTTTCCAGTCGAACTGAAAACACAACGCACTATTAATTAAAAATATTATTAAAAAAAATATTTAAAATATATTTTATTCACCAAAAATCACTCAATACCTTCCAATACTTTCACGAACTTTAGATTTGATTAGATCGTGGGGTCTAAAGTGCCCCTAGCTCGAGTTGTGAGGCAATGTGCTGAGGGACTGCGGACATTCGTATTTATAGAGAATGTGCTATCGGCCGCAACTGCCAGATATTAGATAATTGTATAGAGCTGATTGTTTCATGAATCACGATATTTTTAAACGTTTTACTTTTAAAACTTTATAAAATAAATGGTAAATGAAGAAAATTGAGTCGGTTATTATGTAACTGAATACAATCGAAGACAGGATGAAGTATAAAAATTGTTAGTAGTAAATTTAGTTGTATGTTATTTTATGGGATAGTTTTTGAAGTAAAACTTCTTTACGCACGCTTGACTTGGGGGGTAAGCTGGTGAATGCGTTACGAAAAAATGTACGTATGTTTGTTGCCATGGTAAACGTTTGTTGTCTGACGAATGATAGGTATATAATATTATTTTCTTTCCTTAAATGATATTCTATAAATATATGATTGTAATATGCCTAATATGCGTTATTTTTAGTATCTCACCTACCCTAATTATTTAAAACATAAATTGAATTTCATAAAGAGTACCGATAACCTACAGAAGTTTTACTTCTTGCGCGTGTACACATTCATACACGCACTCTTTAATTTTTTTTTTAACCTCTATTATACTAAGTTAATGGAATTAAGCAGAATGACTTAATGAGCCAATAGGATATAAAAATACTAATTTATACTTTTTATATATTTATGTGTATAATATAATAACCGATGGTATTAAATATAATACAATCTTAATTACTATTTGTTTTTATCTGTACAATTTCTTAATAAATAAATCATAATAATAAATATGTTGGGACATTAACACACAGCACCATCTAGTTCCAAGGTAAGATACGAGGCTTGTGTTATGGATACCAGATAGTTGATACACTACACATATATAACTTTAAATACATACATATTATAAATATAAACACCCATGACTGGAATACAAACATTTGTGCCCATCGCACAAATGAATGCCCCCAGCGGGACTCGAACCCGCGACCGTCGGCACAGCAAGTAGGGTCACTACAAACTGCGCCAAACGTGTCGTCTTAACTACATGTTGTATCAGCACGTGTAATATATCGAGATCTAAATTTTACAAAAGGGTGCAAATGACGCAAAAATTATATCATAGAAATGATAAAATATAGAATTAGAAAAGACTTTAAATTACTTTGTATTATAACGACTTGATCAAGTTTTTATAACTTTTTTTGTTTTTCTAACTAAGGTTATAGAAAGGTTAATTTGTGTTTTTAAAGGCTTATTTTCGGGGGCAAATCAATTCTGTCACTATTTAATTAAATAATACCAGGGCATCGATCAAAAAAGTATTAAATACACAATCCCATGCAAAAGTTCTCTTAAAACTGTCACCAATTGTATTATATAATTATTCTTGTTGAAACAAATCCACAATAATGTAAATTGAATCTTAAACATAGCGCTTAAAATTATTTTCACAAAAAAAAATTAAATTAAAAGCGCGCTCAAATGTTCAAATGAGCGCTCATTCTGTGAGGACATTTTTTGTCGATGATTGTGTATCTAGTACTTTTTTTATCGATGTAGTAGGACGACCGAGCTTCGCTAGGCGTAAGCGCTAAACAAGCAAGTACCGCAAAAAATTACGAGATGGCGCTATATGACATTGTCAGTATGAGAGCAGATAGAAAAAGACTCTTAATAAATAATTGGTTAGTAATAATTAATTAGTTTAAAAGTATTTAGATAATGTTCTGGTTTTTCATAAACTTCAAAAAAAACCCTATCTAAATACAAAATTTATATATTTATATACAAGAATTGCTCATTTAGTTAGTGCACTAATCCCTTAGTGCATTACTCTTGATGTGGCATCTATTCATTAAAAAAACATAGTAAAAACTAAAAAAAAACGACTTCTAGGCACTTAAAAGTAAAAAAAAATTGAACGGGGGTTTTCATGAAACATCATGGTTTTTCCTGATTTTCTCGAAAACGGTATACTCTATGTTAAAGAAAATTTTGTGGGACCACGTCGGGACCTACCTTATTACAATACCGTTTAAAGTAGCGAAATCGATCAAGCAGTCTTCGAGAAATCGGTGAGCATACATAAAAAAACATACATACAGACGAATCCTACTTTTTCTAAATCAGTTAAAAATATGTTCGGCGCTAAAGGTATCGCATAGCACACACAAAAGAACTATATATCTGCAAGACCTAGTTAGTTTCTCAGAATAAAAAAAATGCTTAAAGAGCTATGTATGAAAATATGAACCACCCTACAAAAGTAGGGTGGTTCATATTTTGAAAAGCGTCTTTTTCGTACATTTAATTTCAGTAGGTACGGTATATTCTGTACATGTAATAAAAAAAAACACAAAAACTGTCCATCTATCTATCACAACCTACCTTTCTAATCTTTAGTTGTACAAAATAAATTGTATCCATGCAAAGTTAGTAAAAATAGTTTTACTTAAATATATATACATATAATAAAACTGTAGAGTTCAAATGTCTGTACATAGAAAAAAAAATGCTTAAAGGTCAAGGGGATGTAAGAAGAGAAATAGAACAAATCCAGATTTATTTCAAATTTTTTGTTTCTCTGTCTGTCTGTTTGTACGGGCTCATCTCCGAAAATGTTGGACCGATTTAAATGAAATTTTGCATGGTCCATAAGGTAGGACATCTTATATCTCCAGTCAACATTTTAAATACTTTTCATCCCGGAAAATTAAAGAGTTCCCGTGGGATAGTTAAAAAACTATAGTAACTTATACAGCTTAGTACACAAAAACTACTAATTGGATTTTAATGAAACTTTATAATAATATAGTTAATACATCAGAATAACAAATAGGCTACTTTTTATCCCGAAAAAATGTACGGTTCCCGTGGGAAAGATTTGTTTTCGTTTACCTAGAGGCGAACCCGAGCGAAGCGAGGGTGAGCCGCTAGTCTAATATATAAAATTCTCGTGTCACAGTTTTCGTTGCCATACTCCTCCGAAACGGCTTGACCGATTTTGATGAAATTTTTTGTGCTTATCCGGTATCTATGAGAATCGGCCAACATCTATTTTTCATCCCCCTAAATGTTAGGGGTAGTCCACCCCTAAATTTTATTTTTTATTTTTTAGACAAAATTTTTAATTTCTATTTTTTTATGATACAACATACAAAAATACATACAATCCTCAATTTTCACCCTTCTACGATCAACCCTTATTTTTTAATAGCCATTTTAGTAATTTAATCATTTTTCCTCTCCGGTCGAAAACTGATCAATCGTCATTTAATGCAAGCTAGGGACGAACCCGAGCGAAGCGAGGGTGAGTCGCTAGTAATCTATAAAAGTATTGTAATTAAACAATTAAAATAAGAAATTTGATAATCTTGAGAGTGCATCATGGAGTTCAATATATATTTTTTATATGTATTGATATAATTTCATTACTTATATTGTGGTAAAATTAAAATAGTTATTATATTGATGCATCATATAGTAGATTCGATTTTTCTAACTATGTTGTGGAAAATCCTTCCTGTTTAATAATTAACATAATCCAACATCGGAAATGTTAAAAGTTATGATCATTTTCACAGACGTTACACAAACAGATGCTACAACATACAATTAATTCACATAATACCTAGAATGTTTTAGTAAAACGTGTATTTTATTAGCTTCACTGGTCTATTGGTTAACATGTAGGTGTGTCTGTAGATGATGATGGTCCGGATTCGTATCCGGTTTGGTTAAAAATAGTTATTGAACTTTTCTGTCAAATTCTCAATAGCCAGAAGTCGAGTTGAGAGCTTTATTTTTAACATTTTTAAATGACTTCGAAAATGAGGGAGGTCAAATTATATGTCATTTTCAAGTTATTTTTAAGGTTTTTAATTATTATGAATTCGATGTTCTATTTCAGTTACCTAAAAATAATTATATTGCTAATTATAATGCTATTTATATGATATGTAATTCTGAAAATCAGATTTTCATGTAATTGCAAAATGCATATCAAAAATTAAGCAAGTAAGATTCAGATTTGCGCATCAAGGACTTTTTTTTATATAAATACGTTGTTCTTAGTTAAAAAAGCTTCAAAATCAATCCCTATGGGGAAAAAATCGCATTTTGATTAGAATTGGCTAATATACTCTAAGACAGTAATAAGCATATTTTTCTTATTTGGAATAATCTTAAATACTGAATTTTAGACTTCAATATAGATTAGTAAGTAGCTGTTACGTAACATTTTGCATTGTCTAAATAAAATGAAAACTTAAAAGTCAATGTAAAAATTGGGCAAGAAAATTGTAGATAAAAATAAAAACCCGACTGCGTAAAAAACGAACTAAAAAGAGAACAAGTTGATGAAGAGATAGAGTATTATGCAGTCGGAGACGTACATACACATAACAAGACTCGCAGCTAGTATGAAACATGTACATTATATGTCTCCGTATGTATATTTTTATAATCGCCTCCTAAAAACCTATATTTTGGTGCTACACACGATTGATTCGAAAGAAAAAACATTTTTCAAGTCACAAATTGACGCCTAAGATCCGCCATTTTGATTTTAAATGATATTTATATAATCTACGACACTCGCGTTATAAACACGTATCATATAATGTATGAATCATCAATATCGGTTAAGCCGTTTAGTAAATACGTGAGAACATAGAGTCGGACATACATACATACAGGTTAAACACATAACCCGCAGTCGGGTAAAAAATGTATTGCACGTTTTGATATTTCAGCTATAACTTGGCAAGCAAATTAAATGTTTCTATAATCTAAATTAAATCTAATTAATTCGTTTGTTCTTTCATGCCGAAATGGACTGACAGTTGATGTGTTTTTTTATGGAGATAGTTGGTGAGACGGAAAGTGACATAGACTACTTTTTGCCGCGGAAATTAATCTAGATGCTACCTAAAAAAACTGTCTTTCTGATAATACTTTCTTAGATTTACGCGAATATTTGACATTTAAATAAAACTATCTTTTCGGATTTTTTCGCGGATAAGATAGTTTTATTTAAATGTCTTTCTGATATCAAAATAACCAAATATTGAGCTTTAACTTTATATTATATTATGACGACACGTTTGGCTCAGTTTGTAGTGACCCTACTTGCTGTGCCAGCGGTCGCGGGTTTCGAATCCCGCTGGGGGCGTTCATTTGTGTGATGAGCACGAATTTTTGTACTCCAGTCATGAGTGTTTATATTTATAATATGTATGTATTTAAGTTTTAAAGTTATATATGTGTAGTGTATCAACTATCTGGTATCCATAACACAAGCCTTGTAGCTTACCATGGAACTAGATGGCGTTGTGTGTTAATGTCCCAATATATTTATTTATTTATTATAGGTACTTGAGCTTACAAGCCTTCAGACTTTCTTTGCATCTATGAAATAACGGAATCTCTATGAAATAACGGAACTAATTTTAGCTAAACTTATACTGTAAAAATGACGTTTGACTTCTTTTAATCCCGGATATAGAAAATGTTTCCAACTGGAAAGCAAATATTTTTTTATGAATTTTGGCATAATGCAGTGAGTGTCAGAGTGAAAGGTACAGTGGTTTGAACCCTTCGAAGGTCGCAAGTTCGATTTCGTTTCAAAAACAGTAACTTCTACATTATTTAAGGTTTAATTATTATTTAAATACGCCATGACCATCAAATAAGTAAACGAGCTGCCATTCTCCGAGAAAAATCAATAAATCCCGATAAAAACTTGTAGCAAAATCGTACTTTTTCCTAGACTTAAAATACAATAGAAATATTTTACACAATTATTGTGAAAACTAGGAAGCGTTGTTATAAAATGATTTGAAAGTATTATAATATTATTGAATCGTGCAGACGAAATAGACGTCCATGACCAAGAAAGAAAAAGCATGAAAAGGATGATCATGCTCTATGAAAATTCTATTGAGATCATAATAATAAGTAATAACTGTGAAAGTTTAAAATGTTGCCATTATGTCGGCATGGTAAAAAAAAAGATTATTAATACACTTACAACACAATACTTTTTTAATTTTGTTATTTATAGCTAATATTAAGTTTTACTTGAGATTACTTTATAAAAAGTTTCATACATGCAGAATAATATATGTATACTAGCGACTCAACCTCGCTCCGCTCGGGTTCGGCCCTACTTACGTTTTAACGTTTAGTATAGATTTCTCAGAGATGAGATATTTTCCCGCAGTAAAATGTATCCTATATGTTGACTCGGATAACCAGCTATCATCATACCAAATTTCATTAAAATCCCTTAAGTGGGTTTTCCGTGATGCGGTAACAGACAAACAGACAAAAATTCTAAAAACTATAGATATGGCCTGAGTATCGATAATAATGAATATTTCAATAAGATTTTTAAAGAAATATTTCATGTACAGATTCGACTCAGAATATTATTATATGTATAATTTTATTTAAATGTGTTAGAATTTGACACATGAAAAACAGTACATTAAAATGGCATTTAATCAAATAAAAAAAATAGCGCAACTAGCTCAATTAAATTAAAAAATAATAGAAATATGCTCGTACATAATATAATAAAGATTATTTAAAAATGATTCCTATTGCATTCATAAGTTAGCAAATTATGTATTTGTGGAAAGTGTTCGCTTTGACCTGACCATGGCCCTTATAATTTTTTTATTGACAAAAAAATGCTCTGATTTATACCTATATCTTGTAGAGGCGTAGACATTAGAAGACAGATGGTATATAAAATGTTTTCCAACATTTTAACATGAAGTTTAAATTATTATTATTATTCGAATTACATCATATAGAAACCTGCATGTCTGAAAGAACCTAGCAAGTTTTCGAAAGACATGTGAAGCCCGCCAACCCGTACTTGGCCAGCGTGGTGGACTATGACCTGATTCCCCTTGTATCGAAGGAAGGCCCGTGGCCATCAGTGGGACGTTAAAAAGAGCTGAATACATACATACATCATATAGGTATGAAAACTGGAATAAAAAGGATACCTACATAATATGTATGTATACTATTATAGTGAATTGTATAAATTCACTTAATTTTTCCTCTTCCCAAGTAAAGAGAATATTGAGATGACCTATTATTTTCAAACACCAAAAAAATTTTAATGGATATCTAATTTAAACCCTAAATCCACTTCACTTATTTGTGACAAAAAGTAAAGAAAAAATTCAGTATTTATTTTTATTTCCTAACTAGTAACTCTCCCTCGCTCCGTTCTGGTTCGTCCCTATAGACGTTTTAACGGTTAGTATAGACTTTTCGGCTCTGAGATATTTTCCCGCAGTAAAAAGTATCTTATATGTTGACCCGGATATCACCATACCAAATTTCACCAAAATCTGTCCAGTGGTTTTCACGTGATGCGTTCCCAGGCGGACAAAGAGACAAAAATTCTAAAAATTATAGATTCAATAAGATTTTCCAAAAAATATTTAATGTACAGATTCGGCTCAGTTACAATTTTATTATATGTTTTGTACATATAGATAGACTATCTGACCTGACAGACGCTTTCCTGTCTCAATTTCAATAAATCTATTTATGATGTTTGTGGTCAAACACAAACTGTATTAAAAAAGGCACTCTCGTTTTCTCCCAAATTTCCAAATATTTTGCCTTAAAAAATCTCCTAAAAATTCGGACAAATATAATATATAAAAAAAAAATAGACAAATCTGTCCAGTAGTCCTTACACGATGCGCTTACCAACAAACAGAATTTCATTTTTATTATATATTTAGATATAGGGAGAATATAATGATTTCTGATACTGTCAGTTTGTAGTCCGCAGTCGCGAACGTCACGGCCGAGAAAAGAAATTAGATTGCAATTTATTTAATCACGTGCTAAATTGGGCAACTAGCGGCGCACTTTATGAAACTGATGTTCCGTAAGTGCGGTTACCGGTTCGATTCCTGGTTCTTTTATTTATTTTATAACTACATTTTGTGTATTAATTATGTTAAATTTATTAAATTTAATGTTGTATGGATGATTATAACATAAATTTCTTAGATGGTTGAGTCTTTTTTTAATAAAAAAAATACTAATCATTTATTGCAATCATCTTAATAATGATTTTTTTCATAACTTATATTATTATATTTACTGTAATAAACGGTTGAATGTTTGTCCCAGGCTAGTTTTCTAAAAGAAACACGCATTGCATTGGAATGAGTAGGTATAACTAAGTACCTTTTCTTTATTTATAATTTACCTATTTATTTCCTTTTATAATCTACCGTAAAATTAATGGAGTGGCATAAAACCTAAATAAAAAATAAAGAACATGGTACAAGACCTAGATGTAATCAACGGTAATTGTCAAGTCTCTCCGTTCTGGTGACTAAACAAGAGTTTATTTATTTATATATTAGGCTTCCTATTGATTGGATAATCATTTTGTAATTGGGAACAAAAGAAATTAGCAAAAGTGCACAAATTATGTATTATTGCGCGCGCGCGCACATACACGCGCACGCGCACGCACAAGCACGCGCACGCACGCATACGTACGCACACGCACACACACTTTAAAATAAGATAAAGAATAGTTTCCACTTTTCAAAATATTCACGTATTGGACCTGTTACTATATAGTTTAACTGCTATTTATAAGAACCGACTTTAAACTTTACTTAAGTTAAGTATCTACCTACTTTATTAAAAATCCTTACAACTGATAGCAAAAAACTTTGTAGCCATAAAAATAAAAGCCGCTATTGTATATTATGTCATCTCATATTTTGTCATCTATATATACATAAAATGCTTTGTCCTGACTGACTGACTGATCGATCAACGCACAGCCTAAACCGCTGGTCGTAGAAACGTGAAATTCGAAAGTCATATTCCTTATACAATGTAGGCATCCGCTAAGAAAGGATTTTTCAAAATTCATCCCCTAAGGGGGTAAAATAGGGGATACAAGATTGTATGAAACTCTGTCATTCTTAATGCGAAATGCACGGAAATTTGTATTTAGCGTTAAGGTAAAAAATAAGAAATATATGTATTAGATTTTTTCGAAATTCATCACTTAAAAGGGTAAAAGGGGGTGATAAAGTTTATATGGGCAAACAATTATTTATGATCAGAATTACTTGAAACTTGATATTAATGCTCTCCAATACAATTAAATACATACGTATTCCAGCATTTTTTGAAATTCATCGCATAAGGCTGTCAAATAGGGGATGAAAGTTTGTATGAAACTCTGTAATTGATGCACGGAAAATGGTATTTACTTTTAAAATGACAACTAAAACAATACAAATATCATTTTTTTTCGAAATTCATCCCTTAAAAGGGTAAAAGGGGGTTGTGCTGTTTATATCAGGAAAAAAATGTTTATGATCAGAATTACTTGAAACTTTGTATTAATGCTCTTCAATACAAGTAAACAAACATGCATTGTAGATTTTTTTTAATTCAGCCCCTAAGTGGGTAAAAGTGGGCGGTGAAGTTTGAGTTGTTGAAATAGAGTGACATTGCTCAAGTTCTCTGTAAGTGCATACTTAATGTGTGGGGTATAAAGAAGAAAACGGAAATTATTCCAAATCCAAAGGAAAATTATGTATAACTTTTCGGCTGGCCACAGCAGCGACAATTTTAACAGACCTAGAGCGCTAGAGAGAGAACTTAGTTAGAGAGTATCCTGCTATCTATATCCTCCTTCTGAAGGTTGGGACATCTGCAATAAAAAAGTCGCCTACGCTATGTAACGGGATTAGACTGTGAGTAATTGATTAAACATTATAGTGGCCACTGTGTTTGCTGGATGTGGGGGGAATCAGAATTCATCTCTCGAATACCACTGATAACTTCTCACTACGCCTTTGATTTTAATTTATTGTAGTTTCTTCTTAAAGTTTGCTTTGCAATGACCTATTATATAAAAAGGTTATTTATATAAAAAGTTTGATCGCGGGCGAAGCCGCGGGTTCTGCTAGTCATTAATAAAGACATCAATATTTTTCCTTTGAACTGAAAACGAAACACTTTTATACTTTCATCTATACTTAATATTATAAAGCTGAAGAGTTTGTTTGATTGTTTGTTTGTTTGTTTGGTTGAACGCGCTAATCTCAGGAACTACTAATCCGATTTGAAAAATGTACGGTTCCCGTGGGATAGATTTGTATTTTGTCTAGGGACGAACCCGAAGCGAAGCGAGGGTGAGTCGCTAGTTTAATAATAAAAAATAAATAAAATAAAACTAGTTTTAAAAAAAATAGTTTTATTTCTTAATCATCTTTACAATAATTATGTTCGAGTCTTCCCAGTTAGTAATCCGAATCATCATTTAAAGTTTTTGTGAAGTATTTAATCGAAAAAAAAACGTGTGTGTGTACTTATGTACGCACGTAAGAAATTATACTTCTTTGGCGTAACAGGACCAAAATAGCTAAAGATTTCATCCCGTATGGCGTATGTCACAACTCTCTGTTTGTAAAAGGAATGCAGCTAACTTCATCATGTCGCTTTTTGGCTGTCGGTGTGCGCGCGCATCGTAAAAATTTAATTTCATAATTTTTCCAAACGTGCCAAAAGAAGTATAACTTCAAAAAAAAAAATAAGATGTGCAGATCTAGAGCTTTGAGCAACCATATCTCCATATATTTTGAAGCACGCAAGAATTTTTAGAGTCTATATCTAAATATTTAAATAAAAGAAGACTCTTTTTCTATTTTAAAATCTTAGTGATCTGACAACAATATTCACTTTTAACATGCATAACTCTTATCTAATTATATTATTAAGCGATAAATATTCACGCTGGTTTTCAGTTTATGTAGAAAAGTATTCACGCTGACGCTGGAGACAAGATTGTGTATGAATAGGCTTAATGTAAACTTATATTACAGGGGCGGCCAACTTGCGGCACGCGAGCCACATGCAGCTCTTTGAAGGATTAAATACGTATTTAATTGCGCGAAAAATTTCAAATTTTGAAAACTGCCTCGAATTATCAAGGAGTTTGGCCACCCCTGTTATATTACATTTCAAAATGACTACCTCATATTGATCACATATTGCAATTTTTACCCGCTAAAGTCCTGACGGTCTAGCGACTTGCTAACTTCAAGCCATTTAAAGCTAATCAACAGCCAGTTTTTTCCGAATTCAAATAAAATGCTTTTGATTCTGGACTTTTTTCGTTCAAATTTTTATCGAAATAATAAATAGCCTATAGAACTCGTAATATACGAATACCTTTCTATAAGTGAAATAATTTCAGAAACGGATCAGTACTTTTAAAGGTAATCTCTGAAATTACTGAACTGAATATTCAAACTTATAAACCTTAGTTCTTTAATAATAATAATTCATATAAATAATTATTATAATTTATTGAACAATAAAACACATAAAACAGTAAACAATATTACATACAAAAACAAATATACATATATTATTATGCAGAATAATCTTAGCTCAGTTTAAATTAGGCTGTGTCGACTCAAAAGATATGGTAGCCTCTGTTGCCGTACTATGAGATTTGACCATATTTATAACGTTAGTGTGGATAGTTTCGAATTTACCGCCAATATCTCCGTCCGTACTGATGTTTACCGCGACTCATGAAGATAACTTTATGTGAAGTAAAAT
This sequence comes from Fabriciana adippe, assembly GCA_905404265.1. Taxonomy (NCBI): domain Eukaryota; kingdom Metazoa; phylum Arthropoda; class Insecta; order Lepidoptera; family Nymphalidae; genus Fabriciana; species Fabriciana adippe. The sequence goes on from FR990004.1 coordinate 12,907,157, forward strand.
CCTAAACAGCAAGCTTTGAGTTTGTTATTATTGATAAAGAGGGGAAAAAAGTTATTATTTGTCTAAACAAAGAATAACTTATTTTTTCCCATTATCCAAATAATAACTTATTCCAGATTATGTAACTAATCACATAATCAAATACAATTTAGGTTACCTGATTCATCTGAAGTGGTTCCTAAATTGTCGCAATTCTCCTTTAGCGTCTGAAACGCGCTTTCAGCCTCTTCTATTAATTCGGCTTGTCGACGTTTTAAAAGAAGGGTTCGAGTAATAGGAGAAAATGGTAGTGTTCTTTTACGATCTGAATGACAGTCAAATCTTGAAGGCAGGCATCCTGGTTTCATTAGTACTCTCTTAACGGAACCCATAATTTTGTACTTTGTATAATTTAGCATATCGTACGGCAACTGCAGTAAAAATATAATATTTTTATAGCAACTATTAAGTATTAAATTAATCTAAATAGTCTAGTCGAGAAATTTAATATCTGCGAAAAATAGTTAGAAATATAAAATCAGAAAATTATGGGCGATGGCACGTTTTTTTTTCATTTTTTTTTTGTTTCTGACAATAGCGAATATGCGTGTGATTTAAATAAAGTTTTTTTTTTTTTGTAATCTTTATTGCTTTTGTATTGAGCCTATATCAATATTTTTTAATGTAATTTCTTTTTGATTAAGAAAATGATTATTAAAAAGTGCAAATATAGGAGGGAAATTCAAAATAGGTAATTAAAATTGGTCAGACTGAATATGACGTCAAAGTATTATAATAACAGACCGATAAGTGATTTTGTTGCTACACACTAAAGTCGTAATTTTTCTATGTATGATACTAATTTTTTTTTTTATATTAAATTTTATTTTTTGGAGCTGGATTTTTTTACAATTATATAACGATGTTAGCTGTTATATAAAAAAAATCACGCATATTCCCTATTGCAATTTTTACTTGCAGAAAAAAAAAACGTCTTTCTCAGAATTTTATTCCGCGTCTAATGAGCCATCGCCCATAATTTTCGGACTTTTCTAACTATTTTTCGTAGATATTGAACTTCTCGACTATTAAATATTGTAAGTAAAACGAAATTTTCAAGTTTTTATGTGAATACGCAATTAAATACTTGTTCACATACATCGAAGTGGTTCTCATAAAAATATGACGAAATTTTACTTGATAATTGTGCAGCATCTTCTCTTATTTCTAATTTCAACAATTTTTACCGTATTGCTAGTTTAAAAGTCACTGATATAAACACTTCGTACAGTGCAGTTTTAGATATATTTGTACAACGATACACCATACTGCATACACCAATAAATACCCTTTTCTATTAATTTGTAATACAAAAATACTTTTTTTCATTGGCTTAGAGTACGAAAATACTAAATTTACTGTTTCAGTGTTTATGACATCACACAAAGTTGACGTCACGTCTTAACGTCATTGGGCGATGCGTATTTGGCAGTTAATTCAAAACCACTGTAAATAATTTGGATTTTATTCTCTTATAACGTATAAATTGGACATTTATTTTCATTCATAAATTTCAACTAAAGTTATTTTAATGTTCCTTTCCAGTCTAAAGAAACTGTTGCACAATAACGAAAAAAAAATCTACGATGCCGTCATATGGTGTAAACAACATGTCTGTTATTGACGTTACTTACTTTGTGCCATGATATCAGTATCTTGTTCCGAATTGCGATATTATCTACTTTTTAATGTTCCCGTAACCAGTGGTACTGTTATTTTTTACATTCATAATTAGGTCTTTGTGTATCTACCTGATCATAAGTAAGTTTGTAAAATCAGATAGCGGAAAAATATAATATATTGGTGAGTTATAATAATGTCTACTCACATTAAAATGATCTTCACAAAAAAATACAGTTGAATCGTCTCGTATACTGTCAGGATTTCTACGAGCGAGTTTTAACCAAATTTTGCGCATTTTGGGCTTTTTCGGCACACTTACAAATACTTTCTTTGGTGTTTTGATTGTAGTGTTTGTGCATCCTGGCACAAGACACCATTTGTACATTTTCTTTCTTGGGTAGTAATACTAAATAATAACAAAAATAAACATTAACTTAACTTGTGTGACACTTCATTGTTTATAATTCAATATGACGTCACTGACAGTGCTGCCATACAGCAAACAAACAACGTCCGAATAACTTTAAAACAACGAAACGTGCAAATGCAAATAAAAATATATAAATATTGCTTAACACTAATTACCAATCGTTTAAAAATATCATTGATATACACATAAATATATTCGTTTTCTTAAATATATCTATGTAATTTATAAAAAAAAATGAATGGGTGTATTTCCATAACTTATTAATAAGATAGGATTAATTAAGTAAGCTGTTAGGTATTTGAATATATCATATCGAAGAAAATCCAAACAAATTTCATATGCGTACGAACAAATTCGTACATGGAGGCAGCGTTGACTCACTGACGTCTGGTTGCGTAAAATAGCATGTTGGTACCCTTTTTACATTATACTTTTTTAATGTTACTTTCTGAAGCTTAATACTTATTTTTACGGTCTCAATTACTACTACTATATGATTTAAGATAGTTTTCTGAAATCAGTTAAATAGTTTAAATATTTTAAATTTATTAGATTATCGCTAATCAGTCCGTTGAGAATCGTGGGCACGCCGGCGTGTCAGTTAACAATTAATTTCTTAGAAATTATCCAGGAGGTGATAATTCTTAACCATTAGTACAGTAAACAGTAGGTAATTAGAAAAATATTTTCTCATCCAAAAGAAAACTAAACTAATTCAATTCAATGGGGAAGATTTTTCGAAAGAAGGGTGCTACATGTATGTATGGCCTATTGACATTCAGTCTGAGATTAAACAATTTATTGTGATATGATGTATCTCTTTTATACTTAGGTTTATGCTTCTATTGCAATGCAATGCACTGTATTGTACCTGGAATCGAGAAGGAGAGGTGCATCCTACGGTGGTTCTGGCTGACAGATCAGCACACAGCGTAAGCCGTTGGTCGTAGAAACGTGAAATTTGGAGAACGTATTCTTATACGATGTAGGTAGGCATCCGATAAGAAAAGATTTTTCGAAATTCATCTCCTAAGTGGGTAAGATATTAAAGATTGTGTGAAATTCTGTCATTCTTAATGTGAAATACACGGAAAGTGGTGTTTAGCTTTAAGTAACAAAATAAGAATTATATTTACTTGATTTTTTGCACGCCTATAAGCCACAGAACAAAGAACTAGAACTACTTGATTTTTTTTAATTCATCCCTTAAAGAGGTAAACGGGGGTAATAAGTTTATATGGCCTATGGGCAAAGAATTATTTGTGATCAGAATTACTTGAAACTTGGAATTAATGCTCTTTAATATTGAATAAATACGTGTTTTTGGATTTTCCGAAATTCAATACCATAAGGAGGTAAAATTTAAAATCACTTTATTTAAAATGATGTCCATATAGCCATATTAAATATGAAGATTGTGATTTCGCCAATTTTGGTCATCTTATTACTTTAGCCAATGATGTTATACAGGCTCATTGGCTTTAGCCCACAATTTCTTCAGTTTTTGTCTTTTGGGAACTAATGATATCCATTTTCTATGCATCCTGGCACTGCACAGTTTATTTTAATTAAAATTTAAAAAAAAAAAAAAATATACTGAGGATTATAGTGATCGCGGCATCTGGCGGGAGAAAAAGGCCTAATTCTTCCCCATTCTTTAGTTTCGTGGCATCTTGGAGTGCCATTTGGGCGCAATTTATTGAATATAGAAAACACGTTATTTATTATAGAATGACCGGTAAAAAAAGAAAACTAATTTCTTTATTTATCTATAAAAATAAAAATGACACTTTTTGTCATCTGTCATTTGTAATTCAGGATTTCTGATTGTGTGTCGTTTCCATGTGATTTTATTTAGAAAATAAATAATTCAGAATGACTATAGTTCAGAAAAAGAAACGTGTGTCTAAAAAAAACAAAGCAGCATGGCGCAAGCACTGTGATATTGCTGATGTGGAAGAATACCTCGAAGATCAGCGATTAGAGGAAAGGCTAGGGTAAGGTTATGTTATAAAAATTGTTATAATTTAGATTTTTATCAATTCAATACTTTGTAGTAATTCGTAAATTGTTTGTCAACTATTTAATGATTGTTAGCTAATATTTCAATATTCCAAAAATATGTTACATAATATAAGACATATACAATATACAACATTCTCTGTGAGATGTTTTAAAAAAATTGGTATTCTTACGGTTGCGTCACAATATTATACACTGTGTAATATATTACTTGTTCACGATAATTTAAATTATTATTAAAAAAAACAGTGATAACATACACACAATAAATACCAGCAATAAACTTGTTACACCCAGATTTCAAAAGGTTAATTTATCCTTCATATAATAAGATTCCACAAATGTCCTAGATTTAACTTCAAAAATTTAAAGATATAATTAAAAATATTCTACTGAGCAAAGCGTATTATACTGTTCAAGAGTTTCTTGTTGATGACAAATTTGTGGAATTAAGAAATATTGACTCATGCAGGCTATCTATATTGTTATGTTAATAAAGTAAGTGTAATTTTGATACTGAAAAGAGCAACTGTTGTGTTTTTTGTGGGCTCTTCTCAGCAGAACTGCTTTCCGAGCCGGTGGTAACTTTCTCATGGACTGACTACACTGAATAAAAAAAAAAACACTTAAATTGACAATTCAAAAATGCTTGTAATAAGTCTAATTAAATAAAGTTTATTTCATTTCATATATACCTTTCATAATAATTTTTAATTGTTATACAATAAATTAATTATTATAATATTATAATCTCAAATGATAATATCACGTTTACTTATTCATTTCAGAAAATTTGACTCAAAACCAGATTCAGAGCTCTTCGTATTAGACACACGTGGTAATGATACACCGGAAGAAAAACCTGATATAAAGCCAGATGTAAAACTTTTGTCAGCTAAACTTAGAAAAAGAGCAAAATTATCAGAGACACCTAAATGCTTTGAAGTACTATTACCAACTTCCAAGGTATGGAATACAAAAAAAAATAGCTTTATAATGTTACACTGTAAAAATAACATTAAATTTTTGACAATACTATATTATAATAAATATCATTAAAAAAATATATATTTTACAGGTACAAGATCCAAATGCCAAAAGAAATCATGTGAAACCTGTTGGTTCAAAACCTACAGACTTGTCTAAACTTACAAAACAGCGGCAACTTGTCAAAGGTGTTTTAGAAAGGAAAATAGAACATACAAAGAAGAATAAGAGGCTTGTTGCGGCAAAAAGGAAAAAGTCTAAGACAATAAGGCAGACCTTTGATAAGAATATTTGGGGAGAGGAAGGTATTACTATTATTTTTTTAAATGCAAAATAAAATTGCTTAAAAATATTTCATTTCAAACTTTCTTTGATTTATGCAAATATTTGACATTTTAAACAAAACTATCTGTTCAGAGGTTTTTGCAGATTTATTTTGACTTTTGATTCCTGATGTTTTGAATGCTTTACAACAATCATGGTAACGGGAGAGACTAAGGTTTTAGATGTCTCAAAGGCATTATATAGTCATCACAGACAGCCTACCCACAAAATAACAAAATTAATTTAAAAAATAATGTGAAATATGTAATGAATTAAATAGCTATAAAAGTTAGTAAGCTTAAAAAGGACCACATTAATCTCAGTAGAGTAAGACTAAGGATTCCACTCTTCGTAGCCTTAGGGACGTTAGACACTAGTAATTATATAATAAAAATATATAATTCTTCTTAATTTCAGTACTTGAAGCTAAAGGTATACCGGAGACACTTTGTGATGAATTCATATCACCAGAAGCCCAGTTGCATAATGTACCAACCACTAAAAGATTAAGACCCAAGCCGCCACCACCGAAAACTGTAGTAACAAGAAAAGCTGTGGAACTGCCGCATCCCGGTATCAGTTATAATCCATCATTCCAGGTACATATTTATTCAATCTTGTACTACATTAAATCAGCTTCTGCTAGTGTCACAAATGTGATTCTGTTGAGGATTTAGTAAAACGAAATGTACAATTTAACCTGACGAGATAATATATTTTTGATTTGAAACTGCTGGCCTGATTTTAATGAAATGTTTAGGCAATCTTCAGATTAGCCCAGCGAGTCATCCAGCTAGCACAGAATTTGGTAGCGATGGGAAGTTTGAACATGGGCGAAGCCGCGGGTAGTGCTAGTATATCATAAATATTTATTTATTGTTTATAGGAGCATCAACAGCTACTACAAGAAGTAGTACAGCATGAAGAGAAAATGATGAAGCGTGAGGCGCACTTGCAGAGAGTCACTACTGGCATGTTTAAAAAAGTCACTCCACAAGAGAAAGAAGTGAGTATTTATAAATTTTATATTGTATTTTTATTTATAATATTAGAAGTATTTTATGCTTTATGATTTTTTTTTAAATTGGTAATATTTTAGCATATGGCTAATGCAAAATGTTTTTTTAAACAATTAAAAAAATAATGATCCATGTAGAACAAAATAAAACTCGCACATAAAATTAGTATATAAGTATACATATTTTATCGATTAAATATGTCATTTTAGAACCAATGGCGTGAAGAGATGAGTGCAGGCTTGCCTCAACCACACAACCCAGCAACCGATCCTGATGCAGAGGAACCTTCGGACAATGAGTACAGAGCAATCAACCCTCCAGTCCAGAACAAGAAGAAGGACCATAAAGCTCGCAGAAAGCAAAGAGAGCAAATTTTAGAGAAGGAGCGGTTGAAGCGGGCTAAGATTGATAAGAAGAAGATCACTGATATTTACAGGTTAATTTTGTTAATTTATACTAATATTATAAAGAGGTAAAGTTTGTGAGTTTGTGAGGTTGTAGGGAGTAATCTCTGGATTTACTGAACCGATTTAGATGAAATTTGGCAAGAAGATAATTTGAGACCTTGAGAAGGACAGAATACTTTTTATCCTGGATATCATCCTTCAAGCGGGTGGAAATGGGAATGAAAGTTTGTATGGGGAATCAAGGGACGAACACGAGCGAAGTGAGGGTGAGTTGCTAGTGTATTATATAATTTATTCAATAGCACTGAATTTAAAAATACAATAATATATAGTCAATTGTTTATGTATGTATGTCTCTTTATTTTCTAGGATATATGTAAAATTAGCTCAAAACGGGAGAGGCGGGGGGTATGGGGAGTTTAGTATAATCTCACTAATTATCACTTAATCTCACCAGAGGGGTGGGGGGAGGGGGTCTAAATTAAATTGAAAACAAATACCTTACATAATTAATGAATGCCTCCTATTGTAATTATGTATGATAGCATTATAGCCTTAATATTATAAATTCAATATATTTAAACATATCCTCAGGCTTCGCAAGATCCAAGCGTCCCTAACAAAGAAGGAGTCTCGTAACGCAGAGCTGCGGACAAAGAGAATGACCAAGCGCAGTGAGATGGAGGAGAAAGCTCTCCCCGCATTGAATGCAAACAAGCCACCAGTCAAGGAGCCCGAGTTTGTTGACCCCAAACAGTTGACCGGGGACTTGAGGAGTTTAGCGGCTAATGGTGAATGTTTATACATATATCTAGTAAAACTAATACTGAATGACTCACTGACAGTGTACAGTTTTAGTGGCTCAAACTAAAAGCATATTTTGTACAAGAGTTCCTTATATAACAAAATAATTCAAAGTAAAATTTCATTTGTCCCTTTATTTGTATACAATTACTCATTCCATATCTATAGTAATATTACAAAGCTGAAGAGTTTGTTTGTTTGTTTGAATGCGCTAATCTCAGGAACTACTAATCCGATTAGAAAAATTATTTTTGCATTAAATAGTCTATTGACTGAGGAAGGCTATAAAGCTTCCTCATTTAACGGACTATCTGAGATGACTATCTAACGTTCTAAACTAAACTAAACCCTAATTCTTTTTCTAAAATAAAAGTAACCTTAGTTACTCTTTATAATATTAGCTATCTGCCAGTGAAAGTCCCGTTAAAATTGTCCAGCCGTGTCGGAGATTAGCCGGTACAAACAGATAGATACAGATAAAAATTTTAAAAATTGTGTTTTTCTTATAAGTACCATATATAATTTCATATGCATTCAGTATAAAGCTGTTATTTTGACATTACAAACAGACACTTCAATTTTATTTATCTGTATTTTAGTCCCCACATTACCAAATTACAAAAAGCTATTATAGGATATTCCTGAATGAAGAGTATTAATTAGTAATTAATGATTTTAATGTAAAAAAGAGTTATGAATATTTTTTTATTATATTACTAATTTACACTTCTCTATGTAGCCAATCTTCTCCGAGACCGCTACGAGTCCCTCCAGCGCCGAGGAGCGCTCGCAGCCTCCAAGATCATGATGAAGAAGAAAAGGAAGCTGAAGAGCTACTTCAAGGCCGGCCACAAGGTCACCGATCAGGACGTGCAGAAGTTCATGAAGAGATCCTCAGTTCAAAAGGTCAAGGTTAAGGCTTAAAGGTGAATGGAATCTTGAAATAAAATAAATGTATAAATAAATGCTTGTTTTTTTTCGCAAATTTCATTTTTTAACTGACTTTATAAAAGGCGAAGGAAAGCAGATTGTGAAGCAGTGAATGTTTTTAATTTTTAATATTTTCGCCAGCATTGTAAACAAATCGACTTTGGAAATTCTCTTTTTTAGGTTTTTCACTTCTTACGTTTCATTCATTTTGATCTAAAATCTTGTGTTAAGTAGCATATTTTTAATTTATTTCAATTAAGTCTAATAAAGAAAATCAGGTTTAAATATTAATTAAAAAAACTCTAAAAGGCACATTTTTAACCAACTAATGTATGGGACTCATCAAAAAGAATCAAATTTAACTGTCAAGTATATTTAAATTTTTAGGACTTATAACTTGGTCAGTTTGTTTTAAGTCAAAAGAAAATTTGCTATAGTTATTATTATAAAAGTCTCACAGTAAGAAGTATCCTATATGTTGATCCGGATAATTTGCTATCATTATATCTAATTTCATTGAAATCTGTCTAGTGGTTTACTCGTGATGCGTTCCCAGACAGACGGACTAAAATTCTAAAACCTATAGATTCAGCCTTTGTATTGATAATAATGACTATTTCAATAAAGTCTTCCAAAAAATATTTAATGTACAGATTCGACTTAGAATTTTATTATATGCATAGATATAGATAAAAAGTGTGTCTGATTTAAATCACAGAAATGTTATAAAATAATATAAAAATTGAGAATTTTATGAAAAAATTTATTATATAAAAAATAATCTTAAATTACATCTTAGTTAATCCTTAATATAATACAACTCGATTGGCAATGTCGAAGCTAAAGTAGGTAACTCTATCCCAAGTAGTCTAGACCTATATCTAGTTAGAATACTAAGCGGCAAGTCATAATTAAAAAATATAAAACAATAAATTAAGTGTATAAAACATTTTTGATAAGCTTATCAAAATATTAAGATGGATGCCTAATCGCATGTGGTATCTACAAATCACATTCACTAGTCTTTATACCTAGGGTTCGTTTGAACGTTGAGCATTTTAGAAAGTTCATTTTTATTGATTTTAACTAAAATGATAATTTAACGTATTTGGTCTTACTTCGAGTCTTAAGGCGGTTGCTATCTAATATTTTATTGATCAGTTAAAATGAGGTTTTTAATGTTTAAATTTTTTTTTTTTGAGGGTGTCACATGATATCTTCGTCAGTTGATTGTGAAATCTCCATTTGTCCTCCAGTTGACATTTTTTTTAATGAATAAGTTATCTCTAGGGCGTGTATGGGTGAAATTTTGATACTTATTTGGTACAGTCAGCGACAAAAATAACCTCGACGAATGAGCGCTCATTTGAACATTTGAGCGTGTTTTTAACTTTTTTTTTGTGAAAACAACTTTAAGCATTGCATTTACGGTCAATTTACATTGTTGTATTTTTATTTCAACTAGAATAATTATTACATAAACAATTGGTGACAGTTTTAAGAGAACCTTTGCATGGGATTGTATATGTAGTACTTTTTTAATCAATGTTCCAAATAAATATAAAAATTTCACCCATGATTTCTAAATCGTGTTACCTTTTATTACTTAAAAAAAAAGTAATTATTTGTTAAAACAAGACCGAAAATAAATATATTCTGACTCAAAGTTTGGAGAATTACCTCTAAATTACCTTATCATTAGAATACTTTCATGAATAATTTTATTACCTAATTATAACGAAATGAGTCTTAAACTTTAATGGTCTTATCTGAGAAATAACGAACCCTAATTATAAATAAATTTACATTAACTTTTTTAACCCCATCTTGCTGCGATTGTGTACAGAGATCGTAGTAACTCTAACGCCCGAGTGTCTGATTGGACTTTTAATTCGCCTTGAGGAGCAACTCTCGCTTCCGCGATTGGTCGGTCGGGAATCGTTGTCCCGAATTGCTCGACTTCAGTTGTCTTAGCCACATACTTCCTTCCACCTCTACGTTTTGAAGTAGTTCTTAACGTACTAGTTGTTGTGTACTCCGTTGTCTCCTCAGTCTTCAAAGTCTCTGTTGTTGTGGGGCTTGACAAAGCATTTATTGCTTCAGCTTCTATATTCAAGTTCTTGCTTCGTCGATTTATATCTGGTATTCTGTCCAGACGATGTTGAAATTCTGTCGTTTTCAAATATTCTATATCAGATACTGTTGATGGAGCTTCTGTTAGATCCTCCTCTTTGGCAATTTCGTCCATATCTTTTTGAGAAACTGCCATCAGTGCTTCAAGTAAAGCCTTTTTGGACGCTTCAGCAGTAGAGTTATGATCATCGCCACAAGTCTGAACTAATAATAAAATTAATCGCTTAACGGTTTTTGATTTCGTCTTTTTCATAACGTTCATTAGTTTTTGTGTAGTAGTGGCGTTCATTCCTCCCATTATTTCTTTAGCTTTTTCTACTATAGTATCAGTTACTGTTGATAAATCTTGTGCGGGCTCAGTGGATGTAGTAGAGTCTCTGAGAAATTTACCATATCGCTCGTTTTGTTTATCACTTGTGATAATTTCTACATTTGCAGTTGATGAGAAAACAGGCTCATTGGTTGTCAAAAATGTAGTAGGAGTAGGGGTTGTAGCAGTATCAAGTGCCCAGGAATTTGTTTGTTGAGCAATTTCTGATACTCCTTGTTCAGGACCTGTAGGGCTGAGTCCATCATTTAAAGTAATTGGGTCAAGAATTGTGCTCTGCCAATTTCCGAACGTAGTTTGCCATTGGAAGTCATTTGTCGATTTTTCACTATCTGGAGATGTAAATATATTGCTTGATAAAGGACTTGCTGTTGTTAAAGTTTCAGTTTGTTCACGAAGAGTAGTAGTTGCCTGAGTAGTGGTTTGTGCTGTAGTGGGATCTGCAGTTGATTGTGTTGGTGCCTCCAAATTTTCTGACGGTTTTCGTATATTTTTTTTATCTTCTTGTTTTAGTTGTTTACCTTGACGTAAACTGTTTGATTGAGGTGACACAAAAGATTGGCTGTGTGCACGTTGCAATTCTTCTTCATTTTCGAATTCAATACTATCTGTTTCAGTATTATATGTGGGTGTTGTAGTTGGAAAAAAGTTAGGGAATTTGATTTTTTTGCTTTCAAATAGTTGATGCGAATTAGTTATAGGGGATAAGGTAGACTCTATAACGTCCAGGCCAAAAGCTGTAGGTACAGTTGTTATATCTGATACATCATTAAAAGGCGTCACATCTGAAGAACTTATAGTTTTACCATAAGATGGAAAAACATTGTCTCGTATACTTCCATGCCTAAATGGTGTTATAGTCTCAGTAGTAGATGCACTTTCGCTATTAGTATTTGTTGCTAGCGTATTTACATTTACGGTTGAAGGTTTTGTGTATGGGAATAAAGTAGAATAGATATCCCTCGATGTAGAAGCAGTAGTGTAAGACGCAGAAATCCTGCCACAACATCTAAATGGACTTCTAGGAGTAGTTGGTCTTAATGAAAAAAAGGTTGAAGGCAATTCGGTAGTTGGTTTAACTGTAGTACTTAATTCTTCTACTGTTGTGGGATAATCATTAACAATATTTAAAGCTTTACCTCCTCTCACAGAATTTTGAGTTTGCCTTATTTTGTGATCGTCAGAGAAACCCAACAATTCATCGTCTTCTTCGTTCACCACTGTTGTTGGTTCAGTATTAGATGGCTCCTCAGTGGTAGTGAAAACTTCTGCGAATGACGGATGTGTCGGTCTTATGTCTGAAAGTACTTTCCTAAATTGTACTGGATCTTGAAGATACGCAGAGAGTGCATGTGTAAATATTTGGGCAAGTTCTCTTATTTGTGGGGATGTAGCTAATGGTCCTTGACTCATTTGGATAGATAAATCTTCTGCAAGTTCGTTGTAAGTGCCATTAGGATCAAGTTTAATATCCTCTAATAATTCCGCATTATCTTTTCCACGTCCAAAGAGATTACCATACTTAGTTATTGTTTGATGACTGAATAAAGCTGGCAAACTATGATCCAGTGATTCATATTCATCAATACTAGGTGTAGTAGTTTCGTCATCCTCTGGGTTCGGGGTAGTAGATAAATTATCTAAAGCAGTGGCATAGTAAATAGCTAAAGAATGTAATGTTTTAGGGGTTAACGATGGAGGTACGGCTAATCTCTGTCTTGATTGGACTCCAAAATCTTTTTCTGTTGTGGCAGTAGTAGGTTCCTCGGTGTCTGATGTCTCGAAATTTAATTTTCTCATAAGCCTATCTCGACGATATTGATAAGATTCTTCAGTTGTCGGTTCATTTTGGTTTAAGGTAGAATATACTTCATCAGCAGTGGATGCAGTTTTGGTAGTTTTATCGTCCCCTGTAGTATCTGGAATCTTAGTAACAGATTCGAAAGTATTTTTAGGATTGGGCGTTACTCCTTTTTCTGAATTAGGTTGACTTTCGAATTTATCGCTTCGGGCCGTAGCTGCAACTAGTTTATCAGTAGCGGTTGATAATGTCTTATTTTTCTCTTTTTCAAGAAAATCTCTTAGCAAAGATATTCCTGGCCTTGTGTAAGGTTCTCGTCTTTCATTGACTGTGCTCGCAGAACTTTTAGTATATGGAACCAATGTTTGACGTTTTGTTGTCGCTTCTTGTAAGTATTGTGTTGTTTGTTTTGTATGAATATCATACAATGTTGTTAATGATGGGTTATTGGTTTTACCAGTCTGTGAAGATGAATTGGGAGTGTATACTGGAAATGGTCTAAAATTTTTGCTATTGTATTCTTGTAAGAATTGTCTATTTTGATTTTGAGCAAAAGAAGCTGTTTCGGCTGCTACCTGCATTTCTCTAAGACTATTATGATCATACACAGGGACAGCAGTTCTATAAGTAGAACTGTCAAAAACTGGTAATGTTGTTTTTGCAGGACCGTTTCCAAAATTATTAGAAATGAGTTGCACTAGATTTTTTCTTCTATTTTCGAAAGCAGCGACAGTCTGAGCTCTTTGAGTTGGGTTTACTTCAAACAGAGCTTGGTAATTTCTTGCTGTTGGTTTCCCAATAGGTCCATTTGATGAGGGATTATCACTTTGTAGCTTCTGTTTGTGTCTTAGGAATCTTTCAGTAGTGGTGGGTACGTTTACTGGAGCTCTTCTAGATTCTGCACGAACATTAGTATCAGCGCCAATCTGTTGGAGATCTGAATTTCTTGCAACGTTGGCTCTTTGCGACTTCTTTTGTTCGTTTGAATAATACTCAACGCTGGACTCGTAAAGGGCTGGAGCTGATGCGCAGTCCACCTTGAACCACCAATCACAGATGAGATGCGACTGGCTGAAGATGGTGCCATTTGGACATAAGAAGGAGATCTTGCGAGAAGTGTCACAGATATGGAACACCTGAAAATGGACAAATGTTTTTTTTTATATTTAATGAAAATCATCGTACTATAATTAAGTATTTTTAATTTTTCATGTTATTGAAATTTATCTTAATATAAACTTGTATGTATGTTTTAATAAAATTTGTTACAAGTTGTTATACGTTATGTAGGTACATATATCTAAGTATTTCTTTAAAAAAAAAAAATATCCAGATACAACTACAATATTAATTATTAATTTATTACCTGGCAATCTGTCTCCAGGTCAGCATAATATCCAGTGGGCACGTTCTTGCAATTAAAACCAGTACTAGGGATATTGGGCAGTGCCGGGAAGTCTACACCCGCTCTGCCAATTACACCTGAAAGGAGGAAAAAGAAACATATATTTTAATACTGGCTGTGCTCCGCGGTTTCACCCGCGTTAAATTTGTTTGATTATAAACATTAGTTTTACAATAATGTATGGAAGTCTGTCCGATTTGTTGAGATTTATGATTACTGCTCCGTTCCTTGGGTAGTAGCGATGATATATAGCCTATAGCCTTCCTCAATAAACGGGCTATCTAATGCACAAAGAATTATTCAAATCGAATTAATAGTTTCTGAGATTAGCGCGTATTTTGTGTTGCTTGTTAGGTTTTTCGAACTTAGATTAATGTGCATCTCTCGATTTATATACGTACAATATTCACAGACGACGCGTTGGACTCAGTTTGTAGTGACCCTACTTGCTGTGCCAGCGGTCGCGGATTCGAATCCCGCTGGGGGCATACATTTGTGTGATGAGCACGAATGTTTGTATTCCAGTCATGGGTGTTTATATTTATAATATGTATGTATTTAAAGTTATATAGGGTAAAACCCGGATACTCGCCGCAGTTGGATACTTGCCCCGATTTTCAATACGCTATATTAGAGATGTCCCTGACGTTAGCGCTCTTCTGTAATTTGAAGTGCATCATCCACAGACCTTAGCTGGATGCCAGTAGTAGAACTAGGTACACGTGTTTTGTATGTGTGAGCGAAAATCTACCGCTGCAGGACGTTGACAAGCGTTGAACTAATATTCGTGAGTATTTTACTATTGAATATTTTTTGTTACGGTTGTCGGTTCAGTCAACTTTTCGCTTCTATGCATGCAGTGAAATTTAAATTATACTACCTATTACCTTATACTGTTAAATATCTCTTATTTTTTTTTCAAAATATAAGGGCAAGTATCCGTACCGAAAAGGATAGTCGCCCCATATAATTTTGCGGATAGTCGCCCTAAGGTCAATTAGAGTTGCAAGTAGGCGAAATGCCTCGCAAATATGAGCAAGACTTTAGCATGTCTAAAAGGGCTAAACAATCTGCAGAAGTTTTAAATTCCAAAGAAAAAATTGTCCAAAAAAGAATAAAGAACAAGAAACAAACATTACTAAAGAACTAGAATGGAGACAAAGAAATAAAAAGATTATATGAGACGATAGAAAATAAATCAGCTGATAACGAGATGAAAATTATGGAGAGGTCGAAATGAAAGTAAAAGATCAAAAAATATATCGATTTCTCTAGCAGTGTAACAGAATGTGAAAACATATATTTAATTAAACTGAATGAAGAAAGAGCTAAAGGATGACAAATAACAATCTATAGTTCCGAGAGTGAGATTGAGATTGAGAGATTGAGATATTTTATTGATAAAATTACAAGAATTTTACAGGTCATAGAATAAATTCATTTTTTCTACATTATTTTACATAATTATAAGATATTTATACATATTACATTTCATTTTGTCTTTTACATTATTATTATTATTATTTGTTTAAAATTTTCATTTTACTTATTTTAATTCAATCTTTACTTAAATTAAGCTATTTACATTTTATTTGTTTTAGTAACAAATGTCCAAACATACGAAAATTATTTAGGTATTCAGGAAAAAAGATAGGATAATAACTACTACTTCCATACACAAAACATAGTGTGCTGTTATTATGAATGTACTTACTTAGACATAAATTCAGCTATGCTGTAGCAAGCGAGGTCGATTAACATATCTTTAAGTTTACGAGTAAAAATTTTGTTACTTGGTGATTTAATGATGTCACTCGGAAGGGTATTGTAAATATTTACGCCAAGGACACCGAGAGACTTTCGCGCTTTCGCGAGTCTGCGACTCGGGACGAGCAGTAGGTGCGCGCCTCGGGTGTTTCTGCTATGACGCTGCCCGCGGCTAGTGTACTGATCTAGATTTGCTCTCACATATTGGCAGGCTGTTAATATGTATATACACGGCAGAGTGAGGATTTTATTTTCCTTAAACAACGCCCGGGCGGGAAAATCATGAGGCTTGCCGGAAATTATTCTGAGAGCTCGTTTTTGCAATTTGAATGGTTTCTCACAATTAGCTGCAGTACCCCATAGGTCGACACCCTGAATTAGAATTGAATGAAAATATCCATAGTGAAAGTAAAAATCTATACATATTATAAAATTCTAACTAAGCCGAATCTGTACATTAAATATTTTTTGGAAAATCTTATTGAAATAGACACTATTATCGATGCAGAGGCCGAATCTATAGTTTTTAGAATTTTTGTCTGTCTGTCTGTCTGTCTGTCTGTCTGTCTGTCTGTCTGTCTGTTACCGCATCACAGAAAAACCACTGGAGGGATTTTGATGAAATTTGGTATGATGATAGCTGGTTATCCGGGTCAACATATAGGATACTTTTTACCGCGAGAAAATATCTCATTTCTGAAAAAAAATACAAAAACTGGTAGGAACAAAACCACGACGATACTATTTGTAAACAGTTTAGCAAGGTAACTTACAAAATATGGTAAAAACTATAAAAATAGCTTATCTTGAAAATCAAATTATCAAAAGCGCTATTTTATCCATTAAAATAGTTATTTTAATTAATATTTATTTATGTGTTATTTAGATATTCGACAATAGATGTCGCCATGTGTTTTTAAAATACATAGTTTTAATCCCACGAATATTAATGTACAGATATGACCTTTTTTTGATTTTATTAGAATTACTACTAAATCACCCGCGGCTCCGCCCGTGATTAAATTATCAGTAAAGCAAACTTTTTCGCTTCATAAATTAGTAACTATACATACAATAAAATTGTAACTAAGCCGAACCCCTAAATTCAATATTTTTTCGGAAAATCTTATTGAAATATTCATTATTAGCAATATAGAGCCAGAATCTATAGTTTTTAGAATTTTTTCTGTCTGTCTGTATGTAACCGCATTACAGAAAAACCACTAGAGGGATTTTTATGAAATTTGGTATGGTAATAGCAGGTTATCCGGGTCAACACATAGGATTCTTTTTACCGCAGGAAAATATCTCATTTCTGAGAAAAAATACAAAAACTGGTTGAAGTAAAAGCACGACGATGCTATTAATATTTTAGCAAGGTAACTTACTTATATATTATGTTAAAACTATTAAAAAAAACTTATCTTAAAAGAAATATTAACAGCGCTATTTTATTCATTAAAATAGTTATTTTAATGAAAATTTATTTATGTGTTATTTAGCTATTTGACAATAGATGTCGCCATGTGTTTTTAAATACGTAGTTTTATCCAAAAAAAAAAAAATTTACAGATATAACCTTTCTATGACTTTACTATAATTACTACTAAATTACCCGCGGCCCTGCCCGTGGTTAAATTTTTAATAAAACAAACTTTTTGGCTTTATAATGTCCTCCTGAGCGATTCCGGCCACGGCGGCCAATCTCATTCGAGACTAGCCAACTGCGCAGGAGATATTATAGTGCACAAATGTACGCGCAGACACAAGTGCACTCCCTATTCCTGTCATTCTCATACTCCGGTGGGACGACTACTCGACACGACCGGTGAGAGTTAAGGCGCAGGACCGACGGCTTTACGTGCTCTCCGAGGCACGGGGGTGAAACACCGCCAACTTCCCAACTCCGGGCTGTTACTGAGGCTTACTATACAGAAAGACTCAATAACTAAACTTGGTCCGACCCGGGACTCGAACCCAGGACCTCAGGATGTGCAGCCGTACATGCTAGCCACTACACCACCGAGGCAGTTAAATGTTATTATTTAAAAGTTGGCTTTATAAATTAGTAGGTAACATATTAGTAATATTTTGTTGGCCGAAACAATTTTCAAATGAGAATATTTGTAAATTTTTATTGTTTAGTAAATAATGTTAATGTTTTTTAATCTTTTAATGTAAAAATTGGGCAAATGTAAATAAAACTCGCGCATTTTAGGTTTCGTATAGCAAAATGCTATGTTGTTTTTCTTACTAACGTGTTTTGTATGGTTAACACTAAAATAAATACGAATAATATTTACGTTTCCACAATACCTACTCATTTTTTGCACCGTAAAAATAAGTTCAATTTATATTATTTTAAAACATTTTATGGAAAACAAGTTTATGGCTGTTAAACTGCCAAAGCGGGTAACTAAAAATATTTCATATCTTAAAAACTATGAAAAAGTATTTTAGGAACTGTTATACCTCAACTTTTTCACTTTTTCTTGACACCTTTTCTTGGAAGGTAAAGACTTAAAGGACACAATAAAATGCTTATGACTTTAATCATATTAGCAGAGCCATATGAAATAAAAAAATGTATTCGCTTAGAGTTATTTACTTATTACACTTTCTTTTGAAAATCGTTTTGGAAAATATTACTAACTAGCGCTAATTAAGAAAAGTTATCATTATGTAATTTAAATAATCAGCTATATATTAAATTAATCTATAGCTGTCTATTAGTAAAAAATGATCAAAATTAATTCCGTAGTTTGAGAGTTTATCGTGAAAAACAAAAAACAAACAAAACAGAAGTATAGACATACATAAATGTTATTGCTAAAACAAAAAGTTCAATTTAACGGAGGAACCTTTGTGGCATTGTCAATCTCTGCCATTATTTACCAATCATGCGGTGCGCAATGAACGTAATATATAATGTAAGAGTATGCTAATGTATAAAACCTAAGAATTTGGTTTTTGATCATCTGAACGCGGGCGGAGCCGCGGGAAATGCTAGTAGCATTATAAATACAAAAATAGCCGAAGAATAAGCTACTAAAGTAGTACAAAAAAAGGAGTAAGAAATTAAAGACGATAAGAGACACTGAAAAGACAATAAGAGAGTTATAAACATTTATACAATAATAGAAAATGCGAATGAGAAAAATTCAGTTGATGATTATTGTAAATGTTTTGAAAATTACAATAATACTAAATCCAAATCAGACTGGATTGTGTTTCCAGGAAACTTGTTCATCATTCAAAGAATATTGTGTGAGATGTGAAAAATTCTAAGTTCTGGCTTCTTAATTGATTTTAAATATTTTCTTGGTGATATCCGCCTACCCACGAATTTTAATATTTGTGCCAAAGTTGATTGCCATATTACTTTTATCTTTAAAATTAATTATTATTTATAACTTAAATTTCGATTATTACCCACTTAATAAATTGATGGTAATAATTAATAATGGTTGATTACATTTTGTTTTAATCCAAAAAAAATCGAAGTAATTTCATAATGAGTCTTCTATACCCGCATAAGGCAAGTATCCCCGAAAGCATTTTTAACATGTGACAACTATCCGCCACAGAGGGCAACTATCCGTTTTTGTAGAGGTCAAATAAAACAGGATTTACTGAAAAACAATATTGATTGTGTTTAAAAAAATAGGTCACAATGAACGATTAAAGACCAATGTTTCTTTATACACGGAGCATGTTGTAAGTAGATACTTAATTTTTATGTAATTGAAGATTTTCAAAAGGTAGGGCAACTATCCGGCTTTTACCCTATGTGTAGTGTATCAACTATCTGGTATCCATAACACAGGCCTCGTAGCTTACCATGGAACTAGACGGTGCTGTGTGTTAATGTCACAATATATTTATATTTATTAAGAATGCTAAAGGATATATAGAGGAATAGTAATGAGTAATGACATTATACTAATGATACAATAGAAAAGCCACTATTGTGCTTGAATCGTTCAACGACATGGGCTAGTTCCTGTTCCTGCACTTTCGAGTGAAAGTAAGGATTCAAGTATACGCGTTCACACACTAATAGCTAAATGTTAGAATATTTTTGACCGCCTTCAAAAAAGAGTAGTTAGGTACTCAATTTGAGTGTATGTGTCTGTATGTTAAGAAATAACTCTGTTAATCATATTTAATTTTTATAATAAATGCTTCAATTGATTCCAAATAAATTTTGACAAAAAAATGTATTCGTTATGGTGGAATTGTTACGCATAACGTGATTTTAAAGTTAATTTAATTTTTAGTTAGATTTAATATTTTATGTAGTTTCCAAAAAAGCTTTACAGGTTTTGAGTATTCTCTTGATCTGCTAACGATTGAAATTTCATTTTATTAAGGGCTCAGGCTTAAATATCGTCTGATTAAGACCATTATAGGGTTAGTTAGTTTTAAATTAAAGATGTAGGTACATACCAAGATGTTCAACAATGTCTAGATCAGGCTGGTTATCAGCAGGTATCAGTCTCTTGACGAGGGCCTTTCCTTCAGTATAGTCTTCGAATCCAGCGGCACCCATCGCTTGAGCGATTGCTGTAAGCGATTCCGCACTTGGTTCTGGTAGATAAAGGTCTGGGGTATCCTGGAAAATATATTAGATATTAAAATTTTCTATTTTTCTTTCAAAAACCCATCTATATTATAAATTAAGTCTATTCTTTTTCAAGATATATTTATCTAAAGTTAATTAAACTTTATCAAACAAACAAACAAAAAGTTATTGATAAGTGAATATAGTTAGTTTAGTACCTAGCAGAATAGACCTAAGTACCCTATTGAAAAACTCCAATAGGATCTCATCAAAAGCGACAAAATCCACATGGAAACCTATAAATATCTATATATTTATTGGTTTCTATGTGGCTTTTGTCGCTTTTGATGATACCCTATTGGAGTTTTTAAATAGGGTAGACGTTTGCTTTACTGTCCAATGAAGATGTGGTATGATTATTATACAAGAAAATAAGAAATATAACAAAATACATACTTTCCTCCGCTGCGATCGTCGAGCCGCGTCGCAGATTTGTAGGGCATCTGAAATGAGCAATCATTGATTTGAATCTTGAGATTTTAAATAAAATTATTAATCTTTTGAGATTTTTTCGCGGATTTAGTTTTGGTTCCCAACGTTTAATGAGCTTAATTATGCGTATATCATTGAGCACATCATCTAATGCATTATCTCTAGCCACGTCCCCTTTTATAATAAAACACTTTTACCGTTCCATGGGGAATGCGAAGAAAATCAGGCCGTAATCCATCATGCTTGTCAAATGCAGGTTGGCACTTGGCGGACTTAACATGTCTTTCGAGAACTTGTTAGTTTTTTCAGACATACAGGTTCTACTCACGATGGTTTCTTACACCAAAAATCAAGTTGAAAAATAATTTACACATGAGAATCTTAGAGGTGAGAGACTCCCGGAGTTTGAACCTGCTTCCCTTTGGTTTTTGAATCGAGCGGGTTATCAATTGGCTACCATTGCCTAACGTTAAAACCGTCTAATATCCCACGAGAATCTTTTGTTATACGGAGATATAAAGTATCTCTGTGTAAAATCGATTTGTTGCTGCGTGAAAGGAGGACGCACAAACAAACACAATATTGGATTTATAAGATTAGTAGAGATCCCATGATATTGATCCTACTTCCCGCTAAACAATTACATCTTCGATCACATTATAATATAATGCATCAATACATGCTACGAATAAATATAAAATACTGTACAAAATACAAAGACCATTCAGAGCGTTTTTAAATGAACTAATCTGTCTAAGGCTTTCTAATCAACGGCTTAAGTATGTAAAGTTAGAAATGTATTTATACATTACATATTTTGCTTAAAAACTATGTGTTCAATGCATTGAACTTTTTAAAATCCTACATGGACAAATGGTTTGTATGACTACCTTTTCTCAATAATAATCATCTTTCACAGACAGACAGAAACGCGTTTGATTCTTTAAGGGTTTCTCTTTAAATATATTTTTTACTAGCGACTCACCCTCGCTCCACTTGGGTTCGTCCGTAAGTACGTTTTAACGATTAGTATAGATTCCTCAGAGATGAGATATTTTCCCGCATTAAAAAATATCCTATATATTAAACCCGGATAACCAGCTATCATCATACCCAATTTCATCAAAATCTGTGCAGTGGTTTTCTCGTGATATGTTCCCAGAGAGGCAGACAGACCAAAAATTCTAAAAACTATAGATTCGGTCTCTGTATCGATAATAATGATTATTTCAATAAGATTTAGTTAGAATTTTATTATATGTATAGATGGAGTATGGATCCCTAAAATTTGATATTTTCTTTGGAAGAAAAAAAGAAACCAAATGTGTTACATTTGCTGTTGTCAAATTAAAAAATCTGCAGAAGTCCTCTGTATTTATTTAAAAAAAAAAAGAAAATAAAAATGTTTTATTTAATTTTCTTTTATATTGTAGTAAATATTTAAAAGTAAAATAAAAAAAAAGCGAGTGATATTTAACAGTCACAGTGGTAAGGACTATCGTGCGATATGCCCTCTGGTGTTCAGGGGTTTCATCTATACATATAATAAAATTGTAGAGGTCCAATGTCTGTACATAGAAAAAAAAAATGCCAAAAACCGAGTAAGGGGGATGTAAGAAGAGAAATAGAACAAGTTGTTTTTCTGTCTGTTTGTCTGTTTGTACGGGCTAATCTCCGAAACATAAAATCATAGTCAACATTTTAGATAATTTTCATCCCGGAGTTACTACACAAAGAGTAAACTAAAGAGTTCCCGTGGGATAGTCAAACTACTAGTAAAACTACTGATTGGACTTTAATGAAACTTTACAATAATATAGTTCATACATCAGAATAACAAATAGGCTACATTTTATCCCGGAAAAATGTACGGTTCCCGTGGGATAGATTTGTTTTTGTTTGTTTAGAGGTGAACCCGAACGAAGCGAGGGTGAGCCGCTAGTTCCCAATAAGAACATTAAAACGTTTTAATAACAGTTATTTTTGTACAAGTCTTCACAAGACAAAATATTTTTTGTGTAGGTACTGACAGAATCGTGATGAGAGTTGATGTTTCGTAAAGCTTTCTTATTCTAAGTCTTAGTGAGTCAGCGAGCTTTCACTAAGTTCCGATACTAACACACTTGTTATCCTTATTCACGTTTATATGTAGGTGTTACACGTTAACTGACTAGTAAGAAAGAGACGAGAATTGGCGATGCAGCAACAAAACATAAGGTCGTACATTCAATCCCGTTTAAAGCAAATAATTGTATTATCTTTGCCATTTTTGTCTAAAGCTGATTTTGGTAAAGAAAACTTACAAAAGCATGTGTACAAATACCTATAATATAATGAAATTTCTAATACTACTTGTAGAGACTATAAGAAAAATTCATAGAACTTTTATGTTTTTAATAAATATTTGCAATTTTTTTTCACAAGACTAGCCACTCACCCATGCTTCGCTCGGGTTCGTCCCTAGGTGATTCTTTAAACTGACATAACTTTTTTTATTTATTATCCGATTAAAATAAAACAAATACTAAATATTAAGTGAAGCTTAACACAATACATAAGTGAAATCCGTACCAAAATCGGATAAGCTGTTTCTGAGATTAGCGCGCACAAACGCACAGACAAACAGACAAACATTCAAAAAATCATTGTTTTGGATTCTACTGCGTTAATAAAGACCCCAAATAACAATTTTTTCTGAAATATCTCCCAAGTACAGACAGCGATCAGTTACAATTTCATTATATGTATAGAAGAAACAATAATGCTCAGGGTTAGTCAGGCAATGTTTTATTTTAATATACCTATAACGAAAAATATTATTATTTAATCTATGCAGATAAATAAAATTGAAGTGTCTGTTTGTAATGTCAAAATAACAACTTTATACTAAATGCATATGGAATTATATACGGTACCTATAAGAAAAACACAATTTTTAAAGTTTTGTCTGTCTGTCTGTCTGTTTGTTCCAGCTAATCTCCGAAACGGCTTGACCAATTTTAACGGGATTTTCACTGGCAAATAGCTGATATTATAAGGAGTAACTTAGGCTACTTTTATTTTTTTAAAAAGAATTAGTTTCGCTCAAAAATATTTAAACGTACCTAGGGATGAACCCGAGCGAAGCGAGGGTGAGTCGCTAGTATATACTTAGTAACTCCTGTAATTTTGTGTTATTTTAACACAAAGATTGGTTTCGACTTTCCTTTCGATTTATGGTTATATTTATAGAACAGCTTACTTTCTTTGATATTTTGTCTATGAAATTGTTAACAATTATTCAGTGGTTGCGATAATTAAAATACCGTGTAGTCTTGGATTCGATACTCGCAAAAAGTAAATGAATACCACTCTGACAAAGCAAGTAAAACAAAACAAACATCTATACATGGTTAGACTTCAATCTGTATATATATAAAAATCAATAGCTGTTCGTTAGTCTCGCTAAAACTCAAAAACAGCTGGACCGATTTGAATAATTCTTTTTTTTTTATTGGGAGTGTGTCCGGGGTGGTGTAAATATAAAAAAAAATTAGCGAACATAAAAAAAAACAGCTGGAAAATCAAAAAGTTCTGAACTGTTTATTTTGTATGGGAATCACTAACCGTTAAAACGTACCTAGGGACGAACCCGAGCGAAGCGAGGGTGAGTCGCTAGTCTATATAATATACATAAAATGCTTTGTCCTGACTGACTGACTGATCGATCAACGCACAGCCTAAACCGCTGGTCGTAGGAACGTGAAATTTGGTGGACATATTCCTTATACAATGTAGGCATCCGCTAAGAAAGGATTTTTTAAAATACATCCCCTAAGAGGGTAAAATAGGGGATAAAAGTTTGTATGAAACTCTGTCATTATTAACGTGAAATGCACGGAAAATGGTATTTAGCTTTAAGGTAAGAAATAAGAAATATGTGCATTAGATTTTTTTTGAAATTCATCCCCTAAAAGGGTAAAAGGGGGTAATAAAGTTTGTATGGGTAAACGATTATTTATGATCAGAATAATTTGAAACTTGGTATTAATGCTCTTCAATACAATTAAATAAATACGTATTTTAGCATTTTTTGAATTTCATCCCATAAGACTGTCAAATAGGGGATGAAAGTTTGTATGAAACTCTATAATTGATGCACGGAAAATGGTTTTTATCTTTAAAATGAAAAGTAAAACAATACAAATATCATTTTTTTTCGAAATTCATCCCTTAAAAGGGTAAAAAGGGGTTGTGCTATTTATATGAGGAAAAAATTGTTTATGATCAGAATTACTTGAAACTCGGTATTAATGCTCTTCAATACAATTAAATAAACATGAATTGCAGTTTTTTTTTAATTCAAAATAAAAAATTGAACATATTTAAATAGAGTAACATGGCTCAAGTCCTCTGTAAATGCACACTTACTGTGTGGGATATAAAGTAGAGTAAATTTATTTACAAAATACCTATACGCTTAACATCTTATACATATTTTTGCAAGTAATAAAGTATGTATTGCGTAAAAAGTTTATTTTTTCGTAGTTTGATCGCGGGCGAAGCCGCGGGTCCTGCTAGTATATTATAAAACATGTAAGGTAAAAATAAAACTTCTATTAGTTTGTGGGAGCCCTAATGCTCATCTCCATTTTAATAAAATCTAATGACTATTGGGCAGCTATTCAAGTCCTAATGAGTGCTATTGCATAAATTGTATGTCAGATCTAAATGCCATATAGTTATAATATGGCTATAAAGTTAGCTAACGTGACAATAGTCTGCTTTTATTGAAAATTGCGCAACCGGCTGTAGTCATGTGTTATCTATGTTTGATTTGCATAGCTATATATTGTTCATACTTAAATTGGTACGTGGTTGTGGGTTCAATTCCAATCGCAGCAAAAAAAAAATACTCTTTGACATGTGACATATCTGACTTATTCTCCAAAAAAGTGTTATTCTTTATTTAGAATTAACATTTGTGCGTTTTTTTGCATTTTCCGCCTGAACGGATAATGTAAAAATATTCTTCATACTCAAATACTTTTGACGACGACACGTTTGGCTCAGTTTGTAGTTATCCTACTTGCTGTGCCAGCGGTGGGGGTTCGAGTCCCGCTGGGGGCATTCATTAGTGTGATGAGCACGAAAGTTTGTATTCCAGTCATGGGTGTTTATATTTAAAATGTGTACGTATTTTTAGTTATATATGTGTAGTGTATCAACTATCTGGTATCCATAACACAAGCCTCGTAGCTTACCATGCAACTAGATGATGCTGTGTGTTAATGTCACAACATAAAAAATACTTATATGAAACAATTTCCATGTCAATACGCCGAACAATGTAGAAGTTATTGCTGCACCGTTCGTATGCGAGTTTCAGCAAAATGGATAGTCAAAATTTCAAATCGATGAACTTATGGAGATTTGTAAAAATATTTTGAAACTTTACCTACACATTCAGATACAAGGGTTTTAAAGCAAACATTTCAAAATCTTGAAACTTGCAAAAGCTTATTCGAACCTATTATTTCAAAGGAGACCTAGTTTTTAAGCATCTCATCTGTTGAAATTATAATTTCCAAATGACACTCCTGACATTTCCGGCTCACAATCGATAAAATTGCAGGGTATAGAAAATTATGGGGTCACTGGGTTGCTATTTACTTGTCGTATCATCGCTCTGTGAGAACGGAAAAATCTAGTACTGTCGCGTTAATATTTATTCACTTTTTAGGGTTTGGGAACCCTTCTAATATAATCTATACTAATATTATAAAGAAGAAAGATTTGTTTGTTTGTTTGTAGTGAATAGACTTCGATACTTCTGAACCGATTTAGATGTTTGGTAAGAAGATAGCTAGAGACCCTGGAAAGGACAGAGGATTTTTGTCCCGGAAATCATCCCATAAGGGGGTGAAAATGGGGTTGAAAGTTTGTATAGGGAAGCAATTAAGACGCCTGTTTTAAATAAAACTATCCGTTCGGATTTTTTCGCAAATTTATTTTTATTTTTGGTTCGTGACCAAGATTGCTGAAAAGCAACGGGAGAGACTTATAATACTACTTAGATATGTATCCGGTTATCTATCATTTTGTCACAGCTTTTATAATCATGATTATTTTCTAAGAACGCTTAAGAAATTAACTAACCCATGCAATCGTGCTGAAAGCACGCTAGCTTTGAACAGTGAAGTTTTTCTGGTCTACACCTCTAAGATTTTTTACACCTCTAACACTTGGTTATTAGATGAAGGTGAAACCATGTGTGGAACCTTGAATATCTGAGTAAACCAGTAGACTGATCACCTATCCGCATATGACCAGCGCAGTGAAGTAGAAGACTATTCCCGCTCTAATGCAGGGGAGGTTCCTGCCCAGCAATAAGGGGGTGCTGAATTATTATTATTATAAACTAAAACACTGAAACTGAAAACTAAACATATTTGTGCTACATACTTATAAAGATAATAGTGTTAAATAAAACTATCTTTTCGGATTATTTAACGGATTTATTTTGATCTTTGGTTCCCGACGTTTCGAATGCTTTACAGCAATCAAATGAACTAAAAATTAAAATAAATCCGCGAAATGATCCGAAAAGATAGTTTTATTTAAAATGTCAAATATTCGCGTAAATCTAAGAAAGTATTAAAATAATAGTTATTATCTGTGACCTACGTCTTGGCCTCGCTGCAATGGTAAAAACGTATATACTGAACCGAGGAGTGCTAATCTATTTGATCCAGTTACATCAAGTAGCTTTGGGATAATAAGTTAGAATTAGTGGTTAGTGCTTGAATGAAACATATGCGGTTGAAAAAGAAATAGCACCCTCCAACAGCGTGAAGTTTCTTCAACTATTAGGGAAAGTCGTCTTACCAAGTGATCGACCGCTGTTTTTCAACTGATATTAAAAATAAACATAAATAAGTATATATTTATTTATATATAAATATTAATATCTATTGGTTACTTATTGAATTAATAATATATCAATTTCAATTGTAAAATTGTAAGTTTTTGCTCTGAAGATAATGCATATATCTATATAACCAGCTAATTAATTTAATACAAAAAATCCTCTAAAGAGACTTTCTTTAGATTGCATAAGTATAACGTAATAACACCACCGTAGTACAGTGAGTGTACCGTAGTACAGTGAGTGTAGTCATACCTATTAATGCTATATATCGTAGGTTTGAATCCTGTATGAGTTAATTTCAGTATCGTTTATTATGATTGTAAATATTTTTTTCACATGAATGTAACCCCACAATTTCTTGATGGCTTTTGCAGTATAAGTAATTTCTTTAACACTTTTTCGGGAGACAGAGAGAAAATGAGATCTTTTAAAGGTTTACTTGTATTACATTAATTTAAATATATGAGCACGTGACTGAGTGGATCTGTTTGTCCTTTTTCATTTTGTAACATTTCTGCAAAGAGTCAATTCTAAAGAATCTTAGACTTTTGATTAGTTTATGTACTTCTCACGTGAGCAAAGCCGTGGGTAAAAATTAGCATAGTATATTTTCAATACGTATTACAACCCAAGCCGAGAGGTGCAGAACATTCTATCAACAGTTTTCAATGAATTTTCATCACAACTAATACAGATAATATAATAAACTTTGAAAAGACACTTGCACAATGTCATTATTGTAACCTTTTGATACTCGTCGGTCAATTATCGATGTTATAAATCGGTCATTTCAACATTTGACGGGTTCGAAATGATTTTCTTTGTTGCTTTTGAGTTTATTACGATCAATTGGATGAAGCGTACAAACTGTATAATAATTTATTTCTACATATTATTTGTATTCAGCCCTTTTTAACGTCCCACTGCTGAGCACGGGCTTCCCTTCAATACGAGGGGGATCAGGCCATAATCCACCACGCTGGTCAAGTACGGATTGGCGGACTTCACATGTCTTTCGAAAACTTGCTAGGTTCTCTCAGACATGCAGGTTTCCTCACGATGTTTTCCTTCACCGTAAGGCAAGTGGTAATCATGTTCGAAATGATTCACACATAAAAATATCAGAGGTGCGAGACCCGGGATTTGAACCCGCTTCCCTCGGTTTCCCAAGCGAGCGCGCTACCTCTGGGCTACCACTGCCTTATTATTTATTTGGTATATAAATGATTAAAATAAAAAAAAACATAAACATATACATAACTTATAAGTGTAAAACCGTCCCATTACTGATTGATAGGTGACACACAGTTTAAGTCAGGTTTAAGAGTTTAGAATTTATATATAATATATAAAATATCAATGAAATTATTATTTATCATGAAAATCAGTTTATAGTTTATCAATATAATATCGCGTAATATTCTAATACCACATAATACTATACTTAGGTACGTCTGAATTGATACATTATTTTTGAAATCAATCAAATAAGATGCAGTTTGCAATTAATAGTTAGTTATTCGCCCACAGATTGAAATTCAACCATAATCTTTATATAAAAAAAAAAACTATTTGTTTCCAAAAAAAATCAATAACTCTAAAGCTCGTCAATAACTACTAAACAAAAAAATAATCAGTTTAAAACAGAGTAGCAAAAGTTTTTAATTACAGTTTGTACAGTGATATATATCTATACATATAATAAAATTGTAACTAAGCCGAATCTGTACATTAAATATTTTTTAGAAAATCTTATTATACAGAGGCCGAATCTATAGTTTTTAAAATTTTTGTCTGTCTGTCTGACAGTCTGTGACCGCATCACGGAAAAACCACTGGAGAGATTTTGATGAAATTTGGTATGATGATAGCTGGTTATCTGGGTCAACATATAGGATACCATTTACTGCGGGAAAATATATAATAAGTTAAAACGTAATATATATATATATATATATATATATATATATATATATATATATATTTAACTGCCTCGGTGGTGTAGTGGCTAGCATGTACGGCTGCACACCCTGAGGTCCTGGGTTCGAGTCCCGGGTCGGGCCAAGTTTAGTTATTGAGTCTTTCTGTATAGTAAGCCTCAATAACAGCCCGGAGTTGGGAAGTTGGCGGTGTTTCACCCCCGTGCCTCGGAGAGCACGTAAAGCCGTCGGTCCTGCGCCTTAACTCTCACCGGTCGTGTCGAGTAGTCGTCCCACCGGAGTATGAGAGTGACAGGAATAGAGAGTGCACGTGTGTCTGCGCGTACACTTGTGCACTATAATATCTCCTGCGCAGTTGGCTAGTCTCAATGAGGTTGGCCGCCGTGGCCGAAATCGGTCAGGAGGACATTATATATATAATGGAAATTAACTTTATTAAATTGGACTCATACAAACAATATTGAATTGTCTATTTAATTTAAAGAACGCTATCTTAGTCAGTCCGTGAGGAAGCTACCACCAGCTCGGAAAGCAGTTCTATTGAGAAGAGCCGGCGAGAAACTTAACAGTTCCTCATGTAATTATAGAGTTATTTTTTATTTATTTTATTAATATAACATTATGGAATTAATATAATATCTCAATTCCTCCATTTTCATCAACAAAAAACTATTGAAAAGTTTAGTATACTTTACTCATTAAGATATTATTAATTTTAAAGAAAATATCTTGCAGGGAATTTAAATATGTTGGGACATTAACACAGCACCATCTAGTTCCATGGTAAGCTACGAGGCTTGTGTTATGGATACCAGAGAGTTGATACACTACACATATATGTATAGCTTGAAATACATATACATATTATAAATATATATTTAAAATAAATATAAACTGACAAGTTTTGTCTTTGCCAATTTATATAAAGACTAGCGACTCACCCTCGCTTCGCTCGGGTTCGTCCCTTGCTTACTTCCCAATAAAAACTTTCATCCCCATTTTCACCCCCTTTAGGAATGATTTCCGGGATAAAAAATATAATATGTCCTTCCCAGGGTCTCAAACTACCTTCTTACCTTTCATCTAAATCGGTTCAGTAGATCCAGAGGTTACCCCCTACAACCTCACAAACTCACAAACTTTACCTCTTTATAATATTAGTATAGAATAGAAATATATGTACCAATCACTACACCTGTACGATATATTTTTACAAATAAGCCCTGGCCTATGTCGAACCCCCTTCGTATTGAAGGGAGGCCCGTGCCCAGCAGTGGGACGTTAAAAAGGGCTGAATACTACTACTACTATGTCGAACCAAAGCTTTCTACAGAGCTTTTTACCTTTAAGCTTATTTTTTGTTGCAATATTCTCATTGATTTGATAATAAGGTACTTATTTATTAATAATATTTGATGTGTGAGATAGAACATATTACGGGTATGTACGAAACAAGATGTTGCGAGAGTCTTTTGTTAGGACGCTCATAAATACTCGTAAGCGGTACTTTGGTTACTTCACACTATTTATGCGTTCCTCCCGATGCATTTTGTTATGTGTAAATAATGTCTGTTTTGCATTATACGTATAGCTTTTATACCACTTGATATATTTAACAACAATAATTATTTGACGACACGTTTGGCTCAGTTTGTAGTGATTGTACTTGCTGTGCCAGTGGTCACGAGGTCAAGTCCTGCTGGCATTCATTTGTGTAATGAGCACGAATGTTTGTACTGTAGTAATGAGTATTTATATTTATTATATGTACGTATTTAAAGTTATATAATATATCTTCGGCGGTACGGAACCCTCGATGCGCGAGTCATATTCGCATTTGCCATATTTTTATATTTAACGATTAGAAAAAAGGAAAATATATAAATAGTACTCACTCAAAGCTAGTAACATGAAGATGATGACAGTATGGGAAGACATTTTTATTTTTGACTGCTTCCACCACCACATAGTCTATCTGTAACAAGGAAACGATCTTATGTTAGTGTTAAAAAATATATTATATAAAAGTTTTAAATAAACTGCTATATTACAAAAAGTCAGTTTTAAATAAAACTATCTTAAGTTAAGAGACTGACTCTCCCGTGACCATGATTGCTGTAAAGCATTCGAAGCGTTGGGAACCAAAAATCAAAATAAATCTGCGAAAAAACCCGAAAAGATAGTTTTATTTAAAATGTCAAATATTCGCGTAAATCTAAAAAAGTATGAAGACAAAAATTCGTGTAAACTTTCTTAAATAACAATAGAAGTGTACATTTCATGAATAGAAGTCACGGGAAATTGAAGTTAAATTACGAAGTGGAAAATGATTATATATGTACATAATTTATAGCTTGCTGTGCGTATTATCTGTAATATTTCACTCTCAGCCTAACGCGATGCGTGCGCGCAGCACTGACATAACATTAACGATATTTGTTATGATATTAAGACGTAAGACATTCCAGATTGACGGTGTAAAATTAAAGGTGGATTATACTTAGTAAAATTGGATAAAAATTTGTATTTTTAAATTTTATATGTCTATCTATCGCTTGTCCGCCAACCCGCACTTGGCCAGCGTGGTGGACTATGGCCTGATCCCCCTCGTATTGAAGGGAGGCCCACCCCCAGCAGTGGGACGTTAATAAGGGCTGAATACATCTATCGCCTTATACAGGGATCATCAAACACACATGATTCGAACATTTTAAAATTTAACTATGTATAATGAATTTGCTACAAGGTGACTGTTTGAAGAAATATGAAGAAATATTATAATCTGCACTCGTAAATATCAACCCTTTTAATGTTCCACTGCTGGGCACGGGCCTCCCTGCAATGCTGACTAAATCCAGTTTTTTTTCACAAAATAGAAAAATTATTAGGTTCTCTAAGACATGTGAATTTTCTCGCGCTATTTTCCTCCACAGTAAGGCAAGTGATAATCATAATTCAAGATCCAGAATTTGAACTCGCTTCACTTGGTTACCAAAACAAGAGTGCTATCACTATCACTGGGCTACCACTGCCACACAAGCCTCCTCAGTCTCCGCCATAAAAAATATTTAACAGACACGATGTCACTGTGTTAGATTATCTTTACTTATCTTTATATAATGTTTTTGCCCATTAAAGCTTACATATACATAATAAATATCTATAAAAACTCACATTTTTGGTTACATTTTGCTTTGGTAACTCATTTTCAAAACAAAATCTGAGCAAAAATATTATTTCTTCCGCCTTACATAATGTAAAGCAGACGATCGATCAAATTAGACACAATTATAGTCCATACTACATTTACATAACGGCGAAAGTTGTATGATTACTTGTCAGAGGTCAACAGTTGAGAGTGCCCGTAATAAAATTGGAGCTACCAGATAATTGCATAGGTCGGTGATGGCGGAACGAGCAACGGTTAACTGTGCACTTTAAATAAACTTCTCGTAACAAACTTATAGAAGACTAGCGACACACTCTCGCTTCACTCGGGTTTGTTCCTGGATACGTTTTATCGGTTCGTATAGATTTCTCAGAGATGAAATATTTTCCCGCAGTAAAAGGTATCCTATATATTATATAATATGTTGACCCGGATAACCAGTTATCATTATACCTAATTTCATCAAAATCTATGCAGTGGTTTTCTCGTGATGCGATCCCAGACATACAGACAGACAAAAATTCTAAAAACTATAGATTCGGCCTCTGTATCGATATTAATGACTATTTCAATAAGATTTTCCAAAAAATATTTAATGAATAGATTCGACTCGATTTCATTAGACGTATACATGTGTAGAAGAAAACAGTATACAGTTGACATCGCTAATAGATATCTAATAATTACTTTTCAAAGGCACACTTCAAAATCATTTCATATTAAAGTGATTATTCTACCCTTTTTTTTTTAAATTTAAAGGTGGAATATAAAAAAAAAATTAACCCTTCCTAATTAAGGAGCATATGCCCTTTGTCCCCTTTTTATCCTTATTATAACCTATTTAACATACGATTGTATATATATCATCTATGCTAATATTATAAATGTGAAAGTTTGTAAGTGTGGATGTATGGATGTTTGTTACTCTTTCACGCCAGAATGACTGTATGGATCTGAATGAAATTTGGCACAGAGATAGGTTACAGTTTGGAATAGCACATACATAGGCTACTCTTTATTCCGGAAAAATGTACGTTTCCCGAGGGATAGGCTTGTATTTGTTTTCCTAGAGGCGATCCCGAGCAAAGCGAAGGTGAGCCGCTAGTTACTATATACGTATAAATTTACTGACATGTACTGTAAATCGGTATTATTTATAGTTTAAGTTAAGAGTATCGCTAATTATAATATTTAAATATAACAAAGAAATTACAGTCGTGATGTCTGTGAAAGTTAGTTCGCGTGTGAATCTGAACGTTCTCGTTGAGGGATCTTATCACATCACGAATAGAGTATCGGTTTCATCAAAGGCCTTTAGGGCCTATGATAAGATGTCTAAATCGTAAGTCTTACTTGCTCAGTGGTACATCTAACAGTTTTTATTTACAATATCAAAGGTAGTACGTTCAATTACCACATTGAGAAAATTCAAGATAGTTTTCGAAATTTTGTTTTTTGCTTACTATTAATGTCTGTTTTATTGTACAGTTGAATTTGAGTCTTGAGTAGTAAAATTAAATATTGGATATTTTTTTGATATTGAAGAAATTTCTTCCAGAAACACCTCTCTTGGAAAGCATAAAAGATTTTATTTCAAAACTATGAGGTAAAACACACATAGTTACATATCAACCGATCGAATTAAAAGAAATACCTTGCCATTTAAATTGGAGATCATTTATATGACCTACTACTTATGACCTAGTATACATAAACGAAATCATACAAGATCTATACTAATAATATTATAAAGCTGAAGAGTTTGTTTGTTTGTTTGGTTGAACGCGCTAATCTAAGGAACTACTAATTCGATTTGAAAAATTCTTTTTGCATTAGATAGCCCGTTAACTGAGGAAGGCTATAAGCTTTATATCATCCCGGAAAAATGTACGGTTCCCGTGGGATAGATATGTTTTTGTCTAGGGACTAACCCGAAGTGAAGCGAGGATGAGTCGCTAGTCTAAAATAAAAAGGAAAAAAACTTTCAAATTACAGCAATTGAATATTATGATTAAATTAACACAATAACATATCTTACGAAATGAATTAATTCGTTCAAGCGCGAATATTTTACAAGGATTTCACTGAAACAATGGATGCTTAAAGAAACTGCATGCACTTTAAGAATCTGATCAACTTAATAATAGTCTATTTAATTTCCTACCTTGATTACCCTCTAGCTTTATTACTTTTTTATATATTGGTACATTAACACACAGCACCAGCTAGTTCCATGGTAAGCTACGAGGCCTGTATTATGGATACCACATAGTTGATACACTACACATATATAACGTTAAATACATACATATTATAAATACATATTATAAATAGTTTTATTTTTTTGAAGATAAACAATGAATTATTGATAAATGACTGATCTAAAAAAGTTTCAAATTTATATTTTTACTCTCCCATTATGTCCGCCAACCTGCACTTGGCCAGCGTGGTGGATTATGGCCCCTCGTATTGAAGATAGGCCTGAGCCCAGTAGTGGGACGTTAAAAAGAGCTGAATAGATAGATAGATTATGTATGTAAAGTAACAGGTCTAGTCTTAGATTATCTACATTCTAGACGGAGCCATAGGCCACATGATATTCGTGAGAAAATCCCGTATCTCGCACCTCTCATATTTTCATACAACATGAAAACAATTTTCCGGAAAACATCGTGAGGAAACCTGCATGTTTGAGACATGAGAGCATGTTTTCGAAAGACATGTGAAATCCAACAACCTGCACTTGGCCAGCGTGGTGGACTATGGTCTGATCCCCCTATTCTTTACATAAAGGATAAATCGAGAGTTAAAAAACAGAGTATATGTTTTAAGGGTTTTTCAAAGAATTTATTTTTTAAAGAAAGGTTACTTCCTTTATTGACTTAGAGAGGCCGAAAACTGGCCTTGTAACGCTACCCCATATAAAAAAAATATCAGTAACTTATTCTGATCTGGGCTTTTTGCTTAAATATCAATACAAACATTACGTAAATAATTTTTTACTATACTTTTCTAATTGTCACGATGTCACGATGGGTATTAATGTTCACAAATATCAAGGAATTCTTAAAAAATAGCTGTGTGAGTCGTTAAGTTTCTTCCTTGACTTATCGCAATGATAAAGACTTAATATCTTATATAGAGAGAGATTGTAAATACTACTGACTTTTGCTACTTAAATTATGACTGTTAACTTTTCTGACATTCGTCTTTACCCAACACCCAA
Source organism: Fabriciana adippe (assembly GCA_905404265.1). Classification (NCBI taxonomy): domain Eukaryota; kingdom Metazoa; phylum Arthropoda; class Insecta; order Lepidoptera; family Nymphalidae; genus Fabriciana; species Fabriciana adippe. Next base: position 12,943,477 of record FR990004.1, read on the forward strand.
CAACCAAGAGATTCTCTAAATAAAAAAAAAAAAGAAAAATATGTATTATTTTTGCAAAATATTTATAAATTAGGTATAACCTACCTATATTAAGCCTCTTTCTCTTAGTAAAAATCGTATATAATCCGTTTCTAAGTTAGTTTCTAAGTTTATACCATGTGAACGAATGAGTGAACCAAATTGACCGATTCGAATAGCAATAGCTTATACGTATGTATATGTCCTTTTTCTATTTTTTCCGAAGGCTAGCACATAGTGCGTATTTCCCGCTAGTATGCGCTTGCGCAAGATTCGCCACTAGAAACAATAGATGAGATATACTAAATGTAATTTGTTTGCAACGTTAATAGTGCCCGACCTTATTGAGGTCCATTCGATGTAAATTCAAGGGTATTCCGATTGTTTGATTATCACATAAGATAAAATATACTGTTAAATATCGATTTAGCTCTTCTATAGTAGGTACGGTGATAGTACCAAGTCGAAAACCTTCGTGGTCTATGTGGTAATATATCATTAAAAAAGTAGTAAACTCTATAAATTAACATACAATCATTAATTTCCATATAGAATTATACATACATATATAGCAAAAAGATGTAAAACCGCGTGCTAGTGCATGTATATGAGAGTGATTATTACGCCATCATTTGCTTGGACGTAATGATATATGATATGTACATTATTAAATGATATATTATTAAAAGGAACTTAATTAACCATTGAATATCAACATAAATCGTACTTTCTAATAGAAAATCACACCTAGGACTTGGAGAAAACATTAGGAACTGTAGAAACTTCCTTGTGACCGCCACGTGTAAGATACGCTCGTGTAAGTAGACGCGTTAGAAATATTATGGATACGAGTATGTTTGAAGGTATTGAAAAAGTAGAGCCGAAATTAATAAATGACAGTTATCAATTTTTAAATAATGAAATATTCCTCTGTTTCTCGATTTTTCCTCGAAACTTATACACTTGTTGTATATCGGAGCTAGAATATATGTAAATTAAAGAAAAATACTATATTAATGGTTGCCAAAAAAATTAAGTAAAAGAAAAGTAGGTGTGTAATCTATACATATAACAAAACTGTAGAGGTCGAATGTCTGTACATAGAAAACAAAAAGCGAAAAATCGAGTCAGGGGGATGTAAGAAGAGAAATAGAACAAATCCAGTTTTTTTTTTTCAATTTTTTTGTTTCTCTGTCTGTTTGTACGGGCTAATTCCTAAGAGTTTCCCGTGGGATAGTTAAAAAACTATAGTAACTTATACAGCTTAGTACACAAAAACTACTGATTGGATTTTAATGAAACTTTACAATAATATAGTTCATACATCAGAACAACAAACAGGCTACTTTTTATCCCGGAGAAATGTACGGTTCCCGTGGGATAGATTTGTTTTTGTTTGTCTAGAGTAGTAGCTAGTACGACAATAAAAAGAATGTACTCGTAGAGCTTCGTTACATGCTTTTACTTTATCTAAAATAGATGATGCGATGTATTGTTGTTTTAAACTTTGAACTTAAGCTTAACTTGTAGGCTTTCCTTGAACATAGAAACGAAATTTCATAGAAATTCTGTATAACCTCATTATGTAGTGCTTTTTAAATACCATACGAGCGATGTCGTGAGCAAAAGATTTTAACATATAAATATTAGTTCGAGACTTGCGCAAAAGTTTCATGCAAGATAAACATTTAAACATTTGGCCTAGACTCCATGGACCATCGTAAATTGTCTGAAAATTACTTAAATGGTTACTGTTGTCGACACCGTCATTGTTCATGCAGCTTCACGCCGCAAACGCAATATAGCTGATTGATTGCTGTAGCCATTTTGAAGAAACTTATACCAATATATTGAAAGTATAGTGTTTACATAACGTAATCTAATATATTTAAACGAGCAATTCTTGTATATTTATTTATTTATACCGACGATCTCGGAAACGGCTCTAACGATTTCGCTGAAATTTACTATGTGGTGGTTTTCGGATACGAAAAATCGATCTAGATTAGTCTTATGTCTGGGAAAACGCGTGTTTCCGAGTTTTCATGCGGTTTTCCTTCGCATTATTCCACGCAAAATATGGACGATTATTTCTAACGCTCTTGCATAAGCATCGTGGTCACGCGGCCAAGGTGCATGATTGACAATTACAGGTGTCCAGGTTCGAATCCTGGTCGAATACAAAATTTTTAACTTATGTTTTTTTTTTTTTGTATTTATTCAAGTTTTTAGTTTTTTTTTTAATCTGAAAAATACGATATAAGAAAAAAGAACTCCGAGCGAAGCTCGGTCGCCCAGGTAGGTACTATTAGTTTACATGAGCAGTAAGTATTTATCTAATATTTAAGAAAAAATATGTTATGCCTCACGTACTTTCTCGCATTGATTTGATTTCAGCATAAGTAAAGGCAGGGTCAGACACGATTTTTATTTTAACACTAGCGACTCACCGACGCTCCGCTCGGGTTCGTCCCTACTTTAAGGTTAGTATAGATTTCTCAGAGATGAGAAGTTTTCCTGCAGTAAAAAGTATCCTATATGTATTGACCCGGATCTATCACCATACTAAATTTCATCAAAATCTGTCAAGTGACTTTCTCGTTATGCGTTCCCAGACAGACAGACAGTCAAAAATTCTAAAAACTATAAATCCGGCCTCTATATCGATAATAATGACTATTTCAATAAGATTTTCCAAAAAATATTTAATGTACAGATTCGACTCAGAATTGTATTATATGTATAGATTAATCAATTACAATTAATGCTTTGACGGGATGATAATTTACCACGACGGAAGAGTTACCAGCCCTTTTGTCTTCACATGGCCGGATGGCATTGAGGAGTATCTCAACTACTTTCGGACTATGTGAATTTTCTGAAAGAAAACCTACCCCTTTTGAGCTGAAACCGGATTCGAACCTAGAACTCTATCTACTAGCTCATTAAACCAACATTATATCTACTAATGGATATAAGATAACCTTTATTAAGATATAATAATTCATATATAACAAATTAAAACGTTTGATGAGTCTTATTTATAATAGTGTTGACCTCTGTTGATTATTTCGTGAACCGGCATAATGCAATTGTGGTTTTGTCTCAGGTTATTATGAAAAAGGGTCATTGTAAGATATTTTGATTACATTAATAGAACAAAGCTTTTGACTAAATGAAGTAGTCAAGGGTATAATATTTAATCTATACTATAATAACAATAAAGAAAATTACAAATAAAGTTAGTTACATATGTATATACAAAATATACAAAAAAAAAAATAAAAAAATAAAGAGTGCGTGTATGAATGTGTACACAGGCGAGAAGTAAAACTTCTGTAGGTTATCGGTACTCTTTATGAAATTCAATTTATGTTTTAAATAATGAGGATCGGTAAGTTACTAAAAAAATATTAAATAATGCATATTAGGCATATTACAATCATATATTTATAGAATATCATTTAAGGAAAGAATATAATATTTTATATCATTTGTCAGACAATAACAACGGTTACCATGACAACACACGTACGTTCATTTTTTCGTAACGCATTCTCCAGGTGACCACCCAAGTTAAGCGTGCGTAAAGAAGTTTTACTTCAAAAATGTACACTTAGTTATTACTGTACAAGTCATGTCCGTGTGGAATAATGGCAGCATAGGGTAAAATATGTAATTATATGAATCATATTCTACTTATATAAAAACGCAAAAGTTTGTAAGGATAGATGTTTGTTACTCTTTCACGCAGAAGCTACTGACCGGATTTTGATGAAACTTTACAGTAATATAGCTTACACACCAGAGTAACACACATAGGCTGTAATTTTTAAACATAATAGTAATATATTGGAAATTGAGAACGAATGTTTCAAGGAAATTGTGTTTCAAGGAACGCCTAAATTTTAAAGCTCTTTTGAATAAAACTTAAATTCAATCAATTACGATTCGATCGATTTGATTTCTGTATATTAAAACCGAGCGAATTGATTTATTTTTAATGAAGTAGTATATTTAGTTATAGCCTATTTATCTCTGCGTTGATATTATGGTCTTTAGAAGTAGAGTATTTCCCCCCCAATGTGCGTTCACCTTGTCATGGTGGATGAGGGGGCGAGGGGGGGGGGGCTCAATCATGCTCGGCAAACCAGCCGGACTTGAAGCTAAGAAATGCACTGGGAGGCGCCCCACTTCGATGTGCGGTGTGCTATGCAGGTTGCTTCTGATACTTCTCTGATAGCAGAGTAGACTGTGGAGCAACCCCATGGTTGTTGTGTTCTGCTTCAGGGGGGGTTTTGTTGGGTTTGAGTGGGTAGTACTGGGTTTTCTAGCCGATGAGTCCCACATAACCACCTGTATGTCACCTGTATGCGTAATTACATTTCCCAACATTAAAGAAGTAGAGTAGAGTAGAGTATTTACATATAAAATTACGATATAAAGAAATGAAAAATGAACAATTAAGAAAAACCAAGTACCATGTCTTTTAGAGAAATTATACACGTATATCCGATAGGTCACATTGGGCTCAGTGCTTGTCATTTTGAGTCAAATGATCGTCAATCAACAAATGTTTATTTAAAAATTATTATGGTTGATAAACGTTGATGCATAATGAAAGTTGTATGCATTGTGGATAGCTGTCGTGGGGACAATAAATAAGCTAAGAAAGCGCGGGCGAAGGTCACGCGAGAGCTTTCCTTTCCCTATACTTGTCTACTTATCACTACGTCATTATTGTAAGCTCACCATTTGACTCAGAATTACATATATACTATACATTATCCAATCCATGGTTTGCTCAATCTTATATGTTTTATCTCAGTTTTTCTGGTATTTTTTTGCTATATAATTATAATAAATAAATAAATATGTTGGGACATTAACACACAGCACCATCTAGTTCCACGGTAAGCTACGAGGCTTGTGTTATAAATACCAGATAGTTGATACACTACACATATATAACTTTAAATACATACATATTATAAATATAAGCATCCATGACTGGAGTAAAAACATTTATGCTCATCACACAAATGAACGCCTCCAGCGGGACTTGAACCGGCGACCGCTGGCACAGCAAGTAGGGCACTACAAATTGAGTCAAACGTGTCGTAAAGTTATATCCGATGGGAAGTACATGTCAATGGCATAATATAGATATTCTGAGAATAAATTATCCCATACAAAAATCCATTGTTGTAAACAAATGTTTAAATACAATTCCGCATTTATTATTATAATTTTTATTGCCATTAAGTCCTACATATAATTATAAATACAAAAATTAATTTGCAAATATGTGTGGATAACGTTCTTTTATAATCATTATTATTACACTTTTAGAATATGAGCAATTACCGGAACCCGCGGCTTTGCCCGCGATCAATCTACAAAATAACTCTGACTTTATGTTATAGAGCGACTCAACCTAGCTTCGTTCAGATCCGTCGCTATGTATTTATATAATGTATATAGTTTTACAATAACGTATGGAAGTCTGTCCGATTTTTTGACATTTATGATTACTGCTCCGCTCTCTTAGGTAGTAGCATGATGATATATAGCCGTCCTCAATAAACGGGCTATCTAATGCAAAAAGATTTTTTCAAATCGGATAAGTAGTTCCTGAAATTAGCGCGTTCAAATAAACAAAAAACAAACAAACAAAAAAAAACTCCGCCTTTTTATAATATTAGTATAGATTATAGTTGTAAATTGTAAGGCTTTAATACAATCGCCTTAGAATAAAAATTGTCAGTTAGTAATATGAGACTAAAATATGTAAAACTTTTTTTACCAAACTAAAGATTTACTTTAGAGATATAGCTTTATTTTATTGGTATTCTTGGTAGTAGTCTTGTGTTATACGGTAAAGGTCGTGAGGTCAATTCCCGCTCGAGGACAATATTTCACTCTCAACCCGCCAACGCGACGCTTCGCAAAGGCGTATCGCTATTTAACTTCATGAAACTAATATTCTATGGAAACCACTTAAAATTCTAGAATAAAAGCATGTTATGTTTATTTTATTATAATTTTTTTACTTTCCAAAAAGAAGATTTCTTAAAATAACAACTAGCGACTTATCCCCACTTTGCTCGGATACCTAACGGTACTATGTACTAAATGTTATCCAAATCCGTCGTGAAGGAGTAACATACACACATATTTACTCATTATCTTTCTTTATTCTTTCTTCGAAGGAAAACGTCGTAAGCCGTCGTAAGAGTAAACCCTTACTTCTGAGAAAACCTAGCAAGTTTTTGAAAGACATGCTCAGTCCGCCAACCCGCACTTAGCCAGCGTGGTGGACTATAGCCTGATCCCCCTCGTATTGAAGGGAGGACAGAGTCCAGTAGTGGGACGTTAAAAACGGCTGAATACATAATTGCACTATGAATTTAATTGACTGTCCGTCGCATATGCATAATATCAATTTATTCCCAAGGTAAAATGGAGACCAATTAACAAATTTTCGCATTTAAACTAAATAATTAAAAGTTCAATCTTACTATATACTTATCAATATAATTAAGATTTTTATTTGGCTAGAAGCATAGATTTTATCATTGTGAGTTAACTCATTTTGCTAATATACTAAGTGGTTACATCTGTATCGAAGCAAGTTACCATCAGAGCATTATGCCAGGTTACATCACACAGACGTGATCAATTAAGTTTCGATCCGTTATAGCGACTCCCGCGCATCTCAGTGAAAGCATCCTTATGGTACAAGTTATTTGATTATGCGAATATATGTTTTGTTATACATTTAGTATCCTCGGTAGTCTGGTGGCGAGCATGTACGGCGTCCAAAGGTTCTAGGTTCGAGTCTTGGTTCGGGCAAAGTTTAATTATGGAGTATTTCTATCAAGAAATTCACAGTAACAGCCCGGAGTTGGGATGTTGGCGGTGTTTCACCCCCGTACCTCGGAGAGCACGTAAAGCCGTCGATCCTGCGCCTTAACTCTCACCGGTCGTGTCGAATAGTCGTCCCACCGGAGTATGAGAGTGACAGGAATAGAGAGTGCACTTGTGTCTGCGCGTACACGCGCTGCACTATAATATCTCCTGCGCAGTTGGCTAGTCTCAGTGAGATTGGTCGCCTTGGCCGAAATCAGTGAAGAGGACTTCTTACATACATTTTTGTATGTGTAGACGTATATTTACTAATTTTTGTGTATAGCATGGGCCTCGTGGTTGGTACATGTAAAATCATAGGGTCCAATCCAAGATATACCTACGCTATCCCTTTGCCAAATTCAAAATTTAAAGTAATATTTCTGAGTAGTTTTTAACAAAATTAATGGTATGGTTTGTGTGACACAACCAATCGTCATAAATGTAACATAACTCATTAATCAGTTTTTTATTTGCAACAGAATCATCACAAATCGTTATTTAAAAAAAAATAGAAACATGAAAAACAACAATAAAATAGAAATTAGAAAAAAAAAATGTCTAAATTATGCACACGCCGCACACAACGAGTGTACATTTTGCATAGGTATATATAAAGTTTATCCGCGTAAACAAACTGTATTTAACAGGTAGATTTCTACAAGCGATGAAGCTCAGAACAAAAAAAAACACCTTAAACAATGAAATCTAGCAACCCCCATATTTTTTTATGTCACCTATCTAAGAACACTTGGACTAATGAGACGAATCTAACGATACCATAATTAAAGAAATCCATCGAGTGATTTGGAAGATATGAGGGAATAAAAAATATTACAAACAAACATACAAAGATAGGTGCGAAAAATATAACCCTTTCCTTGCAGTCGGGTAAAAATATGTGTAACTACATATTCTAACCACGTGACATAACGCTCAGATATGCCATCTCCATACATTCCTTACCCTCGCTTCGGGTTCGTCCCAAGACAAAAACAAATCTATCCCACGGGAACCGTACATTTTTCCGGGATAATATAGAGCCTAAAGCCTTCCTCGATAAATGGACTATCCAACACAAAAAGAATTTTGCAATTCCAACCAGTAGTTCCTGAAATTATCGCGTTCAACCAAACAAACAAACAAACACTTCAGCTTTATAATATTAGTATAGATAACGATTTTAACGCGTTATCTTCTATCCAAACCCGAAGATTAGCAAAGCCAAGCAAAATAATAATAATATGTTCTATAACACATGGAGTATTAATCAAAGTGAGTGCAAGTCGCTAGTTTCTTATAAATTGACCTAAGATAAATCTATAGATATGGAATGTTCGTACCGGAGTCTGCGAATTGTACACGTAACGTCGAAGCATGATTTATCAATAAGATTATATTATAGAGATTATTAAATAATTTGATAGCAACTTTAGTCGTTCACTGTACATATATTGATTAGTATATGATGTAATCTATACTAGTATTATAAAGAGGTAGAGTTTGTTTGCTTGAACCCGCTAATCTCAGGAACTACTAATTCGATTTAAAAATTCTTTACGCGTTTACCGAGGAAGGATATAGGCTATATATCATTATGCCACTACCCAATTGAGCGGAGCAGTAATCATAAATGTCAACAAATCGGGCAGACTTCCATACATTATTGTAAAACTATATATATATGACGAAGGAAGATTTAGTTACCTTTTTCTGTTAGAATGTGAAACCTTATTGTTTAAAGTCACTATGTTATTTAGTTTACTTTTTATTGCTTTTAAAATGATTTTGAATTTAGAGCAGAGATTTAGTCTCGAGCGGGGTCGAGACGCCATCACAACATTCATGGTGAGATATTCATTGTAGATGCGTGGTTTAGTAACGTTGGTTGATCGTAGTATGCTTTGATATTGAATGTGGATAGTCTGATTGGTGACTATGAACCCGCTAGCTCTCTAAATTATTAGAATTACCGTTTCAAGTTTATAACATTGTGATTTCCCTCAATAAATTGTAATGGAGCATTTAGAAGTCTTTATTATTTGAGCCCTGATAACGCCCACAAGATTAGTAACCACTAAAGATGATGATCGTAGTATATGGATAACGCGTCATATATATATATATATATATATATATATATATATTTAACGACTCACCCTGGCTTCGCTCGGGTTCGTCTCTAGGTACGTTTTAACGGTTAGTAGTCTAATAGATATTATATGGCTATCTATTACAAAAAGGATTTTTCAAATCGAATTAGTAGTTTCTGAGATAAGCGCGTTCAAACAAACTAACTCTGCCTCTTTATAATATTAATATAGATGTAGATAGTCAAGAACCTGAGCGAAGCAAGGATGTGCCGCTAGTGAGATATAAACTGTTAATGGTCTGTTAGATTTTTAAATAAATGTTATTAAGATACTTAATGTTATAATCGCTTTCAACAAAACGGCTACTTCCTAATTACACTGTTTAAGAGTAAACAAACATAATAATTATATTACTAAGTATATTAATTAATGTTTATTACTAGCGTCTCACTCTCGCTCCGCTCGAATTCGTCCCTACTTACGTTTTAATGTTTAGTATAGATTTCTCAGACATGAGATATTTTTCCGCAGTAAAAAGTATCTTAAAAAAAATCAAAAAAATCTAAAAAAGTATTACATCACTAGTTATCTACACATATAATAAAATTCTGAGTTGAATCTGTACATTAAATATTTTTTGGAAAATCTTATTGAAATAGTCATTATTATCGATACAGAGGCCGAATCTGTAGTTTTTAGAATTATTGTCTGTCTGTCTGTGACAGCATCACGAGAAAACCACTGGACAGATTTTGATGAAATTTGTTATGATGATTGCTGGTTATCCGGGTCAACATATAGGATAGTTTTTACTGCGGGAAAATATCTTATCTCTGAGAAATCTATACTAAACGTTAAAACGTAACTAGGGACGAACCCGAGCGGAGCGAAAGTGAGCCGCTAGTTAAACTATATAAATCATTACAAAACTTAAAATAACTCTGTCTTTTATAAGTCTCTCAAAAACATATAGGAATTAAAAGTACGACGACGACTGCGAGACGTGATATAAACGCTTGACTTGGGGGGTAAGCTGGTGAATGCGTTACGAAAATATGTACGTACGTTTGTTGCCATGGTAACCGTTGTTATTGTCTGACAAATGATATATAATATTATACTCTTTCCTTAAATAATATTCTATAAATATATGATTATGATATGCCTAATATGCGTTATTTTTAGTATCTCTCCTATTCTAATTATTTAAAACATAAATTTAATTAAATAAAGAGTACCGAAAACCTACAGAAATTTTAATTCTTGCGCGTGTACACATTCATACACGCACTCTTTAATTTTTTGTTTTCCAGCTATTGACGATATTTAGTGCTAACAATAAAAAAATTCTGTAAATTCATAATATATTATGCTTTTCTCAAAATTTCACGGTTGAATTTCTACGACTGCGCCAACACTAGTACATACATATAACGCTATAAAAACTTGCTTATTTCAAAATTAACATATTTTTTACATATAGTAATTTAAATAACAGAAAATATTTAAATAAAAATAAAAGCTGTTAAAAGACCTAGATTCTCATATTAATGGCTAATTAAGGTTAATTTTTATAATATTTTTTATAATCTTCAATATTGTTTGCGTAAAACATTATACTTTTGTTGTTGAAACGTATGTAGCAATATTTACATATATGTTAAATTTAGTAATAACTATTTTAATGAGTTTTGTATTAAATCGAGCTAAACATATATTCGTAGATGGTATAAAAACGGTAAATAATTTTTTTTTCTGATTATCTTCTAAAATTAGAAGCAAAATGTGTTTTAATATCAATGGCATATTTCATTTATAGATTAAATGTTAATTTCTTGTAATTTAATAAGAGTAAAATGTAGCGAAATCTGTATAAATATCTATACAGATAAATAAAATTGAAGTGTCTGTTTGTAATGTCAAAATAGCAGCTTTATACTAAATGTATATGGAATTATATATGGACTTATAAGAAAAATACAATGTTTAAAATTTTTATCTGTCTGTCTGTCTGTCTGTTTGTTCCAGCTAATTTCCGAAACGGCTGGACTAATTTTAATAGGACTTTCACTGGCAGATAACTGATATTATAAGGAGTAACTAAGGCTATTTTTATTTTAGAAAAAGAATTAGGGTTTCGCTCAAAAAATTAAAACGAACTTAGGGACGAACCCGAACGAAGCGAGGGTGAGTAGTTATAAATGTGAATGTTTGTGAGTATAGATGTTTGTTACTTTTTCACGCCAGAACGGCTGAACGGATCTGGATGAAATTTAGCACAGAGATAGATTATACTCTAGAATAACACATAGGCTACTTTTTATCCTGGAAAAATGTACGGTTTCCGTGGGATAGATTTGTTTTTGACTAGGTACGAACCCGAAGCGAAGCGAAGGTGAGTCGCTAGTAATTTATCATTTTAATTGTAGTAGTAAATATGTAGTTTTTCCAAAAAAATAAGGAGTTAAAAATTCCTAAAAATATTTAAAAATATATATAAAAAATAATAAACATATAATTAGTATATTCACTTTGAATCTGTTTACTGAATAACTAAAGACAACGCACAATCTAACTGGGTCTACAAATATTATTTTTTGTTCTTCATATAAGAAACTGTCGTACACAAAGAAGATGAGCACTCACGTTTTTGAAAATGTATCCCCTTAAGTAAAAGAAGTTTGTAGTTTGTGAAAAAAATATTGAAATTATATATAAATATATTATATATAAATATTATCTCGTCTCACGGTGTTCATGGTCGCACTTCTCCGAAACGGCTTGACCGATTTTAATGATTTTTTTTGTATATTTGATAGGTATGAGAATAGGTCGTAAAGTATTTTTCACGCTCCTACCCCCATCCCTCATTTTTTAATCGCGATTTTCGTATTTTTGTATGAACAATATTATATAAATACATAGCGAACGAACCCGAGTGAAGCGATATAACATGAAGCGTATAACATAAAGGCGCGGGCTCTGCTAGTAAGCTTATAATAATGTCCTCCCGATAATATTTTAGGCCACGGCTGCCAATCTCATTAAGACTAGCCATCTGCGTAGGAGATATTAGAATGCACAAATATATGCGCAGACACAAGTACACTCGAATTCCGGTAGGACGAGAATTTGACACAACCAGTAGAGCGTAGGACAAACAGCTTTACGTGCTCTGTCTCGGTATGGGGGTGAAACATCACTAATTTCCCAACTCCAGGTGTTACTGAGAATCTAAACAGAAATACTCAATAACTAAATTTGGCCCAACCCAGGATTCGAATCCAGAACCTTGGGATGTGCAGCCATACATGATAGCCACTAGACTAACGAGGCACTTATATTATTAGCTAGTTTCTACTTTCTTCATAGTATTATTTTTTAAAATAATATAAGTTTACAATGGAGAAAATGGAAAATTAAAATAGTAATAAAAATACCGTTGTAATGTTTATTATAAATATATATGTACGATTTATTGTTTAATAGCTTCAAGCTATTCCCGTATCAGATTGATGAAATTGAGAAAGGCGTGACGAGTAAAACGCTTCACGTGAGAATTTATTCCAAGATTCTAAGAAAACATATACATACATATGTACATACATATGATATTTGAATTGTATTATAAATAAATAATAAATAAATATGTCGGGACATTAACACACAACGCCATCTAGTTCCATTGTAAGCTACGAGGCCTGTGTATAAATACTAGATAATTGATACACTACACATATATAATTTTAAATACAGACATATTATAATTGATACACTACACATATATAATTTTAAATACAGACATATTATAAATATAAACACCCATGACTAGAGTACAAACATTCGTGTTCATCATACAAATGTATGCCCCCAGCGAGTCCCGAATCCGCGACCTCTGGCACAGCAAGTAGGGTTACTACAAACTGAGCTAAACATGTCGTCGAATTATTATATTATAAATAGTTATAACTATAGCTACAAATTTCCTATTTGTGTAATAATTACTTCTACGATAATTTAAAAATCGGTATACCTTTTTCGTTCCGATCAAAAGCAATGTCAGCAGTTCTCTCTCATTTTAGCTCTTATGAGCTGTGTAAAATTAAGCAATTATACAGGACTAGCGGCCTCAACAACAAATCTATTCCACGAAAACCGTATTTTTTTCCGGGATAAAAAGTAGTCTATGTGCTATTCCAGACTATAATCTATCCCTGTGCCAAATTTCATCCAGATCCGTTCAGCCATTCTGGCGTGACAACAAACATCCATCCAATCATCCAAACCACTAAACTTTCACATTTATAATAGTAGTAAAATGTTAGTAAAATATTTTTTTCTAATCATATGAAATACGCAAATATTCGAAAATAAAATATTATTACAAAATAACTGTGTTGTGTAAACATGATGAATGACTACAGTTATAGCAGTTTATCACGATGCTACTTACATCATTAAGTTATTTTATAATTTGGAGAACAATTGTAACTCCGATAACCGAGGCTGAGTTAAAAGCTAACTAACCGTGAAACGTAAATTACATGGTTAAATAATAAGAAATCACTTAGTTCGGTAAAGTTACAGTTTCGATTTGCACTTAATTTTATCTATACATATAATAAAATTCTGAGTGTGTCATCTGTGTACAATAAATATTTTTTAGAAAATCGTATTGAAATAGATGTTATCATATATAGAGGCCGAATCTATAGTTTTTAGATTTTGGTCTGTCTGTCTTTCTATATGGAAACGCATCACGAGAAAGCTACTCGACGGATTTTGATGGAATTTGGTATGATGATAGCTGGTTATCCGGGTCAACATATAGGATACGTTTTACTGCAGAAAAATATCCCATCTCTGAGGAATCTATATTAACCTTAAAATGTATCTAGAGACGAACCCGAGCGGAGCGAGGGTATTGCTAGTATTAAACATAAAGCCACTTGAACTTAAAAGTTAAATTATAATAATTATCAAAAAATATAAATAAAAAAAATATAATAATTATCAAAAAATATAAATAAAAACATTATAATAATTATCAAAAAATATAAAATAATAATTATTAAAAATTATCATTAAAAAGTACAATACCATGCTAATTGCTATTATCCATATGCTAGTTTTCCATATTCATAGAAAAAAAAAAATAACAAAAAAATTATTTATCCGACAGCGCAATTACAGAAGATGCTTTCAAATTACTAAGAACTATATCATCTACTGACAGAAGGAGTCCTTTCCGTATTTTTTTAACAGACATATCCTACTTTTTCTAATATAATGGAAGCAAGTTTTACAAAAAGCGATTGGATTCAGCCTTAAATCAACCGATCAACCCAACATTCAACTCTAAAGAAAACTATTACTCAAACTCCATCTAATTAGTAACCACCTCCATCATACAGTCAGCAAACCTCATTACGAAAACTCAGTAAATCTATCAAACACATCGTCCAATAAACTTAAACAGACAATTTAATTACCGTCACGCACTATTTCTGTTAAACGGCGGATGATGATATCTGAGACCTGAACGAGATGAAAACGAGTGTGGCCTTTCATTGTTTATGCTGGTACAGATTTTAAAGCAAGGCCTTTGGAGTGCCTTTGGAAACGTAAATTGGCGTATACTCTCTCAACTAATTTTATACTTATAATAAATTTTTATATTATCAATACTAATATTATAAATGTTAACGTTTGTGACGATGGATGGATGTTTGTTACCCTTTTACGTCAGAACGGTTAAAAGATGAAATTTGGCACAGAGATAGATTATAGTCTGAAATAGCACTTAGACACACTTACTTTTTTTCCGGGGAAAATGTACGGTTCCCGTGGGATAGATTTGTTTTTGAGTAGGTTCGAAACCGAAGCCAAGCGAGGGTGAATCACTAGTTTTTTATAAATTATTAATTATAATTTTAAGTTAAAGACAGTGATGGCTTAGATGTAATAATCCTGCTTGAACAATTGTAAGTAAAAAGTGATATGAGTTCAAAGTTTTCACATCATTTTATCATGATTACTACTCGCCTTACAGTGAAAAAAAAACATTAATATATTGAGAAGTCAAATAACCCGCACTTGTTCAGCGTGATGGACTATGGTCTGTTCTTCTTCGTATTTAACCACCTCACATTCAAGCTTTTCTTTTTAATCTTCAGTTTGACCGTTAGCTTATTGATCGACTTTATAATAGTCCCTTTTTTAAAGGTAGCATGTTCTCTTGTCAGAGCTTCAAGCGATATATTGGTCAATTACATTTTTTTTATTTATAAAAGTGTATAATATAATGTTTTAAAGGAGAGCGTCATATCCTCTAAAATACATTATAAAGTCCTAGTAAAATAGATTATTAGGAAAACAAATAGATAGAGAAACAGGATAAATATACAAGTATATGTATACGTTTAAATAAATGCGCTACGTTATATCTTTAAAGTAGAGCCTCATGTTCACGTATTCGGGAGCTCCCTGACCTCGCGCTTCTCGACCATTGTTTTGAAGGTTTTATCAATAAACTATTACTTCATAAGAGAACCTATTATTAACGGGCAATTCGTTTTCAATTTGCAAACAAAGGCGTATTTAAATAAGAATAAAATGAATAACATACTGTATATAATAAAAATAAAATATATTACTTGTAAAATAAAATCGAAATTAAAAAAATAATGGTTAAATTATTATTAACACACACACTTTCTGTAAGTATTATAACACCAGTTCGGTAAATTGGTACATTGCAAAAAAAAAAAAATATTGAAATATAATATTTAACTAGCGGATACAGTAGACAGTCTACCGCCATGAACCTTTTTTATTTTGGGAAATGCATTTACGCATACCACCTGTATACATACAGGTTATGTGGGACTTACCGGCTGGAAAAGCTAGTACTACCCACTTAAACTCAACAGAACTTCCCCCGTCTTAATGCGGCGTCGCAGGATCGCTTACGCACTCAACCACAACGCCACGACAGCAGGTCTGCCAAAGCAGACAACTAAGGGGTTGTTTCCTAGATCCACTCTACTATCAGAGAAGTACCAGGAGCAACCCGCATGGTACGCAACCCACCGAAGTGGGCTACCTCCCTGTGTGTCTCTTGGCTTTGCGTCCGGCTAGGTTGCCGGACGTCAATGAGCCCTTCGACCACGACAAGGAGAACACACATCGAGGGAGGAAGAGGCGAGGGGGGAGGGGGATTTTTAGGTCAGATCTTTAGGTAGAGCAGAATTACGAACAGACTATACCGTATACAGGAATTTTATATTTAAATATATAAAAAAACGTGTGTGTGTGTGTGTGTACCTATGTACGCACATAAGTAATTAAAGATTTCATCCCGTTTGTCACAACTCTCTATTTGTAAAAGAAATGATAAATTAATAAAATAATTAAATAAGGCAAATTAAGCATATTACAATCATATATTTCTAGTATATCATTTAAGGAAAGAATATAACATTGTATATCATTTGTCAAACAATAACAACGGTTACCATGGCAACAAATAGTTATTAGCTAACTTCATCATGTCGCTTTTTGGCTGTCGGCGCGCGCGCGCATCGTAAAAATTTTACCCTCATAATTTTTTTCAAACGTCCCATAAGAAGTACTATAACTTCAATAAATAAATGACAGGCAACGTTATCGGCGGGAACTAGTCCAGTTATAATTAGAATAGATCAAGGAAATTTAAGCTATTGTTTCACTGAGAAAGAAAATAATTTATGGTCTCTGAGATATTAGACATCGTACCTCCTCTCGCGCGCTCACGACGCGACGCGACGCGATGCGACGTTACAATTACCGTGTGGTACAGCTTCAGAATAGAAAGCGTTTATTATATTAAAAAAATATTTGAATATTATTTTATGCCTATAATAGACTCACTAGTGACTTGCCCTCGCTTCGTTCAATGCACTGCATTTGGTATCAACTGCTCCAGCAGTTATCAACGGCAGCTTCAAGCTGTTGACTATGACTGCAAGAGCGGCCCGTTTATGTTGATCACTGTCTAACTGCTCGAGCAGTCCGTGTATGGCTGGCCTAAATTCTCGAAAAAATCCGAAAGATAATGGCGTCAATCTAAAAAAGTATTAATTTAAGAAACTTTTCATTTATTTTTTATTTTCGCTAGAAGAATTGACGAATATACCGCTCTAATATATAATCTAATAATGTGCCAAAAGAACTACCGAACGTCAATTAACGATATAAATGACCGTTGCCCATGCCTTACACCATCTTATTACCATTGATGAGTCCAATCCTTTCTATTTTGAAAGTAAAGTTCAACTTTACATAACATCCGTCAAAGCGTTTATAAAATTACATAGAACAAATGATAAACGTGATACCTATTGTTAGAACTCTTCTTAAAAGGTTTTGTTTCAAAAACCATTATTCTATATAGAGTTAGGCCAATGCTTTGACGTGTACGTGTGGTAACGTCTTATGGTAGGACCATAAGACAAAAGACCAGACAAAAAGACCTTACCACACTTGCTTGACATCAATCAGACTTATTCGATTTATTCTAATTTGATTTGTTATAATTATTATAAAGTACAAAGAAATGAATTAGATTCTTTTAGTTAAAATTAAACTCAAATATTCAAATCATCACTAAAGATAGTATTTAGGGTTCTGTACCATTAAGTTTGCCTACAGAACTACTACTAAGCCTCCGCTGTCCGTCAGTCCGTCTGTCTGTCAGAGGACTGTATTTCATGAACCGTAATAGGTTGAGAGGTGAAATTTTCATAGAGTATACATATTTCTAGTAATGTATAGCAATAAATAAATAAAAATAAAAATACAGGAAACATTTTTTTTAACTTTCGCATTTTCGTAAAAGTCATATTAATAAAAAGTAGATGAACGATGGTGCGGTACCCTTCGTGTGCGAATTCGACTCGCACTTGACCGAATTTTACTTTTAATAAATATTGCTAAAAGTTGATAATAACCTAATGTTTTAGTGAGGTTTTAATAAAACCAGGATTCTATAGTTTCTATGTATACATTTAAATGTAATATCCGTCGCCAAAGGTCAACATCGTGTGACTTACTTTTAAACTATTAATGGTGATCGTATTTAAATTACGTGAAGGATACAACACTTGTCCTTTACATATTTAAGACCGTTACTAATGAGGTTATGGGGCTTCTAATATTTTTTTTTTATTATAAAAGGCATTGATAGCCCAGTGGTAATGCGCTCGCTTGGAAAATCGAGTAAATCGGGTTCAAATCCCGGGTCTCGCACCTCTGACATTTTCATGTGCGAATCATTTCTTACATGATTACCACTTATCTTACGGCGAAGGAAAATATCGTGAGGAAACCTGCATGTCTTAGAGAACGTAGCAAGTTTTCGAAAGACATGTGAAGTCCGTCAACACGCACTTGGCCAGCGTGTCGGACTATGGCCTGATCCCCCTCGTATTGAAGGGAGGCCCGTGCCCAGCAGTGGGATGTTAAAAAGGGCTGAATATATTATAAAAAAGTGTTCTCCACTCTTTACATATCTCTCTACATGTTTCTCCTCTTTAAATTTCATCCAACTATACAATGTTATGAATCTCAGTTTTTTATTTCTATTTAGCCTAAGAATAACTATAAATATAATTCAAAACAGTAACAAAATATTAGTTTGCTGATATTTAAGACTCTTTAACACAAATAAAATAAGCCTAACCAACCAAATTCAAAGATTTTATTACTAACCGTTGAAAAGTTCTTCTATGCACCTCTTGACTCTACCATCACTTAAGCTCAATTTTCATCATGACTCAAATTTCAAATACTTAAAACAACTAAAATTTTACTATATAGTAACAAATGAACCTATTAAAAGAATGTTTAAAAGTCAATGTAATATTCTGAGACGTAACCAAGCCGTTTCTTTTGAACCAATAAAAGCTAGAAAGTTACGAAATAACATATTATCTTTGTTTGTATCAAAATTGTGTATTGACTAGTTTCGAACTCACGACCTTTTTGTCTCAAGTTTTCAGATCTATACATAACACCTCGTCAGTTTCTATTGTCAATGTGAACATAATCTCCATCTATTGAAAAAAAAATAAAAATCACTGTACATTGTCCCTAAATGAAATATTTGGACAGTGTTTCGTAACGATCAAAGTGACAGACCTACATTTGTATGTCTATAAAAATGACACTCTGACATCAGTGCTAACACGAATTGACGATTATATTTTATTGTGTCATTAGTTTTTGTCTATACTCACTTTCAATTTCAAATAGCGGAGTGACTGGAATAATGAAACGATCTTAGAAAAGTTTTTAGACTATTTTATTTGAAACTGGCGACACATCGTCGCTCCGCTCGTGTTCGTCCCTAGTTACGTTTTAACGTTTCGTATAGATTTCTCAGAGATGAGATAATATTGTCTCGCAGTAAAAAGTATCCTATATGTTGACCTGGATCACCAGCTATCATCATACCAAATTTCATCAAAATCTGTCCAGTGGTTTTCTCGTGCTGTGGTCACAGACAGACAGACAAAAATACTAAAAACTATAGATTCGGCCTCTGTATCGATAATAATGATTATTTCAATAAGATTTTCGAAAAATATTTAATGTACAGATTCGACTCAGAATTTTATTATATGTATAGATAGGATGAGCAGTTTTAAAAGTTTTCCCTTCCATTATTTAGATAGACGCAAAGACTTTAGAGATAAAACACATTTAAAAGAATAATATGCCTAATGAGATATATTTATTCGTCTTGCTATTTCCACATTTTGTTTTCAAGAAAACAATGTTATTTGAATAATGTCCATTTATGTGTGCATACATCGTTATTCCGGCAATGTTACCATTCTTAAATTTCAACTCCTGCGCAACAAATACATCATAAATATCATATTCGCCCGAATTATTCGCTTAATGTGAAAATTACATATCAAAATATCTGAATTCACAGAGATTGCGAGTTCTCAAGAGCGACCTCCCGCACACAATGCATTTGTTAATTAATTAACTTTAGTTACAAGATGGTATGCCGATTTTTTCGGTCAAGTACGAGAGTTAGAACGAATGTGTCTTTGTTCGGTGACGAATCTTAGATATGATGTAACGGAAAAGATATAAACTGAAACCTTAACTTGACTTCAAGCATTCTCTTGGACGCAGGATAAACATTTTCAACGTCAATTTAAAAACAATTGATTTATATCTCACTACTGATAGTCCGGTTAAAACAGACACAAAAATAGTGATCAAATAACAAAAATTCTCACAGAACTGAATTTTGGTAGAGACTTTGGGTACTCCAGTAGAAATAAAGTGTCAAAAGTCCCCATCGATCCCATGTGTGCTGAAAAAGTTATTCAAAGTCAAAAGTCAACATTTTCGGTTTTTTGGATTTTTCTCAAAAACGGCAAGCTTTTTCAAAAATATAGTTCAGACAAAAATTGTAGGTCATAAAATTATCTACAAAAATGGTTTTAATATTTTTTTTCTTAACTATCACCATTCCTAAGATATCGCGATTCTAAACTCCTCGGACGACAAGGTGGATGCACGTTATTGAGAGTTGAGAAATGAGTTTCATTGTTTACATTGGTAAATAGATGAATTTATGAATTTAAACATATATTTTTAGCTAATTTTATCTCACAATATACTACATAATATTATATTACATTATATATTATATAAGACTCCTATGCCATAATAGCACTACGTCAGTACTGACTGTATTTGAGTTTATTTTGCATGAGGCAAATACCGCTTATTATAATCATTACTTTTTTAACCAAAATGACAAATGAACTATTATTATACTTAAAATAATTCAATTTGAGATGTATTATTTGAAATATAATTTTGTTTTGCTTTTTACTTTTTACTATTTTTTTTGAAGTCGGTTTAGATTTTATCTTTCTAATAAGTTTTAATATGCATTTATAAAATAAGTAGATACATATTAATAATATTTACCTTGATAAATAAACAAAACAAATGGTTACATCAAGTATGTTACAGCATACGATATGGGAAGATGGCCTTTGAAGTTTGGTATGTATATTAAATCATTTTTAGTTTAGGAGCGTCAGCAAAAAATCACATTAATTTATTATCAGCATATTGCATTTTTTGTTTTTTTTAGACGAGGCTCTAAGGGCTCTAAGCTATGAAACAGGTATAGGATAACATAATAACTAAATGTAAAATTTCACCGAGGGTCAGTTTTTCAGCAAGGGTACATATTATTATAATAATTATTATTATTAATATAATAAATAAATAATGAATTAAATTATAATTATAATTAATTAATTATTATAAATTCTTATGCCCACTCTACATTTAAAAAATTCTTCGAAAATGATATCCGTTATTGATATTTCTTTTATTTATATTTATTTACGTAGTTGATTATACTCTATTAAATTATACTCTAATATATATAGAGCGAAGCGAAGATAATTGTTAGTTAATAATAAAATCTTCTATAGTAATATTATTTTTTGTCTAACGCTACTGCACTAAATACTGGTATTGCAATGAGGCTGATCGTTAAATCTTTCCGACCTTGAACTTTGAGGGCTGGCATTTATAAGTACATGATGTGTTTAAAAATTCACACAACTTTGTTGTCTGTTGAATATTGGTCAATTTTTGGATAATATTTTCAGTAATGACGACTCTCTTCTCGTCTCGAATCGTTCTGCTCCCAATTGCAGCTCTTTAGAACAAAATTTTAAGAAGAAATTATGTTTTTTGTAGAGAACTAGGTATTTGACATAGAAGCGGCTTTAGTTGTTTTTAAAGTGGCTGTTTAGTTCTGTTTTAGTGTAATACATATCTCATCAAACAATAATACCTAACTAACATTTATGTATTAATTGATTTTAATTAGGATACCAATGGGCTTATATTTTTATATTATATGGACATTTCTTGTTAAAATTTAAAGATGGTAAAGTATAAAACTAGGTAAAGCTTATAACTAATTTTGTATATAACTAAATATTAGATGAATAAAATTAATAAATAAATATGTTGGGACATTAACACACAGCACCATCTAGTTCCATGGTAAGCTACGAGGCTTGTGTTATGGATACCAGATAGTTGATACACTAAACATATATAACTTTAAATACATACATATTATA
Organism: Fabriciana adippe; assembly: GCA_905404265.1. Lineage (NCBI taxonomy): Eukaryota > Metazoa > Arthropoda > Insecta > Lepidoptera > Nymphalidae > Fabriciana > Fabriciana adippe. The sequence goes on from FR990004.1 coordinate 12,965,678, forward strand.
AATATAAACACACATGACTGGAGTACAAACATTTGTGATCATCACACAAATGAATGTCCCCAGCTGAAATCGAACCCGCGACCGCTGGCACAGCAAGTAGAATCACTACAAACTAAGCCAAACGTGTCATCATATAGCTCACAACGAACATTAGATCACAAAATAAATCATGCTTAATTATTTTTTTAAATCAAAAATTAAAAGTTTTGCCCTCCTAGATATAAATATCAAATTAGAGTCCTTGCTTGGTTTAATTACGAGATTTAATAACAGATTGACATTTGTACAACTTTTAAATAGTTGATTGCAATGATCGTCCGCGTTACGCAAATACAGACATACTCATATATAAAGTATGTACGGATGACAATTAACCTTTAAAAAAAATGTAACGATAGAAAGTAGTACATATAGAGTTATTGGCGATTCAATATTTTATTCTACAGTAGTAAAAATAGAAATCTTAAAAAAATTACAGAAAGACATAATAATTATGATTATATGACATAACTATTCAATTCAATTCAATTCTCTTGTTCTTTCTTAATGGCTTCAAAACGTGCCAGTTAAGCACAGACTACTTTCCCAATGTTACGTAGAATGGAGAAGAAAATATAAAAATTAAATTCATTTCAATATAACTATTAAAAATTCTTTGCCTTACGGCGAAGGAGAATATCGTGAGGAAACCTGCATGTCTGAGAGAACCTAGCAAGTTTTCGAAAAACATATGAAGTCCGCCAACCCGCACATGGCCAGCGTGGTGGACTATTGCCTGATCCCCCTCGTATTGAAGGGAGACCCCTATGTCTTTAAAATATGGTAAATATTTACTAATACAAAAAATTAGCTTATGTTATTCTCTAGCCAATAATATCAACTCAGGCACACTTTCACATTTATAATATTTAATTCGTTTAGTGAGGAAACAAGGATAATTACCCTCTTTAAACTAATCTTAAAGCTTTAGTAATGTGTAATTTTATCAGTTATAGATGAACACTCATCTCTTGAGAAACCGTGGAACGGGTTTTAACTCCTCGCGGACCGCGAGCACACCGGTGTGCTAGATAACAATTGAATTCTCGGAAATTCGCACGGATTTCTTAGAATTTGTCCGGGAGGGATTAAAGTTTTACAGTTTTATGACACACTCATTAGCAATGCTAGTAAATGGCGTTTATTCTATACACGTTGTAAAACTTCTCCATTGCTTTAATGTAACTTGAGCAACTGTTTAAAATTAAACGAGAAAATCTATACATATAATAAAACTAGCGACTCACCCTCGCTCCGCTCAGGTTCGTCCCTACTTACGTTTTAACGTTTAGTATAGATTTCTCAAAGATGAGATATTTTCCCGCAGTAAAAAGTAACTAGCTATCATCATACCAAATTTTATCAAAATCCTTTCAGTGGTTTTTCCGTGATGCGGTCACAGACAGACAGAAAGACAAAAATTCTAAAAACTATAGATTCGGCCTCTGTATCGATAATAATGTCTATTTCAATATTTTTTTCCAAAAAATATTTAATGTACAGATTCGGCTTAGTTAGAATTTTATTATATGTATAGATTCTAACTGAGTAGAATTGGTACATTTAATATTTTTTGGAAAATCTTATTGAAATAGTCATTATTGAGTCTGTCTGTAAGTCTGTCAGTCTGTCTGGGAACGCATCATTAGAAAACCACTGGGCAGATTTTGATGACATTTGGTATGATGATAGCTGGTTATCAGGGTCTACATATAGGATACTTTTCATTGCGAGAAAATATCTCATCTCTGAGAAATCTATACTAACCGTTAATATGAAAATATCCACTTAATAATTACATACTTTTAACTTCTAACAAACAAAACAAAAAAGCGAACGTACAATGATCGGTTCCATGTTCTTTTTTAAACAGTGGTAGCCTAGTTTAACGCGTTTCCTCGGAGACCGAATGAAGTGGGTTCAAATACCGAGTATTGCACCTCTGATATTTTCATGTCTCAATTTTTTTCAACATGATAACCACGGATCTTACGGTGAAGGAAAACATCATGAGGAAACCTGCATGTCTGAGAAAACCTATCAAGTTTTCGAAAGATATGTGAAGTCCGCCAATCCGCATTTGGCCGGCGTGGTGGACTATGGCCTGATTTCCCTCGTATTGAAGGGAGGCCCGTGCCCAGCAGTGGGACATTAAAAAGGGCTGAATATTTCATCAATGGTGAAAATAATTTTATAAAAAAATATATTGTGAATGTATTAATTATTGATTAGTGGTAATTATGATAGAAATGATTCGCATATGACAATATCAGAGGTGCGAGACACGAGATTTGAACTCGCTTCACTCGGTTTACCAAGCGAGCGCGTTACCACTGGGCTACCACTGCCTTTAAGTCATTCATCAGTTTCATTGCAACTATAAAAATAAACGTAAACATGCAAAATCATCACGACAAAAGGCCATAAATTAAAGTAAATTAGCTAAATTACGCTAATACTTAAATATATAAATAAAATTTTAATTACATATAATGTCGCATGCTGGCAACACTTGCTAACGAGGATTGCACTACGTACAATTCGGATGAGTTAGCGCGAGAAATGTTGCCATTGTTTCGGTGATTACATAATAAAAATTTACATTTATTCATGAAAGTAGCTAAAATATGTATGCTATGGGAACAGGTACAATTGCGGGCAATTAATGTGGTGAGATCTGTATCTGTTAGTTTTAGGGACCCCATGTAATGTATTGTTAGATTGGTGGTCATTATTTATATACATGTCGTTACATGTTAAGATTTGTTTATAAATGGTGTTTGCCCGTGGCGTCACTCGCATGGTATATAATATTAATAAAATCCTGTAGACACAGAAAAGAAAATATAAACTCTTAAAAGAGACATTTATTTCAGGCATCCTTAAGACGTAGGAAATAGCATTAAAATACAATTAAGTATATATAAATATATAAAATATATGTATAATCATTAATAGTATTAATATAATAAGCTATACTCATTTTAAAAATCAATTTTCTTATTAACATTTTATTATGTAAAACTTATTAGCTTAAATCTACAATTTTATATATATTTTTAACCACATAAAGTACCTATCACCCATCTAAATGTTATAAATAGAAACTTATATATAAATAATAAATATTTATTTAAAACGTGTTTTAAAATATAAACACTCTAAAGAAAAAACGATATTTTTTAAATATATATAGACTTTTTAAATAAAACTATCTTTTCGGATTATTTCGCGGATTTATTTTGATTTTTGGTTCCCGACGTTTCGAATGCTTTACAGCAATCATGGTAATAGCAACACTAAATAATATTACATTATTAATTCTTAAAGTTTTTAAAATATTGTAATATTTATAATAATAACAGCTAAAATTAAACAAATAATATTTCATTATAATATTGTACTTATTAAACTTTTTTAATATGTTTAGAATTAAAATCAACAAATATTGTAAGGTACTCTGGTGCCATTTTTGAATTTTCAAAATCATTTTTGTAAATTTGTGGGTAGGCACTGTCTGTAACAAGTATATAACGCTTTTGAGATGTCTAATACCTTAGTCTCTCCCGTGACCATGATTGCTGTAAAGCATTCGAAACGTCGGGAACCAAAAATCAAAATAAATCCGCGAAATAATCCGAAAAGATAGTTTTATTTAAAATGTCAAATATTCGCGTAAATCTAAGAAAGTATTATATATAGACTTTTAAGGTGTTTCAAAATAATTAAGTATATTACAAGCTTAGTGTCATCCGATAACAAGTTATAATGCGTACATTTAAATTTCATCATCTTTATATTTTTCTCATACCATTAATAGTCTCGCTTACCCTACAGGGATTTGGACCCGCCCATGGCCAGGGCGGCAGACTGCGAGGGCGGCAGGCGGCGAGGGCGGCGCATGCCTTGTCCAAAGTTTATTAATTGCTTGATTTATTACGTATATGCTATTTTTATCTATGTATATATATATATGTATATATATATATATATACATATATATACACACATACATACATACATACCAAATTATCAATTGAGAATATTTTATGGAATTTGTACAAATTGAGGAAAAAGATGTGAATGATTAATATTATCTTTATATTTGTAAATTAGCTTTTTTAATTTCGTCTTTTTAGTAGATACAAAGGGTGTAGAACATAAAGAGCGGTTGATCTTATATTTTACGGCCCTAAATAAGTATACTCTAAGGTCTATCTACCTACGGCCTACCTACCTACCTACTCTACCTACCTACGGCCGTACCTACGGTCTACCTACCTACCTACGGCCAATTAATAAGGTAGTATATTAGAACCCTATATAGGTACTTGTAATACAATAAACACATCGTTAAAATATAACAAAATATTCTATTTATTGTATACAACAATACAATAAATGTCGTAAATCTGATAAGTATGAGATAAATGTCAGTCTGTTCAACACCGATGTTGACATACAAGTGTTACATATATCATAATCACGACTGTTTTATTACGTTACGTTACAAATGTATTTCAGCCTATTGGGCTGTAAAGCATTTGCATATATCTTTGGTGGATTTTAATAACCTATCTATTCTATGTGGTTTTTCTTACTAGCGATGGGAATTTGACATAAACTGTATGCAGGTTATGTCAAATTTCTTATTCATATAACCTCAGATGTCTATCTGTAATACATGTGTATCTATGTAGATAATTTATTGAATATTTCTTACCAAGATTGTAGGTTTTATACGCACTTGTAACAGATTTTTATATTAAGCTTATGTATATTTTTTGCAATGTAATTAAAGAGCATATCTAATTACCAGCCGACGTATATTTAAGACTAGCGACTCCCCCTCGCTTTGCTTCGGGTTCGTCCCTAGACAAAAACAATATCCCACGGGAACCCTACATTTTTCCGGGATGATATATAGCCTATAGCCTTCCTCAGTTAACGGAGTATCCAATGCAAAAAGAATTTTTGAAATCGGATTAGTAGTTCCTGAGATTAGCGCGTTCAACCAAACAAACAAACTCTTCAGCTTTATAATATTAGTATAGATGTTTTAGTATTATTTATTTTAGTGTTAATAGTTTTAATTATTATACATATTATATCTGTTAAAGGAATTTGGAGTGTTGTAGTCTTGTTTCTCTCCATACCGTTCCGCCAGCATTTAGAAACAAATACATAATATAATTTTACTGCTCACTATCATGACAAATTATCTTCTTAGCATAATTTTATTCCCCTTTAGTATATAGTTTTAGAGATAAAATTATTTTCTTAGTATTTTCATAGTATCATTATAAATATGTTGAATATGTCGGGACAATAACACACAGCACCATCTAGTTCCATGGTAAGCTACGAGACTCGTGTTATGGATACCGGATAGTTGGTACACTACACATATATAACTTTAAATACATACATATTATAAATATAAACACCCGTGACTGGAGTACAAACATTCGTGCAAATTAATGCCCCCAGCGGGACTCGAATCCGCGACCACTAGTACAGCAAATAGAGTCACTACAAACTGAGCCAAACGTGTCGTCAAAGCATTAAACAAGCGTTATGAAAATCTATTTATTACGTACATACACACACAAAACATAAACCCAAATCGAGGAGGTTCTCCTTTTAAAACAGTCGGTCAAAAAAAAGCAAAAATTTTAATGAATGTGCATTAAAACATATCTGTATACAGTTTTCATTCAATTTGTACCGATAGCAAAAGTGATAAGTTACTTGGATTTTTTTGAATAAAAAGTATTCGCCAAATTATACAGCATTAGGAGGCTGTTGTTTTACTTCATTTTATATTCACTTAAGCGTGAACTGAACAATCTAATAGAATTGTGTAATCTATACAAATAAATAAAATTGGAGTGTCTGTTTGTAATATTAAAATAACTGCTTTTTACTAAATGCATATGGGTGTATACACCGTACATATACCAAAATAACATTTTTTACAATTTTTGTCTGCCTGTCTGTCTGTTTGTTCCGGCTAATTTCTGAAACGGCTGGACCGATTTTAACGGGAATTTCACTGGCAGATACCTGATGTAATAAGGAGTAACTTAGGCTACTCTTATTTTAGAAAAAAATAATAGGGTCCCACGAAAAAAAAATTAAAACCAAAAAAAATAAAAAAGCTTGTTTTGGGAAGCAAACCAGGGACGAACCCGAGCGAAGCGAGGGAGATTCGCTAGTATTAAAATATATTTTTGTACGCATAATAATATTTTCTTGCGAAACATGCATTTATACATAAAAATCGATCTCTTGCCTTGAGTTGATGTATGGCATCTAAATGGTATACGCATATATCACTGTCATGTCATACCTACATAGACTTTCATATTTGTATTAATAGTGGTACCAACTTGGTAACTTACAGAAGGAAATCTGATAGTACTTTGGGCAAGTTGACTTTTAACAGTCGATATTGCTAATAAAGAAGTTAAACATAATGAAAATGAAATGTCCGGATTTAATTTCTAACTAAATTAGTGTTCGCTCAGTTGTTAAAATTCGACCGTTAGGGTCCGTTCACACAGGCCGGATCGGAGAGCAGAGCAGATTTTTTATCACGTTTAAAACAGAGCTTTGAATCATTTTAATAGAATTTATTTTTTCATGTGATTTCTTTTATTATTGAGAACACTTGAGAGCAAACTTAACGCATTTGTTAGTTTTCTACAATATATAATAGAATGTAAGCGTTACTAAGCCCTCAAATCAAAATATGAAACCTACACAATTTATCTATCCCGGTGTTTTAAGTAATTCCGTGGGAAGTTATATACCTATGTGTAGTGTATCAACTATCTGGTATCCATAACACAAGCCTCGTAGCTTACCATGGAACTAGATGGTGCTGTGTGTTAATGTCCCAACATATTTATTTATTATTTATTTACACAAACATTTTATATGAAAACAATAATGATTTATGCAAAATATAAACTAACCGCAAAATGCTACCATTCAAACGTTATTACTACGTAACGATGTGTTGACAAAAGTTTACAAAAGCCCAAGTCAATATTTTATATATATTTATGTCTCTTTGTACTCCATGTTCTGGTAAATCGATTTAGACATTTAAGTCGGTAATGGCTTTGATCAGTGTTTCTCAAACTTTTGTTTCAGACCACCTTATGTACAGAAATCACTTTTAATATATAATATGTATTTAATTAATGTACTTAAAAGCAAATGAAATAAATCGTATCGTGGACTCTTAATGACATCGAAGAAACTCTAGACATCCTTGTGACACTTCGAGAAACTTTGGCTTAGATTTTCTAGCTTTTAGGTAATATGTGATTTGCATAACTTGTGTGTTTTGTAACGACATTATGATGTGATTCTATAAATCATATCTAGAATACTGCTATTAGCAATATTTTATCATATTTAATATAGTGTTAAAAATAATAAACACTTGATAATATATTTTTAGATTTACGCGATTATTTGAAATTTTAAATACAGTGATCGTGGTCACCAAAGCATTTGAAACGTCGGGAATCAAAAATTAAAATAAATTTGCAAAAAAACCCGAAAATAATCAGGTATGGTTACAATTAACCTAAGTAGGTTTCATTGCTTCCGCAGGGGTGTTGTGGTGAATGCGCAAGCGATCCCGCAACGCCCTATTGCACTGCGGCGATGGGTTCCGCTGTGGGTTTTAGTGAGTAGGAGTCTCACAGTACCTCACCCATTGACGGCCGGTGAGGTCACCATTATGGGTTTCCCCAGCGTAAATAAAAAAAAAAGGTTTCATTGCTTAAATAGGAGGACCTAGTAAACCAGAAAGAGCGTATAGATTACTAATGGCAAATTATGAGTATATAATAATTTTTACTTATTACTTATTTTTGAGGTTAAACAAGAAAGTTACATCATGTAACGTTATCTTTAATTCAATTCTTTAATTTCGTGGCTTCTATGAATGCCAGTTGGGCACAATAAAAAAACTATACCAATACTAATATAGAATAACAATAATAATAATATATAATAATAATAATATATTATTATTATATTCTTCAATTTTACTTCGCCAATGTCACGTAGAAATGCTATCTTCTTCCCGCTAATACTTGGATGACACTGACATGAAACTTTTTAATTTTACATATTTTTTTTTAATTTTTATTTTAAAGGGGTTTGGCCACATAGTGATCAAGCTACCCCTACAGGAATAATCAGCCTTATAAATAACATAAATTAAGTATTATATGTTTTAATCCGACTTGTACTACTTTAAATTTAACATTTATTTTAGTAAAATCAACGTTGATTTTTAATATGATTATATTTAACGTCGTAAATCAAATTTTAAACTGTAAATGTATATAATCCGAATGTTATTTACTTCCTCAATAGAAGGAAAAAGAAACAACCAAGCAAAATTCCTACAGAAATATTTTTTCGATATATTGTGGTTGATTGTTTTAGAAAGTATGAGACCATTTGTGACTTTTTTATATCGGTCAAAAATATTTCAATCCTGATACTTAATAAATAGTAAAAAAATTCAATTTTTATAAACATGACCTATTGCATAAACTTACTTTACTTCCTATTGTATTATATATTCATTTTGATGGGACTTTCACCCGAGTGCTATAAATAAATTATTACGTTAGTTTAACTAAAACCAAATGATCTCAAAGCAATACAAGGCGCGTACAGCATCCATTCTAACGCATCTCTACGTTGCGTTATGTCACGATAGACAGCGGAATTATGTCATAGTTGTTACGGCAAACCATCACCGTTACCACCGATTCCCATGCGATACCATCAATTCAGTTTCTGTCAGAGATCCCAAATCGATAGGCTAAGGCTGTGTTCACACTATTACTTTATTAACTTTGTAATTTATATAAAATTACTAGCGATGTTTGTTGCTTTACGCTAGAACCCCTGGTGACATTTTGCAATAAACTAATATATTACTTAAAAATATTAATAGTAATATACGACTGATTTCAATTACGGCGATCAATCTTAATGAGACTAGCAACCGCGCAGGAGATATTATGCACAATGCGTGCTGAAATACAAGTACACTCTCGATTACTTAAAATTCGGTAAGGCGACAATTTGACACGACCTGTGAGAGATTAGGCAGGACCGCCATACGTGCTTTTAGAATGATGGGTCTGTCACGCCACTAACTTTCCCATTCCAGGAAATTTCGTGACAGAAAGATCTAATAATAATTACACTTGGCCCCTCCCGCGACTTGAATCCTTCTTTGAAATAAAACTCTAGATCTGCAGCCGTACTTGTAAGCCAAGCTGTAAAAGACCAACCCGGCTAGTGCCTGCCAACTCGCTTACATATATTGCTATATCTGAAGAAAAAGATCGTGTCAATTTTTGTTTTTTGTTAAATTTTACAACACGACACAAAAAATTGTAATACTTTTTAGACGCCAGTGTGGTCATCTTCCAGATGTAACACAATGAGGTATTTGTAACAGCAACCACGCACACGTGGGAACTAGTGTTTGTGTAGATACAGATATTGTTTGTTTTTGTTGCTCTTGTTAATTAAATATATGTTTATATGTATAAATAAAAAAAATATTTACAAAAATAAAAAAAAACCATATACATATGTTTTAGAATAGCTTTGTGTGTGTATGTCTTTGACTGTATAATACTACATATGTTCATTCGTTAGCTAGTTCTCTTCTTTTTAGTTCACTCTTTACGCAGTCGGGTTTTTTATTTTTGTGATTTTTTTTTTTTATTTACAGCTTTTTAGTTTTGGTCAGTTAGACACTTTTACTTTTATTTAGCGATTTCTTATCCTAAGTTACTTTAAAATGTGTAACTTGTATATGTTTGTATTAATCACGAGGAAACGTAGGGTCGGACATACATATGTACAGGTGAAGCACATAACCCTTTTTTGGGCTTCGCCGCAGTCGGGTAAAAACAGAAATCTGTTTATCATATAAATAGTACCTGAGCGACCAAACTTCGCTTGCTATTTTTCGGAAAGGATATAGAATTGCGTTTTTTTTTCGGAAAAGACACATAGTCGTATGTATGTAGATAAACTTTAAAAGTAAAACCTCATCTTAATACAAGCTTTGATCCAAATCGTTGGAGCCGTTTCCGAGATACACATAATAAAGGATAGATACAAGGATTGCTCATTTAATATTATAATAAATAATGTCCTCCTGACCGATTCCGGCCACGGCGGCCAATCTCATTGAGACTAGCCAACTGCGCAGGAGATATTATAGTGCACAAGTGTACGCGCAGACACAAGTGCACTCTCTATTCCTGTCACTCTCATACTCCGGTGGGACGAGTACTCGACACGACCGGTGAGAGTTAAGGCGCAGGACCGACGGCTTTACGTGCTCTCCGAGGCACGGGGGTGAAACACCGCCATTTAATATTATAAGATTACAGGCATATGACATTAATATTATTATTGCGAAAGCAAGTGATTGCGAGTGTTGTACCTTCACGTTGACACAACTTGACTAATTAGAGTGAAATTCTCTAAGTTATTTCATTTATAGAATACATATTGGAGGGATACATAGAATTCTTGTCTCTTCGTCAGTTGACGACACGTTTGGCTCAGTTTGTAATGACCCTACTTGCTGTGCCAGCGGTCGCGGGTTCGAGTCCCGCTGGAGGCATTCATTTGTGTGATGAGCACGAATGTCTTTACTCCAGTCATAGGTGTTTATATCTATACTATAATAAAGCAGTAACTTAGCGAAATCTGTACATGAAATATTTTTTAAAAACAATGACTATAACGTATTATGTATACGATATAGACCCCAAAACAATAGTTATTAATTTTTTTGTCTGTTTGTCTTTTTGTCTGTTTGTCTGTTTGTCTGTTTGTCTGTACGCGTTTCACGCAAAAAGTAATGAACCGATTTCAACGAAATTTTGTGAACTGATAACTTATTACTCGGGTCAACATTTAGGATAACTTTTACTTTTGGAAAATCTTTGTTTCCCGCGGGAAATCGCAATAACTGGTTTTATCGAGTCCTCCTTAGGAACCCTCCGCTGGCTAAACCTAAAGACATACATCAAAACAATATACTAAAAAATTGTAGATCTTGAAAAGGCCAACAGAAATATCTACAACAGTATATGTCTATCTCTCAAGGTACACTCGCAATACCTATTCTTATCGATACCTATAGCAAAACTAACTTAGTTAAATCGATGTGCGCGTTTCACGCAAAAAGTACTGAACCGATTTCAATTAAATTTTGTATAGTGATAGCTTATCACTCGAGTCAACATTTAGGATACCTTTTACTACAGGCACATTTTTCGTTCCCGCGGGAAAACGCAATGACTGGTTCTATCGAGTCGTCCTTAGAAGTTTATATGGCTAACGCTGGCTGAACCTTAAGAGATAAATCAAAACAATGTACTAGAAAATTGTAGGTCTTAAAAAGTTATACAGGGAAGTTCGCAATATTATATGTCTATCACCTAAGGTACACTCGCAATTACTATTTTTATTCACTACTCGCGACTCACAGGCTGACTTATCAACGTTTAGCTCAGTTCAGCAGTGAAACGTAAATAGGGACGAACCCGAGCGAAGCGAGGGTGAGTCGTTTACTTTAAGTTAGCTACAAATATCCCTAGCACAATATATGCATCCATACTAATATTATAAATGTAGGTATTTAAGTTTGTGAGTATGTATGGATGTTCGTTACTCTTTCAAGCCAGAACGGCTGAACGAATCTGGATGAAATTTGGCACAGAGATAGATTACCAATAGTCTGGAATAACACATGGCTACTTTTTATCTCGAAGAAATGTACGGTTCCCGTGGGATAGGGTATTTGTAGTACTAGGGTATTAGGGATTTTGTTTTTCTAGAGGCAAACCCGAGCGAAGCGAGGGTGAGCCGCTAGTTTATAATATGTATGTATAATGTAAAGTATATATATGTAAATTTATATATATATCAACTATCTGGTATCCATAACACAAGCCTCGTAGCTTACCATGGAACTAGATGGTGCTGTGTGTTAATGTCCCAACATATTTATTTATTTGTTATTTATTTATTATTTTTTGGGTATCTACAACACAATGAAAGTCAAGTATGAAAGCTAGTATCAATATACATATATAGTATTATTCAGTAACTTTAAAATATCGACATTTATCTATTTATATTTTAATTAAACAAGTATTTTTCTCTATACTTATTTTTTACTGAAAAAAAAAAACATTTACAAAGTGATCCCTCGTTTTTTTACTTAGCAACATCTATACTAATATTATAAAGGGGTAAAGTTTGTGAGGTTGTAGGGGGTAATCTCTGGATCTACTGAACCGATTTAGATGATATTTGGTAAGAAGATAGTTTGAGACCCTGGAACAGGATACTTTTTCTCTCGGAAATCGTCCCTTAATAGGGTGAATAAAGGGACGAACCTGAGCGAAGCAAGTTTAAATCACTAGTAACTAATATAAAATGGGACAAAAAATATTAATCTGTAGGATCGACGTCAAAATTTTTGATTAAATTGTTTTAGCAAAAATATACACAAAAATCCTCAGCTAATTATGGAGTCAATATTCAAATTCAAAATTAAGAATTCACTTTACATGATCTCCATATCGCAAAAGTATAGCACACTCTCAATAACCAACAAGGTTTCTAGACAGAAACATTCAAACATCTTTGAGCGACGCTGGAATCAAACCTACGACAATCTGTACATCAATCTAGCCGCTAGAACACCACGCAGTGAACAGATATAGTAAGTATAAGTTCACTGACATTACAGATATATTTATAGCAATACTAATAAATCTAGCATCGTACATCTGTGACTTGGCGAGGGTGAAAGCCCGTGCGTGCGGTTCCGCTACGCCGACTGCGAAAGTTAAATAATATCTTGTAATGATATTAGACAAATAACCGTTACTTAATCTATTAGCCTTGACTCGATTCTTTACTTGTTTATGGATCATTTGATCTAGATTAGTGGTTTGATTTTTGGAATATTTTTTCTATGAGATTTTGTGAAAGAATTTTTTTTTCAAAACAATAGATGTCATTCAAATCTAAAAATAGCTAAGTAAAAGTAAATAAGTTTCTAGGTCTAACCACTAGGCTTAAACACGATAAGGTTCTAAGTTTGCATCCTAAAGGAATTTTAAAGATTTGTATTAAAATGCCTAATTCAAGCATTGTCATAATCTATACATATAATAAAATTCTGAGTCGAATCTGTACATTAAATATTTTTTGGAAAATCTTATTAAAGTGATTATTATCGATACAGAGGTTGAATCTATACTTTTCAGAATTTTTGTCTGTTTGTCTGTCTGTGACCGTATCACGAGGAAACCACTAGACAATTTTTGATGAAATTTGATATGATGATAGTTGGTTATCCGGGTCAACATATAGGATAATTTTTACTGCGGGAAATTATCTCATCTCTGAGAAATCTATATTAAACGCTAAAACGTAACAAGGGACGAACCCGAGCGGAGCGAGGGTGAGTCGCTAGTATTCGCACATGTTACACATTTTTTTAGATTTCTATTCGTAAACGATTGTAGAATGTCATTTTATCTAAGCCGCGACACTTCGGATCAAAAGGTCGTAGACTTAATGTCGACATCGGGTCAAAAAATGTTTGGTTTTAATAAATTGCAAAATTCTCAGCAGCAACACCAAGCAACCTGGATTCTGGATGCTGTCACGTCTGCGTATGGAAAAGATCTCTTCTGTCGTTGCGATTTTCCATCACATTTGATTATGACAGCGAGTAATAATAGAATAGTGCCTCTGTTTTGGTCATCTTCAGAAAATGAGGTAATCAATCTATAGGTACATATAATAAAATTGTAACTAAGCCGAATCTGTACATGGAATATTTTTTGGAAAATCTTATTGAAATAGACATTATTATCGATACAGAGGCCGAATCTATAGTTTTTAGAATTTTTGTCTGTCTGTCTGTCTGTTACCGCATCACGGAAAAACCACAGGAGGGATTTTGATGAAATTTGGTATGCAGATAGCTGGTCATCTGGGTCAACATATAGGATCCTTTTTACTGCGGGAAAATATTTCATCTCTGAGAAATCTATACTAAAGGGTAAAACGTAAGAAGGGACGAACCCCAGCGGAGCGAGGGTGAGTCGCTAGTTTGTTTATATTTCTTAAAAAATATATTATATAAATAGCTCATATATTCAAAAGAAACCCTTTTGGGTGGAAGAATTTCTTCTAATGATGTAATGACTTTCAAGTAATATGAGGTCAGTGTAATTTTATTGTTAAAAAGCAATTAGTTACGCGTACACTTATTATAATAAATTTTACGTACTTCGAATTAGTTCGAAGAATTATAATATAAATTGGTTATTTGATAAGCACCACGCTGAATTCACATCTTTCGAAAACTTCCTACGTTCTCTCAGACATGCAGGTTTCCTCACAATGATTTCTTTCACCGTAAGACAAGTGGTAATCATATTTGAAATGATTTGCATATGAAAATATCAGTGGTGCAAGACCCGGGATATGAACCCACTTCACTCGGTTTCCCAAGCGAACGTGGAAACGCTGGTCTACAACTTTAAATGTACATATTATAAAATGATCATTACTTAACATTATTGTGAAGAAATAATGATATGCCCTTCTTTCTTACAGCTAGGGGACAAATCGAGGTAATTTTTATATAAAAATAATTAAAGCGAATTGACACGAGTCTATTTAGTCTAGGGCATAAATTGGCTCATGTGAAAAAACGTTGCAAAATAAAAAAAAAAAATAAGAACGCTTGTGAAGTAATAATATATAGTGAAATAAATAAGTATATAATCATATGACGTGAGTTTTCTTAGAAACCACAACCACTTCAATTTAACTTTATAATAAGCTAAGCATATGGTCATTAAGCCTCACTTTTAGGACGTTATTTCGTGTTTCTTCATTGTATTTAATTGATATAATTTAACACATGCATGCAATTGTAAGCAAATAATAATGTTAAAGTCATTATCCCACTATTATTATTAATGTGAAAGTTTGTATGTATGTATGTTCGTTACTCCTTCATGGCTAGGCAGATTTAGATGAATTTTTTGCACAGAATTAGACTACGGCTTGAAATAATAGTACAATGAGTAAAAAATCTTGTCAAAATCTAGATCTGATCAGGGCCATTTTAAGCCTTGCGGGGGCCCCTGGGCAAAAGACAATTTAGGCCCTTTTTGAAAGGTGAAAAAACTTGAATGATAAAAAAAATATTGTCTAGTCAGGGCCCTCGTGAGGCTAAGGGCCCCGGGCCCCGTGTGCCTTTATGGTAAAGACGGAACTGGACCTTATTGTTTGTCAAAATATGAATATGTATGTACGTGCATATTGTATTATATATAGAAAGAGAAGTCGATATTTAATATCAAATCACAAAAGGCACATAGGGACTTACCCGAGCGAAACGAGAGTACGTCACTAGTTCATATATAAATATTTATTAAGAAATATAGTTAACTAACGTTAATATTACGCGGGGCACATAGCTATAGGGGAAAATATATTTTATTCTTCACCTTTACTTACAAAATACATTAAAATTCACTATAACCGAAAATCGAACCCACAATCGTGTCTTTAATTACGTACGTTACATGCAACTATAGCATTTGTCAACCTTCATTTAGAGGTAAGTGGTCGTATGATGTTTTTGCTAATTAAAATTTAATTTAGGTGTCAAGTTTTTGTGCTAATTATGAACATACAAGACAAAATTACTAATAAATTATGATCGTAGAATAGTAAAGTTTCTTTAATATTAATACACTAGTGATACGTCCCGGCAACGCTCACGTTTTTGATAGTAAATATTATTTTTTTATTTAATTGATGAATGATTTTACAGAATTTTACAGGATTTTTATAGAATCTTGTATTAGGATTTGTTTTGTTTTAACACAGTAAATTTTAAATTTTTACAATATGATTCTACACTATTACATATATTATTGCATATTATGTTCTCGTAATGTTCCATATTTTATTTTCTTAAATTAAATGTGCTTAAAGTGTCTTAAAAGTTTTGGCCGTGACTTTTATGAAAAAAGACATACTACTACTCAGCCTCAATACTACTTTTTTAGTGATTTTATATTAAGCTTTATGTATATGATAATAAGAGCCATGGTTGTTGAGTGATTTTAAACATGTCATTTATTGAGAGTAATATGACTAATATTTTATAATTACTATGAATTGTTTTGTTTGTTTTTCAATTAACAAATTAGTACTTGTGATTTTTATAGAGCTGTAAAGTGTTATATATACATAATCTATACAGATAAATAAAATTGGAGTGTCTGTTTGTAATATTAAAATAACCGCTTTTTACTAAATGCATATGGATGTATACACGTTACATATACCAAAATAACATTTTTTACAATTTTTGTCTATCTGTCTGTCTATCTGTTTGTCTGTCTGTCTGTCTGTCTGCCTGTCTGTCTGTCTGTCTGACTGTCTGTTTGTTCCGGCTAATCTCTGAAACGGCTGGACCGATTTTGACAGGACTCTCACTGGCAGGTAGCTGATGTAATAAGGAGTAACTTAGGCTACTTTTATTTTAGAAAAAAATAGGGTCCCACGAAAAAAAATTATAACCAAATTGATTTGATTGATTTG
The DNA here is from genome assembly GCA_905404265.1 of Fabriciana adippe. Classification (NCBI taxonomy): domain Eukaryota; kingdom Metazoa; phylum Arthropoda; class Insecta; order Lepidoptera; family Nymphalidae; genus Fabriciana; species Fabriciana adippe. Next base: position 12,982,445 of record FR990004.1, read on the forward strand.
ATTTAAGTTTGATTCTCACTCGAAACAAATAATAATGGCCTCCTAGCAAAAGGTTAATCTTAATCTCAATAAAAGCTTTTTAACACATCATTTCTCTACGTTAATCTTCAATGGATAAGTATACCATTTTAGTTACAACATAATAATGGGAAAATAAAGTGTAGTTAAAAAATAAGATTGGCAAATCTCATGTTATAGTATGTTGATGTAAAAAAAAATACAATAATGAACATTGTATCGCGGCGCTTGCTGTGGCACTAAGTAGGTCACGTGTTACCATGACCTTCCTCAACGCTGCTCAACTTGTTACAGAGTAATGACACACAGAATGAAAATAATAAAAACTTAAAAAAAGCCACTTCAAAACACTATCAAAACTTCAATTTGAGTTTTCATTTACTATAGATACCTAATAGGATATTTTCGAAGTCGGTACCAGCTGACAATGCTTTAAGATATGAATATCTGATAGGTAAATATAACAAGGTATGAATTTTAATTATAGTTTCAAATATTATACTTTTTTTTTGGCACCGACTTTTACTATTTCACTCTATTTTCGTAACGGTCGTGATTACAATATCACTTTTCTCATCGGAACTTGTTTTAGTTCTATATAAAATTATTAATTATAACTTTTTGAATGCTATATGTAAATAAAAAAAGTAAATAAATAAAAAAAAACGTAAATAAATATAAGACGACATTATAAAAACATACATTATTGTTTAATACAAACCTACAAGTACAAGTACGGCAACAGAAACTACCATATATTTTGTATCTCATTTGTTGATCAATAAATCATTTTTGTTACTTCTTAACGATTAATAAGATTAAATTCAAAATGTGTATGATTCCGGCCACGGCGGCCAACCTCATTGAAACTAGCCAACTGCGCAGGAGATATTATAGTGCAGTGCGTGTACGCGCAGACACAACGTGCACTCTCTATTCCTGTCCGGTGGGACGACTATTCGACACGACCGGTGAGAGTTAAGGCGCAGGACGACGGCTTTACATGCTCTTCGAGGCACGGGGGTGAAACACCGCCAACTTCCCAACTTCGGGCTGCTACTGAGGCTTACTAGACAGAAAGACTCAATAACTAAACTTGGCCCGACCCGGGACTCGAACCCAGGACCTCCGGGTGTGCAGCCGTACATGCTAGCCACTACACCACCGAAGCAGTTAAATGTGTATAATGTGTACCTATATGATCTGTGTGTTACCTACACTGTGCACCGTAGTGTCGTCCTTTCCCATCTAACTGACTCGAAGAGCAATCGCTACATTCACTAGTGCCTTAAATTATGTACTCTGGTCAGTAAATATATGGATTTTTTTATAAATATAATAATGCATTACAAACATCTCATGTAGTTGCGAATTCGATTCCAGACTAAAGCAAAGGAGAATTATTACCCATCACTATAAAAAAGGCGCTAAAATGTTAAAATTAAAAACGTACGTACACTTTTACGTGCGACGACACGTTCGGCTCAGTTTGTAGTGAACCTACTTGCTGTGCTAACGGTCGTGGGTTTAATTGCCGCTGGAGGCATTCATTTGTGTGATGAGCACGAATGTTTGTATGTACTCCAGTCATGGGTGTTTATATTTATAATACGTATGTATTTAAAGTTATATATGTGTAGTGTATTAACTATATGGTATCCATAACACAAGCCTCGTAGCTTACCATGCAACTAGATGGTGCTCTATGTTAATATCCTAACATATTTTTTCAAATAGTTTAATATAAATTTTACTATTTTAAACTGACATTTAAATCTGAACCTTGGCACCTTATGAGTGTACTTGTAGTTTTACTGCATTCTTATTATAAGCTACATCGTGATTATTATAAATAAAAAATATATATATATTTTATTTAAAAAGCCGTCACTTTAAAAATATACGTAAATGTTTTACAATAAAACAAATTAAATCACATAAAAAAACTTTTTGTAAGTAATTAAAGTATAATTTTTAATTATATAAGTTAAATTAATTAAGTAATAACTTTTATTAATATATACAGGTAAATAAAGTTGAAGTGTATGTTTGTAATGTCAAAATAACAGCTTTATACTAAATGCATATGGAATTATATACGGTACTTATAAGAAAAACATAATTTTTAAAATTTTTGTCTGTCTGTCTATTTCTTCCGACTAATCTCTGAAACGACTTGACCAATTTTAACGGGACTTTCACTGGCAGATAGCTGATATTATATGGAGTCACTTGGCTACTTTTATTTTAGAAAAAGAATTAGCGTTTTGCTCAAAAGCATTAAAACGTACCCGTATAGAGACGCACCCGAGCGAAGCGAGGGTAAGTCGCTAGTTTTAAATAAGTATCGCAGACACATTCGTTATATTTTTATTTGTATAATATTTTAATACTGAAACGATTTTTGAATAAAATATTTTATTGGGGAAAACCTCAGCAGAGAATTACATGCACGGAGTCCATCAAAATAAATGTTAAAGTCTCAGAGCAATAAAAAAGTATTTATTGGTCTGAAGTTAAAGTCTTGTGGTGTGATTTACTGTTTAAGATACTATTTTCGATTTTGCCATACAAATAGTTTACTTTCTTTACATAATAGAGGAAATTTTATATGCATATGTATTAAAATAAATTAATATAAATAATAAAAATAATATTATATTCTTTGTATTTTTAAAGCGTTAGGTTCTCTTTAATTAGTTTTGTTTCTTTATTTTAATAAAATTTGCTAGCAATTTATATACTGTTTTAAAACATTATATATTATTTTAAATTATATAGTTTGGCTTCATGTTTAGTTCTATTACACTCTGTCTTTATTATTCCTTAGTTTGTAATAAAAACATGTATTTCTATAAGAATAAAACCTTTTAAATATTCAAGTTACATAAATTGAATTTGTTATTAACTACACTATTAAATTGTTAACTACACTATTAAAAACTTTCACCAAATAAAAAGTTAACTGTAAGGCGTATAGTATTTATTCTCACACAATGTTACTACTATTCTTACCACCTGTTGCTAATCAATTTTAAAGAAAACTATCTTTTCGGTTTTTTTCGCAGATTTATTTCGATTTTTGGTTCCCGACAAGTTTGGAATGCTTTATAGCAATCATGGACATGGGACCTCGGGAAGATAATTTTATTTAAAACTAGCAGAACCCGCGGCTTCGCTCGCGCTAAAACTAAAAAAAACTCTACAACGATAGGTTTCTTACAAACTTTCATCCCCTATTTTATCACCTTATAGGATGAATTTCGAAAGTATTGAAGTTTCAAACAATTCTAATCATAAATAATTTTTTGAGTTGTATTACAACCTGTTTTTTTTTTCAGTGGTAAAGAGATAATCTCCCGCAGTAAGAAGTAGCATATGTCACTCTAGCCTTTCAACTATCTCCACAAAAAAATCACGACTATCTGTCATTCTGTTTTAACGTTATAGAAGGGCAAGTAAGCAAACAAACAAACAAACAAACAAACACACTTTCATATTTAAAATACTAGTATGGACGTCAAATATTCGCGTAAATCTAGGAAAGTCTTAAACGATTTCAAATCTAAGCTAAATGCCCATTACAACACTTCCGTTGGCTTGAACTTTGACATACTCTACTCTGCATTTGCTTTTGTTACACACATGTAGTACTTGCAATACATAAGCGTTTTTATATTTATAACATTGACTGCTTCGGTGTAGTGGCTAGCATTAACAGTTGTACAACCGTAGGGCCTGGGTTCGAGTTTGGGTCGGGTCAAGTTTAGTTATTGAATCTTTTTGTTATGAAAGTTCTCGCAGAGCACGTAAAGCTGTCGGTCCTACGCCCTAACTTTCAAAGTTCGTGTCGAAGTATCGTCCCATTGGAATTTGAGAGTGTAAGCAATAGAGGGTGCACGTTGTGTCTGCGCATACACTTATGCACTATAATATCTCCTGCGCATCTGGTAAGTCTTAGTAAGTTCGCCATAGACTAATATTTCATAGGAAACATTTGATATATTTTGGTATTAGAATATTTTGATAATGATAAAATATAAAAGTCTAACACGAGTCGAGTCTACCACCAGACCAGTTCGGAAAGAAAAAAGCCTCAGTCCTGAGAAGAACTGGTGAAAGGAACTCAGTTTTTTATCTGTTTTTTAAGAAGAAATTAAAATATGATATTATTATTTTATTCACATTTTTTACGCCTATATCTTACAAGTATTTGGAAGCACAAGTTCGTATCTAAAGAGCCGAATGAAATAAAATTTGGCTAGTTTTGTATATTATCTGTATATTAACAGTGATAATAAAAAATAAAAAAGACTTTAAAATCAGCCCAGCTAATCAAAGTAAAAAAAATGTAAAAAAAATAACAAATTTAAAACTTAAATTAATTTATTAATTTAAATTATTATCACAAAATATAATTAAAAACAAAACTGGATAAAATATTATGTATAGCTAATTAATTCATGCCAGAGATTCACACATACGTACATACATACATACATATTTCAAATATGCTCTGCGTGCATATAATTGGGGCTTTTATACATTTACATAATTTTGTAAGCATTGCCTACTATATCATTTACTTGTTATGCAAACTACTGAGATGAGAGTTAATCTCTACATATTAAACAATGTATGTCGTTATTTCGTTTTGCTGAACTGATTTTAATGTGATTTTTATTATCATGTAAAGTTGTTATGTCACACATAATTAAAAAATCTCAAAGCGTAACTATGAGAATAAATTTGCACATAAGTTTGGTGAATCATTAGCAAAAATTTTCAAATTCAAGTACAATATGAACTAAGATTTTAATATAATTTTACCTCTATTTTAAAAAAAAATATCAACTATTTTGATATACATATATTATTTCTCTTGAAATCCTTTATATTTGTATATTAAAAGAACCATTTTAAATAAAACTACGGTCTCTTCCGCGACCTTGATTGCTGTAAAACATTCGAAACGTCGGGAACCAAAAATCAAAATAAATCCGCGACAAAATTCGAAAAGATAGTTTTATTTAAAATGTAATTGGCGTAAATCTAAGAAAGTATTATGATAACCATTTTCCATCACAATCATCATACCTTTTAAATACATTACCTTTTAAATACATCTTTAGATATGTATTTCTATGGTGACCATAGATTTAGGAGTTAAAAATATGACCAAAGACAATTTCTTTATACTAACTTACAATTAGTTTTTTTTTTTATAAATGAAATTACTTTTTAAATGTTCTACTCTAATAAATATTAGTGTAATGTGATTAAAGTTTAGAAATTTAATAAGAAATGAGTATTTAAAGCAATAAAAATTTAAAATGTACCTTTAAAAAATAAAACCTTGATAAAAGTAATATAACAGTGTCATCATACACGTATTTGTTTTGTTCATTTCGATATACAAAGCATACCAACTCTGTAATTATTAAATATGCATTACGAAAATTGCTGTGACGATTTCGATTAAAATACAATCGAATTTGTACGATTTTATACGTTAGATTAAGTGCGGCTATAAAGTATTAGATACTCGTGCTTGAAGTAGGTAAAGGGGCTAATAAATCAAATCAAATATTCTTTATTACACACCACAAATTTACATCCTACTAATCCTACTAATATTATAAATGTGAAAGTTTGTGAGTATGGATGTTTGTTACTCTTTTACGCCAGAACGGCCGAACGGATCTGGATGAAATTTGGTACAGAGGTAGATTATAGTCTGAAATAGTACATAGCATACTTACTTTTTATCCCGAAAAAATATACAGTTCCTGTGGGATAGATTTGTTTTTGTTTAGGGACGAAGCGAGGGTGATTCGCTAGTAACATATATTAAAGATGAAATAGCACAATAAGCGATCTTATCGCTAGTGAGCGATTTGTTCCAGACAATCTTTGGGCAAAGAGAAAGAAAAAGATCGAGTAACAATTAAATGAAATAGAAATAAATAATTCTATATCTATGACTGTGATTTACATATTGAATATGTTTTAAAATTCCTCTAATGCTTACATGACTGACATTATATAATTGTATAGATATAAAAATAAGAATTTTAAGATGTGTTTTCTATCTTTCTGTAAGTAATTCTCACTTTAAACTTTGAAACAAATTAAATTGTTTAGCTAAATCTGTGGCTAAAGCTTACGAATAATAGACCGTCAGAGCTTTTAAGACCATTTTATTTTAAGCTTTATTTTGACTGCGGCTTCGCTTGCGTATAAAGCGAGGCGGAGATATAAGGAAGCCTATGTCCGTCCCTATAATAAAATCTATTATTCTTGACGAATTTCATAGAATCTGTTCAGAGGCTTATGCGTAAAAAAGATAACATACAAAGATACTTTTACATTTATGATATTAGTATTAAAAAATATCGATTCTAATTACCTAATAGTAATAAATTAATGCGTAAATACGCGTAGAGTCACGGACTAAAGTATTATTCTCATAATCACGTAAAGTAAACTAACGACGTCCGCTAATATTCGAATTGGCTTAAAACCGGAAACATCAATATAACTGTTAATAACAATACAAAATCTTTTATTCGTTTCTTGGTGAATGTTAGCGAATAAACCAAAGCTACTAACAGTTTTAATGCTGAAAAATATTTATTTATTAGCTTTCTACGATTGATATGTATGTATATTCAGCCCTTATTTTAATATCTCTTCCTTTAATACGAGGGGATAAGGCCATAGTCCACCACGCTGGCCAAGTACAGACAATTTATGAAGAAGCTTAAATAAAATATATTATATTATTTCTCTCTTTGTATATTGATAACATTGGCAAGGCAGTGGCATTGGTAACACGCTCGCTTGGGAAACCGAGTGAAGCGAGTTCAAATCCCGGGTCTCGCACCTCTGATATTGTCATATGCGAATCATTTCCAACATGATTGCCACTTGTCTTAACGGTGAAGAAAAATATTGTGAGGAAACCTTAGAACCTTAGAACTTAGCAAGTTTTCGAAAGAAATAAAAAAAAGACATGTGAGGTCCGCCAACTCGCACTTGGCCAGCGTGGCGGACTATGGCCTGAATCCCCCTCGAATTGAAGGGAGGCCTGTGCCCGGCAGTGGGACGTAAAAGAGCTGAATACATGTTGCTAACACCTTCTGGAAATACTGGACTAATTCTACAATGATCAAAAGATCAGGCTACATTATATCTTGATAACAGGAGGTTTCTATCTCATATTTAATTTGTTTATAATTTTATATACGAAATATAAAATAGAATATTTTAAACAAACAGTAATTAAATTTTGTAACCTACTATATATCTAAAATTAGCAAGTCAACTTGAGCTCTATTATAGAGTCGATAGTTAATTAACTCATAAGTAAAGTTTTCATCACTTTCATATATAAGTATTAGCATAAATCATCGATCATTTGAAAGCTGATCAACTAAATAGAGTGTGAGTCATTATCTCGGGGCTTACGGTGCGTTAGAATACAGAGCGAATGCCGCCAATTCAAAGGTCGTCGTATAATGACGATGGATAAACATAAATATTGCAAAATAGTAGCTACGTAGAGTCGCAATTAATAAAATAAAAGCGTATTATATTTTAACTTTAGAAAATTGTAGAAAGGCTCTATTCTCTCTATAAAACAGTAAGCAAGAAGCAAATAATAGAGAAGGATTGGTTGACGTCTCTATTTTTATAATATTGAATAAAAAATATTAAAAAAAAAACAGTTTTTTATGTATTTCTTATTTGTCTTGTTCTAGTATATTATATACACATGTCAATTGTAGATTTTAAAATTAAAATGTTTTTATTTTTTTTATATAGAATTCTTAGTTAAGCTTTTTTTGTAGAGCTTAATTGTATTTTCTTATTATAACAAAAAAAAATCACTTATCATTAATTAATTAATGTGACGTTTTTAAGGTTTCATTTATGCTAATAAAAATATAATATTTAAAACAGATATACTTATAAATCTAAAACCCATGACAAAGAATTAATTTAAGTATATGTTTAAAAGTAACAAAGTTATATTAAAATGGAATTTTATCAGGAAATTAATTTCTTCAAGTCACTTATAACTTGGGCCACGTACAAATTAGTTCGTAAGTGTAAGTGAAGCAACGCTTCATCGGCGCTCACACAAGTGTATCGAATCCTATTCAATATACTTAGCGACAATCAGAGGACGACTTAATGATTATTAGTTCTGTATTGCATCCAAAACATGCGTAATTTTGTTATTATTATAATAATTTGAACTATAATTTAAATATAATTATTAGTACATTACGATACGATTCAAAATAATTTAAAAAGTAATATAAATAATGTATATACAAAAGTGAACATTTTTGTTTATTTGTCCTTCACTAAACAAAATTCCTACGAAGCGATATTTCAATGAAGAGTATATAGTCTGAGAAAGATGGTACTGTTCATCCCTATACACCAAATCGTATGATGGTATGATGTGGTGTGGTTGTAATATGTTATATAGTATTACTATTTATGTATCGAAAATATTTTTTTTTATTTCATTACTATACGCTTGTTCTCAAAAGAAATACCTACAATATTCTTATTATTTTTTTATTAAAATATAAACAAATTAAATAAATAATAATAAATATGTTGGGACATTAATACAGCACCATCTAGTTCCATGGTAAGCTACGAGGCTTGTGTTATGGATACCAGATAGTTGATACACTACACATATATAATTTTAATACATACATACATATTATAAATATAAACACCTGGACTCGAACCCGCGACCACTGGCACAGCAAGTAGAGTCACTACAAACTGAGCCAGGTGTCGTCAATATAAATTTTTATGGTATACTTTTAAAAGGTTCTTGTGCATAATTAATAGAATAGTCCATTGTTACGAAGTTAGCTCATATGGGTACTAGATCTTAATGATCAATGTTAACTGCTCGTAATATGGACATTACCACAAACCGCTCTCTTGTAGAGATATTTCCGCAATGCAAATAGTCTATTTTTATTCCTTATACATAAAAAATGGTCAAGTGCGAGTCGAAATACTATAAAGGATTCCTTACATAATGAAGAAATGGTATTACTTTCGTTATATTATTTTTGTGAAGCATATGTAAAGCACTGTATTTACAAAATAATCATTTATTTATGTACGCCATACTGCAAACAAGTCCACATGGATGTGTTATGTAGGGTTTAACCAACAAATGGACGTTGATTTTTGAAGTACGGAACTTGTAAAGTAAATGTAACTCTAAATCTAATTTATTGAAAAATTCTTATACTCCATTTTATTATAACCTATATAAATTCACTAAAAATTTCGTTACCTCTATCGATATAAAAAGGAGTTGGATTTTATGTTCTGAAATAAATCCTCAATCGCTTAAAATTATATCGATTGTTTTATTAATTATTAAAAAAAAGTTATAAAATATATAAAACAATTTTAGAGAATCGCAACTTTGGTATTACGATTCAAGTTAACATGGTATTTTTTTAATAAACAAAAAAATAAATATCATTTAACGGTCAAAGCCCTCATGCTATGAATACAATATAATTACATGGTAATACCATGGTATGATCATGGTATTCGAAGAATGATTGTAGATATTCTCTGTTTTCCCGCAATGGAAATTGTTTATTTTACAAATTATACCTGTGTTAATATTATAAAATGGAAAGATTTGTTTGATTATAGGCGATAAACCCTTAAATATTGAACCGTTTTTTTTTTATAATTCTTTCGCTAATAATTTGAAATATAGGTAATTAATTTTGTAATGTATGTGTCCTGTCGTATGATGAAATTTTAGACACGCATTTAGGTGTCAAGCGAGAGTTTACTAGTTATTATTATAAATATGTGTGTGAAGATTTTCTTCACTTAATCACTTTTTTCTTCACTTAATTACTTAATCACGTCTATAGGATAAGAAACTTATACTCGGATAAAATCATCCCTGTTACACGTTATCTATGATTGATTATAGTCCATGCCGCCCTGCTCTTGATTCTCTTTTTTGGCCCGCCACGATACTGGACATACTGATTACCTTTTGTAAATTATATAAAATAAATAAAATACAACATAACACGATAAATGAACTGTGGTCTCATTTCACACGAACATAAGAATCCCATGGAATAGTAGTTTAGTGTAACACTTTAATACTGAACATACCAATAAATAGCATTGCACTTAAGAGAAATAACTTTTTGCGAACGAAACCGCAGGTAGAAACTAGTAAGTACTAAAAAACGTGAATATCATTCCAGATTTATTTATAAAAAATAATATTAATCCATTAAAAGTAAGCGATAAGATTGCAATAAAGTATAAAATGTTTTAAACTTAGTAAATGCTGTGTGATCGTTGAAGTCTTTTCTATGACATTTAAACACTTGTCGCGACGTGACGGTTAGCAAGTTATATTATTGATTGACTTGTTATTCATATTATTGAACATATTACATGAATTACTTTTTAATATAAATATTGAATAAATTTCTCCTTTTTTATACTGTTTTTTTTTTTGCCTTTATTTATAGATAATATTTTTTTGTATTTTAATTTAAAAAAAATTATATAATAATTGTGAAACTTATAGTTAAGTTTTTTATATAACTTAGACTAAATATACTGTATATAAATATTTATATATTTTATTTATGTCATTTTATAAGCATAAAAAATATATTGAATCTATTTTGAAATATGACATATTCAAAACAAATATACATTTTCCGAAATTCTTGGCTTAGTAATTTTGAAGGTAATGTAGAAAAAATGTCCAATTACCGTATATTTCCTTTTCTAATTTTTTAATAACAAAAGAACCACTTACTCACCATTAAAGAAGAACCGCTTATATAACATTATAGTGGACCATGTATATAAGTTACAGCTAAAAACTTAGTATGCGCGAAATTTTAAATTTAAATCAGGCCTCTTTCTTTAGACCAATTGACCTTGAATTTTATGTTATTGAGTAATATTTTTATTCAAATATCAATATATTTACAAACAATATGATGACGAAAAAATCAAAACTTTACCGTCATTTCCGCAAATTTCAAGTACATTTCTATATTTGGGACATATGTAAAAGCTCCTTAATGTAAACAACATATTGTTAAACGTTTGTTACAAACAATTTAACATTTTTACTTTTATTTTCTTATACACTTAATTTAATATTATTTAAACATTATTACCAAATATAACAATTGAAATTCTTTACTATTATTTATAGCTGTCAAATAAAAATCGAGCATTTCGAAGGTTTTAAGAAATACTTTAATATTTTTTCGCTAAATCTTGTAAATTAGACTATTCCGGCTGATTGTTTTTTATTATATTATAATATTAATTAATTATGTTAATTCTAAATTCAATATGATATAAAAAATTTTAGCCATGTAACGCTTGGCTTAGAATAGCGCTACCCCATTTCCTCTTGTAGGTGTCTTAAAAGACAACTATTAAAGGATCTAGGGATCGCACTTTGAGTCCCTTGCTCGATGGCGGACAAACAACAGCCTAAAGAGGGTTGACGTCAGGCAGGCGGCGGTCGGAAAACTTTTGTCTTAATCAATACCCAGTATGGATGTACTGCGCCGTACCAAAGTAATTTGGGATTTGGACAAGGAGATGATGATGATGATGATGATTTAAAAATCGAGAATTTTCCGATATTGGAGATGATTCAATACAAGATAATGATAAAAACCATTGTTTCCTTTTTATTTTTGTTGGAAAATTACATAATACTTATATGACTATTTTATTGCAATATGCAGGAAGCGCGAGTTCGATATTCGAAACAGACAAATACTGAAATAAGGTATACATATATACATATATATTTATCTCAGTATTGAAATGAAATCGTATATTTAAAGACTTCATGCAATAATTTTGCCTGAAAAAGGTAATGCTAGGTACATAATTTATTAAATATTTATTATATACAATCATGTCAATCATCAAACGATTTCATATCGAATAGGTGTTACATTAATTAGAAGCCTTAAACAGCAACCAGTTAATTTAAACAAGGTGTGACGGGATGTCACTCAAATTCTAGCTTAAGAATTTGCTTTTTTTTCATAGTAATTTGTAAATTTCAAATATTTTTGTCAATCATCGTAACATCTGTTATTTATATTATTATAAAAAATAATAAGTATTAGATAATAAAATAACAACTTACCTATTATTCTTGCTGCAGCAGTTCACTGATAAAATCACTTCACACGCAAGACACTTTTAGTATGTGCTTTAAAACTGTGGATATTATTTTAAAAATATATTACAATAGAACTTTATCTATAAATAATCGCAAGAGTTAAAAGTAAAATAATTTATATGAGAATGCAAATGAACATGACAATTCATGAAAGCTTTGTAATTATAGGTGATAATTTATGCGAGTACTTAAGCTTTTTATAAATTCTAAAAAGTTGTTAATTAAATAGATATTGAATACATATTAATAGTTCCCTATATTGTATAAGAGTATAACACATAATGGCAAAAACCGCGGTGAGGAGCGAACAATGATTCTCACGAGTGTTACGCAAAAATTGCACGTAATTAAGCTCAGCAATTTTGCTTAAAAACATTTATTTGGACAATTTTTAGATATTTGACAAAGATAACGATATGTGTCAATTGCTCATTGTTTTCGTAAATGTTTTTTTATGATGTGTCAATATTCATCATTTGTTAATTTTTATTATTATTATTATTATTTTGCTTACAATATTATGAAAAAAAATATTCTTTTTACTAAAAATCCGGGATGAAATAAAAAAAAAATTTTAGCATGTAACGACAAATCTTGAAAAAAAATAAGGAAAACTACCAAGAAAAAAACATTATAAAAAATACGAAAAAAAACAGTTCTAAAGCACAAACCCAACTATAAAACGCCATAGAAACTATATGAAAAAATTAAAATTAAATTTAAAATTGCAATACCGTTGTAGGCGAGGAGATGGGTCGCGCGTTGGATGAAGACTGCGATGGTAGCGTCGAGAGCGTCGCGGAATGTCGTGAAAGCTGGGGGATTTGGTCAAGGGCGGGATTTATTTCATTATCCAAACGAATGCGGAATATTATGCATTTTTATTTAATGAAATGCTTTTTACTATTTACTCTAGCTTGCCTTAATTTTTAGATTTTTAGATTTTACTCTATTTTTTGTGGTATAGAAATGTAAAGTCGATTTTTAAATTGAAGTTTTAATTAAACTCGTATAAAAGTAGCTGCAAACATACAAAACATTTAGTCAAGACTATGTACTGACGGAATTTCATATCTACACTAACATTATAAAGCTGAAGAGTTTGTTTGTTTGGTTGAATGCGCTAATCTCAGGAACTACTAATCTGATATGAAAAAATTCTTTTGGCATTAGATACCCCATTAACTGAGAAAGGCTATAGGCTATATATCATCCCGAAAAATGTATAGTTCCGTTTTCTTTTTGTTAAGGGACGAACCCGAAACGAAGCTAGGGTGAGTCCGCTAGTATTGAATACATATCGACCGTAACATCGTGGAAAAAACGCACAGGACATGGAAGAGAAGTGACTTAAATACTGAAAATATCTAGTTTCACTCAAAGAAAATATCTTCCATGTCACATGCATTCGTTCGACCCTGTATATAGAGTGCTGAATAACACGTTTCCACACAACTACTTCACTATTACAAGTATTCATAAATCTTTGTGATAGATGGTTAAATAATAATAATTAATGTATCAGTGTTTAATAACACTTTCGCTCTCTACCATAGTGATATAGATTACAAAATGTATACAAAATTAGCTCGAATTTCTATACGAAAATCGAACCTACGTTATCTTTCTTAGAGTGTCATATAAGTAAATGTAGTATTGACACTTATTTCTTATTATTTAAAATGAAATCTAATTCAAATTATCTATTCGTTTATATTTTGTTCCCAGGACTGGACGCAAATTGCAAATTAAAATATAAGTAAATGATAAAGCTCGTGTGAGAAGCAATCAAAACAACATTATTTCAAATTCAAATGTAAAGGCGTGCTGTTATAAATTGTTAAGATGATATACCCACTTGCATCATTAAGTCTAAATGATATCATAAGGTACTTAAACGGTGATCAATTTAAATCAAAAAGCGTTAGGTTTGATTCCTGAATGAAGCAAATATACACGCAGATAAATATTTAGATAATAAATAAGATTAAAATGCGATGGTGTGTTTGTTGCCTGTTTTTTAACCGATATATCTATTGGTTTCCTAAACGTGCTAAATTACAAAAAATACTAAAGAAGATGAAAGGGGTGAGATAAAGTCTGAGGAAAACTAGGATTAAATTATGCAAAGGAATTGTTCCTGACATGACATTGTATTTTTAACATCAATTATTAGAGTAACTGGGCAACCGAGCTTTGCTCAGCGTTTTTCGGAAAAGTCATGAAAATTTCATTTTTTTTTCAGAAAAGACCTCTACCTATATAGATGAATTTAAAAATCAAAACCTTATCTAAATACAAAATTTGATCCAAATCGTTACAGCCGTTTTTCAGGTACACGAAATAAAATATACATATGTACATCTAGCAAGTTTTCGAAGGACATGTGAAGGCCAGCGTGATAAACTATGGCCTGATGCCCCTCGTATTGAAGGGAGGCCTATGCAGCAATGGGACGATAGGACTGAATACTTTTATTATAATGTAATACGTATAAGAAGTACAAGATATATATAAAATGAAGTATTTTACGATTATAACAACATGTATGTTTATGTAGTATAGAAGGTATGAGTCTTATATACATACAAGCGACTCACACCCGCTCCTAACCCTATACCCGCGTCCCTACTTACGGTCTAACGTTTAGTACAGATTTCTCAGAAATGACATATTTTCCCAGAGTAAAAACTATCCTATATGTTGAGCCGAATAACCAGCTATCGTCATACCAAATTTCATCAAAATCTATCCAGTGGTTTTCTCATGATGCGTTCCCAGACAGACAGACAAAAATTCTAATAACTATAGAATCAGCCTCTGTATCTATAATAATGACTATTTCAATAAGATTTTCCGAAAAATATTTAATGTACAGATTCGACTCAGAATTTTATTATAAGTATGCATGTAATGTTGAAAACCATATTCGTATATCTATAGGGAAAAAATAACTAAAGTTAAAAAGATGTCTGAAATCTAAAGACCTTCAGAGTCATAGATGGAGAGGGAAAAATATTTTTTATATTTAAATTTATTGCGTAAGCGATTACTACTTGTCATTTATTTTTTCCATTACAAGTGTTTTAGATTATTTATTATATTACATGTTGGTATCAGAAGAAAAAAAAACATTTAATTTAATTTGCTCTACATAGAGAGTAGCGAATATGGTATTACCGTATGACGAACAAGGCCACGGGTAATTCTAGTATTTAACTGGTATTTTATTGGCTTTTATCAGACGTCTTCGCATAAAATTGGTCGCCATTAATAGATTTGCGGGTAACCTTGTGCTGAAGTACCGTGTTGCAGATGTTGTTCAAAAATAAGGCATTTGTAATAATTTGTTTTGAAGTCAGTCTAGTTATTTATTTTAATATTAATAGTAAAAAGAAAGTAAAAGTACTATCCAACGTAGATATTTAGCAAAAAAATTAGAATTAGTTATTAGAAATTCTTCTGTAAATGTACATATTATACATTCTGCCAGATTATTCAAATAACGGATAAATAAGAATTTATCATACTACTTCACTTTGATTTCTAAAAATTCTCTAACGGAAAGCTATGCTACCCATAAGAAATATAAAATTAAAATTGCAGAACTATTAATACATGTCCATGTTAATACGGGAAAATATAAAATGTAGTCGTTTTTAAAATTACCGAATTTCCTTAATAATTATGTAACACAGTATGCACTCCATTTGATTTCAAAGGAGTAGCTAGAGATGGCGGCCTTAGCGATAGCTACGTATCGATTTAGATTAGGGTTCCGTTTATTGCATTTTAATGTATTTTTCGATAGATTTACATTTTAAATAAAACTAGAATTAGATTTGATTTTTGTATAAAGAATGATGAGAGAATTTTTCTTTTTTTTTCTTTTAATATTATTTTTCTTCAACTTTGGATTTTTACGATTATGTTTATATAATAATATATGTATACGTAACTAGTGACACAATGTTGCTTCGCTCAGGCTCAAAAGTATGTCGTCACAGACTAATGTCAGAGGACTAATTTAAATACAGATGTAAGCAGTATTGTATCAATAACCGGTAAAAAATTCTATAAAAAATCATATCGATAAATTAATTTGTAGCTGCATGTAAAAAAAAGTAAAAAAACCAAGAAGTATAATTTACAAAATATTTTCTTAGATTTACGCGAATATTTGACATTTTAAATAAAACTATCTTTTCGGATTATTTCGCAAATTTATTTTGATTTTTGGTTCCCGACGTTTCGAATGCTTTACAGCAATCATGGTCACGGGAGAGACTAAGGTTTTAGACGTCTCAAAGGCGTTATATACATACTTATTACAGACAGCCTACCACACTATTATTACAGACAGCCTACCACACTATTTTACAAAAATGATTTCAAAAATCGTCAATTGATTTCAAAAAGTTCAACGTCGGGAACCAAAAATCAAAATAAATCCGCGATATAATCCGAAAAGATAGTTTTATTTAAAATATAATTTACATAATTAGAAAAAAAATTGTAAAAACTTTTTAGACTTAGTTACAGACATACATATTTTTAATAGCCTTTTTAAATAGCATATAATCTTTTTAATTAATATTTTCATTTTACATATTTTTAAATGACATTTCAAATACACTCTAATTTTTATATAAATATATTTTTTAATTTATATGTTTTTGTCTACGTCAAGTACATGAAAATTAAAAACTATTCAGCAAATCGTAAAACTTCATACATTACAATATCTGTAGGTTTAGGTAGCGATTTACCTCGCGTAATTAGCGATTTACCTTGCTTCGCTTACGTACGTCCGTAGGGTAGCGGATTGTGTCCACAGTTTCATAAGTTTTAGTTTTTTGTGCGGAACCCTTTTTCTAAAATAAAGTTACTCCTTATAACATCAGCTCTCTGAAAGTGAAAGTCGCGTCAAAATTGTTCCAGCCGTTTCGGAAATTAGCTGGAACAGACAGACAGACAAACATTTTAAAAATTTGTTTTTTTTTCTTATATGTACCGTATACACCTTCATATGCATTTAGTAAAAAGCTGTCATTTTAATATTACAAAACAGACACTTCAATTTTATTTATTTATATTATACAGATATAGTGAGAGTAATTGCTAATCCGTTACAAAATGTGTACACTCATATGGTCTGTAATATCCGCAACTACTCCATATTAGCGCATTTAATGTTTGTGTGAACCTAAGACTAAGGAATAATATACTAAATATGAAGCCAAATAATAATGTTTTAAAATAATATGTGATGTTTTAAAATATTATACAAACTAGCGACTCACCCTCACTCCGCTCGGGTTCGTCCCTATTTAGGTTTTAACGTTTAGTATGGATTTCTCAGAGATGAGATATTTTCCCGCAGTAAAAAGTATCCTATATATTGACCCGGATAACCAGCTATCATCATACCAAATTTCATCAAAATCCCTCCAATGGTTTTTCCGTGATGCGGTAACAGACAGAGAGACAGACAAAAAATTTAAAAACTATAGAATCGGCCTCTGTATCAATAATAATGTCTATTTCAATAAGATTTTCCAAAAAATATTTAATGTACAGATTACAGTTACCTACAATTTTATTATATGTATAGATGACAATTTGTATACTGAGTGATAAATAAATAAATGTTAATAAATAAAAATAAATAATCTGGTAAAAAATGACTAATTCTTAAAATATAGGAAAGAATATAAAATTATTTTTATTATTAACTAGCGACTCACCCCCGCTTCGCTCGGGTGTGTCCTTAGGTACGTTTTAATTTTTTTGAGCGAAACCGTAATTCTTTTTATGAAATAACAGTAGCCTAAGTTACTCCTTATAATATCAGCTGGTCCAGCCGTTTCGGAGATTAGCCGGAACAAACAGACAGACAGACTCTGCTCAAGAGTATCTTGTTGATGGAAATGTGTGAAATTAAGATGTATTCACTCATTTGTGGACTATCTATATTATTATGTTCATAAAATAAACAAATGTAACTTCGACATTTAAAAGGGCAACTGTTGAGTTTCTCGCCGGCTCTTCTCAGCAGAACTGCTTTCCGAGCCGGTGGTAGCTTCCTCACGGACAGACTACACTGACGCTTACAGTAAATTGACGATTCAAAAGCACTTGTAATAAGTCTAACTGAATAAAGTTTATTTCATTTAATTTCGTTTAGTAAAAGAATTAATATTCCGGTCAAAAAAGTTCTTTACTACACATAATATAAACCAAAGTCCTCCGCCGCGTCTGTCTGTCTGTTCGCGATAAACTCAAAAACTACTACACCGATTTTCATGCTGTTTTCACCAATGAATAGAATGGTTCTTGAGAAAGATTTTAATAAATAATTTGTTAAGTTTTTGTATACATTGTCTAAAATATAACGATATTTGTTGGATATGTCGGAAAAAAATAACCCTTTGAGATATAACAAAATAATGTATGGTGGAATTTTGAATCTTATATACATAGGTATACAGAAAAGTCTGTGATGGCATATGTCTATCTCTTAAAGATAACATACTATATCTATATTAAACATTAAAATGTAACTAGGGACTAACCCAAGCGGAGCAAGGGTAAGTCGCTAGTTTTAATATATAACAATTATTTCTCTTATTATTTAAAGAAATGTATGGCAAAATTGAGAATAGTAATAAAATTGTAAATCGTAAATCACGCTACTATTTCTGACCATGGATGACAAATCTGACTTTGATATTTATTTTGGCGGATTCCTTCTATATAATTCTTTAGTCTGACATGTTACCATGTTTTTTTTGATTCACTATAATATTCCAAATCAAATTAAAGTATGAGTAGATTGGCCAAAAAAAGCTATTTGTTTTATAATTTCAATAGTTTATTAGTACAAAAGGGCACATAAACTCAAATTACGTTTGGATTATAGCGGTTTTTTTTTTCAATTTTATCCGGCAATAATTGTTAGCATCGCAAGCCCTTAGGCTTGCGTTTTTTGTTGCGTATTAAGAAAATTTTATTTGGCAATAGTTAACCTCGCTAAGGGCCTGTGCACACTGTGTGTCATAAATGCGCCAACGACGAGCTTAACATAAACGTACGTCAAAATCACTAATATTATAAATGTGAGGATGAATGGATGAACGGATCTGGATGAAATTTGGCACAGATATAGATTATATAGTTTTTAACCCAGAAAAAGCGAGGTTCCCGTTGGATAGATTTGTTTTTGACTCTTAGCGGCGAGGTCCCGAAGCGAAGCGAGAGTGAGTCGCTTGTAACTATATAACATTAATTTGGTAGCTATTATCAAATGTTACAGACATACATTTTAACTTTATCTATAATCTAAAAATCTTAATATTATGACGCGAAGACTGTTTTTGTTTATTTATTTATTTATTGTACCTCTTGAACATTTCAATCAGATATGATGAAATTTAACACTTATGAGCCTATGTGGAAAGAAAAAAAGCACTAAATAAGTAATGTATTGTTGTTTCTTTATTTGCTACTTGTTACTAATCGACGCATTAACATCTCGACTAATCTTGATAAAGTTTAGTATACTTCAAAGGAGGACTTATATGATAACTATATGACGACACGTTTGGCTCAGTTTATAGTGACACTACTTGCTGTGCCAGCGGTCGCGGGTTCGAGTCCCGCTGGGGGCATTCTTTTGTGTGATGAGCACGAATGTTTGTCCAGTCATAGGTGTTTATATTTATAATATGTACGTATTTAATGTTATATATGTATAGTGTATCAACTATCTGGTATCCATTACACAAGCCTCGTAGCTTACCATGGAACTAGATGGTGCTGTGTGTTAATTCAAATTCAAAATATTTTATTCAGCATTAAATTATTACAATTTTTTACTGAACGTCACGAGTCTACTACCTGTTCGAAAAGAAGAAGCCTCAGACCTGAGAAGAACTGGCGAAAGAAACTCAGCGGGACTAATATTTTTTTTAATGTCCCAACATTTTTATTATTTATATGACACTATTACAAAATCGCAAGTTAGAATGACTACGTGTATGTTTGTTCCTACTTCACGCAGAAACAGATGAATGAATTTGGTTGAAATTCAGTACACAAATAGACTATGACCTAGAATAACACACAACCTATTGTTAGTATTAAAGTTTGCTAAAAGATGGCACTACTTCTTCATCCAAACTTATGATATTAAATGCAGAAGTAACTCTGTCTTTCTGTCTGTCTGACATTCTGTTACGTTTTCACGCTTAAACCGCTAAACCCATTTTCATGAATTTTGGTATAGAGATAGATGGGACTTTGAAGAAAGACATAAGCTACTTTTTATGGCGAAAATAAAACTTGAAGGGAGTGAAATAGATATGGAGAAACAAGTACCTGAAGTAAACGCACGATAACTATTATATTATATATGATATTTT
This sequence comes from Fabriciana adippe, assembly GCA_905404265.1. Lineage (NCBI taxonomy): Eukaryota > Metazoa > Arthropoda > Insecta > Lepidoptera > Nymphalidae > Fabriciana > Fabriciana adippe. Next base: position 13,003,154 of record FR990004.1, read on the forward strand.
TATCAGTGTAAAACGTACCTAGAGACGCATCCGAGCAAATTGAAGGTCAGTCGCTAGTAATATTGTATAAATAAATACAAAGCGATTATAAATCGTTACTTTATGATAATTTCAAAGTCGGTTTTTAGTTTGAAAATACGGGCATTTATTGTTCTTCCTACCGTTTCCCGCAAAGGAGATAACATAAAGGCATACTTTAATCATTGAATGATAGCCTAGTTAAGGAGCAACACGTAACGGACATAAGATAAGGTTGTTTTATAGCCATCTAATAACAATAGGGTGAAAAGCGGTTTCAGTGCGAGTAATGAGACTGTTACATACTAACATATGGACGAGTTCCGTTGAAAAAATATAAATTATTGTTTATTTTGCTGAGTTCAGATGTAGATTACACACTAATATATAACTCACAATCAATGTATGTTTGTGTCTTCGATGTACAGTACATAATACACAGTAAAACGTTTTTGATACATAATAGAACAAAAAAAACTTTAATATGTTAATTAAGATATTTTTTACTAGCGATTCTCCGTCGCTCGGATTCGTCCCTAGCTTGATTCCCCATACAAACTTTCATCCCCATTTTCACCCCCTTAAGGGATGGTTTCTGGGATAAAAGTATTCTATGTCCTTTCCAGGGTCTCAAACTATCTTCTTACCAAATTTCATCTAAATCAGTTCAGTAGATCCAGAGATTACCCCCTACAACCTCACAAACTCACAAACTTTACCTCTTTATAATATTAATATAGATATGTCTACTTCAATTGTTTCGGTCAAACTAGGTTAAAGAAGCATCTAAATTTAAAATTATAATTAAATACATAATATTTAGTAAGCGAATTGAATTTTAATTATGTATTGTTGCAATTGGAACTTATGTTTTTATTTCTTCCGGCTTTAGTTTTATACGCTCGGTTTTTGGAGGAACATAAAGCTATATAAATAGATATAAGTGCAATAGCACAGAGCACTTGTATAATGTATTATTTCGACGACATGTTTGGCTCAGTTTGTAGTGACCCACCCTACTTGCTGTGTCAGCGGTCGCGGGCTCGAGTCCCGCTGGGGGCATTTATTTGTGCGATAAGCACCAATGTTTGTACTCCAGTCATGGGTATTTATATTTATAATATACATAATATAAATAAACAAACAAACAAACTCTTCAGCTTTATAATATTAGTATAGATATGTTAAATATAATAAAACTTTTTATATTAACGTTGCACCACACGGTCAATTTTATCTATTTTCGTGTGGTAACCAAGGGCGATTGTAATCAAGTAATCAATGTCCCACTGTCTGTCTATACGTGCATTTGTCACGGCATTCAATGAATATTAAATACGTTTACGTATTTTATGCTCATTAGGAAATTTTACATACACATTGCACATCATACATATACATATAAATAAAATTTAAATGTCTATCTAATACTCAAATGCATCTTATTCAGAATTTTTAACCAGCTTCTTTAAGTAAGAGGTACTTAATGTCTGATATAGGTATTTATTGGAAATTAAAGAAAAACATTGTCTGGGTTGGAATTTATATGTGTATATTGTATATATATATATATATAAATATATATATATAAATTATTAGGACTGTTTGAGGATAAAATGTAGTATAATCCCTGAAATTTTCAAAAAATTTCGAGTTCATAGAAAAAAGTTATGGGTATCTAAAACCATCGATTTTTGAGAAACCGATCGGCTGTACGTGGCTGTATTTCAAAGACATAACAGCAATCAGAGGAAATTAAGATAGAAATCAACAAAGTATACTTCAACAAAATATTTGGGTACGCGATCATACCCCTACTCCAAAAATTGTAGATTTGAGAGCATTTTGAAAATTGGAAAAAAATTGCTCAAACTGTGACTCAGTCAGAAACCCAGAGCCAAGCCGGGCTTAAGTTCAGATAAATTAAATATTTTTTCCTTAAAATATAGCATTGAAAAAGAAAAATTACGTCATGATCGAATCTCTAAGTTTTATAGGAGCTGAGGTATGATTTTTTGAAAATGACTAAAAAATCAACGTTTTTCAAATTTCAAAAAATTCTCCAGCCGCTGGATTAAATCGTATCAAGCTGAAATTTTCAGGATCTTCTTCTTTTCTAACCTACTTTCGAAGAAAAAAATCAGCGTCCAAATCGATGATCCACGCGCGCACACTTTTGTCGAAAAGTAATGGATCTGCCCATATATATATATATATATATATATATATATATATATATATATATATATATATATATATATATATATATATATATCTCCTTTTTAATAATAAGTTTATTAATAGGTTCTGAGAATATTCTTTATTTTTTTATTTATTCATTCGACGTATGGAAATGATGATTTCCATACCTCTATATTGAAAGAACTTTTATATGAAAAAAGGAAAATTCATTTTTAGAGTTTTCAAATCAAACCCACAAATTCTTACGTCAACATAATCTAAATGCAGTATTTAAAATTCTAAATTAGTAACAGCTGTAGAGTATACTAAACATAAAATATTTTAAAGCTGTAACTCATATAAATTACTAGTGACTCACCCTCGCTTCGCTCGAGTTCGTCCCTAGGTTGCTTCCCAAAACAAACTTTTTTTTAAGTTTTTTTGGTTTTCATTTTTTTCGTGGGACCCTATTTATTTTCTAAAATAAAAGTAGCCTAAGTTACTCCTTATTACAACAGCTATCTGCCAGTGAAAGTCCCGACAAAATCGGTCCAGCCGTTTCAAAGATTAGCCGGAACAAACAGACAGACAGACAGACAGGCAAAAATTGTAAAAAATGTTGTTTTGGTATATGTATCGTGTATACATCCATATACATTTAGTATAAAGCTGTTTTTTTGACATTACAAACAGACACTCCAATTTTATTTATCTGTATAGATGAAGGTATTCGTCGCGTGTGCGGTCTTTTGAGTGATGCTCACTAATATGAGTACGGTGAAAAACAGTGAAACAACGGCGTACCTTAAAGATTGCCATTTGCAATTTCAACTTTACTAGGTGTAAAATATTTTGCAAAGCCTTTTTAAGTGTTATTTGATAGATAACCACATAGTTATCCTCTAACATACTTTACGTAATGTAGAGTAAAAGTGGAAAATAGTGCGTAGTCATAACTCGTATTTATACCATGTCGAAACGAAAAGGAATGCTATCGTGATTTTAGCAAAAAAAAATAATTATTTTAGCGGTTTTTGTTTAAATGAAAACCCTTTCAATGTCACAAAATGGTGTAAATGATAGTTATTATAGGTATAGTATAAATATTGCGTGACGTCCTTGGAGGGTTCGTCGTGACTTAACCTTTGCAAAATAAAGCGAGTGCTTTTACTCGTAGTTTCGTAAGAGAAAAAATATACTTACACTAAAAATATTTTTATATAACTACCTTATACCTTTGGTTTTGCCTATAACTACCTTATATTTTTGGTTAAATTTTAATTTTGTTCAAAATCAGCACTCATGAGCTTTTCCTATTATGAAGCTACATTTAAAAAAAAGTTAAGCTGTGCTCAGAACTATACAATATATAGCAGTAGCAATAAAATAGCAATAAAAATGACATGAATTTAAGCTTTCAAATGGACTTTTACCAGGGCTTCCACCACCTGGTCGGTATGCAAAAGTGCTAAAAAGAAGTAATAAAATAATAAAGCTTATGCCACTTAAAAATAATTAAAGAGTGCGTGTATGAGTGTGTACACGCGCAAGTAAAACTTCTGTAGGTAGGTAGGTAGATCAGTACTCTTTATGAAATTCAATTTATGTTTTAAATAATTACGATAGGTGAGATACTAAAAATAACGCATATTAGGCATATTACAATCATATATTTATAGAATATCATTTAAGGAAAATATATAATATTATACATCATTTGTCAGACAATAACAACGCTTACCATGGCAACAAACGTACGTACATTTTTTCGTAACGCATTCACCTGTTTACCTCCCAAGTCAAGCGTGCGTAAAGAAGTTTTACTTCAAATAGTAATCTCTCCATTTACATCGATCTTTCCCGAAGACTTTACAAAAGCTCACGTCGTTATTCCGTTTCCGGTCGTACGAGTAGTTTTGGCAAAAGATTATCTGCAGAAACTGGAAATTATGTCTTACAATTTACAATGTTCAAGAATCGAACCTGTTAGCTGACGTTGTAGTGGACAAAACATTCGAAATAGGATTAAGGAAATGTTATTAAAGTTTTGCTTTAATAGCAGTAGTATGTGTAGCATCTAGGCTGTCATATTTATGTTTCACAGTTGTTGAAACGTAGGTTATTTTATAATTATTTTAAACGGTTCGTTGACAAATTATGTTTATAAAACTTTCGCAAGCTTGAGTCGGGCTGCGGTTAGTTTTCATTATGTTTTCATAGTAAAATATAAAGCCCTAAATTCAGTTGGCCATCTAGATGAACTTATCTATATCTTTAAATATATTGTTAGTAATAGTAAAAAGATAGTATGTTTCTTAATTTTACTTATAGTCTTGGAACTCAATTATATTTTTCATTGTTTACTCTACTGACCTGTCTCCAAGAAATTTCTTTGGTAGGAAATGATTCTAATCTTTACGGCCAGCATACACTCTCTAATAAAAAACCACATCTATAAATCAACTTTCGTCCTCTATCCCATGGGATGTCTTTTTTGGAAATGAAAATCTCTTTAATGGTTCAAAAGTTTCACAAAGTCGCCTGTAATAAAAGAGTAAGAAAAACTGGTAAATAAAACATATTTAAAAAATAATCTTTAATACGTACAATAAATATAAAACGCATTGAATCACAGAATTTTTTTTTGTTCATAAGTGTATAGACCAGGCATATCATCACTACGTAAAATGTATAAGTATTGACTAATAGGCACGACTGCCAATAATGAGCGTTAAAATATCCTTCTATTTATATTTATAAGCTAATAATGTCAAGGAAGATCAAAAAATTAAAAATAACTAGTCGAGGCGACTGTGGTAGCGAAAAACACTTCCTTAGTAATAGTATGTCTGTATCAAGACCAATTGCGCCATATTTTGAAATATCCATGGGTTTTGCAGAAACTTCTTGAATTAATCGTAAAATAATAATTGGATAAATAACTGTACTATTAATTTAAAAAATATATATTTTACACCATGCTCTCTGATGATTGTCATGAATGATTTGGCTTAACCAGTCAATTTCAATGAGACTAGCGATCTGTTCACAAAGCAAAGAGATTGAACATTAAAAATTGCAAGACCTCCAATAAACAGTTATAACACTGTCATTTTTATAACTTCTGGCTACTATTTTCTTTCGGAATTCAAGATTTGAATTTATTTATGGTACAACCCGGAACTCGAACCCGGGTGCTTAGAATCTGCCGCCAATTAAGATATAGACCAATGAGACATGTGAAAGTAAAATATAGGAAACGCAGAACCAAATAATTTGTATCTCATAAAACTGTCACAATTACTGTATTATTTTTTTGCTTTGTTTTTTAAAATATCAAGTTATATTCGCAAAAGCCACTGATTTTTACTTGTTTTTTCAACCGTCTGGTGACAAAATATTATCAACGGTCAATAACACTTTGCTTGAATTAAAAACAATCAAAGTGGAGCCGCAGGCATTAGTTAGTTATTATATAAAATACTTAAGCTACACACAATAGAAATATCCTATTTTTTTAATGACAGAGTCGTGATAAGTCGTGTGTTGAATATGAAATGATATTGTTTCAACAACTAAAATTCAAAACCTCCCCCGACCTTTAACATATCAGATCAAATGTTATTAGCATATTATATTGCTTAATAAAATATTTTAAAAAACTAGTAAACTATCCCGACTTCCCCCAGATACTTTCTTTAGTTGTATACAATATTGAGTCCTATTTGTCTTGATGAGTTTAATTCTAAAAACTTAGTTTTATGCATGTACTTGTAATAGACGTGAAAATATCATATTGTTTTCATACGAACTGCCATAAATGAGAGCATAGAGGTTCCGTTTTAAATTTTTATTTAGTGGCAATTAAATCAAATCGAAATATACTTTATTCAAATAGACTTTTACAAGTTCTTTTGAATCGTCACTTTTTACATTATTAAAATTTAAATTAAATGTCAGTCTGTCAGGAATCTACCACCGGCTCGGAAGCCAGTTCTGCTGAGAAGAGCCGGCGAGAAACTCAACAGTTACTCTTTTAAAATAACATTTTTTTACAGTATTGTAATACAATAATTATCTACTTATCCTACGTGAGACCCAATTATGTAGATATACCTACTAGCACTATATATAACCAATTCATGACACCTCTAGGGCGTCATGTGCCATAGGTTGAAATGACGCCTGTACGGTGCCTTCAGCCATGTATGATAACTTTCTGCTTTTTTGCTGTTTTTGGCTTCTTCACACTTGATTTCATTAAGTCGGCATCTATTATCTGACCTAAGCAGCTTGCTAATTCGTTTAGAGTGAGTTCATGTGTTTACATACCCGTTCTACTGAAAGTAAGAAGAGTGTTAGTTTTAACGTTGTAATCTCTCGAAGTTCCGGTCAATTTGCGAAATGCCTTTCTTATCTCATTTAAATTTTTTGCTTCTTACAGCAGATGTATTGAAGAGGGTTATCAAACATCACACTACGACCTCTAAGAGGGGGGTTATTATTTAATTATTTATGTTATATGTACAATGTACATACGTACACTATACAAACGAAGGCGCGGACAAAGCTTATAGTTAATATATGAAAACATTGTCAAATTCTAAGTCCATTCTCCTAGTATTTGGGCAATGAATTTGTTTAATTAAAAGTTGTTATTTTTTTTTAACTCCCACAACTCACTCTAGTTCGTTTTTCGCTCAAAGAATCGGCATTGTCACTCAGCGGGGGAATGCAGCTAGCATTCTTGCCACAATTCCACGCGAACATGACTTGTACAATTATAATTATGTGAACCTACATCTGTTTTGTTTATGCAATTAAGTATATACTAATTTCGTTGGACAAAATTTTACTCAATTCAATTCAATTTTCTTATTAATGGCTTCAAAGCGTGCCAGTTGACGAAATTTTACTTAAATTAGTGTCTGTAACAAGTATAATATAACGCCTTTGAGATGTCTAACACTTTAGTCTCTCCCGTGACCATGATTGCTGTAAATCATTCGAAACGTCGGGATCCAAAAATCAAAATAAATCAGCGAAATAATCCGAAAAGATAGTTTTATTTAAAATGTCAAATATTCGCGTAGATCTGAGAAAGTATCATTAAGAAAGTAGTAAATTTGTAAGGTTTTGCTATTTTGATGTAGATATAATAAAACATTTATTAATTGACTATACTGGTCACACTGACAACGCGAACGCACAAATTATGACACCTTTATAAATCAGGCAGTTAAAATTGACGAGATTTGTCAGGCCGAAAAATGAAAAAAAAAAACAATTAAAAATTGAAAGAAAAAAAACCGCGGGAAGGAAAACATACAGTGCAGTATGACTTAGAAATAAATAATTATTATATGAAACACAAACCAGTAAAGTTTCCACTTAAAAAAATATGTATTTGTTTATAGTTTCCACATGGGTGGATACGATCCATGATTTTTAACTGGAGCAAACAAAAATAAGGAACTGTTGAGAATAAGTGTTTTCTAATAAATTATATAAATAAATAAATATGTTGGGATATTAACACACAGCACCATCTAGTTCCATGGTAAGCTACGAGGCTTGTGTTATGGATACCAGATAGTTGATACGCTACACAAACTTTAAAAACATACATGTTATAAATATAAACACCCATGACTGGAGTACAAACATTTGTGCTTATCATACAAATGAATGCCCCCAGCGGTACTCGAACCCGCGACCGCTGGCACAGCAAGTAGGGTCACTACACACTGAAACAAACGTGTCATCAAAAAAATTGTAACTAAATCTAGTTAAATATATAAGTTTTGAAACATGATGCTGGTTTTTCCTGAGATATTCTACAAATTTAATGTTACTTTAAAACAGCTGTTCACATGTCAAAGTTTGTAAGAGATCCACCATTTAACGTTCCCATACAAAATCAATTATCACGGAAGCGAGATAAGGATCCTTACATAAGCGATGAGACGTGAGATCTGAAGCACTCCATTTCGGCTCGTCACTCGGCTCTCGTCTCACATCCGCGTGCCGATTTGGAGATGAAAGTTTCAAAACCTAGACGTAAAGTAGACAGGCGACATAGATGTTATATTGTAATTATTATTTTTTCTTTCAAAGTTTCGACGTAAGATCAATGACACTATCTACACTGTAATATTATTTGTACTATGTATGTAATAGCAGAATTACCGTCTGTCTGTGACATTGTAACTCCCAAACGATGGTAGTCCCTCATTTGGGAGTTTTAGCAATTTTAATAGATTTTTCTTAATTTTTGGTAAAATAAGTATAAATCAATATAATGGCACCCCTATAAAGATCAAAACAAAGAATTGAGTTGAAGATTTACAAACGTCCTTCTCGTTTGTCTTTAGTCTGCGCCTCATAAGCGCTGTCATACGATCACGGTTTTTCAGAAAGTCTGTTAGGCATCACGTATCTGCCCTATCTAGATCCTCACGGTCTAGAAATATAGCTTTCTCTTCACACGAATTAAATTTTTCAGCTCATTAATGCACGTATTATTACATCATGAAAAAGGAAAGTTTTTTTTTAACGTTCTTTCGTTCGTTCTTCGTAAAGTTCTTTCGTTATTTAGGATTGTTAATAAACAGACAACAAAAAAGACAATAAAAAAGGCAGTGGTAGCCCAGTGGTAACACGCTTGCTTGGGAAACGTGAAACAGGTTCAAATTCCGAGTCGCGCACCTCTGATATTTTCATGTGCGAATCATTTCTCACATGATTACCACTTGTCCATCCTTGTTGAAACCATCGTGAGGAAACCTGCATATTTGAGAAAACCGAGCCAGTTTTCGAAAGATATGTGAAGTCCGCCTACCAACACTTGGCCAGCGTGGTGGACTATGGCCTGATCCCTCTCGTATTGAAGGGAGACCCGTGCCCAGCAGTGAGACGTTAAAAAGGGCTGAATACATACAGACAAAATATATAATAACTTTTATTTACTTACCGTATACCTTGAGAAAAGTAGAATATTTTAGGTTATTATTTCCCATAGAATACATGTATAGGTGTAATAACCTTGGGTGTATTTAACTAAATGTAAAAGCTTATGTTGAGCTTTCATTTCCGATTTTATTACCTACTAGCAATGCAATCAAAAAAACTTATATAAGAAATAGTGATAACTGGTGCCCACTTAGCGGTCGAAACTCGATCATAATTTTATGGAAAACTAGCGATTCACCCTCGCTTCGCTTCGGGTTCGTCCCTAGATAAAAACAAATCTATCCCACGGGAACCATAGATTTTTCCGGGATGATATATAGCCTATGGCCTTCCTCAGTTAATAGGCTATCTAATGCGATAAGAATTTTTCAAATCGGATTAAAAGTTCCTGAGATTAGCGCGTTCAACCAAACAAACAAGCTCTTAAGCTTCATAATATTAGTATAGATTTGAAAAACATACATGAACAGAATTTACCTATCCTACCTATGTATATTATTCCTTAAACAGTTTTAGTACTAAATTCAAATAATCAAAACAAAGTTTATTCAAATAAACCTTTACAATACTTTTGAAGCGTCAATTTCTACACTTAAATGTTAGTAATATAAGTCCATCAGGATGGTACTTCTAAGAAAACCAAGATTCGGTTCTTGTAAAACTTATTACTGAGTAATTATTTGTAGAATTGCTGTCCCATTGAACCGTTATAGTAAAAGATTAAAGCGCACCTGCGTTAAATGTATTCAGCCTTTTTTAGTATCCCACTGCTGAGCACGGGCCTCCCCTCAATAAGGGCAGGGTCAGGTCATAGTTCACCACGCTGGGCACGTATGCGTTGGTGGACTTCACATGTCTTTCGAAAACTTGCTAGGTTTTCTCAGATATGCAGGTTTCCTCGATATTTTCCTTCACCGTAACATAAATGATAATCTTGTTCAAAATAATGCATGTTATCGCAGAATTTTGTACAATAATATTACAATATTTCTTACATAATAAGCTGATATGAATAAAATCGCCATAACCGAAAGAGGTCTCCTGATCGACATACTATTAAATAAGACGATTACAATAAAATCTTACACATTCATTATAATAAATAGGCATAATTCACGTTCATATATCATTCTCAATTTCAATACTTTTCATTGTTAAGACTTTATAGTAATGCAGGTCATCATGTCGGAAACAATGTCGGACGTCGGACAGTCGATCATTAAATCAATCACATCGATAACTTTCAATTGATTTCTTTGTGATCTTATAATTGCGTATATTGGCTTGTCTGGACATTTGGTCATTTTTGTTAAGAACTGAAAGTATTTTTTGTCAAAGTATAATAATAATTATTATTATAGTTACCTATATTAAACTAAAGAACCCGAATGCGTAAAATAGGAAGAAAACGGGTTGCTCCTGATACTTCTTTGATAGCAGAGTGGACCGTGGGAGCAACCTCTTGGTTGTTGCGGTCTGCTTCGGCAGACCTTCTATAGGGTCGTCATGGTTGAGTACGTAAGCGATCCTGCAATACCCCATTAAGATAAGGGAGGTTCCGTTAGGTTTTAGTGGGTAATACTGGCTTTTCTAGCCGGTGAATCCCACATAACCACCTGTATCTATGTATTTCCCAACGTTAAAGAAAAGGAGGCATAATATTTTGTAGAGACATATGAACATTCATGTAACAAGACTCACAGAAAGTTAGTGTCTCCGAATAGTGTCCATTGAAGAGTTTCACAACATCTTCTAACCTACATCTTCATCTCTTGGCTCTGGAGCCAAGCTTCAGATCAGAACAGTATCAATGTGATTTAAATGCTTTTTATACTCGAACACTTACATTTTATTTAATTCCTCTATATGAATCCTTAAATTAAAATAAACTGATAAATAAATGTATTCACGCCAGTAAATCCTTAATGTATAGGTACATTTAGCACCTGTTTCTACTATATTACAAACTAACAACTCACCCTCGCTTCGCTCGGGTTCATCTATAGGTATATTATATATAGTTTATAGTTTAAATAGAATAAATATAATGTATGTATACAACTTCCCTATTTGAATCGGATATTATTCAATTTTTCATTGGTTTTAATTTTTTTTCGTGGGACCCTATTTTTTTTCTAAAATAAAAGTAGCCTAAGTTACTCCTTATAACATTAGCTATCTGCCGGTGAAAGTCCCGTCAAAATCGGTCCAGCCATTTCAGAAATTAGCCGGAACAAACAGACAGACAAAAATTGTAAAAAATGTTGTTTTAGTATATGTACCGTGTATACATCCATATGCATTTAGTAAAAAGCGGTTATATTAATATTACAAACAGACACTCCAATTGTATTTATCTGTATAAATAAAGTTAACTATACATGTAATAGATAGACTGTAAAATAATAAACATGAGATTCCGTCTATATTACGACAACAGCACGCGTAAGCGTCTTATTGTTTAATTTTTTTCTATCTCAACACAAATCTAGGCGGATTTGCGAATCTCTTATATGTAAATAACATAATAACTGAATAATTGGAGGAGAACTAGTAAAAATGTGTCGCTATATGAATTAAGGATGTGAGTAATCTGTTTTATCGATAAAATCACATTTATTATTCGATTTTAGTACTAGGTAATAATAATATTGATTACATCATTAATCGATATTTTTTTATCGACATTTTGTTTTAGTAGGTAAAAAATACATACGAAATACATACGAAAAAAAATATATTCTTTAAATATGTATGGTCATAAAAGTTGTAATAATTAGGTATGTGCTGATTGCTACTTTAATTAGTGATTTTTGTGGCTTTATAACTTGGCTTTAATAGCTGAATACAACTTTTCTTTTTGCTCAAATTTTTAAACAAATAAAAGTTGATTTAAAAATATGGCATAAGTTTTCTTAACTATTTAAAGAAAGTAAGTAATATTTTAATTGTCATCGATAAGTGTGGAAATGTTTTCACTCGCACTGACTTGTTATAGCGTCGTGATGTAAAGTCAGCGCGAATATTTACCTGTCTCGTCTTATAATATCATAAGAATTTTTACTTATAATGCAATAAATGCACTTGGTTTTTAAATCTGTACGTTGTCTTTATTCATTTATTAACCTTAACTAAGTAACCCCATAGAACGCCAAAGTCACACGAAAACCACTCTTAAGAGTGAAAAAAATCCCATAAACAGCCATCAAACATATCTAATTTGCATTTATAAAATACTACTTTTTGCCCGCTGCTTCCCTCGCGTTGTAAGTAGATCGGGGATCAAAGGTAACTTACGTCTGTATGTCTTTGACAAATTTTATACAAATCTGAGCAACGGTTTGAGCGTGAAAAAATAACAGAGTAACATGAATTTATACGATGCATTGATATGATGAGAATTCGTGTGCAAAATGCCTAACCTACAACAATGTATACGTATGATTGGAGCCTATACAGCTTATGTAATGTTGGATTATGCTACACCGCTAATGACGTATCTGCTCCACTTCTACGATGATCTGTGAACAATACAGCGACAAAGTATAACACACTAAGTGTTAGCCTCAGGCATAGATTAGAGTAATAAAAGACAGGGTCAATAGTTCAGTTTTAAGTTATACATCACTTTCTGTTCTTGTCAGGAATCTGATAATTAAAATATAATGTATTTATTGAAGTTATACTTCTTTTGGCTAAGGCTTTTGGCTTTTGGCTGTATACTTCTTTCTTCGTTGGGAAAAAATAATGAGAGTAAAATTTTCATGATGCGCGCGCACACCGTCAGCCAAAAAGCGACATGATGAAATTAGCTGAAAGCGACATGATGATGTTAACTGCATTCCTTTTACAAACAGATAGTTGTGACATACGGGATGAAATCTTTAGCTATTTTTGTTCTGTTACGCCATAGAAGTATAACTTCTTACGTGCGTACATAAGTACCTACACATACACTTTTTTATTGTAAAAGTATCTAGCCCTTGTTTCGGCTTTGTCTGTTTAATTGGACAACGTGGAAATATTCTTAGTACTTAAACACATATTTGCCAATATATATAGTAAGCTATCGGTTGGACGGTGTGGAAGTTCATAAAGCACTGTTTAGTATTCAAATTCAAATTCAAAATATTTTATTCAGCATTAAATTATTACAATTTTTTACTGAACGTCATGAGCCTACTACCAGTACGGAAAGAAGAAGCCTCAGACCTGAGAAGAACTAGCGAAAGAAACTCAGCGCAATTTGTAGCAGAAGCAATTTGAAGCAACATGGGTAGCGTAAACAATTTTCTCGTCTAAAAACACTTGTATGGACATATAACATATAGGATATTTTTTACTGCGGGAAAATATCTCATCTCTGCGAAATCTATACTAACCGTTAAAACCTAATAAACATATTATATAAAATCGATGTGGATATGTATGTTTCCTATGGACTCCAAAACGGCTGTAGCAATTTTGATGGAATTTTCAGGCAATCTTCAGGTTAACCCAGCGGGTGATCCTGTAAAGTTTGGTAGCGATCGGAAGTTCGAACGCGGGTGAAACCCCGGATAGTGCTAGTTTATACAATTAAAACCATTCAAATCCACGCAGTCGTCTACAAATGAAGAAATTTCAAACAGACGGACACATTTATAATACTAATAAGGATTACAAAAGAAGTCTATATAATGGTACATTAAAGCCTGTACTATGTTACTGCAATATTTACAACTCATCAGAAACTAAGCACTCTTTATACAATTCTTTTTAAAATTAATTGGTAAGTATGTCTGTAAGTGAAGTCGTAAAATGTCAACTTCTTGCAAAATAAGCTTTTTATAAAGCTTCCCATAGTTGAATAAGAGAGGTTAATAACATTTTCTTTTGATACTAAAACTCATTATTTAAAACAAAAAAGGCTTTAAGTATATTGAATAAATAAACAACGTTACTATTTATTGAATAAAATAATTAAGAGTAAAATATTCTATCTAGATTAAAGTAGAAGAAAATACTCTACAGTATAATTACATCGTGCTATAGTGTCGTATGAAGCAAACAATAATAAAATACTTTTAATGTAACATATTAGAACATCCATACTAATATACTTAAAGTAACTCTGTTTGTTTGTTTGTCACCTTTTCACGACTAAACGACTGAACTGATTTAGATGAAAATTAGTATGAAAATAGTTTTAAGCCCTGGAAAGGACATAGAATAGTTTTTACCAAAGAAATCATAGCTTAAGAAGATGAAAGGAAGGGGGAGGGGAGGGGGGATGTATGAGGATCCAATCATTTCTCAAGTACTAACTCACCGTCATACCAAGCGTTAAAACGTATCTAGGGACGAACCCGAGTGAAGCGAGGGTGAGTTACTAGTATATGTACATACATCGCCCAGGAACAACATATGACAAATCACTCTCATAGAATCTTATGACCTCTATAATTTCTTTTTAGATTTCTATTCGTCAATGATTATAGAATGACATCTTGTTAATTGTCTAAATTCCATCATCCGTGTATAGAAAATGTATAGGTAGGTAAAGATTTTACCTTCCAATCCTTTACAGAAAAAGACACTCTATTTTACAAAATTATTCATAAATATTAGGAACTAGCATCAAAAATCAATCAAAAATATTAGCTATTAACTATATAGTAACATGGATAGTTTTTTTTTTTTTAAGTATTAAAACCTTCCGTTGACCTTAAGGAATATAAAAAAAAAATTAGCCGAATTGGTCCAGACATTCTTAAGTAATGCGTTTTTCAACATTTATTTTTATTTATATACTCGTAGATAGACTAGATGAACTGTTTCATCTGTCTGTCACATCTTTCGGTGAGACATAGTATGTATATATAGATATGTATATAAAACAAACATTTCTTACATCAATTACACTGTAGATTATTACAAAGAAAAATAATAATCTAATGTTATATAACTGTAAGTGAAATGTAAGTTATGTAAAGTTATGTAAATAAGGAGATATAAATAATTTCTATAGAATTTATAACTATATAGCAATATAAGTAGTGGGTACAAACACCTTGAGAGACTCTACATCTAGTTGCATGTATATGTAAATGTAGGGTGGACTCAATTTTCCCCACTAAGACTCAAGTTGGTCCGTTATGCGTCCTGAATCCTAGCTAATCTAGCTCCATCTGGCTAGCTAGCTCCATCCTGGCTAATCTAGATCCAGTTGTATATACTAACAGGCGCTAATTTTTTTATAAGTACTAGTGTTGGCCTCGAAATTTGATCACAATCCTTATTGAAAATTTAAGGAAAACGTAAAATTTTCGTGTCTGTATAAAAATAAAACCAGCTAAGTGCATGTCGGGACATGTGCAATGTAGGGTTCCATAGCTGCCCATCACAATAATGCAGACCAAGAAGAGGGCCATCAAGCTGAGAGAGGGGCAGGGGGGACACTTGACTCTAACAAAAATTTGCACTTTAAAGCTTAATTTTACAAATACCCTACCATGGGGTAGACGAGAAAAAAAAACATTTCTATTTTACGTATAGAGGTCCCATAATTTTTTTTTTTTTTTAATATTTTAATTTATCAGTTTGTTGGCGTGTCTAATATGTCTAAGAGCTAAGCTGCGGACATATGGACAGACGGATATGACGAAACTATAAGGGTTCCTTATTGACTACGGAACCTTAAAAACTAAGTGTAACCAAATATATATATTTTTAGTGATAACAAAAAAAACAAAATCGATTGAAAAACAGAGAAGAAAAAGGTATTGAACTGTTTTGTTTTTGCCTATTTATATATGTACTGGCGACTCACCCTCGCTCCGCTCCGATTCGTCCCTAGTACGTTTTAGCATTTAGTATAGATTTCTCAGAAATGAGATATTTTCTAGCAGTAAAAAGGATCCTATATGTTGACCCGGATAACCAGCTGTCATCATACCAAATTTCATGAAAATCTATCCAGTAGTTTTCTTGTGATGCGGTAACAGACAGACAGACAGACAAAAATTCTAAAAACTATAGATTCGGTCTCTGTATCGATAATAATGTCTATTTCAACAAGATTTTCCAAAAAATATTTAATGTACAGATCCGGCTTAGTTGCAATTTTATTATATATATGTATATATGTATGTATACCCATACAATACAAAAGCGATATAAACGTTGATGCATTTTCTCATATCGATTCTAATTAAATCAGATATATTGATAGAAAAAAGCTTCAACCATTAACTTTTTGTAGAGCTGATATAACTGACTCATTATATCGTAACTCGTAACACCTTAGATATATGTAACTTGTGTTTGTATACCTATATTTATATTTATTTTATTTCTTTTTGACAAATATATTATTTACAAAATAATAGTAATAGGTATTTTTTCTTACACAAGTAAATACGTCTTATTTTTTATCAAAAATACTAGCAACAGATCGAAAAAGCTTCAGTCCTAAGAACTGCTGAAAGAATCAAAGCGGATGTATGTATTTCTTTTTTATAGCAAAATGAGCAAACGTGCAACCCATCCACCTGATGGTATGTGGCTAAAAAACTTTTATAATATTTTTTTTCTATATTAAATACAACTATAAAAAAAATACCCGACTGTGTAAATAGCTTCTTATGATCCTATATTTTGATAACCTACTCGATTAATTCGGACGAAAAATTTTTTTTCAAGACAGAAATTGGCACTTGATCCGCCATTTTAAAATTTTATTATAATATATCTATATACTTTATGATACTCGCGTTATCAAGACGAATGTAACGACGTATGAATATCAGAATCGGTTAAGCCATTTTGTAATGATAAGGGAATAATTGTAACATGTATATTGAAATAAATAAATAAAAAAAAATTGACGACACGTTTAGCTCAGTTTGTAGTAACCCTACTTGATGTGCCAGCGGTCGCGGGTTCGAGTCCCGCTGGGGGCGTTCATTTGTGTGATGAGCACGAATGTTTGTACTCTAGTCATGGGTATTTATATTTATGATATGTATATATTTAAAGGTATATATATAATATATGTAGTGTATCAACTATCTGGTATCCATAACACAAGCCTCGTAGCTTACCATAGAACTAGATGGTGCTGTATTAATTTCCATGGCTCAACATATTTAAAAATATTTATTTTTTTAATTAAAGAGTCGAACAATATACATACAGGTCAACCACAAAAAATAGGTATCACTTTATAATCAAATTAAAACTGCCTCAAATTAAAAACTATTGTAAACTTTTTTAACAGTACCTACTATTAAAAATAATGATAGGATTACTAAACGCTCACAATGCGGGCTAATGAACCCGTTTTGATGCGATTGCGTCGGTATGCCGATGTATTGTCCGACACGCTTGGTTTCACCATGTGGGCGAACACTGTAATTATTTAATTTAATTCACCCTGTAAAATAAATGGCCATGTGTTATTTAGCACAAGTATTTGTTAATTTGCCATTCTAACATTGGATTTGCTCAGCTTTAGAATACTTGGGTTTTTAAGATATTTTTAAGTAATAAAAACTAAAAAAATCTTATTTTAAACCAAAAACTCGCTCCTAAAACCAAAAAAAAGTGCTCAAACGTATAACATCTCATCGAATGCTAGTGCTTGCAAAATATTAGAGCTCGAAATTTTTTAGAGCCAAAACGACAGACCTAGTGAAAGCAACTTAGACAAAAGTTTGGAAGAATGGACTTTATTTACTAGCGATTAACATGTTGGTTAAGAGTAGATATAATATGTATTAGAATTTTATACCGTATGTATTTAGCTCTTTACAACGTCTCACTGCTGGGCACGGGCTTCCCTTCAATACGAGGGGGATCAGGCTATTGTCCACAGCCTCCAGGCCATAGTTATATATGTAACAATAATTCAGCCCAATAGCTGGCATGCGGGAATTAAGCCATCATAATATCGTTGTAATATGCCTTTTGTGGAATTTGGTTTTCCAACAATAGACAAATACTTACTATATGTTCCTTACAATTATTTATTTATTCAAATTTTTAACTTCCTCACACAACAAGTTCCGTCTTTTTCCTCTTTTTTATCGACAACCCACCTTGTTGTTTTTTTGAACGTCACTCTTATTCAACGTTAACATGTATAATTTTTAATCTATGTTACAAAAGTGAGCATAATTTATAAATAAATAATAATTAGCTAACACTATATAGTATAATGGCTAAAAAATCATAAGTCAGCAGTGAGCAAATCATGCATGCATCCAAATTGAATTCTATAACTTCACATTTTCTTACATCAAGAAAATCGATTTAAACGAATTGTTACAGCAAATATTCGTTATACGAAAATCGAACCCAAGCACTCACGCTAAGAGACAGTTCATTAACATTACTGTTTAATAATAAGCAGTATCTATTCTTCAAAGTATTTTTTTCTGTGTCAAATTCTAGTGACTATCGTAATTCAGACAGACGGACAGACGTGACTCAACCGCGTGTGTAATTAATTGTTATGACGTGTTATGTAATGTAATATCGCAATAAATGTACTATATATAAAGATGGTTTCACACGGTATATTCGCATAAGTAAATCTTTATCATAACGCTTACACTATTAAAAAAAAATATCTATTTAGTAACAAGATACTTAAAAGTTACCACCATTGTCATAATATTCGTTGCAAATGAATTCTTTATTTGTTAAATAATTGTATTGAAATTGAAGAGCTAGTTCATTACCATCACAATGTTGCTGTTTTTGTTACGTACAATAGTTACAAGATAAGATATTCAAGATACATAATGAGAACTAAAGTTATAGTAATAGCTTAAAGAATTAGCAAGCTGAAGTGGCAATGGGTTGATCGTATTTGTCGCAGAACCGATAACCGATGGAGTAGACGGGCTCTATTATCTATAGGACGACACATTTAGCTTAGTTTATAGTGACCCTACTTGCTATGCCAGCGGTCGCGGGTTCGAGTCCCGCTGGCATTCATTTATGTGATGAGCACGAATGTTTTTACTCCAGTCAAGGGTGTTTATATTTATAATATGTATGTAAATAAAACTATCTTTTCGGATTTTTTCGCGGATTTATTTTGATTTTTGGTTCCCGACGTTTCGATTGCTTTACAGCAATCATGGTCACGGGAGAGACTCCTATATAAGATAATAGATAGATAATAAATCCGCGAAAAAATCCGAAAAGATAGTTTTATTTAAATGTCCAATATTCGCGTAAATCTAAGAAAGTAATATGTATGTATTTAAAATTATATATGTGTAGTGTATCAACTATCTGGTATCCATAACGCAAGCGTCGTAGCTTACCATGGAACTAGATGGTGTTGTATGTAATGTCCCAATATATTTATTATTTATTTATTATAGTGAAGATCACGGCTTGGCTGATGTAGTGTAGGACGCCTTCCAGCTAGGTGGAGCAACGATACACGTTAAATAGCTGACAGCTGTTGGGTGCGTAGACCCTGTTTAAAAACTCCAATAGGATCCCATCAAAAGCGACAAAAGCCACATAGGAACCAATAAATATTTATTGGTTTCTTTGTGGCTTTTGTCGCTTTTGATGGGATCCTATTGAAGTTTTTCAACAGGGGAGCTGAAGATCGGGCTGTGACGTGCCATAGGCGAGGCCTATATCCAGCCACGGACGAAAGCAGGCTGATATGATGATGATGATGATGACATAATCAGAATGATGTTCATAAAAAAAAAAGAAATAACAAAATATTACTTCGAAACACCTTGTATTGTATGAGAAGTAGAATTTCTTAACTCTAGGAAAACTTGTATTATACTATTAGACTTATTTAATTACATAATATATGAGATATATACATTATACGTAATATAATATAGGAAAAAGTTAAGGGAAAATATATTATAATAAGTTTAATACGTAACAAATGATTTTGGTGTAAACTGTATAAGAAGTAAAGTCGTACAGCTTTAAATTAGGTACTATTCAACCCTTTTTAACGTCCCACTGCTAGGCACGGGCTTCCCAATATGAGGAGGATCAGGCCATATTCCACCACGCTGGCCAAGTGCGCGTTGGCGGACTTCACATGTTTTTCGAAAACTTGCTAGGTTCTCACAGACATGCAGGTTTCCTCACGATGTTTTCCTTCATCGAAAGACAAGTGGTAATCATGTTGGAAATTATTCGCACATGAAAATATCAGAGGTGCAAGACCCAAGATTTGAGCCCGCATCACTCGGTTTCCCAAGCGAGCGCGTCACCACGTGGCTACCACTGCCTTACATTAGATACTTTAAAAAGATAAAAAATGTAAATTCTAAGTCAAGTAAAATTACTAAACCAAAGTTTGTCTGAAGCTGCATTTCAAGATAGATATTCAAATTCAAAATGTTTTATTTTAAGAAATCATTACAATTTTATACTAAACGTCATAAATGATAGTTCGGAAAAAATGTGATCGGGATGATTTCCGGGATAAAAACTACCCTATCCTTTTAAAGTGGTAGCGCCATGCTTGTTACCTTCGGGTAGCAGCCGAATGGGCCGGCACGCCCCGTATAGTACCACTCTCTCACAGGAGACCGGCGTGAAGTGGCAGCTACGCTGTCGCGATTCGTCCGGTGAGTGAGAGTCCGGGAGGCCCACTCCCCATCCCTCCTCCCTTCCTCTCCCTCCCTCCCTTTCCTGAAAGACCGGCAACGCATCTGCAAGCCCTGCAGTGTTGCAGATGTCCATGGGCGGAAGTGATCACTTCCCATCAGGTGAGCCTCTTTCCAGTTTGCCCCCTTTTTCCCATAAAAAAAAATCCTATGTCCTTCCCTGGGTCTCAGTCTCTTCTTACCAAATTTCATCTAAATCGTTCCAGTAGTTTCGGAGCTTACTCGATACAAACAAACAAAAAAAATCTTTCCTCTTTATAATATTAAATATAAAATTGTATAAAATTTTTCGTTCAACGGATTTATTTTAGGAATTACAGGAATATATATATAAACTGTCTGTCTGTATAAATGTTCTTGCACACGGAAGATTCCGTAGCATGCAACTTTAAAATAAGTTTATAATCTCAAAAAAAAAACTATGATGTAACTCCACGGTTTTCGGATTTTTCTCTTTACTTGTGCTATAATATATTGCTTCTTGCCAAATTTCATGATTCTAAGTCACCGGAAAGTACTCTAGTTTTCAAATCCTTTAAATGTAAAATATGCGGAATAAACGGCCGTACCTATTGACTACGTTGACTAAAAGTTTGATTTCTTCATAGCTCCAAGGAATTGCAGACCTGAGCACTTGATATTAATTTCAACATAAAAACACGCGTTCCTGAGAAAAAGGGTCTTGACAAACAGCAAGACACATTTAAGTGATTCTCTTTTCCTTTTGAGGTACGGAACTCTAAAAATGGCAAAATCTATGGAATTCAAAAGAAGGGCCTAAGTCCTAAGCCAATACGTTCACCAGTTTTTACATGATGGCGTGACAAAAGAAATTATTAGGTAAATAAAAGACTGAAATATTGAAAGAAATTATATAAAACATAGCATTCTTTTAATTTTTAATACATCAGACAAATTGAAAATTGGTCAAATTAATTTTTTTCTATTACAAACTCTTTTCAAAACCCCCATAGTGTGCAGGATAAAACGTTCCATGAAAGTCACAACATATTTTAAACTAGTATATGTATGAATATATGTTCCAGAAATTACCAAAAAGATGGCGCAAATAAAGAATGGGATTATAAATGGCATCTCTCATAATCACTTTTAACTTACTCGTATTTTATATAGAAAAAATATAATCGTACTTGAAATATTATTCTAGTTCCAACACCGTCGACTATCCAATGCCTAGTTGTTATTGAGAATCTTTGACAGAAAACGCCAATAACTAACTTGACCCGACTCGAAACTCGAACCCAGGACCTCTGAATCAACTAAATAAGCAAAACTAACTTTTATGATATTATTAGCGGAATAAAAAACCTAACCGCCATTTCTAATCCCTTTCTTTACCTGCACAGGTAATAAATAGTATAAATAACACAAAAACCATTATATACTTTGTGCTTACGTTAAACCTCAAACCTCCACCTTACACAAAACAGCTAAAAAATAAAAAAACAATAATAAAAAATTTAAAAAAATCCGCTCAGAACATAGCCATATACCATACTCATGTAAATTTTATCCTGCACATTATATATAACGACGATAGAACCGTAGTGGTCCAAGTCACATTTTCATGTTAAGCACTTGGATCAGTGTGGCATGAAAAATATATGTTTGTTTGGGATATTAATGACAAAAAGTTCCTTTTGACAAAAATGTCGCTTGGATCACTATGGTGGTGACATCGTCATATGTAATTACATGTAATACAAAAAAATCGTCATTTTGACTAGACATTACTTACCCAGACACTTTAAAAAACCGTCACACAAACTCAACCAGTCAGAACAATTGTCTCAACACAAAACAAAAACCGTACAAATACAGATAGTGTAAACTTCTCAATGATTATTTCATATAAAACAATGTAGAAAAGTTAAATTAATTACTGTCATGTGCGAGATCGATTTAAATGGTAACATACAAAAATATTAGCACCATTTTTCATTATTAGACAAAAATGGAAATGAATATGCTTTATAAAGTATGACCTTTGCGTATATATATCTTAAAATATTAAAAAAAAGGTATGAATCCAAAATTTTTATAACTAATAATAATTATAAATAATTTAATAAAAACTTACATGCCTTGCAAACCTTTTAAAATAAATCTTTATTATGTAAGTTTAAAATTATTAGCGAAATCAAATTATAAAAATAAAAGTTAGTAAATACAAGATTAGGATATGGTGTTACCATTTAAATTGACCTCCAAACCATTAAGTAATATTTTCATTAAAAAAAACTAAGATGCAACTCCTTTATTAGATTCATTTGTTGCTAAATTACATTTAGATTCAACATTAGAATCGACCGATTCAACTGATTCAACTTTTGAATCCTCTTTTAATACTGTTTTATCTAAAATAACTTCTGAATCATTTACATCTTCGATTTTATTATCCTGTTCAAGTTTAGCATCGACAGATTCAATTATTTCTTCAACTAATACTGCTTGGTCTAATTCAACCGTCTCATTTTGCTTTTCATTAACAATTTCAAGATCGCACAAATTGATATTTGCCATATTTATTGCTTGTATCAAGGTTTCCATAGTTTTATTATCTACTTTCTCTTCGGGACTGTCTTCTTCATTTGGCTTTACTTCTTCTACACTTGGTTGATTCTCTTCAGAACTATCTTTAGTGTTACCGTCTTCTGATTTTTCAACTTCTTGATTAGCTTTTTGTTTGTCGCTCTTATTCTTTTTGGATTTAGATTTTTTCTGTTTTTCTGGTTTTGGAGATTCTTCTTTTTTATTCGTTAACACATTCAATTGGCTTTGTAAATGCGCGAGGCTTTGTCGCAGTTGTGCACAATTGGCTGCCATGGCGTCCACCTGGTATTAAATAAAAAAAAAAATTGAAATTGAAGTTTCCTAACATTTAAGTAATTATTTATCTATACATAAAACAAAAATACAAAAGAGCTTAAAAAACCCATTTTTTAAAACCTTTTAGGCATGGTAGAATTTATAATTTTCTATATTTTTAGTATAATCACTAATCAGTCAATACTGAATGTACATTACAATTCAATTATGAAGATTTTTAGACTTTATACTATATATCTATAGTCTCATGTTTCACATCAATAATATATTTCAAGTAAGTAAAAATACTAAATATAAAAAATATTTCAGTAACAATTTATAAATTTCTATATACATAATATAATAATATTATTCTAGCACTAATTTCTTTATTTATTTTGTATTTAAAAAAATTGTTTGTAAAACCATAGAGTTAGAATTAAAAAATTTAGGATTTATTGTAACCTGGAGTAACATATAGTTATTTTATTTCACTACTTGTTTTTATTTAAAAAGAAACAATGGGTAAATATAAAGCTATATCGTTCCAATCACAAAATAAATGAATGAATAAATAAATGAAAAATGTAATGTAATAATAAATAAGTAAATATATATGTTACAGTCAAAACTATTTTTTAGTCCAAACTACTTTTGACTAAAGAGGTTGGTTAAAAGTAGTTTTGACTGCAGGTCTTGGTCAATAGCGGTAAAAACTTAAAAAAAAAAATATGAAGTTTTTGTCATTTATGGCACTCTCCTATGGCACTAACTTAACCTAAAAAGAAAGAAAGGGTTCTTCCGAGTAACCTTCAACCTACTTACCTCCTTAACTTTTTAAGAGTTTTTACCAATATGACAGTCAAAACTGCTATTGGCAAAGGCCTGCAGTCAAAACTACTTTTGACCAACCTTTTTAGTCAAAAGTAGTTTTGACTAAAAATTGTTTTGACTGTAACATATATCTTAGCATTTTAAATAAGTAGGTAAAAAATGTATAACGTAAGTATTAAATACCTTAGCGTTACTGGCGGGCGTGTGCGCGAGCGGCGGCGCGGGCGCGGGCGGCGGCGACGGCAGCGGCGGCCGCTCGATGTTGTTCTCCTTCAGAGTGCCCAGCAGCACCGTGCGCTCCGCCTGGAAAACGTTTCATATTCCACACAATATTGTATTGATAATTACAGATATCTACACTAATATCACAGTCTATAAGACAATACAGTCATCCAACGAAGCCGTCTAGACAGGGCAATCGTGCGGGGTTTGAGAGGTGAGACGCGGTTAGGCGAGCCCGAGCTGCATACATTTCTGCCGCCCGAATTAGTAAGCAGCTCGGGACACGACTTTAAGGGCTATCGCACGTTTATTTTAATTTGTAAGCAATTAAAATGGTTCATACTACCTGTGCTATATTATATATTTTTTGCTAAAATTATTTATTAGGATGAGGATTTTTTACATAATTAAGTTTAATAACAGACATTTCAAATCCAGTTAAACTTGAAACCGAAAATATTTGTCCGTTGTCCATTTATGATAGGTGATTTGGAAATCTATTAATTACATTATATCATATAAAACTAACTTTGCTAAAAAATTGAAAATAATGATAAATTTATATATAACTAAATTCAATTTGACTTGTGTAATATAATTTGCTAGATTTAATTTATTTTTATTATAACTTAATTTATTTCATTCTAATTACCTAGTTATTCATTAAATTAATTATAATGTCACATAGAAATATTCATACAATCAAATCAAATAATTGTTAAACTAATTGTATATTTTATTTTTTATTAAAGAAATAAAAGGCTTATTATTATTATTATATGAAATTTTGTAAAACTCTATTTGAATTTGTCTCCGCGAAATGCCTTTTTGTATTCTTTGCTATGAAGAACTTCGATAAATAACTAAATAATAATATTATACTTTAATTAAATTACAAAAAAAAACTGTAACAACCCTGCGTAATGCAAAGTACGCTACGCGGTGTCGGCTTTTCTTCAAACATCAAAGGCGATAGCCCACTGTTATTTTTTAGTACACTGTGCTAATATTATGAAGAAGTTAAGTTTGCAAGATTTAATGCAAGTTGCAAGTTTCGGAGAAGGACCTTTTGGCAACAAAGTATATTTCAAGTTGATTAATCTTTTTTCCGTACAAAATGTATAGGAAAAGTCTTTGGCGATTTCTATCATTTCTAGGACTTATACCTTAAATAGTCCCATAGACTTTCTATCCCTACATTGAATAGGATTGATTGAGATATATTTTTTTTTGTATTTTAGCATTTTTTTCGCTGGCTGTACATTTTTTTCAAAATCTGTGAATGCAGTTCAGAATATCTCAAAAAGTTATGGATGGTCTCCTAGGAACGTTTTCCTGTAACTATAGCAGTTAAGGTACCTGCCCTTACTGTTCCGTGTCAAAAATCCATCTGTATAACCCAACCGTCACTTTGACATAAATAATAGCATAATCTTAAACAATGACCTCACTTCAGATATCCTACTCAGAAGGATCTTTTATTATAAAAACTAGTTAATGTAACAACGCCCATGTGACAAAAAAATGTATGTATTTAAAACTTCTTAATAAATCAAAGATAGACAGTTTAAGGGTCAAGGGTCCTTTTTTGTTGATATGATGCTTAGAACACAAACTCACGCACGAATGTAACGTATTGAAACTTAAACATTAAGAAATAAAGACAGTTGTAACAATCCTTTGGACGAAGGACGTTGTTTTAATACAAATCCCCATCTCGACTTAACTCCGGATCATAACTTTTTCATCTCATTAACAGGTGTTACCAACGCAAAGTATAGAACTATTATAGAGGTGGCTATTTAAGCATATACATATGTATATAAAGTTTAAGCAACAATAATTTGATTTTTCACTATTTATTTCACCAATAATGCTATAACATCATAAGTAAACATAACAACTGTAAATTGTATTAAATTATTTTATCATTAAGAATTTGCTTCTTTTAGATGTTATTTGAAAACAATTGAAATTATCTCGTGTCACGGTGGTTTTTTTGTACATTTGGTAGGTATGAGAATAGGTCGTAAAGTACTTTTCACTCTCCTACCCCTACCCCTATTTTTTAATCGCGATTTTAGTATTTATGTATGAAAAATATAATATGAATACATAAGCGTCGAACCCGATCGAAGCGAGGGTGAGTCGCTGTATAACAAAAGGCCGAAGAGTTTTTTGTAGATTAAACGCGGGCGTAGCCGCGGGTTCTGCTGGTATTAAATAAAAATTATAGAAGGTATACATCAAAACATATAACCTCAAGGATCATGAAGTAAGACAAGGTACTGTACATGCATGTGTGAATAAAGCAAATAGTTTTCAAACAAAAGAAGAAAGTATATTCAATATTCTTCCCATTTTTTTGAAACTCACCTGTAAAGTGCGACACAGGCTCTGCATCTGCGCTAGATGCCTCGCTGCGAGGGCAGCCCTCTCCTCGCTTGCTTGTCTCTCACCACACATATCCAGTAAAGCTGTTTGTGATGTTTCCCATCTTTTCTTCCACGATAACGACTCCTTCTCTAGCTTTTGGATCTTCTTTGACATCTGACGATTGATCGAGATTGTTTTGTATTAGAAAATTGTTAGGAAATAAGTGGTATTGTCATATGTTTAAGAGGTACAGGAGATTTCTATATTAAATGCCCTGAATTTGAAAAATATTAGAAGACGGACAAAGACAATGAAAAAAGTGATCTAAAATTATATAATAATGATTTTAAAATATGCACCTATAGTATTGAAAATAACCTAAGACTCTCAAAGTCTGAAACAACTATATTAGGGATTGCAATCCGGAAAAACGGATCCGGTAATCCGGCGGATCCGGCATCATTAAACGTCCACCGGATCCGGTACCAATATACCGGATCCGGCGACCGGATCCGGTGCTCGCAATTTTTGGCAAAATAATAGAGATGTTGCATGTAGAGGCCCTGTACAGAAGAGATTCGACCTTGTTAAAAGTAGACTTTCGAAACAAGGGTCAATAACGCGGCGTTTATAGCGTTACCGACGCCGCGTAAGTTGACTGGTGTCAGTGACGCCTTGGTGACTGGATGGCCACGACAGACGTCCATCATCGTATCGCGTTTGCCGCGCCCACCACATCTCGATAGCTCTTTTAAAAGTATTTCCGTCAGTGACCCTGCGCTCGAATGTCGTTCCCTACATTTACATAGTGCAAGCGTCAGTAGCGTCAGTGTCGCTGCGACTGTGACGTTAGACCCTAGCGTTACTGCAGCGCTCATGTTCGCAGTGTCGCCGCCGCACACGTGTATTTTGAGGTATTTTCAATAAAAAATCATAAAATGGCATCTGTTGAGGCGTTTACTGAAGAAGATGATGAAATTTTAATTACACTGGTGTCTTGGCATCCATTGCTTTATAATTTATTTTTTATATTGTTTTATAATTAATAACATTGTAGAAACCTTCATTGTTTTGACTTTATGATGAAAATTGGATGAGTGGAGGCCTTTTCTACACTGAGATAGTATCGAATTTAAAGGTCATCATCTTCCTCTTCTATAATCAATTCAAGATAATCCATAATGAAATACTTTTATAAGAGCTATCGAAATGTGGTGGGTGTGGCAAAGGCGTCTGTCGTGGCCATCCAAAGTCACCAAGGCGTCAAAGTTGTTTTTATATATGTTTTATTTTTTATAAACTACCTATATTGAGTACAATCACACTTGATTAACTTACTAACAGTTCATTTTGAACCGAAAAGCGAAAATCATCCTGATTTGATCAATCTGGCCGGATCCGACCGGATCCGGCCGGATCGATGGAAATCCGGTCGGATCCGGCCGGACTGAAAATGATGCCGGATTGCAATCACTAAACTATATCATATTTAATGCAGATACCAAATACTCAAAAATTAATTAAAAAAACCATCTTTAAACAATATATACTCACTTTCTCCATCTGCTCTTTAAAACCACCAAACACCTGGTTGCTCTTTACCAAAGCATTCTGGAATTCGTCATACTTGTCAGTATAAACCGCCAGCTGACCCTTCAATGCTGTCTCCGTACCTTGAAGTTCCATTATTTTCGCTCTGTACTGTGCAAGAGTCACTTTTAGCTGTTCCATTTCCGCTAATATACGTTCTCTTTCAGCTTGGTGCTCTAGAGATGCCTTTTGAAGTTTGGCATCTGACAGTTGTGATTCAAGCGCCATTTGCTTGGCCATTTTGTCTACCTGGAATTTTTATTATTAAAACATTGTCTATTGGCTGAGCTAACTTGATAAAATACAATAAACAAATATTTTGGATTTTGGACATATGTATGTATAATTATAAGCTATTATAGCACATGTGGCATGTAGTATGGCCGTGGTAGCCCAGTGGTAATGCAATTACTTGGGCATAAATATATATGGTATAGCATAAAGAAGTAACAAACAGATCTTACCACTAATAAAGTAAACAATTAAGTATATAAACTTGTAAATTACAAAATGTTGTCAAATCTCAAATTAATCAGAAAGATTGCATGGCAAATGGCAATATTAAAGGATATTACAAAAAATACACAATCATCACACAATGTGTAAAAAGAAAAAACTACAGCAATAACAAACAAATATTATTGACATAAATGGTCATCAGCACTATCTAAGTACCTGTTGTTCTCGTAACTGATACTGTTGAACTACACTTTTAAACTTTTCTGTCATACTAATATTGTCATCTCTTAATTTTGCATTCTTCTCATTATTCTGTTGTAGAAGAGAAGTTATTTCTGTAAGTGTGTTCTGGAACTTGGCTTGAGTTTCCTTACGCCTTTCTTCTTCTTCACGAATTTTGAGTAGAGATTCTTCCTACAAAATTGATACAATTATTGTAATTTAATTTGTGCATTAAATTTTATAACATTTTATAATGAAAATATTTATAAAAATTGTTTGGGGAAAGCTGTGAATGAATAATTTTAAAAATTTTGTGAATCTTGCTTAAGATTCTTATACTTATATTCTTGAACAACGATGAATATTTATATTTATATATATATATATATATATATATATATATATATATATATATATATATATATATAAGATAAAGACAGAGAAAAATAAAAGGTGAGTTTAAATCTCAATATTTTCATGTTATATAACAACAATACAATATCCATATTAAAATGAAAATTGAAGAAAGTCCATTCATATACTACATTATGCATTTTACAAGCAAACAAACCTTGATAGCCTTATTTTGTTTTTGCAACTCCCGGCACAGATTTTCAAGCTTTGACTTGACCAAAATGGCTTTATTAAATTCATGTTGCAATTGTTCTTTCTCTTTTAACAATAAAGCGTACCGTTTGTCAGACTGTTTAATATAAAATTGAAGCTTTTTATTGTCATCAGCTGTTTGTACAAATTTTTTACATACTAATGATAACTTCTCATCTAATGTTGGTACTGAATTTAAAGATTTCATAAATTGTTCAACATTTTTGTCATCTTTTTTGGAGCGGTCATCTTTTTTAGATTTCTTTGGTGGTTCTTGAGGTGGAGGTTGTATTTTTTCCTGAAATCCATACTAATTTTTATAGCATATTTATAACTATATAAAGAATTTATACAAAATAACTTATCTTGACAAACTCTATGCTAATTAAGCATACAACCATAGCAACAACATTCTTTGCATATTTTAATAATTACTCCAACACATAAAATCAATGACGGCATCAAGTTATCCTTAACCATAAATGAATAAAACGTGCTTCCGAACAAAAATATCGTAAACATTTTAAATCTGGCACAACGCCAAAATAGTACAGGTTAACTTACCTATTTATTTAAACTAATAGAAAGTAGTATACAACTTGGTATAATATATGGACAATGTCACTTTAACATTAATATATAAAATTGTAATTTTCAATAATAAAAATTACAAATATTTAACACAAAATTTTAAATATCCGTCGTCACCTGATATTGTTTTATTTCTATTTATAAAACAAGGTGCAACTTAATATGTACTCACTTCATTATTTACCGGTAAAGGATTCCCTGAACTTTCTTTTGTAGTTTCTTCTGTAGTAACTTCCATTTTAACAACTTAGTGCTTCTCGAATTTAGCTTATAGCTAACTAAACAAAACTGAAATAGATAAATGCCAATAATAGTAACACTAGTGAGGTGCTGACTGCTGAGCTCAGTATAAATGTCTTTTCATAGGGCTGTCAAATATTATATCGACTTTGGGTCTTGCAACACTAAAAACAAGTTTAATTATTCATTATTTTGAATGTGGCTTTGACGAAATTATTACTATACTTTTTCCATATTCTTTTCGGCTGTTCCAAACTTCTCTATCCTCTCTTTGATATCCTTCCTTCTAAAGTGTCCCTCCCTATTAATTGTAAAAAGTTGTTAGTAGTAGTTAGTAATGTTAACAATTATTTTTTTCCCCCTTATTGTTTTTTTAATATACAGACACAATATAGATACATTATATATTTAAATATCCTCCTCCATTCTACACGACATTGGTGAAATAATTGTGCCAAAACAGTACTCCTCCTCCTGAAATATTGAACAGAAGAAGAATTAATTTTTTTTTGCCCTTTTTAAACTTCATCTTGAGTCGAAGTAAATGAGGATATCATTTTACTAGATTTAAAAAAGTGCATGCATGTGCAATACACATATGGTAGAAGTGAATCTTCAGAAGAAAAGTAACCTACGAGAGAATGAGATGAATATAGAGTCTCAGGAGTAGGATAATTATAAGGTTTATTTTTTTATAATATTTTTACCAAATTTAAAAGTTATTTTACATTTTATTTGACTTAAATATACATTACATATTAATCAGTAATTAATTTTATTATTTTTCACTACTGTGTAATTAATGTATTCTATTTCAAATAATTAAGTAAGGCATATTAGGCATATGAAAATCATATATTTATAGAACATCATATATGGAAAGAGTATAATATTATATATTTGTCAGACAATAACAATGGTTACCATGGCAACATGGCAATGTATTCTATCTCATTCTGTCGCCGACTGAATCCTATATATTTATGTGTTTATCTCTTTTTAGTGACGCATTTCCGTTTCATTGAGTTTCAAATCACAACGATTCTAAAGAAGTTTCCCTTCAATAAGTTTGGAGCTATTAATATTTATATTGTCATTGCCCAAAAAATAATAGTAGATACAAACATACAGTACATCTAAGTTTATTAAATTAAAAATGAATATAAAAACCACAAAATTGTAGACGATATTTAATGTTCGTAAGTGACATCATTATGCTCGAAAACGTTCAAAAACATTTACTATCAAATAAGTACATATAAAAAATTAATACAGTAATGATTGATAATAAAATTATATTATTAGTATTCTCAGTCTTATTAATTAAAGAATTAATATATAGTTCACATATAATTTAAAAGTATATGACGAAATTGTATTTTTCTTCAAATATTTTATAAACTGCTACAAACTAGTTTATTGCGGTTTGTGGCATAATGTTACCAATTAATATTTTTATACTATATTGTAGCTTTATTTATCATTTTATTTGTTTTATTTCATTTCCCCCCATAATAATGAGTTTGTGTTAGGTATACTAATGGTAGTTTTCTTTTAATTTATTTAAATTCTTAAACAATATATATTTTCAAAATTCTATTACTGATCAATTATGTATGAAAAGTTATGATAATATTATTGTAAAAACTTATGATTACTAGTTTTATAAATTGTAATCTATACTAATATTATAAAGAGTTATTTGTAAGTTTGTGAGTTGGTGAGGTTGTAAAGGGTAATCTTTGGATTTATTGAACCAATTTAGATAAAATTTGGTAAGAAGATGGTTTAAGACCCTGGAAAAGACATATGATACTATTTATCCCGGAAATCTGAAAAGTGAAAATAGGAATGAAAGTTTGTATGGGGAATCAACCTAGTTGTTAGTCTATGATAAAAAACCATTGAAAATTATAGTTCAATATCAAGGAAAACTTCTCAGTAATAATTTAACTTTATAGCTAGCAACACAGGGAATGTCAAATATATTGTCATCTCTTTTCTGCATTCATTCAACTTCATTCTATCAAAAAGAAGGAAACCGATTGGAGGTGAGTGATCTTATTTTATTACACTTAATTCAAAAGAACTGCAAACCTAAAGACGAATAATCGTGGTATTAATTAAATAACATTTATTTTTGATTTCGACATATATAAGCTCATTAGATGTTGATTTTCCTTTGTAATTTTTGCCGGCCGGGAATAGTTTAGCGAGCCGTTATTTTTCAAGATTGTAAGGTCAATGTGCTCAGTAGTCGAGCGTTGGTATGGGCGGATTTTACATATATGCGTTTAAACCGCAAAATTGCAGATTTTTCCTCGCCTTTATATCGTCAAAAACCGTTAGATTTGATGACTGTCACAGTAATTTGGCTGTTGTTTGACGTCTGGAAAAAAACAGTTAGTCATAATTATTGCAGCATAAGTTCTTTGTTATGCTTGTTTGGATATTTTCCTAGGTAGTTATCAAAATATTCCTTCTGACTTTTACTGTATGAATATCACCTAATGTTTTATATTATAATTTTTATTTTTAATTTAAATTGATTTAATTGATCCCTTAAATCTCTTTTTTCATTATTAATAAACTCAACCACCAAATATAGTTTAACTAATAAAAACCATTGCTTATTAAATGTGTTTACATTTCATATCAAAATGTAGTGAGTACATATTTTCTGAATATTGATAATATTTTATCTTTTATTGACTATTAAAAGGAAATTTATGTCGGCATTATGTATCTTATCATTAATCTTTACAAATCAGTTACGTCCTGCCTGCAAAAATTACTCATTTGGAAATGTAGATTTTTTTATAGTGTATTTGAATATGTAGGTTTGTAGTGTAAAATATTAAATGTGTACAAAACATTTATATTTTAAAATATAATGTAGGTCAATTTATTTATCAATTTTAAATTCTGTACTTTTTTTACAAAATTTTATGATATGCGCATAGTTGTTGTCGTAGATATTTTGATAAAAATATCATATGCATAATATATAGCAGTTTATTAAAAAATGCACTAATTAACTGTATTTTATGAATTTTAACTAACATTTTTATAAAGTATAGAAAGAGAGCTGGGTTAATTAATGAACATTTTCATATAATATAATTACTTAAGACCAATTAATAGCTTGAAATTTAATGTTTGTCATAATAACATTATTTTATAATTTAACTAATTGGTTGTTGCTCTTTTATGTCAAAATGTCAAATTATTTCTGTTTTATTTCTATTTTTTGATTATTGTATAATAAGTTGTCTACTAAATAAATTTTTATAATTAAAAAAAGCTTTATGTTTATAATAATTTTTAAGCTGTAATAGCTGCTGTGTTTTTGTAAAATAATATTAAATATTAATGTCATTGTTTTTATATTATGAAGTAGCAATGAAGGAAGTCATAACTAAGAAATTGTCAAGGGTATTGCTTAGGGAAAAGCAATTCATATACATTTTATGGCCTAAACAATAAGAAATCTTTGACATCATAAGTACTAGATATTTATATGCTAATATGGCTGCCCATTTTATAGTCTGTATCTTCATAATATATATATGAAATATTTTTATAACATCCATATATTTATTTTATTTTAATATATATACATAATTTTCTATTGTGCTCTGTATTGTTGTGATGCAGCATCTGAGTCTCAACAGATAGTTATCCATTTTCCGGATCAATGTTGGTACTCTATATATGTTTACCATAATATTATATACTAGCATTTTACTACTACTATCTCGGGTTCATCCCTAGTGAAATACATAAACAAATCTATTCCATGGGAACCGTACATTTTCTGGGATAAAAAATTACCTATGTGCTTTTCCAGACTATAATCTATCTCTGTGCCGAATTTCATCCATATCCGTTCAGTTGTTCTGGCTGAATGGATATGGATTGAGTAACAAACATCCACCCAAACTTTCGCATTTGTAATATTTATGGTATATAATGGGGTTGAATTTTATTAGCACAATAGACAATATACATGTTTCTTGACACAAAAAATACAAACATTGAGATTTATTGATTGAGATGAGATACAGAAAAAAATCTATAAAGTTTGTGTGAGTAAATATAAGATTATCCACAACACAATGACGATTCGATTTTTTCTAACAAGATTCATTACTAAAAAATAAATAAATTTCACATAATAATCTACATAGAGCAAAGATGTTTTTAATATTAATACATATATTTTACATATAGTAAATTTTTCATTATATGTATTTTGTATATATGTTGGGACATTAACACACAGCACCTTCTAGTTCCATGGTAAGCTACGAGGCTTGTGTTATGGATATCAGATAGTTGATCACTACACATATATAACTTTAAATACATACATATCTATGCATATTATAAAATTCTAACTAAGCCGAATCTGTACATTAAATATTTTTTGGAAAATCTTATTGAAATAGACATTATTAGTGATGCAGAGGCCGAATCTATAGTTTTTAGAATTTTTGTCTGTCTGTCTGTCTGTTTGTTACGGCATCACAGAAAAACCACTGGAGGGATTTTGATGAAATTTGGTATGGTGATAGCTGGATATCCGGGTCAACATATAGGATACTTTTTACTGCGGGAAAATATCTCATCTCTGAGAAATCTATACTAAACCTTAAAACGTAAGTAGGGACGAACCCGAGCGGAGCGAGGGTGAGTCTCTAGTTATAAATATAAATATACATTGGTCCAATTTGACATGTTACTTAGTCACTCCCCATTATATTACTTCCTATCAGTAGATATCGGATACATGGCACCCTTGTTGCACCATATTTGCAAACCCCTCTATTTCCTCACATGCGGTTGTAACGTGATAGCATGAAGTGCCTTAACTAATCAGTATACAGTTACCAAATAAAGCGTGTGTTTTTGTAAATTCGTTTTGTAAAACTGATAATATATCGTGTTTAAAATCGATATTATCTATAGAAAGCATTGTTATTTTTTTTTATGATGCTGACTTAACTTTAAAAACTGTCAAACTGTATAGTTTAAATATCTTATACAATACTAGCTGACCCGACAGACCTCGTTCTGTCAAGTGTGTAGAGACCAGATTAGAAAAATGATGTTTTTACGTTTTCCCGCAATTTTTCTAATTTTTCTCTTCATAAAAACCTTCCCCGGACTTAAGTGAATATTTCCATGTTTCCGTGAATATTTTTGGTAGTCTTTCCCGTGACGTGAGTCTTCACCATATTTACTATAAAGTGTAAAGCATTCGAAACGTCGGGAACCAAAAACTTTAAAAAAAATCAAATGTTCGCGTAAATCTAAGAAAATATTATATTTAACACTTTTTTAACATTTTCTAATATAAGTCTAGAGAAAGGTAGCCATTCATAATACCTACACAGACATAAAAATGTTTCGCACAGAATTGTTAACATTCTCAATAACTATTAAATATGACTGTCGAGAGATCTCGTCAATGGCACGATTCACAGGATTTCCGTTGAGTCATTTGTGATTTGACGTCTTACGACTTTCTTTCTTTGCACGATCTGATTTTTAGTGTAGCCACTTTTTTCTTGCAATTTTATTAGGTACGTAATATAAATATACAAATTTTCGTTTTACTTTTTAATTTTAACTAGCGACTCACCCACGATTCGTTGGGGTTCGTCCCTACGTTTAAAGGTTAATATAGATTTCTTAGATATGAGATATTTTCCCGCAGAAAAAAGTACCCTATATGTTGTGCCCGGCTATCATCATACCAAAATTTCATTAAAATCTGTCCAGTAGTTTTCTCGTGACGCGTTAGCAGTCAGACAGACAGGTGGACAGACAAAAATTCTAAAAACTATAGATTCGGCCTCTATATCGATAATAATGTCTATTTCAATAAGATTTTTAATGTACAGATTCAACTCTTTCAGATAATATAAATATTTATACGAATTTTCGTTTTACTTTTTAATTTTAATTACATGAACTTTTTATTATTCATTCTCCTACAAAATATTCCAGTTGAGAGCTCCAAAGTTATGAAGCGATTGAGAGAGATAAACTTGCCAACTTAGGCATATTGCTATTTAAGTCATAATTGCATACAAAACAGTGTAAACACAAACTGTTAGCATATTCTTTATATAGAAACGTATACCGGTTTGTAACATTTATAGTGTACAGTTTATTCTAAATGAGATTGTAGGGATGACTCATTCGTACTATGCCATTACCATAGGTATGTCTTCTAACGTCGTTTTTCGCTCGACTTGCTTGACTTCTGTTTAGTTAAGTGTAAGTGAACAAATATTGAAGGTTTTTAAGTTAGAGCCCAACGATAAAAAATAGAGTTAGTGATTCATCTTATCTTGTAGAGAAAACTGGTTTTTACTTAAAGTAGTACGTTTCACGCTTAATCGAAGTAATCACCGTTATAACTTATACATACAGTTCCAAAGAGTAAGTCCCTGAGTTATATGTGCCGGTATAAGTGGTTAATATGCGATATTAGGATTTTACAATATTTTGTTAGCCCTAGCGGTACATTAAATGTATGGTTTATAATTTTCTTTGAAGACTTGACGTCAAAGCAAATGCCTTTCTACCTAATAAATTCCAATCTCTATACGGTAAGCTGTTTGACGACCTTGTTGAATAAAGATTCGCTATCTCGTGATTGTCTCGACGTCCATATAAGAAGTTTCCGCTTCACTTACTAACTGCCAATACATGGCCGACTCTAATGTAACATGAGTCTGTCTGTTTGTCATTATTTCCTATTTCATTTAAGGTATTAGTTTAAGTTTTTTTGAAGTTTTTTGTACTGGAAATTTTAGTACTGACACCATTTTAAGACAATTTACTCTGATTATATTTGTAATCTGGGTTATTGTTGTCTTCCAAATAAGTAAAAAGAATATTTATCAAAAACTAGCGACTCACCCTCGCTTCGCTAGGGTTTGACCCTAGGTATCTACGTTTTAACGTTTAATGATTCCCATACAAAATAAACAGTTCAGAACTTTTTGATTTTCCAGCTGTTTTTTTTTTGTTTTCGTTAAAAAAATTATATTTAAACGACCCCTGACACACCCCCAACAAAACAAAAAAAGAATTATTTAAATCGGTCCAGCAGTTGTTGAGTTTTAGCGAGACTAACGAACAGCAATTGATTTTTATATATATATAGATATAGAGGAGTATCTTGTTTTCTTTAAGTATCGTCCTCACTTATTAAGCCTTAGAATTTGCTATTTTGCATCTACTTATCATGTTTTCTGCTTTATAAGGATGTGCATAGTAAAATTAGCTAAGAGTGCATAATGAGTTATATCTTTATTCGATTTAGTCTAGACACATTGATGATATTGTGTATAAGTAGATATAAAGTTTCTTATCATGGCTGTTTCATCATCGCAAACTACTGTGTTATCATTACAGGACCAGCCTATAATAATATACGTACCTACGTAAACTTTTAGAAAGGTTTTTTTTGGAAAACCAAATCCCAAAATGAGGAAGGGGTAGAAAAGGTGATGTTAGAGACAATATTTTGTATTAAATAAAAAAAAATCCTTGACTGACAATTTCATGAGCAAATAAAATAAAGACTCGTTTAATTCTTTCACATTGTAATGATTTTTCAAGCACTAAAAATATTCGATTTGCAATTTATTATAAATATGTAGGTTTGCTTTGAAAAGGCCCTTAAGTTTTACCTCTTGTGTCTCACCGTCTAGACTAGACTCAGGTCACAATCCAATTACATCCCACACAAGAGGAAATACTACTACCACAGTCTATAAAACAATACAGTCATCCAACGAAGCCGTCTAGACAGGGCAATCGTGCGGGGTGTGAGGGGTGAGACGCGGGTAGGCGAGCCCGAGCTGCATACATTTCTGCCGCCCGAATTAGTAAGCAGCTCGGGACACGACTTTAAGGGCTGTCGCGCGTTTGTTTTAATTTGTAAGCAATTAAAATGGTTCATACTACCTGTGCTATATTATATATTTTTTGCTAAAATTATTTATTAGGATGAGGATTTTTTACATAATTAAGTTTAATAACAGAAATTTCAAATCCAGTAAATCTAGAAACCGAAAATATTTGTCCGTTGCCCATTTATAATAATAGGTCATTTGGAAATCTATTAATTACATTATATCATATAAAACTAACTTTGCTAAAAAATTGAAAATAATGATAAATTTATATGTAACTAAATTCAATTTGACTTATGTTATGTATTTTGTTAGATTTAATTTATTTTTATTATAACTTAATTTATTTCATTCTAATTATCTACTAGTTATTCATTAAATTAATTATAATGTCACATAGAAATATTCATTCAATCAAATCAAATAATTGTTAAACCAATTATATATTTTATTTTTTATTAAAGAAATAAAAGGCTTATTATTATTATTATATGAAATTTTGTAAAACTCTATTTGAATTTGCCTCCGCGAAATGCCTTTTTGTATTCTTTGTTATGAAGAACTTCGATAAATAACTAAATAATAATATTATATTTCAATTAAATTACAAAAAAAAAACTGTAACAACCCTGCGTAATGCGAAGTACGCTACGCAGTGTCGGCTTTTCTTCAAACATCAAAGGCGATAGCCCACTGTTATCTTTTAGTACACTGTGCTACTACGCTGTTTAAATGTATGGACGAAAACGAGTTCACGGCAGTACAACGGATGGGGAAGCGAGCTATTTGTATTGGCATAATTTGTGGAATGAAAGGATTTCGATTCTTTGCACGTTTACAGAAAAAAAAATTCATTAATCGTTCAATAAACGGCATTTGACTGCACGTTTGGCTTAGTTCGTAATGACCCTACTTGCTGTGCCAGCGGTCGCGGGTTCGAGTCCCGCTGGGGGCATTCATTTGTGTGATGAGCACGAATGTTTATACTCCAGTCATGAGCGTTTATATTTATAATATGTATGTATTTAAAGTTATAAATAACTGTAGTGTATCAACTACCTGGTATCCATAACACAAGAATTAGTGACCGACCGAAATTTCGGTTTCGGTTTCGGTTTCGGCCAGTTTCGGCCAAAAACTCTAGTTTCGGCTTTAGTTTCGGTTTCGGCCACAATATAGCCGAAACTTTCGGCCCCGCCGAAACTCAAATGTTTGTGAATTTTCGTGCGTCGTTCGGTAAACTTCGCAGCTAACTCGTGCCTGCTCACCGGCGCGGCCCCGGCTCAATTTGCCGCCGTCCATTTAATCGTGAATTGACGTTATGTTTTGCGATTGATTGATTTGGTAAGTATTTATTTTGTTTTTATTAGTACTTCGTTTTATTCTCATTAAATTATCTAAACTCATTATTATTGCACATTATTTTGTCAAGTTTTATTTTTAAACGGCAAATAAAAGTGGTTATATTGAATTTAGTTTAACTTGGATTTGCATGCATATTTAATATATGTTACTGTTGGTGAATTACGTGTTATATCCTTATTTTAACATTACTTCTCATCCAAACGATTAAGTACCTAAATGCTAGGATTATATTGTGTGTGACCTTTATTTCCTAAATTTTATTTAACTATGAAGGAATAGGAAGATATAGGTAGCTCGCGAGAATTACCTAGTCAATCATCTCGCTTCGTTCTTTTCCGTTTACCGCGCGTTTTTTTATATTTAAAATTAAATTTGTATTTGTTTACTCCAATAAAATTTCCCTAATTAAGACTGAATGCTTTGTGCCTATTGACAACTAATTCTTAATAATAATGTTAACATTACTTATGTGATATATTATATCCACTAAATCTCAACTTTTACAATGGCCTGATGATCATGAAATTTCAAAAAAGGATAAATAAAGCAATAATGGATCTTCTAATTGTGGATATGCTGCCCTATGCATTGGTGGAAGGCGAAGCATTTCGTCGACTCAACTTTGCCGATCCTCTTGTAGTTCACAAGTACTGAATGAAGTCGGAAAAATATTTTAGAACATCATTAATGCCGAAAACATATGCAATAATGAAATCTAAAGTAATGAATTTAATTATAAAAATATATTTGTTACGACTTTAATGATTGTTTTTTTTTATTTAACACTATTTAACTGTGTATATATACATATATGCAATTAAATGTTAAAAAAATAGTAAATTGCAGTAAATAATCGTAATTTTAAATAAGTTTCGGTTTCGGTTTCGGTTTCGGCCGAAACAGAGAGCGAGGCCGAAAGTTCGGTTTCGGTTTCGGTTTCGGCTGAAAAACCAGTTTCGGTCGGACACTAACAAGAATCGGAGCTTACTATGGAACTAGATGGTGCTGTGTGTTAATGTCTCAATATATTTATTTATTTATTTTGTATAGTCATGTACTACCTACGCGTTAGAAACCTTAAAAGGATGTTGCGTAATTTGGGAACAAGCCAGGCTGTTTAGTACACGTCGATAATAATGTCTCAGTGTGGCTGTACGTAGTATTTTGTAAGACAAGGTTTTTGTATATTCAGAAGGAATTCAAAGGAATCTGTGTCAAATATAATAGCTACATTCTAATATTCATTTAAATGGAACCTGGAAACATAATTCGAAGAAGAAAATTGATAGGATTATAGTAATTTTGCTGTACATTATAAATCAAAGTCCCCGACGCGCTTGTGTCTGTTCGGGCTAATGTCAGAAACTACTGCACAGATTTTCATTCAGTTTTAACTAATAGAAAGAGATTTTCCATGGAAATATAGCCTGTGATTTCTAAACATGACCCATCTTATTAGTTTTTTCTTTTGATAAAGTCGTTAAAAGCCCTTTCTGAGAACTACCGTAATATTATAAGCGCGAAGGGCATCTAGTATCTCTAGTTTGAACGTATGTTTGATAGCAGTCCAATGATAGAAGAACAGAATCTACTTCCGCCACTATCGCGATGAATGCGAATTATTGCATGCGATATTCTACCTTGTAACCGGGAGTGGTTGAGTTTTGCAACAAGTGAACGCCCGTCGCGGTCAACGGACAAATTTACAATTGAATTTCTCTTGTACTAGTATTGGATTGGATTCGCAATATCGATCTCAATACTTTCTACTTAATTTCAGTTATTAAGATGATTAGTTAGAGTTGAGGTTAAAAATGACCACCATTAATAAAACAGAATTTTTGATTTAGTACTCATTAGAAGAAAATACACACGAATAGTATTGTATGTAGAAGACGGTCTTATCGCTAAAAGAACGATCTCTTCCAAGCAGTCTTTAGGTATAGAAAATAGACACAGACAAAACAGTTCAGAACTTTTTCTTCTCCGGTAATCAATTGATTTTCTTTTTTTTTGTTTAGTAGAGCAATTGATGAGCTTTAGTGTTGTCATTAAATATATTATTATGGTCGAATTTCAACCACTGGGTCAACACTAGTACAAAATTATACTAATATTATAAAGAGGTAAATTTTGTGAGTTTGTGAGGTTAGAGGGGGTAATCTCTGGATCTACTGAACCGATTTAGATGAATTTTGGTAAAAAGATAGTTTGAGACCCTGGGAAGGACATAGGATACTTTTTATTCCGGAAATCATCCCTTAAGGGGGTAAAAATGGAGATGAAAGTTTGTATTGGGAAGCAAGCTAGGGACAGACCCGAGCGAAACGAGGGTGAGTCGCTAGTTAACTAATACAAAAATATAGAGAAAGTTATTGTTTATTTGTTATTAATAAAAGATAATAAATAAAATATATTAATGGGTTCTTCCATGAAAGTTTTAGCATTTATAGTTAATTACCATCGAATTATTTTCAGAGATTAAGATGTTACTAAATTGGGCAACGAATCTCAATTACTCACAGCGTAATGAGAAAATGACTTGCTTTTGTGAGTCAGAGATTAATCTTACTTGCTAGACAGTAGAGTAATGGCTTTGTTTTCTACGAAATACTTAACAATAAAAGTTGTTCTGACGGTTTTTACGAAATTTGTTGGAAGTTTCATATTTACCTTTAATTTATTACTCTTTTTTTAATATATTTTTTTTATAAATAACATGGATGTGTGATTTGTTTATCTATCTGTTTGTACCGTGCCTGTACTGTTTCTGCTTGGTAAGCTCTGATGACTTAAAAGTTTACCTATCCATCATATAATATGAAAGTGGAATAATTAGTTTTTAACTAAAAGGGTACATCTACATTAAAAAAATTAAAAATTGATTATTTAACCAATCTGAGCGGTTTTTTTCTGGATGAGACCTTCTTTAATAACTGGTAATAAAGTTTTCTTCAGCTGGAAGAGACTTATGTGTAACAGGACGCGCAGATCCCTAAACCGGAAAATCAGATGTGTTAGATTTAAGCTAGTTTTTATATTTATATTATTAGATTATAGGTACTTTTGTTTATTCCTTCAGCAATAAAGGCTTAATAATAAAGTTTTCTTGGCCTATCCCCAGTGATGATACTTTTTATATTACAGTATAGACCCTATTACTACTGCATACTACTTATTTTCGTTCTTGGGCGTGCCCTTCTGAGTAATACAGAAAATTGTCGTGGCAATCCCTAGCAAAAAAGGGTGGGACTTATGTTTTTAGTATATTGAAGTCGGTCTAATTGTCTAGTCTAGACTAAAGGGAATTTCATTGTGTTTATTCACGTAAATTTTTGCGTTAAGGCACAAGCTATATTACCAGACAGCCGTCCCAGTTTCGCACATTTTTTAAGGTGTTTTATTTTCTGTATTTTCTACTAGCGGCTCACCCTCGCTTCGCTTGGCTTCGTCGCTAGGTACGTTTTACATAGATTTTTAAAATAGTTATTTGCCAGCGTTAGGCATATAATTTTTTTTTTTGTTTTTGAATTTTTCTGATGTTTTAATACTTATTATCCTATTCCGGACTAAGAGAAATCCAAAAAATCTAATATCGTAAAAATTGGTCCAGCCGTTCTTGAGTTATAAATGGTGTTTTTGTTATATATATATATATATATATATATATATATATATATATATATATATATATATGTACTTTGGTAAGAAAATCTGTTATTTTCTAGCCTTCAAAAATCGGATCAATCCGGTGCTCCATTAATACATGA
Organism: Fabriciana adippe; assembly: GCA_905404265.1. Lineage (NCBI taxonomy): Eukaryota > Metazoa > Arthropoda > Insecta > Lepidoptera > Nymphalidae > Fabriciana > Fabriciana adippe. Next base: position 13,047,017 of record FR990004.1, read on the forward strand.
AACTAACAAAATGTGCAAATAATTTAATTGACTGATTGTTTTTTTTTAAGTTTTAACATAATAATGACATGTTGGCTTTTTCCTGCGTGTTTTAACTGTGGGTAAAAATGTACCTACTAAACTGCTGTGACGCATGATAAACCCTACAGACAAAATACGCACATGAAATTGGTTTGGCTTCGTTTAGATATCGAACATTTTAATAATTACCGGAATATTATTACATATATACATAACTAGCATTGCCCGCGGCTCTGCCCGCGTTCAGATGACCAAAAACCAAATACTTAGGTATTATATATTAATATACTGTTACATTGCAGTTTTTGTATTTTTTCTCAGAAATGAGATATTTTCCCGCGGTAAAAAGTATCCTATCTAACCTAAAAAAAAAAGCTATCACCGTACCAAATTTCATCAAAATCTGTCCAGTAGTTTTCTCGTGATGCGGTAACAGACAGACAGACAGACAAAAATTATAAAAACTATAGATCCAGCCTTCTGTATCGATAATAATGACTATTTCAATAAGATTTTCGAAAAAATATTTAATGTATAGATTCGGCTTAGTTAGAATTTTATTATATGTATAGATTTACCCGACAGACGTCATGCCTCGATTTAATAGTGATCTTTGAGGTCATACTTTCTATAAAAAAAAAACACCAAGTTTCATCTGAATAGCCTATTTTTCAAGCCAAAAAAGGCATAAACCAATATAGCCAAATTGATTCAGCAGTTTTTAGTGTAAGATTTTAATCATAAATATATAACACAAAAGATGCCGTTCAAAATTCAAATGAAGAAGCTCTTATTAATTTCAAAGCTATAACTGTACGAGCTTAGAGCTTTTGCGTATTACTCGAAGACGAAAGACATCTGGCACCTTAACCTCGCAACTGTTGTTTTTTTTGTTTGATATTCTTTTTTTTATTTAGCTTAACGGCATTTCGGGTTTGAATAGCTAGTTGGTATCGATATTTTATAATGCGACTAGCGACTCACCCTCGCTTCGTTTCGGGTTCGTCCCTAGAAAAAAACAAATTATCACACGGGAACCGTTCATTTTTCCGGAATGATATATAGCCTATAGCCTTCCGCAGTTAACGAGCTATCTAATGCAAAAGAATTTTTCAAATCGGATTAATACTTCCTGGGATTAGCCCGTTCAACCATACAAACAAACTCTTCAGTTTTATATTATTAGTATAGATGTTATTTTAATATTTTTATTCCAAATACATATGTAGGAAAATGACTTATCTATACTAATATTATAAAGTGGTAAAGTATGTGAGTTTGTGAGGTTGTAGGGGGTAATCTCTGGATCTACTGAACCGATTTAGATGAAATTTGGTAAGAAGATAGTTTGAGACCCTGGAAAGGACTTTTTATCCCGGAAATCATTCCTTAAGGGAGTGAATATGGGGATGAAAGTTTGTATAGGGAATCAACCTAGGCACGAACCCGAGCGAAGCGAGGGAGAGTCGCTAGTTTTAATATATTTTTATGAAATTACCTTTTGCTCTCCACTAGTTCTCTACGAAATGTTTCTCTTGAATATTTTTTTAGTAGCTATTATGCCTCGAGAAGCTCGTTAGTTGTAGGGTTTGTTGAAGTGGATTTTGTATGTGATTTCCAAACTTATTCAAATAATAACGTAAAGTTTCATAATTTTAATGTTAGTATAAATCTATGTATGTTTTAGAAAACATGTATGTATGTAAATGCAATCATAAATAAATGTGTATTGTACTGCATATTATATTTTGAATGTATAATTAAGGATTTCTATTTATTTATGCGCACACATGGAAGGATGTCAGACAATTATCTAGATCATTAAAATTGATTTTCTATTAGACTGAATTATTAGTATTGAATGAATAAGTGTAATAATAAAAAAACCTGCCGTTCCGTAATTCGTTCGTGTTTAATAATTGTCAAGCTTTACTGACGCTTGCTAAACATATTTAAGACTTTAAATTAAGATTTTCGTGAAAGCTCTTCTAAAAATGGACTTAACAAAATAGCTTTTTGATAGCCGCCCGCGCCGCGCCGCCGCGCGCCGGCCCCACTTGAAGGGTATCCATAGATAAGATTGTTCTACATGTTTACTTAAGTAGTTATAAAACATAATATGCTCTTTATATCCTCTTATAGTGATTAATAAATACAACTACTTATGTATGTATTTCTTAATTGATTGTGTAATTAAATTAATGATTTTCTTAACCTATATTGTAATATATCTATATATAAAACTAGCGACTTACCCACGCTTCGCTCGGGTGCGTCCCTAGGTACGTTTTTTTTTGTGCGAAACCCTAATTCTTTTTCTAAAATAAAAGTGGCCTAAGTTACTCCTTATAATATCAGCTATCTGCCAGTGGAAGTCTCGTTAAAATTGGTCCAGCCGTTTTGGAGATTAGCCGGAACAAACAGACAGACAGACCGACAAAAATTAAAAAATTGTGTTTTTTGTTGTATGTAATTCCATATGCATTTAGTATAAAGCTGTTATTTTGACATTACAAAGAGACACTTTAATTTTATTTATCTGTATAGGTTATTAGTTTGTTTCTCGGTCCTTATCTCTGTAATGGACACAATTTTTTTATAAGTCGAGTATATTTTAAAACGATAATAACTCTTTTCTTAAAACGTAATATCTAAAACAGGAAGTAAATCATTTTTTATTAGTAATAACTAGAGTACTTCAGCTATATAGTATTTATGTAACGGTATTTGAACATGTTGAATTTTAAATGATATTAAATAATGCATGGAAACCGTTATTTTTCGATTTCTAACCAATAACTTCTCCAACAATAGATTATTAGCGTATACGTACATGGCAGTGATGCCGAAGTATCGATAGTTTCACTATCGATAGTTTTCACCTAAAGCCCTACTATAGATAGCTATATCGATATTATCGATACAATCGATAGTATCGATACTATCGATAGATGGAAATGTGACAATACTATTGACAGACCACAATACTATCGATTGTATTGGTGCTCACAAATCATAAACTATTGATACTATCGATACTATCGATACTATTGAAGTTTCTAAATAAAATAATATCGATGGTATCGATGCTATCGATACTATCGATAGTTTCAGCTATCGATAGTAGCTCATTCTTCGATAGTATTAGGTAAGTTTTAAATGCAATGTAATTAGACGAAAGTCAGTATAAAAAATTCGATTTGTTTATTGCCACCTTCGTCTTTCCACTTCCTCTTTCTTTTTTAACTATGCTATCGAAAAATGAGCTACTATCGATAGTTGAAAGTATCGGTAATATCGATAGAACTATCGATATTCTAACTGTCGGTCACTATCGATTAACTATCGATATGCTATCGATAGTCGACTATCGATCGGCAACACTAGACTACATGGTTTTTAGATGGATGATAAAGCTCAACGAACTATCGATCGCATAATGGCTATAATTTAACTGGCACGTATTAATCATTAAGGCATTTATGTACAGACATGTCTATATAATAATTTATGTAGTTAAATATGTACATTTATCATTTTGTGTTGTATGTCATTTCGTTTCTTATCGCCCTAAAATAGAACATTTCTTATCTGAGCATCTGTAGTTACTATAGATAGTAGATACTTTATAGTTTATAGTACAGCGTACTATTTATATTATAAACTAGCGATTTACCCTCGTTTCGATCGAGAACGTCCCTAGGTCCGTACGGTGATTTTGTTCACAATTTCATGGGTTTTAATTTTTTTTTGGGTGGACACTAATTCTTTTTCTAAAATAAAAATAGCCTACGTTACTCCTTATTACATCAGCTATCTGCCAGGAAAGACCCGTCAAAATCGATCCAGCCGTATCGTAGCCGGAACAAACAGACAGACAAAATTTTAAAAATTGATTTTTTCTTATTAGTACCGTAGGTACATATTTCCGCATTTAGTAAAAAGCTGTTATTCACACCTTCACTTCAATTTTATTTATTTGTATAGATGTGAAAGGAGCTCTATCTGTCCGTTTGCCACGCTTACCACTGAATGAATTTCGATGAGATTTAGGAGAGACATGATTGCAATAGAGAGATTATAGGGATGGTCCTTTTGTCCTCATAGGTACCTAGTAGATGGGTAATGGAACTTCAATGACTGCAAGTGGGATCTTCGAATATGGGACTCTTGTTTTGGCGAATCTCATACATTTCTCTAAATCAAATGCAATTTTTTAGTTAAGAATAATAATAGATCAAGTAAACATTTTAAGTTATACATACACTAGCGACTCACCCTCGTTTCGCTCGGGTTCGTCCCTAGCTTGCTTCCCAATACTAACTTTCATCCCCATTTTCAACCCCTTAAGGGAAGATTTCCGGGATAAAAAGTATCTTATGTCCTTCCCAGGGTCTCAAACTATCTTCTTATCTCATCTAAATCGGTAAAATAGATTCAGAGACTACCCCCTACAACCTCACAAACTCACAAATTCTACCTCTTTATAATATTAGTATAGATTATTATTATTATTCACATTTTCAAAAACTGTTAAATCACGATTTTTTCACATATTTTTACTATAAAACAATCATGTCATAAATATATTCATTTCTTCATAATAATAACCGTCTTGAAAGTCTTAAGATTAAGTGGAATTTAAAATCTGATGCAGCATTTAATTGTAGCTGTAGCGAACGACATCGCGTCGCAAAGGAAATGCGCGCGCGCATTGATAATTATAATGAGTTCTCTTAATTAGTAGTTTGAATCAACTATTGTTATCATAATTACGTACGCGGCTGCGACATATGGCTTTCTCGTGCTTTCCCTTTTGGCATTCTTGATATAATTTGGTTTTAAAAATTTTGTGAGACGTATTTTAGTGACAGTATTTTTTACTTCTTTTTTTTAATGGCCTCTGGAAGTATTTTTTTTTTAAATTAGACTACCTACTCCACTTCTATGTTTATAGTTTCTGGTATATTAATAATATATAACAACAACGTAGGCGAATTTACTTTGGTAGTAAATAAGTATGTTGGGACATTAACACACAGCACCATCTAGTTCCATGGTAAGCTACGAGGCTTGTGTTATGGATACCAGATAGTTGATACACTACACATATATAACTTTAAATACATACATATTATAAATATATACCCATGATTGGAGTAGGTATAAACATTCTTGCTCATCAGACAAATTAATGCCCCCAGCGGAACTCGAACCCGCGACCGCTGGCACAGCAAGTAGGGTCACTACAAACTGAGCTAAACGTGTCGTGCGGTCGCGGGTTAGAGACCCGTTGGGGGCATTTATTTATGTGATGAGCACGAATGTTTGTACTCCAGTCAAGGGTGTTAATATTTATTACATGTATGTATTTAAAATTATATATGTGTAGTGTATCAACTATCTGGTATCCATAACACAAGTCTCGTAGCTTACCATGGAACCAGATGGTGCTGTGTGTTAATGTCCCCATATATTTACTTTTTTATTTATGCTATAAAGAAAATTCATATCTACCAATATTGTCAACACAGTAATCAGTATCATATGATTTCATTATTTTTAGCACAAACCCCTCTAAGTGACTTTAATAGTATCTGTTTTGCATTACATGCACCTGCCTTCTCGGAAACAGGTGGGACCCCTTCTAATTATAAGATCAATAGCCTGTCGTAGGGCTATCATTAGCAAGCCAAGCCATACAGGTACGAGTATTCATGGGTGTGCGAGCAAATTATACTATAGGGTTCTGTAGATTATTTTTTATGGTTTTTTAATACTATAATTTGCGGTGACGAATCTAATTGGGCCGATGGTTTGCCCCAATCGATTTAATAGCTAGTTTAACCCTAATTTTATAAATTTTATGACTAGGTAGATGTTATACTGATGTATAAACTGTAGCTGCAAAGTTTCATCAAAATCCTTTTAGTAGTTTTTACGTGAAAGAGTAACAAACATACATACATACATGAGTATTATGTCAAGATGAGAGGTAGCCTAAATTCAATCACTCGTACATATTATAAATGTACCGTGTTTTTAAAAATCTGTATATATAAACATCAATTGCTGTTCGTTAGTCTCGCTAAAACTCAAAAACGGCTGGACCGATTTGAGTAGTTCTTTTTTTTTGTTGGGGGTGTGTCAGGGGTGGTTTACATATAATTTTTTTTTTGCGAAAACAAACAAAAAAACAGCTAGAAAATCAAAAAGTTCTGAACTATTTATTTTGTATGGGTATCACTAACCGTTAAAACGTACCTAGGGACGAACCCGAGCGAGGCGAGGGTGAGTCGCTAGTATAATAATAATATCTCACTGATTTATTACTACTGCATACAATTTATCGCCATTTTATCGATGATCATTAATATACATAATATATTACGTATTCAATATTTTATGTATGTGCAAAACATCACGTCGGACCATCGCTTCATGTAAAAGACAAAGCGACAAACAAGCAAAATTCGCATTTATTATATTGGATTCATTGTGCAAGTCTGACCGCTTGAATAATTTTATAATGTAGGCACTTATAAATAAAATACTCGCTTTGCGGTTACAAAACAATGCGTCTGTCTGAATCACGCGGCCATTAACTATTGTATTGTTAGAGGATTGTAGGTGTTCAGACGCACGGACAGACGGACTTCTGTGACTTGTTGGTACTTATTGTTAGTACATTGTCTAGCGAGCGGTTTTCATTCAATTGTTCATAGTTTGTCGATTGGCTTTTGATTTTTTAAATAGTTTATCTACGTGGCTTCGCTCGCGTTGTAGATAAGACGACAGAAAGTATGCCATGTGAGGCGATGTTTTTGTTTTTTTTTTCTGATGTACTGTGATGTTCTGATGTCTGTATTTTATTTGAATAATTCAGAAGCTTCAAATAAAAGCTAAAATATGATCTTTCGAAATTATTCATTATTTTGAGTATCATAAAGACTTCTTTAAAAGGAAATTTACTAAAAATGTAGCTACGTTACTAGACATTTAGACATTTTCGTCAAGTTTGTGCAACTTTTCGAAAGCTTGTGCTAAATAAATAAATGTTAGTTTCTTTCACGTAAACACCATAAAGCCATGTACAGGTAAAACATGTGGGCGTTACATCTATCAGTCAACTAACTTGATCGTTTGTTTTAATTTAAGTATATAATTAAAACGTTAACCTCTTTTGGGTTGAATGAGTCAGTTGGATGGACCTCCAACCGACTCATTATTTATATTATAATTATTATTTTTATTTGGCTTTCGTTGTTGGAATAGATAGGTTGTGTGGTTAAGTTTTTGAATATGGTAAGAAATGCTGCTATGAGGTTAATTATAGATATGAGAGTCATGTTTGTTTTTGAGGAGGAGATCTTTCTAATGAGGTCGATCTTTCTAAAAAAATATTTTATAATAGACTTAATTCTTTTAATCTATATACATATAATAAAATTGTAACTAAGCCGAATCTGTACACTAAATATTTTTTGGAAAATCTTATTGAAATAGACATTATTATCGATGCAGAGGCCGAATCTATAGTTTTTAGAATTTTTGTCTGTCTGTCTGTCTGTACCGCATCACAAAAAAACTACTGGAGGGATTTTGATGAAATTTGGTATGATGATAGCTGGTTATTATCTAATACCATAAAGGCATGCTTTTATGATTCTCGCTTGATGAAATTATTTGTCGTTGATTACCTTATCCTTGAGTAAATTCGTTTTCTCAGCAAATTGAATTGACATAATATCTAATTGTTGATTCTTACTTCACTGCGCAGTAAATAGCCTAATGTTTTTAATATGATTCATATTAATCATTCAAAATATAATAATAAGCTGTTCTCCGCATGAATTGTGGGCGTGTATATACATGCTAGCGACTCATCCTCGCTTCGCTTCGGGTTCGTCCCTAGACAAAAACAAATTTATACCACGGGGACCGTACATTTTTCCTGCGTGATTATAGCCTATAGCCTTCCTCAGTTAACGGGCTATCTAATGTAAAAAGAATTTTTCAAATCGGATTAGTAGTTCCTGAGATTAGCGCGTTCAACCAAACAAACAAACAAACTCTTCAGCTTTATAATATTAGTATAGATGTATGTATTTGGTTTTGGAATACATATACGATACGTTTTATAGTTATGCCTTTATGTATTTCAGAATGGTGAAGTAAAAGTTTGTTGGAAACAGTTTATTTAAAAATTTAATAGTTCATATAATGGCTTTTTCAGGATCTAGAATGACTTCGACATCGTTCAACGTGGGCCTCGGTGATGGATCGAGGTCGTCGAGCCGGGTGCTCCGCCCTCCCGGCGGTGGGCATACGGATATCTTCGGAGGGGATCCTGAACCCCCTCGCGGGCGTCGCATGGGGCCCCCTGCAGCTGCTAGTCAAATACAAGGTTGGTGTTGTGTCATTGTTTAGGACTAAATGAACCCTTATATGTAGTTTTATATGTCCCTCTGGCCGTATGTCACAGATAGTTTAGTAGAAATTGATGTCCTCCCGAACGATTTCGGCCACCAATCTGAACTGAGACTAGCGAACTGCACAGAAGATTATAATGCACAAGTATACGCGCAGACACAAGTGCACTCTTTATTCCTGTTGCTCTCAAATTTCGATGAGATAATAATTTGACACTCACGGTGAGAATTCAGTCGCAGAAAGGGCTTTAAGTGCTCCTGGATGAATGACCGGGGATGAATCACCGTGAACTTCCCAACTCCGGACTGTTACTTGAGACTTTCTTAACAGAAGGATTCGATACCTAAATATGACCCGACCCGGGACTAAAACCCATGCTAGCTACTGCTAACTACTACACAACTAGGCAGTTACTAGAAATTACGAGTATTATTAATAGATACATAGTTCAAATTCAGAAAGTAAGTTTCTCATGTTAACCGCTAGAGTTAGACAATGCTATTGTTAAATTACGAAAAACGGGTCCACACATTTACATCTGCATCGTTATTTATATACTAAATTGCTTTATATTTTCTAAAATCATAATTGCTTTTAATTTTATGCGTTTTCATCAAATCAAAGTATGCATTATTCACAATGGACTTTTGCAAACACTTTTGAATCGTCAATTTTTACGTTTTTAAACTTATCCATGTAAGACTTAATTGTTGGATACGATATGAATCTTAATGGTAGCTAATTTAGTTTAAAGAAAAGATTGATGTACTTATAGCATCATATTTTAACGCTTATTTATTTTATTACACATAATATGAATTCTTTAGTATTTAGACTTTTTTTTAATTTGGTAATCATATATTTTGCTTTCATTAATTTTGTAAAGTAATATAAAAAAAATCTAATATAAATAATCTATAGTTTTTTTTTATTTTTGTCCGCCTGTCTGTCTGTCTGTCTGTCTGTCTGTGGAAACGCATCACGAGAAAACCGCTGGATATATTTTGATTATCCGGGTCCACATATATGATACTTTTTACGGCGGGAAAATATCTCATCTCTGAGAAATCTATACTATAGTTCATTCGAGTTAAGAAAATAGTGAATTATCGGTGTTCACCGGCCTAGTCACGCCCCCCGACCAATTCAGTCGCATAAAATTATAAAATCAAGTTCACAATGAGCAGTTGAAGGCAGACTTTAATATATTATTAATGACTTAATATTGATTTGAGATAATTATGTTGATTAATTATCTCAAATTAAAATAATGTCATTATCATTATATGATGACTTTATTTTGATTTAAGATTATTAAGTTTATTAACTTTCGCAAATCAAAATAAAGTCATTACCATTATATCATAACTTTATATTGATTTAAGATAGTTAAATTTGTTAATTATCTCAAATCAAAATTCAGTCATTATCATCTCAAATCTTGAAGTAAGTTAAGTTGATTTTTATCAATTAAACTTAATCTTTTGAAATATTGAATTTGAACTGAATTTATATTCCACCTTGTATACACCTTTATCTGCCGTTACATTTGATGACTCACTATTTTCTTGACGCGAATGGACCATAACCGTTGAAACGTACCGTACGTAGTTAGTTATATTTGTATTACAATTAAAATTAATTATGTACATTTTGTATCTACCTACACCTATAGAAAATAGTGATCAATGCCATTCAAAAGCCTTTTTTGCTTTCAGCATTATACAATACCGAGTTGGTCAACATTAGGCTAGATCGTGAATTCGTTACAAAAATTAATCTCATTATATTATAATCCACTTACAGTTAATTTTAATAATACGGCCAATGTCTGGCGTCCTCGGATTATGTTAGTCACTAGACTCTGTATGCCGGGTTGTGGGTTTGAAACCCGCTCGGGTAAATATCTTTATTATAACTACAATTTTTAACTAAATTTAGAGCTTAAGTCAAAAACTAGTGAATCTCACTAGTCACACTAGTGAATTTAATAAAATCGTTTTTGAATTTAATATCTTATAATCTCCTTCTTGAGAAACACCACTCTACGACTCCTGGGAGCATATCTATGATACTTACATATATAGATTCCGCCGGTGGAGCAGCTTGCAATCGCTAGTTAACCATATACATTTTTTTTTCTCTTTTTACTATATTCTACATATAACGTGTATTCTCAATTCTACGCGACATTACTGAAGACATTAAACAAAAAAAAAAAAATGGAAACATATGCCGTATATTTATGGAACACTAGCGGATTACCTTCGCTTTGTTCGGGTGCGTGGTTGCTTTTCATGGCCCTAGGGATTAATGTTTTAGGAACGTATAGAGCACAAACATACAAAGTTATTTTTTTTTTCAGTCGGAAACCCTCGTGGGTGTCCTCAGAAGATCCTACCAACGTTTCGTCACAATCTGATGAATATATGGTCGTAGCGGCGATATATTGTTATATTTTTATATTTTATTTGGAAATATAAATAAAATAATTATACGCCTTGTTATGTTCAATATTTTACTCATATGTCACAAAAAAATTATTTTTAAAAAAGGTTAACAAAAAGGTCTTTATAAAAAATGTACATGTATAAAAAAGGATGTATATATGTATATATATGTATGTACATTTATGTGCGCCTACAAATAGTTCAGAAATGCATAGAGGACAAACATAGTATTCAGCCCTTTTTGATCTGACTATAATCCACCACACTAGTCAAGTGCAGGTTGGTGGACTTCATATTATGTCTTTCGAAAACTTGCTAGGTTTTCTAAGACATGCGGGTTTTCTCACGATGTTTTCCTTCACCGTAAGCAAGTGGTAATCAAATTAGAAATGATTCGCTCATGAAAATATCAGAGGTGCGAGATCTGAGATTTGAACCCGCTTCACTCGTTTTCCCAAGCGAAGGCGTTACCACTGGGTTACCATTGCCTATGATTAACATACAGACATTTATTTTTATATGCAATATTAGTGATATAGAATTTGTGTGTTTTTTGTTACTATGTAAATTAAATGATTGTAAATAAATTTTCAGCCCAAGGCGATGTACCGGCGCAACCAACAAACGGTGACACACCCAGCCAGAATGGTCAAGCGAGCGAAACTCCTACATCAATTTCACCAAAAACACCACCAGAACCCACCCCCCAACCCCAACCAACCCCCGAGGCTCGAACCCCTGAAGAGAAAACCCCTGAACCCCCCGCTGCTACACCCAAAGCGGTCACTCCTACAGAGAAGAATGAAGCACCGAAACGTGTGAGAGTACCCCCTGGAGGTTTTTCATCGGGGCTTTGGTAAATAAATTGTATGGGACGGGCGTATTTAGTAATGCATTAAAATATGTATACAAATATTTTGTATCACAGAAGAAAGTACATGTATTATTATGTTACTTTATATTTGTTACATGAGGTGTTTTAACAACAGTGAAAAATTTACTGTTGTATTATTAATATAATACATTTTTAGTTGGTTATGTTAAAATTTGTTATTTTCCTTGTACGTAATTGAAACATTTTAAATAACAGTTTTTGTTATTTGGGTCAAGAACAAAAGGATAATAAATAACATTATTCCATATTATATCTTTAATTTGAACATAAATAACTATTTTATGGTATTCCAGAAAAAACAACGTCATATGAGTCTGAAATAATGACTGTTTTTAGTTCATTCTGTAAATTTAAACTTTAAATAAATACTTTCTTTGAAATTTCAAAATATTTGCATACTTTGTATATTAATGTGTTACATTCGTAAGACCCCGGTCCCCGGCTAGACTCGCTTTTCATTGGTTCTTTAATTCCTCGCAAATGTTTATTTACTTGGATGTATTTTAATAATACCAATTATTTACGCAATTTTTTATGAAGAATATATTTTTAACTTGTACTGTCTCACGGATTTGCTTGTCATAGTGACGTCACAAAGTTGTAGTGTATGAAGGTTTTGTTGTTTGGCTAAATTATGATATGGTACCTTCCTTTTAGCGTTGTTGGTTAAATTAGGGTCATTGAACTCTAAGTATGTGAATATCGTTTGTCTGTGGTACTGTGAACTCTAAGATTATGAAAAACTAATAAATTGTACACAATTTTATAGGTTTTGAATAATATTTATTAAAGTTACATGAAAAAGTAGTTTTTTTATTGTTTTTGCATTTGTGTGCTAGAGTTACCAGTATCATTCAAACAATGTGATGATGATCTGAGACTGTTTTTATGAAACGATTGAATCGATTAGGATGTAACTAAAAGGATTGTATAGCTGGACTTAGGTTAACTTGAGTGGCAAATTTAACTGTGTTTGACTCAGACTGACGTGTGCCTAAAGTTGTACTTAAGTTTTTTTAGCAACGTCGCTGTTTTAATGGTAATGTATGCGGCATGCCGCCGGCACACGCGTATGTATATTAATGATAATTGTATTTTTATATGAATTAAAATGCAATAAACATTGACGAGTGTTTTATTTTCCATGGTGAAATGCTCATAAAGTTTTTCTAGATACCGCGAGTTATATCTCAATAAGGTTGAAAAGATTAGGCTGAATAAGTTCTTCCTTGGTCTTATTAAATAAATATTTGGAAGCAGGTTTTTTAAATTTCGTTACTTGTAAGCAATCTTGTAAGCATTAAATATAATAAAATTGATTTCACTATTTACAATACATTACTGTTGTACAACACCATATTATAGAAAAATATTTAAGATATACATCTTCAAATAATTGTTTTTAAATAATAATTTGGTTGAACCTTTTACATTTTTACTTTAGCTGAAAAATTAAAAAAAATATCTGTCAAATTGAAACCGTCAAAAATGTACAAGAAAAATGGATAAATAAATCAAAAAGAGTTTTACCTAAATACAAAAATATGTTGACAAATACTTTTATATTTAAATAATTATTTTGCATTAATCAAACGAAACAAAATCAATTCATAAATGAGACAAAGTATGGAAAGTAGTAGTCACGTGGGGCGACAGTCGCGTCTGCTGGGAAGGTTGCTCGGGAAGCTGCGCGGCGAACATCGATACTCTACTCTGGATAAAAAAATTTCTTTTACATCTTCAGGGTTAGTAAAAAAATATTAGCGAGTAAAATATATTTTTAAGACATTGACAGTATGGAAATATTTGAGTATAATTGATTGTAATGAAATTAAATATAACAAGTTAAGAGCAACAAGGTAAAAGAAAAGATCTTTATGAAACAAAATGTCTAGACGTATGAGAAAACTGCGAGGCATGGCGACATCACCAACTTCCATTCCAGGCTGTTTATTTCTGAGAATTTCTTGACAGAAAAATCTAATATCTAAAACGCACACACAAACGTTCACATTTACAATAATAGTCCGTGTTATCTATACAGATAAATAAAATTGAAGTGTCTGTTTGTAATGTCAACAACTTTTTACTAAATGCGAATGAAATTATATACAGTAGGTACTTTTAAGAAAACACGATTTTTAAAATGTTTGTCAGTTTGTTTGCTTATTCTGGTTATTCTCCGAAACGGTTGGACTGATTTTGACGAAACTTTCACTGGCAGATAGCTGATTAGGCTACTCTTATTTTAGAAAAAGAATTAGGGTTCCGCTCAAAAAATAAAAACGTAGGGTACCTACCTAGGGACGCAACCGAGTGACGTGAGGGTAAGTTGCTAGTTTTATCTAAGTTTTGAGGTCTAGACATTTATTTTGAAAGCTGCTATTTCTTTTTTCGTAGAATGAGTGAAAGCGTAGGCTGCGGCAGTACGGCCGAAGACGAGACAGAGACGGTGCATGTCGGCGTTTCTAGCTCTACCATAAATGATGTGCAATTTGCTTCCAATATTGATATGAGGTGAAAGTTGAGACTATTTTAATATTCCCTTAGAGTAAAGAAGACGTTATATAAATGTGTTATTTCGACATATATTCAATTGTTTTTACGAATTTGTGTAGTTGGGCAGTTGCAGCGTGAAAAACTGATAAACGTACCTACACATATAAAGTTTCAATTCGCATCGTCTTCTGTAGCCAAAAAATTTTTAATAATATAATTATACAAATAAAAACTAAGTAGGTAATATAAACTAAAACATTAAAAATAAATACCTAACCCTCCTTAGAGCTTCGCCTCAGTCGTGTAAAAATATAAGCGTCTGGCTTCTCTCTCGTCTTTTTGATGTCTATTACTCTGTTTTTTTTTGTTTGTTTAATAAATCAATGCTTAGTCTTGACATTCGCTTCTTAAAACTTTAGATACGGCGGTCAATACCTTACTCCAGAACAGCTACCAGAGTTCTGCAACCAGCTTCATCACTTGGTAGAAGTGATTAGGAATATACAATCATACGCTAAAGTCACCGGGGAATACCCGAGGTTAGAAATTTTACTTCACCAGTTATAATACCTAATAGCACAGATCACATTATACTATACGGCTTATTTTCACTTCAGCTATATGGTGTCAACAGTCTTCAGGAAAAGTGCGTGGGATATTGAAGACATTTTCTAAAATTTCAATTCAATTTCCGTCGTAAATGAAAAAACGTTTTTTAACAAAATGTATTTTTTATATCAAACAGAAATCATTTCTTATTTTATTTGTGTATTTCGCTGCCTTTCGTGAGTAAGCGTGGCTTAAATGGATTAAATTTTGCTTCATTAAGGCGTACTTTAAGTTGCTAGAAAAATCCAGACAAATCTTTCAGAAAGTAATTTATCAGGACACACAGCACCATCTAGTTCCATGGTTAAACTACGAGGCATGCGTTACGGATACCAGATAGTTGATACACTACACATATAGAACTTTAAATACATACAATATACATATTATAAATATAAACACCCATGACTGGAGTACAAACATTCGTACTTATCACACAAATGAATTCTCCCAGCGGAACTCGAACCCGCGAACGCTGGCTCAGCAAGTAGGGTCACTACAAACTGAGCCAAACGTGTCGTCGTATTTTTATTTAATTATTAATAGTAGTAATAATTAATAATAGTAATTTAAGTTGAACATTTTGTCCCATTTTCAAGAGAACTAGAGCGTCGCTTAGACAGGGAGGCGCGTGAAGTAGCCGCGCTCGCGGGCGAAGTGCGGCACGCGCGCGAGGCGGCGACGCGCGCGCGGCTGCAGCGGCGCGCGCTGCGGGCGGAGCGCGCGCACGTACTCGTGGACCTCGCCAAGTTGAGGGAAACTGGTAGGTTATTTGATCATACTTCATTTAGCCTATTACCGTCGAATGCTGAACGAAGGCTTCCACCAATGAGCGCCAATCATCTCGGTCCTGTACAGCACGCATCCATCATCTTCCCCATCTTTCTTAGGTCATCAGTCCATCGGGCTGCAGGGTGTCTTACTGTACGCTTGCCTAAAAGCCTAACGCCGTCCCAATACTCTTGGGTGATAATGATGAGACACGGGTATAAAAGAATATACATACTTATATACAGGGTCATTTTTAATTTACTGAAGACCTTTTGGGAATATACTATTTACATCATAACAACAACATTTGTAACAAAAAAAATATTTCTTAAATTTTTATTTTCATACAAAAATAAGAATATTTTTAGGTTTAAATGAGTAAACGCCGTCTCCTGCACCCCTCCAGCTCTCCCACTCCACCGGTCACGCGCTTTCTTTTGCTAATGCTGGACTATTATCGTTTAGAAGGTGCAATAAAAATATTTTTATTTTTGTAAAATTTAAGAAATATTTTTTTTTCTTACAGATGTTATTGTTATGATGTAAATAGTATATTCCCAAAAGGTCCTCAGTAAATTAAAAATGACCTTGTATATTGCCTGCAGTGAACTTGCAGTCACAGTCGCATGTATGACATAGTAAAAGTATTCATGAACATTTTACTGCATAGATAAGCAATATATTGGACCTCTTCTCCTTCTTCTCCTAATGTGGCTATTTTATCTTTATTTTTATTTTATACAATAGTTTAAATTAGAGAAGAAGAAAATAATTATAATTTTAACGTGAAAAAATATATTTTTGACCAACCCCTTAATGTATGAAAATGCCAACTTCTTTAGGCCCTGGGGAAAAGTATAATTTACTTTTGTAAGTAAAAAATCGAACCTGCACAATTATTAAAACATAAGTTATTATTATAAACGATGACATTGTCGATTTTAAACCTATTCTATTCGTGTAAGACTAGAAAAAATCTTTCAATTTAAATTTCAAAATAAAATACCCCCTACTATTTGAGTAGTTAAGAAATATTACTTTTTAGGTAGGTAATATGTATAAAGGTAGACTTGTTAAAAGTTGCATCTAGAACTTAAATGTGTGTATGTATTCAGCCCTTTTTAACGTCCCACTGCTGGGCAAGTGCGGGCTGGCGGACTTCACATGTTTTTCGAAAACTTGCTAGGTTCTCTCAGACATGCAGGTTTCCTCACGATGTTTTCCTTCACTGTAAGACAAAAGTGGTAATCCTGTTAGAAATTCTTCGCACATGAAAATATCAGAGATGCGAGACCCGGGATTTGAACCCGCTTCACTCGGTTTCCCAAGCGAGCGCGTTACCACTGGGCTGCCACTGCCTCTGAACTTAAATATGTCACCTTTATTCAAAATAATCATATTTTATGTAACGCAAGAAATACGTGAACTCGAAAGCTCGGTGCGTACGTTGGACCGTAAACTTTACAAAAGCTGGGAAGCTCTACGCGACAGTAACGACCCGGCGGCCTTTGAGCCGTTGCTTGAAGAAGTTAGGGTAAGATTCTCTTTTAATAAATCACATTAATATTGTGAAGAAAGTGCTAGTAATATAATAAAATAGAGTTTAGGATGATAAAAATAACAAAATATATTACATAGTAAATGAAGCTATCTAATAAAAACTTAAATAAAACTATCTTTTCGGATTATTTCGCGGATTTGTTTGATTTTTGGTTCCTGACGTTTCGAATGCTTTACAGCAATCAATCATGGTCACGGGAGAGACTAAGGTGTTATATACTTGTTACAGAAAGTGCCTACCAATAAATATGTACCTACCAAGAAATAATCCGAAAAGATAGTTTTATTTAAAATGTCAAATATTTGCGTAAGAAAGTATTAATAAAAACTTATTCAAAATGCGTTAATCAAAATTATTATTAAAATAAATTTTCATATATATATATATATATATATATATATATATATATATATATATATATATATATATATGTAACTAAGCTGTTTGTTTGTCTGTAATAATATCAGAACAAGCAAGCTGCCCTAGAATGTCTGACCCGTCTGATAGAGAACCGTAAAGCGTGCGTCGCCCGCGCGCCCGCGCCCGCGCCCCACGCGCTGCCGATGTCCACCAAAGAAGGTGAGAATACAATTAATTCTTCTTCCGACTTAATAAAAGAAGGAAGTACATATTTTTTCATACATTTATTTCAAGGGAAAGACTTTCTCGAGAGATCGAATTCTCTCTTTCTCTCTATTTTTATAAGAATAAGATTGATGCGATAGTCACTAAAAGTATTATCGTTCGTAAAAATAACAATCGCAAAAAATTAAGCGTATAGTGCCTTGTGTATCAGCTGGCATCGACTTCGAAAATATCTGATTAGGTATCTACAGTAAATGATAAACGATGAAGTAATCCGCGAACACACAATATATATATATATATATATATATATATATATATATATATATATATATACAGGGTCGGACTGGCCATACAGTCGATTTGGCATTTGCCAGCCGGGCCCCAGCCTGCGCGGACCCCCCACGGGCAGGCGATAAACCCCGCAAGTCAGATGGTAGGTAGGATAGGGGGCCCAGCTCTTGCGACCTACATGTAAACTAGATCAGATAGTTCGTATATACAATTAGAGAAGAGTGAAGAAGAGAAATGAAATAGAAAAAATCGAAAATGGTTGAAACTGAACAGGCAATTCCTCTTCCCTGAAACTAGTTTTGAAAATATCTGAACGGCGAAAACTTTTGATCGAATCAACTTATTTAGACGTATATCATTATAGTCCGATCGGAATCCGGTTTGGGAACAAAAAACGAAAACCTGAAGTTTTATGTTTTTCAAACTTTAGTAGCTATATAAGGAACAAAAATCCATAAAAGGCCCCCGATATCCCAGCTACCCCCGAGCAATGGAGGGATGAAAAACGTTAAAAAAAATATTTTAATTTTCGGCTTAATGTGACGTAAATTGACCAAATTTTTATAAACTGATTACACCAATGAATTTTGCGGGAAAAAAACGAAAAAAAATACTGTGCTTAAGTTTTTAATTTGACGCTATTATTTATACAATGTCGCCATAAACATTTCAACTTTGCATTTGAGGAGTCGTGAAAAAATAAAAAAGTTGGAAAGCGTATAAATAGTATATACCGTTTCCTTTGTATTTTTTCCTTTAAAATTTATTTTTGTTATTTTTTCGAGTTTATCGATATTTTATTAATTTTTGATTGATTTTGGAGTTAAATTAAAATTTTATATCTTTAACAATAAAAAAAGTATGACATAATTGACAATATATACTGATAAATATCCTAATTAACTGATTTAGAGAGGCTTCAGCGTTATCGATTAGTTTTTATATTTTTCAAGTTTTACCGCATAAATCTGCATTTTCTTGATACACTACTATAAAAAATCAAAGAATCGAAAAAAAATTCCTAGGTTTTTTAAAGATTTTTGAATGACTGTATCTCAGCGGAAAATAACTGTATGGAGATGAAGAAAAAAGTATTTTATTGCTTCAAGTTTCTAGTTTTAAGGTATTTAGATATATATTTTTTTTAATGTACAGTTATTGCGTAATCATAAAAAAGGTCGTAAAAATTTTTTTGGAAACTTTGGGTTTTTTTTTGATTACCCGGACTTAATTTTTTTTAAGTATAACCAATACATGAATTGGATAACATGATTATTCAGCTTTAGTTTGATCTATCCGTCATCTTTTTACGTTGATTTTTTTCAGAGATAGACGACTTTCAATGAAAAAGGATCCTTTTCTCTTTAATCATCAATATCTTAGCATTAATTTATGACATTTTTTAATGATTTTTAACAAAACTGTGACTACATTTTGTAAATATCAACTTGTTTTTTTTAATGTTATATTTTTGAATAATTAATAAGTAAGATTACACTATGAATGAATTCCATTTCTTGCTGAAATCACCTTAAAATCTAAAATTTCAGAAAAAAGACAATTAATTTAACTCCAAAATCGATCAAAAATTAATAAAATATCGATAATTTCGAAAAAATAATAAGTTAATAACATAAATAGCTTCTAAGGAAAACAATACAAAAGAAGTAGTATACTTTACGGGACTCCCACTTTTTTTTTATTTTCCCGCAAAATGCATTAGTGTAATTTGAAAAATTTAAATTTTGTTATACCTATTTCGAAGATTACATTCTCCTAATAACTAGTGTCATGAAAATCAAAAGATTATTGCAGTAATTAAAAGTAAAAACAAAAAAAAAATTAAAAACCAGGTTTTTTGTAAATATCTCAAAAACTTTTAGTACTTTAAACTCAAAAAGTTGTAGATTTTTACTAGACTTACAACTTTTGTAAAGAACATTTTTCGATAGGACGTCACAGTAAGCCGAAAATTGAAAAAAAAGAAAACAATTTTTCAACGCTTTTCATCCCTCCATTTCTCGAAGGTAGCTGGACATCGGGAGCATTGTACAGATTTTTGTACCTTAAAATATAAAACTTCAGGTTTTAATTTTTTGTTCTCTTAAAAATAAATGGATTCCGATTGGTCTATTTTAACATTTGACATTGTTTCAGAGGTAAAATAAAATTTAATTTTTAGATGTTCTTAAAAACTCTATCGATTCGGTACATATCTTTTAAAAAAATGCCAGAAGCCATAGCCAGAAGTTAAAAATTAATTATGATTAAATCTATGATCTAGTCTCGGGCCCCGGGCTTGTGGAGCCACCCGGGCCCTTCCGGCCCAGTCCGACCCTGTATATATATACGGTCAAATTGAGAACCTCCTCCCTTTTGGAAGTCTGTTGAAAACTACCAATCAGCTATTTTTTATTTTTTTTTTGTGTTTTTTTGAAGAGATATTTTTGTTAGGAAAAGTGTATATATGTTTTTTTATATTTTAATATTCATATTTTAAAGATTATTAATATGTATGGTATAGATACGATACAAATAGGTGGCATCCACAAGCGGCAGGACGCGCGCCGCGCCAGCAAGCGGCGCAGGAAGGAGGCGGCGCGCGAGCCGCGCTCCGCGCCCCTGTCGCTGGGGGCCAGTCGCCACAACCCGCAACAGGCGAGGATCATTCAATAATAATTAATTTTTCCTTTTTTACTAGGGTTCCGTATGAAAATGGTCACATGCTATTTTACTCGAAGACTATTGAAGCTAAATTACTAAGATTTGGGTAAAAAATATAGACAAAAAAACTAGGTGTGGCATTTCATACAATGTAACTGAAACCTCATTCCTGAAAAGAATTAGTCCAAATAAAACCTATCTTTTCGGATTATTTAGCGGATTTATTTTGATTTTTAGTTCCCGACGTTTCGAATGCTTTACACCAATCATGGTTACGGATGAGACTAAGATTTTAGACGTCTCAAAGGCGTTATATACTCCTTACAGACCATGATTGCTGTAAAGCATTCGAAAAATCCGCTATATAATCCGAAATGATAGTTTTATTTAAAATGTCAAATATTCGCGTAAATCTAAAAAAGTATTTATTAATCAATCCAAAGTTAATCAGTGTGAATGTTATGTTATCTCGTAAACTGCAGGTGACACTGTACATCCAAGGGTCGGGCGCGGCCGCGCGCGGCGTCGCCGCGGGCTCCCTCGAGCTGCCCTCGCGCCCGAGTGTACGCGATATATTGTTTTTCAGTACTGATTAATGTTTTATATTAAATACAATCATTCTATTCAAGTGTTGTTTTATTAAGATAATTTGTCGTTATGTGTGAAAGCGATCCTACAACGCCCTATTAAGATGGAGGAGGTTCCGTTAGTAGTGAGTAGTATTGGTTTTTCTAGCTGGTATACACATAACCATCTGCATATGTGCATGTGGTATGATAAATAAATTTTCCAACGTTAAATAAAAACGAGTGGAATTGAGTTTTTTAGTTTTTGTTACTTTGGATGTTTACCTACATTCTAAACACATACATACCTATATAGAAAATGCTTTATATAACCGCGCAATGATTTTTTATTCTTATATTGCGACTATAGAGTTCATTGTGACCATTCCTGGTCTATTGTGATTCCCGCATAATGAACTAGAGTAGGTAAACCACGGAATCCTGCAGATTATTACAGCTGCAGATTTGCTTAGGAGTACACTCCACTATTTCATCTGGATTCTGGGCCTAGATAATCTCCGCAAACCGAAAAATCCGCGCAACGATAGGTAACTACATTAATACATAAGATGGCGATGTGGCGGTTTTTTCTGAGCATGACGCACTCGCCCTGTAATTGTCAACAGTTGGAACCGGAAAACACAGGTTTTGTCAACAGGCAGCGCTTACGTGATTTCGTAGGTGAGATGTTACACACGCAAACACCGCCTCTACATGTAGTAGTGTACCGTTATTGCGTGGTTGGATGAAAGAAAGAAAAGTAAAAAAATGATTTTCTTATAAAATAAGTGTTTATCATCCTTTGCTTTTTTAAAAATAACTCTGTCCATTTGTTTCATTATTTCAACACCGTTATTTTTTATTAAAGAAGTCCACACAAATAAAATTTTGTAATTATTTAAATAAATATTTCATAATATTATATTTTATTCAATATATTTGTATATATTAGTTAGGTATATTTTCAACTTCAAATCACGCTTTCTTTTCTTCAGCTTGGGTCGCGGGTTCACTGCGACTGGGTGCTGCCTCAGATGGCGGCGCAGATTTTACCTGTTACATTAAACAATAATTAGCTTATTGAATTAGATCCCTATTATATTAGATTCTTATATATTATTATTCTTATATCTCTTCTTAAAAAAATATCTATATGAATATGTAATTGTCATTTATAAGAGCCTTAAGATTTTTATTTACTGTCTGTTCCGTATAAGTTTATATAACATATTAGTTAATTTTCTAGAAGTAGATATATACATAATATTATGTATTTGTAACGTATTCAGTGAAAAATATTATTCTTTAATAAAAAAATTTGCGCCAAACATCCATAAAACCTCCGTGTTTCTTTCTTATATAGGCCGCCTGGAAGAGTTCACTGGTGGCCTTTACAATGAAATATGTATTTGTAAGTTTTTGTATACCTTTTAAATTGCATTTTTTTTTTGATGTAATAAACTTATAAAGGATTAAAGAAATGTCTGCTTTTGGAGTAATGGCAAGTTATGTCTTAATTGTCTGAAAAATTGGGTCAGATCACTTTTGTCATTTATCACACCGTGACACATACAGTATAAAAATTGTATTTTTTTCTAATATTTTAATAATATTTTATATTTTTTCCTCAATACTAGTTACTCAATCGTGTCGCTCAAAACTTATCTTAATCCAAGATTCCTTTAGTAACAAAACGTATTTATAGAATAGAACCTAATATTAAATTTTATCTGAAAATACTTAACACAAGTACGATACACACTTGACCAATTTTTTTAGGACTGATACAATTTCTGGTGTCAAAAATACATAATAATTCATTAAAAACTGTCACCATGATTATGCTACGTTTTCGTAAATCGTAGAACCGTATAAGAGTTACGATGTCTACGCTGTTGGATATGACGAACAGTTCCTGAGTTCCGTACAAATAGTCATAGAGGCTCATTATTTTTTTATTTAATAGAATCGCCATTCTTCCAATTTCTACACATAGGAAAATAGTATGAAATATGATTTTTAAAATATTATGATCACAGATCACATAATGCTACACTAGTACTCAATCAGCCTATCGCCGTCCACTGCTGAACAAAAGCCTTCCCCAATGAACGCCAACCATCACGGTCCTGGGCAGCCCGCATCCATCCACTGCCAGCCACCTATCTTAGGTCATTTGTCCATCTGTCTTACACTACGCTTGCCTTAACGCGGTCTCCACTCTAACACCGAGAGTGGAGAATAGTCTCCATTATCTAGTACTAGTACTGTGACATACAAAAAATTAAGGTACCTCTGCAGCAGGCTGCGCCGCCGCTGTGTCTACGGCGACAGCCGCGACAGCAACTTCCTTTTTCTCCTCATCCGGAGTTGGCGCTGAATGGCTCAGCTACGAAATGTTAAAATTTACTTAATTATTACAAAATATATTTTATTTCCTTATTTGCTTATACTCGTAATGTCCCACTATCAAGAATACATTCAGTTACTTCTCAGAAAAACAAAATAAATCTATCCCACGGGAACCGTATATTTTTCCGGGATAAAATGTAGCCTATGTGTTATTCTGATGTAAGAGCTATATTATTTTAAAGTTTCATTAAAATCTATTCAGTAATTAATTTTGCGTGAAAGAGTAATAAACATCCATACGTCCAAACGTCCATACATCCTCACAATCTTTCGCATTTATAATATTAATAGGCACTAATTTGACCCATGAAACTGTAACTGGGCTGGTTAGTAGTATGTAGGTAGGAGATGTCAGCTAAAAACTTGCAACAGGACCGAATTAAGGAGACTTAAGGCTACTGTAAGTTTAGATGGAATATTTTTGCTGCTAGAGACAAACATGAGTTTTTCTGTTTACCCACATATAAATCAACTACGCAATAGGAGCTGCAAGCTACTCTACATAATATTTTAGCTACGGGTTTTCTACATTCTACGCGATATTGGCGAAGTAAATTGTGCCAAAATGGCACTCCTAAAAGCTACGAAACAATAGAATTGAACTGAATTACTTTTAAACCCACAAACAAAATAAACTAACTTAGTTTAAAGAAATATAAAAGTGAAAAACAAATTATAGAGTAAGATATATTAATTATATCCTTATTACCTGTACAGCCACAAAGGCGAACATAGCAACGATAAAAACAAGCTTCATTGTGCAACCACGAAATTGACAATGTGAATGAATTTCAAACAAGCCTTATATAAACGTGGAAACAGTTCCAAATGAATCAAAATACAGGCTGAAGTTTCAGTCAATAATCCCTCTTGTTTATAAAACAAGTGGAGAACAATTAAAATCGTTATCGTTTTATTCGCTCTATTCAATTTTGCAAGCCAATGAATGTAATTCAAGCGTGGAACTTTTTTATAGCTTGACTCATTAGGCAGGTGTTGACAACTTTTGAGAAGTTATGGTAAAAGTTTACCGTGTTTGTAAAGAAGGGTCGGGGTTTAGGTATATGTGTTTATTAAGCTCTACAAAGAAAATGGTGTGCTTTTATAGATTTAATATTATTGAAGTTATACTTCTTTTGGCACGTTTGGAAAAAAATATGAGAGTAAAATTTTTACGATGCGCGCCCACACCGACAGCCAAAAAGCGACTTGATGAAGTTAGCTGAAAGCTTAGAGTATAGCTTATGTATGCTCTAAGGCTGAAAGCGACATGGTGAAGTTAGCTACATTCTTTTTACAAACAGAGAGTTGTGACATACGGGATGTAATATTTAGCTATTTTAGTTCTGTGACGCCAAAGAAGTAGGTATAACTTCTTAAATGCGTACATAAGTACCTACCCACACTGATTTTTTTTGAACTAAAAAGAATACCGATGTCAAAATCTCTATAAAATTATTTACTTGTTCCGCTCTTCGGGGTGTAAGTAAAATGTGTTCATTAGCGTTCGGCAATCCAAGCGGGCGTAAAGCCAAGATACACATGAGAGGTTGCTCACTTCGGTGGGCGGTGTACGATGCGGGTAGCTCCTGGTACTGCTCTGGTAGCAAAGTGGAGTAGAAAGTAGCTGGTAGCAAAATACCCACTGAAGCACAAGTGTGCCACCGTGCGTAGGTACCTACCCCCAGCATCTTGACTTAAGGTCAAGGCTTCCTTGGGGTTTTAAAAACCTATATACTACTCTATCTATAAATATCTATATACCTACTATTAGATTGAAATCCATACATTTTCCGGAGATGGACACTGGATCTAAAATAGCTCTGACATATTTTGTATACCTTAAAATAATGTCTTGATCGATTTCGGCCTCGTCGGCCAATCTCACTGAAACTAGCCAATTGCGTAGAAGATAAGTTTTATAGTGTCCAAATATGTACCTACCTACGCAGAGAAAAATTCACTTTGTATTTTTTAATCTCAATGCCCGATGGGGCGATAATTCAACACGACCGGTGAAAGATCAGGTGCAGGTCCGATGGGGTTACGTGCTCCCCGCGAGTAAAATGCTTCCAACTTCCTAGCTTCACTTATTAGTGAGAATTTCTTATTAGAAAAACTTAGTAACTAGAATTTGCTCGACCCGAGACTCGAATCCAGTTCCAGGACCTCCGGATTTGAAGGCGACCATGCTGCGACTAGAATAGGTCATGGAGACAGATAAAATATAAATAAATAAATAAAACCCATCCAAATAAAAATAATTATTACCAATATGTGTATCCTAATACGTACTAATGGTTATAAGAAAGTAAAGCACTAAGTACTGAATTTTTACATTTTTTTATAACCTCATCTTATTTAGTGAGGAGACTATAAAAACAAGGACGTCCAAGCCAGCCGCTGGATCTTCCCTATTTAAAAACTCCAATAGGATCTCATCAAAAGCGACAAAAGCCACATAGAAACCAATAAATAATTATTGGTTTCTATATGGATTTTGTCGCTTTTGGTGAGATCCTATTGGAGATTTTCGATAGGGTTCTTACTTAAAGTTTTATTGTTATTGCAGGTGATCATTGACACAAAAACAAAAGCTATGAAAATTTATTTTCAGTATGTGATTTTGTGCTAGCAAGAAATACGTAATAAATATTGTTTTTAATGTTAACAAAAATGTTAAAAGGAATGTGTAAAAAATAAATCATAAAATAATTAAATGTGAATGAAAATAATATAATGGCAACACTATATTTGTTCATTTCCCCATTTCCTTAATTAAATTATATTTTATATTTTCGCTATATAATTTAAAGAAAGATAAAATATAACTCGTAAATATTAATAACTTTAAAACAATAATTTATAGAATATTATTTATTTATTAGCATGTTTCATTTCTGAACGCTAAAATGTCAACCTTGGGATGTTGGCATTTTTGGCATGTCAGTGCGCCAACTCGTATCAAATTGGCAGATGTGAGAGTGATGGATTGATTAGAAATAATTAAATATAAACATAGATATATAAATTTACGATCTTAAACTAATTCTAAGTGTTGTAAGATTTCATTTACATAATTTGAAGCCTCAAGTTTATTTAAGAAATGGCTTCAAGGGGAGGTATTATGGTGACAGGTACAAACGGAGCTGATTATGAGCACAGGGAAAAAATAGCGGCTCAGTATCAATTAAGGTGAGCTTTGGGATTATTTTTACGTGAGATGAGCTGCTGGCTAAAGCTATGTTCAGTGAGAATGTGACACACGACATTTCGTCAAGTTCCGTCAAATTATTTTTAGACAAAAGCTTGATCGAGGACAGTTTGGCGCCATTTATTTGAATTATATGTTTTGAATACGTATTCATATTGAACCAGTTGTTTGATCAACAGGTCTTGATTACTAAACACTTAAATTCACGTAAATAAACAATCAACAATTCTAATGGTTCAATAATTATTGGTACTGATTACACTTAAGTTTAAATGTAAATAAAGATCAATTTCATTGGTATGATAGTTTCAAATAGTTACATGAACATGGGACTCCTGAAAGGTAGGACGATAAAATATAAAGTTGTGCAATATTTTATATTGTGCATTAGAACTTGTGATATTCTGTCGTATGCTTATAATAATATAAAAAAAAATAAAATTATTTCTATCATTGAGTTAATGACTCCCTTGTGGAAAAGAACTCGAACCATTTAAAATCTCATTATAATTTTATTATATCAAAATATGGGGAGTTTGTATTAACAAAGTATAATGAATTTAATAAATAGGAATGATCATATTATAACCTCACATTTTTCAGTGCATTGAACAAGTCTCGACTAAAATATTGTGTATTCTTCCATCATGTGCTGTTCCTGGCAATGCTAGCTAAACTCTCTGCAGATATTCTTGACAAGCTTGACATATTTATACTTGAAATAGAGGAACTACAAATACCACAGGTTAGTATTTATTTAAAGTATTATATTAGTTTGTTTACCTAAACTGGTCCACTTTCAGTGATTTCTACTACTCAATAAACCTTTATAAATTATGACAGAAGTAGGTAAAACTATTGACATGGTGCATGATTGAAAATCAGCTTCTAGATGACATAGTAAGCAAATTTAAAATAAAAATGTATTCAAAAAGTTTGTAATTATTTTATAAAATAAAAAAAAAACTTTTCAGCCGCTGTGGTGGGAATATTTTTGGTGCTTGTCGCTTCTACTTTCATTTGTCGGCCTCTCAGCGATCAAACGTAATAATATAAAGTTCCTTCGTCAGTACATGTACGGTATTACCGCACTTGGTATGGGACCATTATTGTATTGTGTCATATATTACTGTGGAGATGTGTACCAATACTTGACATTTGATGAAGATGAAGATGATTATGATGATATTCAGTTGTGGCAGGTTTGTTGAATTTTTACATATTATTTAATATTAAAGCCTTAGTATTATGAGGTTTATGATTGAATAATTACTTACTTCTTAGCCAAAAGATTGCACATTACAAAGCCTTTGCAGTATAAAAGTTCTTTGTCTCTCGCCTTTGTAGTGTAACAAAATCTCATATGCTTGCTTGGGAAACCGAGTGAAGTGGTCTTGCACCTCTAATATTTTAATTTGCGAATCATTTCCAACATTACCACTTGTTTTACAATAAAGGAAAACATTGTGAGGAAACCTGCATATCTGAGAAAACCTAGAAAGTTTTCGAAAGACATTGAAGTCTGCCAACTCGCTATAGGCTAGTGTGGTGGACTATGGCTTGACCTCATCGTATTGAAGGGAGGCCCGTGCCCAATAGTGTGACGTTAAAAAGGGCTGAATACAAAATCTATAAATAAAATTGAATTTATGAAAATTACCGTTGGTAAAGAGATTGCATAACAAAAATTGTAACTGAAAAAAGTAATATATTATATTATTTTGTTCCAGGGCTATCCCTATGGACTATTATGGTATGCATTCGTCCTCCTCGCTTCTCAAGTCCACTTTTTCCAGCTCTATTTCTCATACAATCTATTGAAGGCGTGGCGAGCGCGAGGCGCGTACAGGAAAGCTGAATAAATATATAAAATTTAGTTTTTGTGTGATGTCCATTTGTTGTATGGGTTTTTTATTTGTTTTTATAAAGTTGGATTTTTTATTCTGTGCCAGGTAGTTTATGGTTTTAGTCCAATTTGGTCAACAATGTACATGTAATATTATAGAAAATTTTAAATATGTAATTTATTATTCACAATTATTGTCATGGAGTCAGGGCTGTGCGGTAGATGTTCTCAATATGATGCAAGTTTTTGAAAAAATGAAATGCTAGGTAATTTTCATTAGAGTTCCGTAGGCAAATTAAAAAACGGATACCATATAATTTCGTTATGTCCATCTGTGCGTATGTCACAGTAATTTTACTTAAAGACTAAATTAGAACTATGAGTATATTGTTTGAATAATTCTGTAGCCAAATTAAATTAAAAGTTAAAAATTAGGGTTGGCTCTCTCTCCTGATATAACAGAGGGATGAAAAAAAAATTGAGTTCATATAAGCAGGGTGTATTTGCTAGTACTACTTTTTTCTTTTTTAAATATTTTTTCGTGTTTCAAGGCAACATTGCGTTATAATTGGCCAAAACGAGAGCAGCCACAGTACAGTGTACAATGTGCATGTAGATGCGGATGGCTTTAGTCATTTGTTTAGGTTTGCATACGGAACTCGTTATAGATAAATGATAAACTGATTAATAAATATGGCTTTTATAAATGAATTTTAATAATATACGAACATATTATTAAAATTTATTTTTAAATATTTTGGTACTATATGTAATGGCTCTAAATGGCCGTTACTTTGTGTCGCCTTATGCGGCCGCATCTTTGTACCTCACAGCCCTGGAGTTTGTATCATATGAGTTTTAAAAATATTCATGTATGATGTAATTCAATTTTTTAACCGTGCTACTATCATGACGTAGTGTAGACAAAAAAAATTTAATATTTTCAGAACTGTTGTAATTGAATATATAGTATAATAGTAGCTCGCTCATATATTTAAATATTAATACAGACAGTTTATTTAATTTAAATGTATTTACAACTTAAAAGTGCTCTTAAATTATTATTTTCGTAGAGCAGCATAATTAGGTTTTTTTTTTATTTCAGTAATGAGTAAATAAATATACTATATGTTATATAACAATAAGTCAAAATACGTCAGTTTCATTTTTAATTTATTGTGGGCATCTATCCGTCCAGTTCTTTTTATTAATATAAATAAAAGGAAATAAATAATGAAAATTAAAAAATCGAGTCTTACACAATATTTTTCTATTGATTTTTCTAGTATTATGACATTTTTTTATATTCTAGGCTTAAATTTAGACCAAAGTGGACTAAAACTAATGCAATAATATTATGAGTCAAGTTGCACTATCTCTGTCTGGATTTAATTATTTTATAATGTATTGTGTTTTTTTTTTCATTACCTATGTATAGGTGTTTTAGTTCTTATTTTTTTCTAATGTCTAGTACATTTGACAGCTGTCAAAACTTTTTTGTAAGTAAAAATATTTGTTCGCTAAAATACACATAATATAATATTTGTTTTTAAATACACTATATTTATTGAATTGTAAATAATAATGTTTTGGATCTTGTTACATAATTTCTATATAATCTGCCTTTTGCTGTCTGTTTTTTATCTGCATTTCTCTGTCTATGTATGTTTTTTGCAATAATGTACTTGGTTTCTTTGCACCGTTATGTTGAATTAATTTACAATTCACTTGTTATATAGTATACAATACCAAAATGGACAAAAATTATATTAAGAGGCTGATTTTTGGTATATATGGTTCAAACAAAAAAGAAAATGTTTATTAGAAATAATATTATTTAAACAAATATTTGATTAAGTTAAATAATGAAACTGCAATAAAATAAGAATTTAACTTTCTAATAT
This sequence comes from Fabriciana adippe, assembly GCA_905404265.1. Taxonomy (NCBI): domain Eukaryota; kingdom Metazoa; phylum Arthropoda; class Insecta; order Lepidoptera; family Nymphalidae; genus Fabriciana; species Fabriciana adippe. Next base: position 13,077,741 of record FR990004.1, read on the forward strand.
TCTAGTTTTGAGAATGTTTTAAAATCTATTCAATAAAAGGATACTATGGCCTTATAATATGTTATTAAAAAAAATCTTTAAATAAAATAGGACCTACTATTAGTATTTATACATTAAATATTTTGTCAGAGTTGCCAGAATATAAAAATATGGCATTTTATTTCTGTAATTTATTTATTAATAGTCTACATTTCCTAACACTGCCACAATATGTGGAATGAATGTTGAAATTTTGTTTTTTAATAAAAGACAGCTCTAATTTTGTTAAATATTATATGTATAATACTGTTATTTAACCCACTGTAAATATATTATAGATTAAAAAATAATAGAAAACTATTTATTTCATAGACTCTATCAAGTTATATATGTCTGTCAAACAAATAAGGATTTAAATTTCGTTGTGCAAGTAAGAGAGAAAAAAGAAGGAGGACAGGTATTGGCCACTATTAATTTTGTCTCTTTCTAATGTATGAGCAATTTTTCTGATAGTGAAAAAATAACTGTCAGTCATAGTCATATATATAGTTCATATTTGCTAGCGCGCTCTCTATACTTTTTTTTTCAAATTCAAAATATTTTATTCAGCATTAAATTATTACAATTTTTTACTGAACGTCATGAGTCTACTATCAGTTCGGAAAGAAGAAGTAAACTATAAATTGCAAGAATAGCTCTTTTCTGCAGGACTAAAATAGTATTGCAGCTGTATTTCCCCATAGTAAGATACAACAGGACATAATACTATGAAAATAAATAAAATATACTATGCGAGCTGTATCTACATCACCAAGAAGTCTTATTTTTTTACTGCGAACGCTGCAGAAGTGAGTCTACTCGCTAGTCCCTCAATATGGGGATCCTACTGCAGTTTCAAATCTATGATAATACGTAGGAATTTTTTACGTTAGGAATTAGGTGTTGAAAATTTTATTAATTTTGTCTTTTTATTATTTAATAATAAATTATTTGAATCAAACGAATAGACAACCTTTGAGAGAGCATCGTTTACATAATCGTACATTAGCAAATTGTGCTTGACTTTAAAAATAAGTGAAGTGTCATCAGCGAATAATACTATCTTATGTTTGTACTGCACAAAAAATGGCAAATCATTAATATAAATTAGAAAAAGAAATGGGCCAAGAATAGACCCTTGTGGAACCCCCATATCTAATGGAGCTCCAGGAGATCTCTAACCATTTACATCAACCCTCTGTATTTTATTATTTAAATACGAATTCAGAAGGTCGAGTGCGTTTATTTCTAATACCATAGTAATGCAGTTTCCTGATCAGCGTCTCACGATGCACACAATCAAAGGCCTTGGATAAGTCACAGAATATCCTAAGTGCATATTGTGACCTTTCCCAAGCTTCAAAAATATTTTTTACTAGCTCAACACAAGCATCTGCTGAATACTCTATATAATAAATCTTATGTATACTCTAAGTTCACAAACTTTTAAACATTATTTTTGGGTTTGTTAAGAAATATTTTTTAAAACTTATTTTTATCAACGTATTAATATATATATAGTAATAAAATTTTCATTTATTGCGCAGTTTTAAATGAAAAAGAATGATTAAATGAGATGAATTATCTATATAATATAAACAAATTTATAAATACATATCAATTTTATAAAATATAACTGGCGTCACTATCTGTCTCGCTCACACTTCGTAAAATGACTTCGTCTCTGTCACTTTAGTGTCACTATTTATCTGAGTGTGACGGTCACACGAGTTCAGTGCTTTTTCCCCATCCCAAAAGTAACCAACGTGCCTAAAGAAGTTTTCACATCAAAAATAAAAAGAAATCGTGTTTAAAAATATGTATAAACAGATAATTAATCAGTCTATTTATATTAACCTTCCAAGTTAAAATAGCACCACGAAAGCTAGACATTAATATTTTATAGAAAATATTTAAAGGCAAACCTATGTTATTTGGCGTAGTGTTAGCTTTCTATATAAAACTAAATCGATAGTTAAGTAGCGTCTCAAAGCTCATATTACTAGTATCTTAATAGGAAGGGAAAGACTTTACTCTCTTAGACTTCATCCATGTCTTTAGCGCAAGAATTGAAAATGTTTACATGTGTGTGCCAATACCTCCACAATACTCAAAAATCGCACAACGTATGCATAGTGCATACAACGGGTTCAATAGTAAAAAGAGAGATAAAAACAGTCGTTTTCTGTCTTGCTTACTCTACGGTACTTCAACTAATGTGTTACCATTCTAATAGTATAAGATGTGCCAGATGATGCTCATGTCTATATTTTTTTTTAATATCATCTTTGACATTGACAGATAATGTCCAATATTTACACGTTTATAGATTATAGATTCTATTATTACGAGTATACTATATCTGAGTCACATTATGTTATCTGGGTAATAAATTTGATGTCTATTTTAGATAAATATATTAGATTTTGCGACAAGCAACGCATAGGTTGTACTTAATTAGTTTTATAATTATACTATATCAGTGTGTGAAATGAAGTAAATATGTAAATCCATTACATTGTATTTGTTTTATTTTTAATCGACTTCAAAAAAGAGAAGGTTCTCAATAATTGTTTCAGGCAAGTTGTGCGTTTCGCCTTTTGTTAACCTATTTACACTTTTTTATTAAAATGGCAATACCGTAAAGGTTCTTTACCCAAAGGCGTTAAATGGGGTAAAGACAACTATATTCAGAAATTACTTCTAATCCCAAAGTGAGACGAGCCGAGAGGATCGGCTTTATCGTTCGAAACGAGATCTGTTTTTTCGGATTTCGAGGTGTTGTGACTAAATACCAAAACGACTTTGCGGCGCCTCCTTGTGACGGGGAAGTGCCTGTTGCGTTTTAGTGAATAGTACTGGCTCTTTTAGAACAATTTCCAGGGTTCCAGGTTAAACTTAACAACCTCATAAATACAAAAAATAACTAGAGAAATAACCGAGCAAAGTGAGGGCGTGTCGTTAGCTTAATTAAATTCCTATGATAAATATAAACACTCGGTCAAAATCATTTACTTCTGTCACTTGTGAGTTAGAAGTGACGCCAGACGATTAACTTATCTTGCATTCAAATAAGCAATTGCAATGCAATAACATGGACATCTTTATCAAATAAAAATCTATACTAATTGATGATAATGCAGCAACAAAACAGACATTGACGTCTTTATTATTAATCAATTAATATTATTAGGTGTGAATGACTTTTTGGGTGTGGGTGTTTTAATTTTATCGATTACCACTAAATATGGTTTTTTTATGGGAGAGTGAAAGCTGAGGACTGAGGAGTTTAATTTTGGACTTATTCGATATATATATATAAGTAAGACTTATATATATATATAAGTGATTAATTTAAGCTATAATATGAATGTATATGTAATTGTATTATCCAATAGCCATCAGGAGGATCCTGACCGATTTTGGCCACGGTGGGCAATTTCACTGAGACTAGCCAGATGCGCAAGAGATATTATAGTGCAGTGCGTGTTGCTCAGACACAAGTGCATTCTTTTTTGTTTTCACTCAAATTCCAGTGGGACGACAAATCGACCCTCGCGGTGAGAAGTCAAGTGCATGACTGATGACTGATGAGACACGTGCTCTTCGAGGCACGCACGCGCATCTGTAACCTCCCAACTCCGGACTTTTACTAAGGATATCTTATGATAACCAATAACTACATTTTGCCCGAGCTAGGTCTCGAACACTGTACCTCTGGATTAGTAGCGAGGTAATACCGATAAATGTGGCCCCATTAATATGAGTCGAGTACGTGGGTTGGACTCGTATTATCAATTAAGAAAAGGAACCTAAAATTTAAATTTGTCGAGTCGTTCTTAAAATGTCTTAAACCAAAACGTAAGAAAATAACAAAAAGAAAAAAAAAAACAGTTTTATCGTTAAAAATATAAATTTATTATTTTAGTATTTACTATTTAGTTTCTTAACAACTAAAATCGAAAGTGGAGTGCAGAAAGGCTTGACCATCCTCTTACTCAGTGAACCACCACCTCCGTCCTCTAGATCCCTAATATGAAGGTACTCGTATTAAATCAATCCTCATCAGCTATTTGTACTTCATCATCAGACTCCTCAGCAGTGGGCGGGCTCCCCGCATCTGCGCTCTCAGGCGTTGTTCTCCTCCATTTCGCGCGACGGTTTTGGAACCACGTCTTAACCTGTTAAAATGTACGATATGATCATTTAAAAAGGCTATGGAAGAAAAATGGTAGCAAAACAAGTTTTTTAAGAATATCTTCTTTAACGCCTCTAGACAAAAACTAACTTTTGTAACGAAAGACCATTTTTAAACTTTGACGTTTATAATGTTTTCACTACTTTTACATATTATCTGTCGGTGTGCGCGCGCATCATAAAAATTTTACTCTCATATTTTTTTCCAAACGTACGTACATTTTTTCGTAACCCATTCACCAGCTTTTCCCCCAAGTCAAGCGTGCGTAAAGAAGTTTTACTTCAAAAAGTTACTGAACTGTTCTTTCTTTGCCTATTTATATATAAATAGAAGATATCGCGTAACTTATTAGTTACGTAATATCTTCTCAAATTATAAACAATTTAGATTAGATGATTATTAACTAATAGGCTTCAAGGGTGATTCTATTAAAATTTATGAATAAATTCCACCCTAAGTTAGTATAACTTATATTTAAAATTATTTTGAAATGGACATAGCCTTTTAATTAGAAAGTAATTGTAAAATAACGTAGGTATCATACTCTGGATGCTGTTAATAACTTTTGTCTTAATAAGATCTTGTATATTATTTAGAAATAGCCTTAGAAGCTAATTTTAATAAATAATACTTATTTATTAAATATGGCATTCGGTGTATTGGTTTTGAAGATTTTGTTATCTCATTCGTCATCAAAACCTCATTCTTTAATATAAGCTTCTTCTATTATAGAAAAATTTTTTTCCGAAATGTTAACAATTATAAGTTTTGTTATTATGGTATTTCAAAATAATATTACTAATATTTATAGCTTTTTTAAAAAGGACTCCTGATTTTATCTACATTTTTAGAGTTCCCTACTCGAAGGGTGCCAACGGAACCCTATTACTAAGCCTCCGCTGCCCGTCCGTCCGTCCGTCTGTCAGGGGACTGTATCTTATGAACCATAATAGATAGAGAGTTGAAATTTTCACAAACCATGTTTTTCTATTGCTGTTATAACAACAAATAATAAAAATAAATAAAAATGAAAGAAAAAATCATCTTTACGATCATCGAAGTTAATATACTACATAATATTATGTACATAGAGTAAAAGTCATATTAATAAAAAGTCCATGTACGTTTGTACGTAACCCTTCGTGTGCGAATTCGACTCGCACTTGACTGGTTTATAATTATTACGTTTCCTACTAACTTCAATGTAATTGAGATAAAATGAAATAGAAATAGTAGGTACCTGCCGATCACTTAGCCGTAAAGACACTGCCAGCATCCTCCTCTCATCGGGGCTTAAATATTTGCTGGCACGGAAACGACGCTCTAAAGCGCTGGTTTGGGCTGCACTAAACCGCACTTGGCCGCCCTTCCGCCGACCACCAACACCCCACCACGGGTTACAGCAAGTGGGTGCTGAAAAAAGAATTTAACAATAATCAGTGGAAATCTAAAATAATACATAAAATAAAATTACCTTTTTGAATTATTTCGCGGAGTTATTTTGATTTTTGGTTCTCGATGTTTCGAATGTTTTACAGCAATCATGGTCACGGGAGAAACTAAGGCTTGTAACAAGTATATAACGATGCCTGTAACCCTTCCCACTATGTCAGTGGTCAAAAGGTAGTCATGAACTTTTGTAAAGCAAATACGTAGTGACTTATGAATATCCCTCACTTATCTTTTTTAACATTTCATCTGCACTTTAAGCGAGTGGAGAGATATAATAAAATAGGCTATTTTTATAAGAGCGGAACCTCGGGAATCAAGTTAGATCAAGTTAATAAAATGTTTCGTTGTGTTCATAATTCGTAAAGATTTAGATTCATTTATTGCGTACTAGCGACTCACCCTTGCTTTGCTCGGGTTCGTCCCTAGGTTGATTCCCTATGCAAATTTTCATCCCCATTTTCACCCCTTTAAGGGATGATTTCGGGGATAAAAAGTATCTTATGTCTTTCATAGGGTCTCAAACTATCTTCTTACCAAATTTCATCTAAATCGGTTCAGTAGATCCAGAGATTACCCCTACAACATCACAAACTCACAAACTTTACCTCTTTATAATATTATAATAGTATAGACTAGGCTTACTTGGCTAGATATAGATACATAAAAATACACACGCGTCGTTCATTTGAACGAAGTGTTTGCATTTTTATGTATTACTGTATCTTTAAAAATTAGTGTTATCCTGATGTACTTATAAGCTATATTACTGTAAAGTTTAATCAAAATCCCTTCAGTAATTTCTTTGTGACTTATTAACTAATACATACATCCATCCTCACAAACTTTTGCTTTATAATATTAGCAAGATCTAAAAGAAAAGAATGTTACAAAAATATTGATATTTCTTCTTATAACATTACATAACACCATCTAAAATTAATTGTTTGAGTGTAGTCGAAAATATTGTTATCGCAATCATTGTACATATTAGATTGTCCTAATTGTAAAATATGATAGCTATCGATATATGATTGATGATACAATCCGGTGATAACGGAACATTATGTTTTTATTACTTTATTATCAATTAGATATTTTTAATTTCTTAATAACATATAAGTACTAGCGACTCACCCTCGCTTCGCTCGAGTTCGTCCCTAGGTACGTTTTAACGGTTAGTGATTCCCATACAAAATAAACAGTTCAGCACTTTTTGAATTTCTATCTGTTTTTTTTTGTTTTCGCTATTTTTTTTATACTTAAACCACCCTTGACACACCCCCAACAAAACAAACAAAGAATTATTCAAATCGGTCCAGCCGTTTTGGAGTTTTAGCGAGACTAACGAACAGCAATTGTTTATTATATATATAGATTGAAAATAACGATTGTTGCAAAGTGCTTTATTACTCTTCTTCATATTAAAAGCTTATTTGAGAATTCAACTGAAACATGATACTTGCTTATGAGTAAATACCATAGAGACTTTTCTAAGAAGCTAACAAAAATATATCTATTTTTTGGTTACGTTGTTACATGAGTATATCACTACATAGTATAAAACAAAGTCGCTTCCCGCTGTCTGTCTGTCCCTATGTATGCTTAGATCTTTAAAACTAGGCAACGGATTTTGATGCGGCTTTTTAATAGATAGAGTGATTCAAGAGAAAGGTTTATATGTACGTACGAACCCGAGCGAAGCGAGGGTGAGTCGCTAGTTGACTATAGTCTTTTATCGTGGTCAAAAGTGACACTTTATGATGTAAACTTTAATTTTTAATTAATTGATTTTGCGGAACTATCAAAAGCTGTATAAAAAAGTTCTAATTCAATGCTTGAATTAAAGATTTGATTGTATTATTATGGACATACGTACGTACTCATAGTAGTATATTATGTGTAGAGTTATAGTGTGTTACATATAATGTTTATTTTCTAATCGTTTCTCTGTACTTTCTCTTTATGTCCTGCTACTTTACTCTATTTCCCACATACATGGGTTAACTGGAAGAGATCTCTTTTAGAGATAAGTCCACATCCATCCATAACCTATTCTATGCATTTTTTTATTTTATTTTCAGTGCTGAGTGCAATAAAAATATATACATAGAACGATATATTTGCACTAATTCACATGAAACTGATAAGCGGAGTTCGTAGAGACGAAATTTTGTTGGATTTTAGGTACTATTAATCAAATAGGTTATACGTACATAATAATCTGAATTAAAATATTACCGCAGATGATAATATAATACTATAGTAGTACATAAGTATTATTTTCGATGGTTGACTATATTAAAAAAAAGTTATTGTTTAAATAAAACAATCGAAGGTCTAAAGTCTCTCCAATGACCATGATTGCTGTAAAGCATTCGAAACGTCGCGAACCAAAAATCAAAATAAATCCGTGAAAAAAGTCCGAAAATAATTCTTTAAAATATAAAACATTATCGTAAGTCTAAGAAAGTATTATAAAAAAATACCGTTCATGAACTACGCAATATAATATTATTTTATTATTAACTAACATATGCATCAATTTACTAAATTTTCATTTTAAAATTACTGTGATTATTTATCGCAATTCACATTAATATTATCTATTTTATAGCCGCTTTAAACTACTAGATTTGGGCGATTACTGCAAAATTCGAATCGATGAACTACATTTGTTATCACAGTAAAAGTAAATACCCTAAAATACTTATAACTTGTAATAACAAGATAAAATATGTTAAGTATAAATGATCCCATAAATCCCATGTACACTTCAAATTTTTCTATTGGATAAATTACATTGTAAAATACCATTAGTAGTGGGTAATCTACATTAATATTATAAAGAGATAATATTTGTAATCTATATATATAAAAGGCAAAAGTGATTGACTGATGTATCAACGCATAGACCAAACCCTTAAGGCTAGAAACTTAAAATTTCGTACACGTATTCCTCTTATGACGTAGGCATCCAATAAGGAAAGATTTTTCAAAATTCAACCCCCAAGGGGGTGAAATAGGAGATAAAAAATTGTATGAAACTTTTTATTCCTTGGACATATTTGCATAAAATTTCGTATTTTTCGTAGTTTGATCGCGAACGAAGCCGCGAGTTCTGCTAGTTTTGTATGTAGCGGGTAATTTCTAAAGTATTGATCGGATTCAGAAAATTCTTTCAATAATATGAAGGTAATTTACCAGCGAGTGCTATAGGTTGTTTTTAATTCCGATAAAAATGTGTTTAGTGTCAGAAATCATAATAACTTTAATTGAAGTTGGAAAACCGACGCACTCGAGCGGAGTCAGGGAAAGTCCCTAATAGAACAATATGTGCTTTTCCTATAATACTTTCTCCTGTGAGTAGTGACCATGTTTGCTGTAAAGCATTCGAAATGTCGGGATTCAAAATATTAAATGAAACCGCGACAAAATCTTTCTATCTTTTCAGATTTTGTTCAGATTTTCATTTTAAATCCTAATAATATATGGAAATAATATGGAATATATAATCCCACGGGAACCCTACATTTTTCCAGAATAAAAAGTAGCCTATATATTATTCCAGACTATAATCTATCTCTGTGCCAAATTTAATCCAGATCCGTTCAGCCGTTCTGGCGTGAAAGAGTAACAAACATCCATACTCACAAACTTTCACATTTATAATATTAGTATAGGTACTTATAGTGATATAGATTTTTGAAAGTCGACTCCTGTAAGGGAGGGAGCAGGTTTAAAATCTATATGAAAATTAATAATATTTTCGACCGATAGCGAGTTCATCTCTGATTCTAAAACAGATTTAACAGTGGATTGAAATGTCGAACTCTCTTATAATCTCTTACTTTCTCTCTCGATTTATGTCTCTGACTGCATAATACTATATTCCTATACTATATTCTACTAATACTATATTCCTCCGTCAACTTGTTTTCATCTTTTTAGTTAGCTGTTATGCAGTCGGGTTTTTTTATTTTTATAATATATTTTTTATTTAATAATAAAGAATTATATTTTATAGTGTTTAGCTATAACATCATTTTTATTTAGTAATTTGGGTCTGGCTATCTACAAATAGTTGTTAAATTAGCAAGTATGCGTTTTCCGATAATTCTTTTGTTTTTTGCGCCTACTAACTAGGGATACCTACAGTCAGCGCCGTCTTAAGCCATGCAGCACACAATCTAGGACTCTTTTTGAAAGGTGAAAAAATTTGAATGACAAAAAAATAAACTACAAAAAAACTTGACGGCGTAAAAAATTCAGCTAAAAAGATGGAAAAAGTTAACTAAGGAACATAATATTATTCAGTCTATAGTATACAGTGCAGTGTAATATAAACTAAAAATTGAGTTTCTATGTTTTCCATGTAAACGAAATTGTTGTCTTTGCGGGGCCCTCGTGAGGCTAGGGGCCCTGAGCATGAGCCCCGTGTGCCCTTATGGTAAAGGCGGAACTGGGTACAGTCGAGAATAATTTGTGATATAATTAAACATCAGGTATATTATTATGACGGTTTTTTAACCGATTTCAAAAATGTATTTGGCTGTTTTTCTGTATCTACCCACACCTTGCCGATTGCCGAATACCCGCTATCTTGCTGATTGTAAACCAATTTTTGACTCTTGTTTACTGTATAAGTGCCAAAAAAATTCCACTAAAAGGATCGAAAAAAATACGTTTTAAGTCGGTTTAATGTTTTATGTAAAAAAAGTCATTACATGTAACTTTGTACTTAATCAGTAATGTATATATATATATTGGCATTATCTTATCTCGCAGCTAGATTTCTTTTAGTTGGTGATATTTCGTGTACTTATTTGAATTATTTGATTTTATCTCAACATTTTAAGTTGTAATTGTTTTGTTACTAATTCGATATTCTTGTAATGTGCTTTTGTAATTTCAATTTTAATGTTTTTTTTTTAATTGTAGAAAGATAGTGTTAATTATTTCCAAAGAGTTGTTATCTGTTTACATTATATATATATATATATATATATATATATATATATATATATAAGAAAAAATAATTAATGACATATCTGTCATAGTGTATATGACATATACATATGTATATAAATATTATCAATAAGGAAAAGCAAATGAGCCCTTCTTGTTATATATTTTAGAAATTTAATTAAATAAATAAAAGTAATGATTGAATAAATAAAATAAATATCGACTTAATAATTTGAAGTGCTATCTCAACAATTTGCCACTGTATTTCAAAGTGGTTGACATTTTACAGTATGACCATACTATAATAATTCACTATTCAGGAAGTCGCGATAGTAAATTAATTGGTTTCAATTTTTGTCGATTATCATGTTGCGATCGCAAACAGACACTGTTTTTTATTTGCACTGTAGATAGCGATAACGCAGTATGGCCGAAGTTATCGGGATTATCTAACGATTAATTTACTTTTAAACTCGTTAAGCCCATATTAATTTAGTCAATCGGAAATTTGCTCAGTATTTTTTCAGAAAAATATTGATTTAATAATCATTTTTTCAATGTTGTGCAATATAAAAATGTTATATTATTAGTAGCAAAAAAGTTGTCTTTAAATAAAAATTTGATATTGATAATCTATATATATCTATATCTATATAGATAAATAAAATTGGAGTGTCTGTTTGTAATATTAAAATAATCGCTTTTTACTAAATGCATATGGATGTATACACGGTACATATACCAAAACAACATTTTTTACAATTTTTGTCTGTCTGTCTGTTTGTTCCGGCTAATCTCTGAAATTGCTACACCGATTATGACGGGACTTTCACTGGCGAATACCTGATGTAATAAGGAGTAACTTAGGCTTCTTTTATTTTAGAAAAAAAATTGGGTCTCACGGAAAAAAAATAAAAACCAAATTAATTAATTTATTTTGTTTTGGGAAGCAACCTAAGGACGAACCCGAGCAAAGCGAGGGTGAGTCACTAGTTTTTTAATAAGGACAGACGAAATGTTTTTATATAGCACGGGTAGATTTTTGTTAGTCTTTGAGAATTTAATCAAATAACGGAAAAACACCAGAGAGATATTTAATGAATTAAAGATTAGAATATTGAATGAACATTTTTAACATGATTAATAATGAAAAATATAATAAATGAAACAATCTATCTTATTCTAATAATTATCTTTGGGATTTATTTAAGATTTGCATTTCACCCACCTCTATCGAATCCGTACGGCTGTCGCAAACTATAAGACGTCGGCATAAATCTATTAACAGCGAGTTGATTCCGGAGAATTTGGTCTGATTTTAGCATGGGGTCGCTGTAAAAACTGACATGTCTTGCCTCCATGGGGTAGCCCTTCACCTTGTACGGCCATGGGACGTTTGCTTTAATCGGTGTGGGATATAATGGATATGTGTTCCGTCTTTGCTCTAAATTTGCCTTCATTCTAGTTAGCTCCAGTTCTCTGTCCACTTCAGTCATAACATTAAATTTAGTCTGTAGTTCATTATATTTTACTGCTACCTTCTTTTCCTGGCTAACAGTTTGAGATTCTGAATCCAAAGAACAGCTTGGTTTGTGACGGTTTTTAGCATCACTTAAGATATCGTCTATGAGAAATGATGATTTCTGTTTGCACGCGCACATTTCAACGGCTTACTTAACACTGCCCAAATTATCAATAATAAAGATAGAATCGCTGTAATTGATAGCTTGTTATTTAATGGACAAGCCTAATCTATTTTCCTGATATGCGATTTCATATATGTGCCGTTTGTTATATTTGCAATTGCGACTATGGATTTTATTGTGAGATATTATAGGGGAGTTTTTAGTGTGAACAGATACGTATTAAATGACTGAACTTAAGTTGTTTTCAGTATATTTTGTTTAGGCTTTTAAGGTCGTATTGACAGGAAAAGATTAGGTCATTAGGCGCTAGAGTGGTGTGATGCACGCGTAATGCTCGGATTACTGAAAGCTGTCAATATTCTATAACGAACGAGGCACTGGCCATTTTATCTATTATGAAAAGTGACAAGCTGTGTGTAAATAGATTGTTATATTTACTTGTGTTTGAGAGCTTTATATTACATAAAAGCTCTTCAATGACAATATTCTAATGTTTTTTCCTGGTTTAATAAGCTTTTTTTATGAAATAATTTATTATTAGGTTTCATTAATAGAGCTTAAAAAGCTAGACTGGGATATTTTCTCAAAACTTTAATACTTAAGATTTGTATAATACTTTGAACTTTTTTGTATTAACGCGAATAATTGGCGTTTAAAAAATAATAACAAATATTGTATTGTGTATACTTGTGTATACTTTTGTGCCATTTTTCTATTTATTACAAATTATTGTATAATTTTGTGGGGTTTTGTTGGTTTTAGACGTCTAAAACCTTAGAGATACTAAGGTTTTAGATCATCGTAAAGAAACGCCAGAAATTAAACATTAAAACAAATACGCGAAAAAATCCGAAAAATATTTGCATTACGGAATAACTTAATATCTACTACCTGAATTTCAAACTAAGTAGGTTTTATCTAAAGAACTATTTATCTAAAAGCATATTATATTATCTTATATTAGAGTTATTATCTAAAGAATTTATTATTATTGACAATCCAAATCAATATAAGCAACTGATTATTATTCTTCGCGGTTTTGCTAAAAAGGTATAAGAAGAGATTATTATCAATATCCCATTCAAGGATAGAATATAGTGTTATATCCTGCTACCGTTATAAACGCGAAAGTATGTGATGATGGATGGTTGTTTGTTACTCTTTCACGCAAAAACTGAACCGATTTTAAAGAAGCTTTACAGTAATATAGCTTATACATCAGAGTAAGACATAAGCTATAGTTTTTAAAGATATACTAATACATAATTGAAGTATGCGTGTGGAGCCGCGGGAAAACGCTAGTCAATAATAAATTATAATATTAAAGGAAATGCGTAATTGAAATGCAGATTAAAAATTATATTTACAAATACATAAAAATTCAGAACCGCATACAAATTAAGTAATACGTATGTATAATATGTTAGTATTTGACAATGCATAGAGGTAATTATCGATTTACTCGTAGATCTACTATATGTATATATATATATATATATATATATAAATGTATATGTCAGTAATTTTTTCATAATAAATATATTTTAAGCTAATAATATCTAAAGTTATTTATTTTCTGAATCAGACTGTATAAAATTTGAAGAAGTATATTCAAATATATAGTAAAAATTCTTTATTTTTAATTCATATATTCAAATACGATTATTTCTATCTAATATGACATTTAATATAACTAAAAGAAAAAGTTGAAATGATTTTAAAATTGTTGCCTTAAACGCTGTCTACATTAAAACGCTTTAATATATTGTTTTCATACTTGCCGCGGGAACAGCGAAGTAGATGTTAAATCCCCTTGCCTTCACTTAAATACGGTTTAACTGTAGATAACTTATGGAAAGAGTTAAAAGTTACAGTTAAAAATACTTTACTTATGCAAATCTGTATTCAGCCCGTTTTTAACTTCCCACTGGGCACGGGCCTCTCTTCAATACGAGGGGAATCAGGCCATAATCCACCACGCTGGCCAAGCGCGTGTTGGTGGACTTCACATGTCTTTCGAAAACTTGCTAGGTTCTCTCAGACATATAGGTTTCCTCAAGGCATGTTAGAAATGATTCGCACATAAAAATATGAGAGGTGCGAGAACCGGGATTTGAAACCGCTTCACTCGATTTCCCAAGCGAGCGCGTTACCATTAGGCTACTAATGTACTAATTAATTAGTGGTTAATTATTTGCAACATGATTAAAACTTGTCTTAATGTGAAGGAAAACATCACGAAGATCTGAAATAACGTAGTAAATTATCGTTGATATCCCATACAAACTTTCATCCCCATTTTCACCCTCTTAAGAGATGATTTCCGGGATAAAAAGTATCCTATATCCTTCCCATGGTCTCAAACTATCTTCCAACCAAATTTCATCTAAATCGGTTCAGTAGAACCAGAGATTACCCCCTATAACCTCACAAACTCACAAACTTTACCTCTTTATACTATTAGTATAGATTACGCAACTATTATGGATGTTTTTATATCCACTATATAGACTTTATACAAAATTATCTGAACGCCTCTACAATAACTGATCTGTACACACAGTAGACTAGTATCTCTCAAACGGATTCCTCTCGAAAAACAAAGGGGTGAATTCGCGAACCAGCCGTAATTAATGGCTGGAGTTTTTACCTTTTGTTGCGGAAGGGCGGCTAATTGTCTCTAATTAATTGGGGTTGCGTATTTTTAACCCCCTTTATTCTCTTTGTCTAAAACAGGCAAAAGTACGTATTCTATATTAATAATGTGTTATAGGGATATATGCTGTCTTGCTTTGTTTTAAGGATTATTTTTGGTTAGGCTAATTTTGTTGACGTTTCGATTGAACGGTTTGTTCAAACAAGGGACTAAATTGTATGTATATTGTGTGTTTTAGTCGATCTATGATTTAGGAAGCCTAATTGCCTTTATCGTTTTGTTTGAACGTTTGAGTTTTATTGATAAATCATTGTGGATGCCCGTTTGATTGCAAGAGCCTTATTCAATGGCTCGACATCAAATTAAATACCTCGATATCAAATAAAATGATGACTCATGCAAAGAAATAGAATAAGTCACTCATTCATTACGGAGAAAAGCTAGCAAAAGGATAGGTTTTGCAATAAAACAATAGCTATTTAAGTTTATTAAGTAAATTAAATTATTAAGTTAAGTAAAGTATTCATTAAAAATGAATTAAATTATTCAAATTCTAGATGAGCTAGTGCTGCAGTGTTTACATTTGGAAAATTAAATAACTCAAATTTTCTAGTTTGGAGAAAATCGCGATTTACTGATTTTTTTCCAACTTTTTGGCATAATCTATAAATAAAAGATACTGTTACTGTCGTTAATTTTATACACTTTACGTCTCTTTCTACGTTACTGTCACAACATATTTACTTTACCATTTAGAATACAAAAACGGCTATATTTCTGAAACGGGACAAGTTATGAAAATACTTGTTAGAGTAAAATATGCGGCATTTTTTGGGTGTTACGAAAATGATTAAATGTCAATTTGGCCAAAATCGCAGTTATTTAGTTTTCCACCTACACCGACGAATTATTTATAATAGTTATAAATAAATAAATATGTTGGGACAGCACCATCTAGTTCCATGGTAAGCTACGAGGCTAGTGTTTTGGTTACCATATAGTTGAAACACTACACATGTATAACTTTAAATACATACATATTATAAATATAAACACCTATGACTGGAGTACAAACATTCGTGCTCATCACACAAATAAATGTCCCCAGCGGGACTCGAACCCGCTACTCTGGTGCAGCAAGTAGGGTCACTACAAACTAAACCAAACATGTCATGATAAGCTTTTTCATAGTTTGAAATAATAAATGCAGTGATATTTGTTTGACTGCTGAAAGAAGAAAATATTTCTACACAAGTTTAAGTTTTTGCCTAAAATTAAACGCCTTTTTTCTTATTTTTTATAGAATATGCCTTGATTTTCTACATCACATTATACCATTGGTATATTAAAATTATGCAAGCATTTGACCAGAGCAAGAATCGAACAAGTGAATTACGCCATGTATGTAGTTCCAACGTATTTGCGCTACGATACACAATAGATGGCTTTCTTCTACTAATCACTTAATTGCTTCAAAAGATCAAATATTAACAAGTTAATGGTTAACTCTATGAATATATCACAATTAACAAATGTTTGTTCTATCGTTTTGACATAAATTACAAAACATTACGTTAATTTTTTATGCTATTTAGTATCCTTTTCAATTTTAGATTACTACTAGCAACTCACCCTCACTTCGCTCGGGCTCGTCCCTAGTTACGTTTTAACGTTTAGTTTAGAGATGAGATATTTTCCTGCAATAAAAAGTATCCTATATGTTGACCCGGATAACCAGCTATCATCATACCAAATTTCATCAAAATTTGTCCAGTGGTTTTCTCGTGATGCGGTAACAGACAGATAGACAGTCAGACAAAAATTCTAAAACTATAGATTTGGCTTCTGTATCGATAATAAAGTCTATTTCAATAAGGTTTTCCAAAAAATATTTAATGTACAGGTTCGGGTTAGTTACAATTTTATTATATGTATAGATTTCATTGTTTTTATTTATTTGAGCAATAAAAGTATAAATTGCCGGGTTAATAAAATAATATATTAGTTTATTAGTACAATAGCAGCAATGTAGAGCGAGCAATGAAATGTAACAATTGAGTTACAAAGCGGTGAATTGCGGGTGAGTTGATATAATGGGCGATTACTTAAGAGCCGGCTGACAGCCCGGAGGGATTATAGAGCTTGCTCTAAGGTATATCGATATCGATAAGTTGTATCGAAATATTTATATTAAAAAACGTTAAATACGGTAAAAAGTAATGTTTAAACAATGTATTTTAAAGATTTTTTTATGTGTTGTACAAAATTTGGTACTAAAACATTATAAATTGTACTAAAACGTCACTATATTTTTATACTTAAAGAAAGTTTGTTATGACAAATAAGTAAGTCACAGCTGCGTCGTTTTTTTGGAATTTTCAAGCTCGAGACTCGTAAATATAAATATATAAATAAGTTGGAACATTAACACACAAAACCATCTAGTTCCATGGTAAGCTACGAGACCTGTGTTATGAATACCAGATAGTTGAAACACTACACATACATATATAACGTTAAATACATACATATTATAAATATAAACACCCATGACTGGAGTACAAACATTCGTGCTCATCACACAAATGAATGCTCCCAGCGGGACTCGAACTCGCGACCGCTGGCACAGCAAGTAGCATCACTGCAAACTGAGCCAAACGTGTCGTCTAACTCGTAATAAAATATTAGCCATATCGATATATATATATATATATATATATATATATATATATATATATATATATATATATATATATATATATATATATATTTCTACCTGCAATCATTTAACTGTATATTATAGTCTATTGTTGTATATATTATGTTTCACGGCCCCACATTAGGTAACATAGTATTTAGTAACATATGTATTAGGGGCAGTGGTGTAATTTTTTTATATAGCTTATAGCATTAAAATTTACATAAAGTATAATTAAGTTATTAACAAATAAATCATTGTTATATAAAAAAAATGGTGCTATTATCATGCTATAATTAGCTATTAGTAAAACTCACTAAAATATTATCATTTCTTTTAGTGACGTTTGTTGGTAAAATCCCAGATTGCGAAATATTTAATTAATCTTAAAATTTTTTAAATATATAGTGATGATTCATTCAACAATCATTATACTATCTTAAGATATAATCATTTTTATAACAATTGAAATATCGATGCCGAAACAACACTTGCCCCATCACTAAAGCTATCTTGCAAAGCACTGTATTGATTTTGAGTCTATTTTTATTCCGGCCCACCTGGGCTTGCACAAACGGCTGAGTTCAGATGTCACCAAACATCATAAGTGTCTCTACATTGTAGAGCCATATAAATTTCCTGGGTTATATTAGTATTGGAAAAATATGATATATTAAATATGTGCTGGTAAATATAAAATATTCTCTATTTTTACAGATGTAGAGTCTAATTTTGTTTGTTCGTTGCATAGTTGATGTATGGTAGAGCAATGTACGATTCTTTCAAGCACGTGTATTGTATACGAGTAATATCAAATGATTTGTTTATTGTTTTATTGATATCTTGTGCGATTGTTTGAGGGGTCTTTTCAAATAATTCATATTTGGTATATGTATGCACGCGACGAACTTTTGTCAGAATAAAACTTAATATTGAATAACGTGAACGCCTCCAATCTAATTTAATAAAAAAAATGTGATATTCAACTTTAAATAAAGAAATATGAAAAACAAATTCATATTCAAAATCTTCTCTTCAGTATTGGTATACAATCTGATGTACTTTTACTTTCCAATTTTATTTAGACGTAGAGTAACGTTTTAACGTTTAGTTTAGATTTCTTACAGGTGAGATATTTTCCCACAGTAAAAAATATCCTATATGTTGACCCGGTTAACCAGCTGTCATCATACCAATTTTCATCAAAATCTGTCCAGTGGTTTTCTTGTGATGCGGTAACAGACAGGCAGACAGACAGACAGACAGATAAAAAATCTAAAAACTATAGATTCTGCCTCTGTATCGATAGTAATGTCTATTACAATAAGATTTTCCAAAAACTATTTAATATACAGATTCGGCTTTATTACAATTTTATTATATGTATATATAAACTATCTCTAAGATTAGATTCTAACGTATATATTAACTACAATTATCTTATTTTACAAATTAACACCAAACTATTAGTTAAATGTAATATATATTTGTGTAAAAACTTCCCCACTGACATTAACTTTCGACTGACGTATTATGGATGCGTTCCGGATCACGCAAAATTAAATATTTTCATTTTTAAATTTAGTAGGCATCTCTCACTTATAGGCGTCTCTCCCGGACTTACCCTATAGATAATAATGTTTAGTATGTAAAAATAGTTCATTATAATTTCTATTTCTTTTGTGATTTTTCTATATTGATTTATATAAATAGTTCTACAAAAATCGAACCCGTTAATCGAAAATCCTGGTACTGTATAGTACTAGGATTTTTTCAAATATATATATATATATATATATATATATATATATATATTATATGTGCAAATGTGTTTGTCGTAAATACTACCTATATTTTTATTACGTTATAGGAATCGTTTTTCACCCTCGAATTCCTCTCAATACATCATAATGACTATTACTATTGCACTAAAACGCCCTTTCCATCCTAAATCAATGCATTTAAGTATGGATAATCATAAAATAATAATAAACGCTTAATATCTGGCGACCTTATTATGGGCAGGGGTAAGTGGGCTGAGTAACTAAACAATTCCGGATTTTATTTCTATCCATAAACGTGAGCGGTTTTGGAAAAAAATAAATGTTTTCATTGATGGGTTCCTTTGATTTAATATTATCTATACTAATATTATAAAGCTGAAGAGTTTGTTTAGTTGAATGCGCTAATCTCAGGAACTACTGGTTGGAATTGAAAAAATCGTTTTGTGTTGGATAGTTCATTTATCGAGGAAGGCTTTAGGCTATATATCATCCCGGAAAAATGTACGGTTCCCGTGGAATAGATTTGTTTTGGTCTAGGGACGAACCCGAAGCGAAGCAAGGGTGAGTCGCTAGTCTATCACAATACAGACGCTTTAATTAAATGAAAGTTTGTTTATAAATGCTTTTAGAGAATGTAGAGTTCATTTTACCTATGTATGTATCTAGGTAAAAAGAACTCTACATTCATTGAATACGGAATGTAAAGGTCAAGGAAAATCGAATTAGTTCTGGAAACAATTTCTCATTATAATTTTCAAATATGGGCTTAATTTATATTAATATTATATATGTGAAAGTTTGTGAGTATGGATGTATGAATGTATGTTTGGCTGAACGGATCTGGATGAAATTTGGCACAGAGATAGATTATAGTCTGAAATAACTCATAGGCTACTTTTTATCCCGGAAAAATTTATGGTTCCCGTGGAATAGGTTTGTTTTTGTTTCCCTAGAGGCGAACCAGAGCGAAGCGAGAGTGAGCCGCTAGTTAAAAATACTGTAATCAAAAAAAAATGTTTTATTTATTATTAAAATGTTAAAGATTTAAAAATAATGTTTTAAGGATTTTCTTCTGTTATATCGAACCCAAGCTAAGAGGGTCGCACTAATTTTTATAGCCCGCTAGGCCGCTACCTGCATTCTTCATAAATGACAGGATTTACTACCAATTAAGTGTAATGACGGATGTTTGAGTTTTTTGTGACACTCTGCGCTTTGAATTCGGCTCTAAATGATGGCTGGACCAAAAAAAATTGAGTTATTTAAGAGAGCTGTCAATATGAGATACTTGGCAGTTTAGACCAAAGAATATTTAATATGTTATTTATAAGTAGTGATAATAATAATTAATAATTTGTGATATCGTAGAATATGTGTAACATATTTTAGTGGAGCGCACCCGAAGCGAAGCCTTGCGATATAATTTGATTAAACATTTTGATTTTAATATAAAATATATTGGTAGATTCCACAGCATACTTGCTACTCCTGTGACAGAACAAGTTCCGGTCATTCATATGACGTGTTTTCTCCATTCTACGGCGACATTGGCGAAGTAAATTGTGCCCAAATGGCACTCCTAGAAGCCACTAAACAAAAGAATTGAATTGAATTGAACAGAACAAGCTAAATTAGTTTTTATTTTTCAATGAAATGATAAAAATATTTAAGGAAGCAACAGCTATGTAGACAACAGTATGTCTGGCATAATCTCAGGAGATCTAGAGACCTTTAAATTTTAAAGAATAAAAAAAAAGTATTAAAAAAAATAACTTGAACTCTATTTATTTTTATGTTTGTACATAAAATTCGTTTATTGGATATAGAGGATAATATCTAAAACTAATTGATTCTCAGAAAAACATATTTATTGATAAAAAGAATTGTTGTTGAGAAATGCTTTTGTTTGACATATGTTACGTCTTTTTCATAATAATTTGCAAATAACATAGCAGAAAAGTACTATTTTTAAATTAGCAAGAGATATAATACCTTGATAGACATACACAATTACGTTTTACATATTGCTTGTTTAAAGCTCACGTGGTAGATAGGCCAATAAAACAGCCTATTAAATAGTTCAAAACATAAGCTCTTTCTAATTTCACTTAAATCCATTTAGCCTCTACAGGACGAACACGCAACAAACATACGCACCATATATATATATATATATATATATATATATATATATATATATATATGTGGAATCATTAACTTAAACATAATGTGTAATCCTAGAGTAAGTTAATAAAAAACAGAGCATCTGATGAAGACGTCGACAGATTCTTTAAGCGATTTTTTGTCGAAGAATGATTGAGACGGGATTTTTAATTACTCTCTTAATTGTTTAAAAAGGATCTTTTATAGATCGCTTTGGACGTTTTAAATGAGGCACGCCGTGTATAATGTGGGCAGACATTCTTTCATATGTTGATGCTAAAAGCTCTTGGTATTACGATTTTGAAGTATTTTTATTGTGAACTTATAAGAGAAGTTGCTAGCTTTTGCTCGGTTTCACTTGCCTTATTTATTTCTGCATATTTTTTCTGCTTTTAAGCTACCTTTTCGACTAAAAGTATATAAAATACAAATAAAAACAAATTTAGCTGGTAGTTTCAGACATAAATACGTACAAACAAACAAACTAGTGAACAATCAATACTTTGAAAAACCTTTCAGTTTCGTCATTATAACTATGATAATTTTGAAATGTTTCAAAGTAGGTACAATTTGAATCGATGGTCATTAATCACACTGACTTCTATTTCTTAATGCTTTATACATTTAAAATTTTGTAAATATACAATACTAGCGACTCACCCTCGCTTCGCTTCGGGTTCGTCTCTAGATAAAAACAACTCTATCCCACGGGAACCGTACATTTTTCCGGAATGATATATAGCCTAAAGACTTCCTCGATAAATGGACTATCCAACACAAAAAGAATTTTTCAATTCCATTCAGTAGTTCCTGAGATTAGCGCGTTCAACCAAACAAACAAACAAACAAACAAACAAACAAACAAACAAACAAACAAACTCTTCAGCTTTATAATATTAGTATAGATTCCAATGAGAACAAAGTTATATTATTTATTTAAATGAATATTTAAAAGTGAAATTAAAGTATGTACTGAAATCAATAAATTAGCAGTTATACATTCAATATATATGAGTCATATACATACATACATACTTGTATCCATTTATACTATGAGAAATAACAAATGTTCAATATTTTATATAAAACGTTTTTATTTATTTTTTATAGTGTTTATACTAATCTTTTACTTTTTTCTAAAAATAGTCTCTTTAAGAAATTGAATCAATAATAAGCATATTTTCTACTCGCCATAACCCATGGGAATGTTATCAAAGTCATAAATTTGCTGTTTATGCTTTGCTGCAAGCTTTTGCTGTTTATGCTACTACTCTCGATTTTGCCATACACACCATTTATTTCCCTTTGTTTCTATTCTATTATCTATCGATATAGTTTTATAAGTCCTTATGAATAAAACTATCTTTTCGGTTTTTTCACGGATTTATAGTAATCATGGTCACGGGAGAGACTTCTGAAAGATAGTTTTATTTAAAATTGGCGGCGCACCCTTGCTTCGCTTAGGTTCGTCCCTAGGTACGTTTTTAATAGATATAAATAGTTATTAGCCAGCGTCAGCCTTGTAAGTTTTAACTTCTTTTTTCGTGAATTTTTCCGATGCTTCAATAGTTTTTTCTGCTATTCAGGGCGGAGACAAATTCAACAAATCAAAGATCATAAAAATCGGTTCAGTCGTTCTTGAGTTATAAATGGTGTAACTAACCCGACTTTTTTTATATATGTATGTATATAGGATAAATATGTCAAATATTCGCGTAAAAAGAAAGTTTTATTTTATAAGCCCTTCACTAATCGACGACCCAACTTCTTTTATTATATGCATCCTACTAGTCTTACTAATATTATAAACGCGAAAGTTTGTAAGAATGTATGTATGTATGTATGTATCTATGTATGTATGTATGTATGTATGTATGTATGTTTGTTACCCTTTCACGCCAGAATGGCTGAACGGATTTGGATGAAATTTGGCACAGAGATATATTATAGTCTGGAATAACACATAGGCCATTATTTATCCCGGAAAAATGAATGGTTCCCGTAGGATAGGTTTGTTACACTTTCACGCCATAACGTCTGAACAGATGTAGATGAAATTTTACACAGAGATAGATAATAGTCTGAAATAACACATAGACTACTTTTTATACCGGAAAAATTAGCGGTTTCCGTGGGATAGGTTTGTGTTTGTTTTCCTAGAGGCGAACCCGAGCGAAGCGAGGGTGAGCCGCTAGTAATTCTATTAAGAGTCCTAAAAGGAATATAATATAACTTTCAACTAAATATGTTGTATATATCATTCTAGCGTAGCTCGTGCAGCGCTACGGCGTAATCATATCGATAATATTAAAAAATCATCTAATTTATTTTCAGTAAGTGTGCACAAAGAGAGTTATACCAGTTACAATAATAAAGGAATATATAATAATTTTGATAAAATGTGAAAAAAATGTATTATATTGTAAAAATGACCATTTATTACTAATAATTTCATAAAAATTATATTCATATTTTGATTTATTTTAATTTCATTGCGGTATCTGCCACAGCGCCAAAGAAGTTTTACTTCAACTACGCGTAAAGGGTACACGCACTCATTTTTTTAATAATATTTTGTTTTTCTTTGTTTATTAGCGAGCGTTATCACGAGGATAACTATTTAATTGAGTATGCAGTATCCGGCCGCTACACATCATAGACGTACAAGTCACTCAGTTCCGAGAGACCGACACTTAACGAGGTAATAAAATGATCATAAAAAATAACTTAGCGTTTAATAGTGTTGTTAATACTCATTATATATGAATATATAAGAACTATAAAATCTAAAGCATGAGACAAGCATACCAATGATCGTGCTTATAGCGAGGTGTAGGAGCCACGGCTTGGAAAGTTTCAAACCTCGTGCCTTTTGAGCTATAAGAATAGCTCGAAATAATAGACACAGTGAATATCGATTATTGATTTTAGGATGAGTCGTCCTAAAATCGCCTACTTATTTTAGGAGCTCCTAGTGGCTTCTACAGTTCTAAAGTTGTTTTAGATTTATTACATTAATACAAGTGACCGCCGTGTGGTTGAAAATAAACCATAATTCATTAAGTTTGGTCAATATTGAGGTCCTTTTTTCAAAGTTATATAGATAACCTATAAAATCCAAAAGAATTTTCAAACGGGCTCATAGATTCAGAGATTTGCACGTATAGACAAATAAACTTTTCATCTACATATACATATATTATGTTAGTACTCGTATAGTATTGATGAAGGTTATCTAATATCATACTACATCTTTTAGCAGTGAAGTAATTATATGTAAATAAAATACGCGAGCGGATTCGCAGGTAAAAGAAAGTCAATTAATTTTGGCTTTCTGCAGTCCTTCTCTATATAAACTCTAACTATGCCAAAGCTCATTCTTCTCCATACATGCAATATGCTTAAAAACGGGTTCAAAGTTTTCTCTTCACGTATTAATATATAGATTGTAAATCTATATATTAAAATATATTGCTAAGTGAATATTTTACTTTCAAACTTACTTGTAAATGAAAATGTATATAATTACAGAACCGTGTTGCGGGGTTACTGTTATGCTGTATTGAAAAACGTACTTACATTGATTTGAAAATCGCTTAACTATTATCTCTTAGAATTAAAAGAGAAATGAAAAACCTTTTTAGATTAGACTTATAAGCACTTAATAGTTTCTTAGATTTACGCGAATACCTATATGACATTTTAAATAAAACTATCTTTTCGGATTATTTCGCGGATTTATTTTGATTTTTGGTTCCCGACGTTTCGAATGCTTTACAGCAATCATGGTCACGGGAGAGACTAAGGTTTTAGACGTCTCAAAGGCATTATATACTTGTTACAGACAGTGCCTACACAATTTAATTTAAAGAACGTCAGTGTAGTCTGTCCGTGAGGAAGCTACCACCGGCTCAAAAAACAGTTCTGCTGAGAAGAGCCAGCGAGATACTCAACAGTTGCTCTTTTAAGTAACTAGATAGTTTTTATTTTTTTTATTAACATAACATTACATATATATATACGCATACGAGTTAATATATGTATCTCAACTCCATAAATTTCCAGCAACAAGAAACTCTTGGACAGAGTAGGTAATATGCTTTACTTAGTAATATATTTTTAATTTTATTTTTAAATTGTTAAAAAGGTAAATAAGAAAATACCTAACTTGAACCTGCCTTCTTTCATTCCTTAATTGAGTTCCTACCTAGTTTTTGAAGTCGGTCAAGAATATTGTAAATCTCTTCTTGCTCACTCTTCTTAGCTCTTTTTTCTCTCTATGTCTCTCCGTCTCATGGGCAGTTTCTTACGGACTGCTTACACTGATATACCTAAATTAAGTTAACGATTCAACCTTTATAGGTAAAGGTTATATATCTATTTTGATCTGATATGATTTCATTGTTGTAGCGTGTATTTCAAAAAATCTTGTTTTATTATTGTGTTGTGTGAGAGAAACATTTGATGGACCACTAATTTAGTGAATACCCTTCGCTATGATTACCATTAATCACGATCGGTTGATATATTGATATGTCAAAAGATAACTAGATATCCATTTCTTCATTTATAATATTATCTAGTATAATAATTTAGCTGATATCTGTTTGCACGACCGTTGTTTTCTGGTAACAAGGCCCTTTACGTCTTGGAGGGTTGATTCTTTGCCCAGATCCGTTTATATTAAACAAACTAGCGAATCACCCTCTCTTCGTTCGGGTTCGTCCCCAGGTACCTACGTTTTAATTTTTTTGAGCGAAACCCTAATTCTTTTTCTAAAATAAAAGTAGCCTAAGTTACTCCTTATAATATCAGCTATCTGCCAGTGAAAATCCCGTTACAATTGATCCAGCCGTTTCGAAGATTAGCCGGAATCAACAGACAGACAGACAAACATTTTAAAAATTGAGTTTTTCTTATAAGTACCGTATATAATCCCAGATGCATTTAGTATAAAGCTGTTATTTTGACATTACAAACAGATACTTCAATTTTATTTATCTGTATAGATAAACAACATTAATATTATATGTGGGAATTATTGAGAATAACTCAGTTTGTGTCACACTGTAATAGCTCAACGGCTTGGAGAAAAATTTGAAATTGAGATATATGGTACCTATCGTAGATATTTTTGAACTGAAAACTTCTATAGGTAGGTTTGGATGGGGAGTAAATTCATGTAAGTCGTCATCGACATGGTCACGTGACGTGTTAACGCTAACACGCAGACTGCCGATAGATGTCAAAACCAGATAAATGTAAACAGTTTTATATACAAATTTTAATTTAAGATCAAACAATTAATTTGAATATCCAAAAATAACAACATTTGTTTATATAGTTTTAAGATTTCACTTCTGTCAGCAGTCCTCATGACTGCTTTTTGTATTAGAAGGTCTAACCTTTTAATAAAGAAAACTTTTATTTTAAAAAATAGAAGTTTTATGTATTTTTTAGGAAAAAAAAGTCCGAATTAGAATAATTGCTTAAAGTCTGTATCATTTCAAGTCACGGTTAATTGAAAAAAAAAAAATGTACTAGAACCGTCAGCTTACATAGACGACTTGGGTCGAGCTTCACAGATTAGTGAATAATTTCAATTATAACACTGTTTTTTGGTAAGGCTTCTTTGATGAAGTTTAGTCAACACCATTAAACTTATTTTTAATATAATATTTTAGATTCATAATATAAAAACGTGATGGTATAGATAATCTATTATTGTATTATATGATCTATACTAATATTATAAAGCTGAAGTTTGTTTGATTGTTTGTTTGTTTGTTTGGTTGAACGCGCTAATCTCAGGAACTACTGGATGGAATTGAAAAATTCTTTTTGTGTTGGATAGTCTATTTATAGAGGAAGGCTTTAGGCTATATATCATCCCGAAAAAATTTACGGTTCCCGTGGGATAGAGTTATTTTTGTCTAGAGACGAACCCGAAGCGAAGCGAGGGTGAGTCTGTAGTCTGTGATAATACTAACGTAATGCACATGAGTAATGTTCTTCGATAATGTTGATACTTGATACAAACCATTGTATTGTCTCAATCAAGTATCGAACCCGCGTCTTTTGCCCTAGATGAAAGTGCGAACCATGCAAATGCTTAAAGACGAAAAGACGTAGAGCTTAGAAGTAAATTATGTGAACCATGGCAATTAAAGTTTCACTGTGCTATGATAAAACAATGGCGTACAAATCAAACCTACAGCCCTAATTAAAAGCGTGCACTCCGCGAACTGTCGGCTTAATTATTGTTATAACGTATTACATGTACAGAGTGTTGTAATAAAACGAACATTACATGTCAAGATAATTGTACATTTTAAATTGCTATACAAAATTTGCTTTAAATTATAATTTTTATTAATAATTATTTGTATAATAAATTGAATTACATCACAAAACCCGTATTGTGTTATTGATGATTTAATGAAGCATTTTTTAAGCAATTTATGCGTTTTCTACATATAAAACCTTTATTTTAATAATTTTATAGGTACCTATTGTTTTTTTAATTGTGTATGATTTTTAGAACACGCTGTGTACACAACATATAACTTGATGATGTACGCTTAATACGACGCACGTTAATATGTCAAATGGATACATAGTATTAACAATGCGATGTGATGGCAACGCACACAATTAGAAGTTTAGTTCGTTCGCTGCGATGATGTGCAATCTTTTATTAAATAAGTCATCTAAGTGCCGGTGTTTACATGAATACTGTTAAAATTTACTTTGGATATTTGTAATCGAAAGCAATTTGAGCTATTAAGAAATAACGTTCTAGTATTTTTGTATACAATTTTATTAATTACTAGCGACTCACCCTCGCTTCGCTTCGGGTTCGTCCGTAGACAAAAACAAATATATCCAACGGAAACCGTAAATTTTTCTAGGATGATATATAGCCTATAGCCTTCCCCACTTAATGGGCAATTTAATGCAAAAATAATTTTTCAAATCGGATAAGTAGTTCCTGAGATTAGCGCGTTCAACCAAACAAACAAACAAAAAAACAAACGAAAAAACTCTTCAGCTTTATAATATTAAGTATAGATAAATATGAAATTATGTATGTTTGTATGTCTGTTACTCAATTAAGCGTAGTACGTTAGTTGGGTTAAGATGATATTTAGCACAAAAATAGATCAATCATATTCTTAACTAATATAGGAGACCTTTCTCCCAGATTGGGTTTTTATGAGGTAATGATCTAACTTTAGTGTTATTTTAACAATTTAGATCTAAACTTATCAATAGATGGCGCTATGTATAAACGTTGAAATAATACAAAAAACACATATTTCCCACGGGCAATGACGCGGGAATTTCAATTATTGAAAAGTGTTTGAAATATCAAGCTCTAATATATTTTTCAAAATAATAATATATCAACTAGAATCAAATGTTCCTATTTTTACTAACATATTTATTACATACACAAATTGTAATAGATTAATTTGAAATGTTTATAATATTGTTTTGTAATTTTTATTGGATTAGTCAGTGTATTTAGACGACACAAAAAAATCCCTATAAGGGCAAAGATTATTTTATAATTCCGATTATATCATAATGCATCATTCAATAAGCGTTTTATCTATATTAAAGTAAATACTATCATGCATGAAAATCATGAAAATCGTTATAGTGTTATAACCTTAAACCAATAAATTATATATTACATTATTTTGATGTAAATGTGGATATTTTTTATGATATATTTTACTAGAAATCACACAGATCACTTAATGTTTATTATTCCTTATTTAATATTATAAATAGAAGTACATTTGTTTGTTTGTCTTTCTTTTACTCAAGAACAGAATAAGGTATAATAATAAAGTGATTATTTCCATAGGCACAGACTAAGGGATCTGGAGGCATAAAGTACTATGGAGATTTTTATGACGTTATATGGGACGTTGTATGTAGGTGGGCATATTTTTAACTTAATGTGCCAGTGCGTAATAAATATTCCTTAGTATTTCCATTAAAAACTCCTAAATTACCTTTGCTTGCCTGTGTGGGTGCAGTATTGCCATAAGAAGAATAATAGGACTATTGAGATTAAAGCTTATTGGAATGCCTATTTTTACAACCAATAGTAATGTTTTTTTAATTATAAACTCGTAAAACTTTTTACAAATCTATTATTACACGTACATTTTGAAATATGTTTGAATAGGGTTTCTACAATGTTCTAAACTTAATTTTTAAATAATCGGGATAAGCCTTAAAAGTGAAAAATTACTAAAATAATACTAAGATTAATATTTCATAGAATGTTAGAGTGCAATTAAATAATATAAATAAATATAAATATGTTGGGACGTTAACACACAGCACCATCTAGTTCCATGGTAAGCTACGAGGTTTGTGTTATGGATACCAGATAGTTGATACACTACACGTATATAATTTTAAATACATACATATTATAAATAGTACTTGGGCGACTAAGCTTCGAGTTCTTTCTTGCTATATAAAAAAAAAACAAAAGTAAAAATTTTGTGTCCGACCGGAATTCGAAGCCGGGGACACCTATGATTGAAAATCTTGCGCCTTGGCCGCTGGACTACGATGCATATGCACGAGCGTGCAAAATTAGCGACCATATTTTGCGTGGAATAATGCGAAAGAAAACCGCATGAAAACTCGAAAACACGCGTTTTCCCAAACATAAGATTAATGTAGATCGATTTTTCGCTCCCGAAAACCCCCATACACCAAATTTCAGCGAAATCGTTAGAGCCTTTTCCGAGATCGCCGGTATATAAAATAAGTAAATATACAAGAATTGCTCGTTTAAACGTATTAGATAAACACTCATGCCTGGAGTACAAATATTCGTGCTTATCACGCAAATGAATGCACCCAGCGGGACTCGAACCAGCGACCGCTGGCATAGCAAGTAGGGTCATTACAAACTGAGCCAAACGTGTCGTCATGAAATGAAAGCGCGTATGATTCGCTATTTCTATATTTAACGATTCTCGTGTAGTGTCTAAAACAAAAATATACATTATTTTTTAATCAAACATCAATCAAACAAAAAATGGAAATATTTACAAAAACATAAGCATCACTCTAACCAAGCGAGTGTACTGTACGTGTGTCCGACACGCGCGCCGCGGTGTGAGTGCGCTCCCTGGTGTGGGTGGTGTAATAGAGCGATGACGTGATTTCCTGCGCTGAGTTATTGCTACTGTACCGGCGCTAAATGCTTTGGGCGCTACAACTTTGTACTGCCGTCTGTTTGTTAACTAAGCCAATTTAAACGTGCAGCTTTTTAAATGTTTAATCGATTGGAGAGGAATTTAAATTGATTGGATTTCAATATTAACATTGTCGTGATTCAAATGATATTGATAAATGAATTGTCGCAATTTTGCAATATTCGTAGTTTTTACAATCGTAAATAAATTTTATTATCTTGCTTATTTTTTTTGTATTGTTTTTTTATAATTTATAGAAAAAAAAAAGAAAACGATTTAATAACAATTTATCATAAATCATCCAAAAACAATAGTGTTTGTATCTTTAGATAATATATCGAATGGCAATTAAATAATTTCTAATTAGTAATATATCAGGATTATCGTGGTATTGAGGCATTTGTCCAATTTTGATAACAATTTCAGTGTTTTGATCGGGCGATAAGGTAATTTTTTTATGTAGGTATATATAATATTATAATCTGTAATAAAATAAAAAGTATATTATGTAACAATATTCTGTACATAGATTGTGAGTTGGATTGAATTAAATAGTTAACAAGTAATATAAAAATTAAAAAAAAAGTTAAAATGGGCATAAACATACTGACAGTTATAATTATAAGTTCTAACTAAAATAAGTATGATAATAACTTCTAAACAATAGATCGGACGTTACACAAAAGTTATGCCGAGCGATGCGAGGGGTGGAGAAGGCAACAACTCATAAAATTAAGCGATTTGGATGTTAGTCTAACTGTGAAGACCGGCGCGTTAACAGCGTTACGACGCTACCCTCTGAGGGACGGACATACGGAAAGAAATAACACCAAGTTCTAACAAGTGCCAGTTTATGTTATATTTGTTTTGTGATTTTTTAATTGGGATTGTTTCGACAGGTAAATAATAAATAATAAGCCATATTATATTTTTATGATAGGATTATCTTATCGCGGATTAGTTTGGGTTTTTTTTTTGGGAGCTATGTTACGGCTTTATTTTATTGTCCCTACGTTTAGAAATTAGCGATTTTTTTTTCTTAGTAACTAATTACTTTAAAGTTTATTTTATTTAAATATGATAAGTTTATTATTATTTTCATTTTAAATTAATCTACTATCACAAATTGCTAGAATGGCGTTTCAAATAAAAACTTTTTATACAATTAAAAACTAACTTTGGAAATCTTAAATCTTTAAACTTTAAGACCCGAAATATATTAAAAATAGAAATTTTGACTTGTTTTGAGAATAATAACAAGAAAAAAAAAGCTAAGAAAGTTTACGAAAGCTTTAAGGAACTTTAGTAAGTAAAGAGCAAGTTCTGCCTCCGTGATATTAATTTGTCAATGACCGCCGCCACAACAGATAACTGGAAGAGCGTTATCAAGTAGTCGGATTGATTGATTATAATCTTAAATAAGCTTTTTCAGTGGATTATCTTTTGTAATAATTCTTTACACTTTTTATTGGATTTGCGTGAATACGAACAGACAAAACATATATATGTTTATTGTTTATAAATAATTTTTAAAGTAATAGTATACATTTATTATTATTTATAGATGATCTTTAGAGTACTATATACATTTTATGTACATTATGAACGTAGGTTATATAGAAATAACTAACGGGCGGGCAAAATTTTATATAAAATAAGATTTTGCCCGCGAATTCGCTCACTTTGGTTTTTATTAAATTCTTCGGGATAGTGTAGATATGGATTTATAAAGAAAGTAGTTTTAAACAGTTTCAGAGATTATTATAAACAAACAAATTTTACAACATAGTAATTTTCGTGACATATAAGTATATTGTAGTGATTTTATAATATATTTTTTTATTCTCAGTTAATAACGAAAGATGTTTTGTTTCGGTATAACTTTTACCTTTTTTATGCATATATTTTATGATGTAGTTATTTTTTATATAAATATGTAATTTATTATTAAGTTATTATTTATTAAGATATTATTTTATTCGAATTAGTAGATTATTGGTTAATAGTTTATTTCTTGCAAGGTTTTTTCCTCTTTCATTTTAAAAGCTTATTTGAGAAAATGAGAGTTTACTTAATTAATATAGTTAATTAACTCTAACCTTTATCTGTATATTTTTATAAGAGAAAAACATTTTTCTATAGATATTGAACTTTTATGCATTATGAGATATACATAATATGTACAGAATGATAATATTGTTTTATTAATGTTCTTTGATACTAATTCTTAGCACTATAAAGAAGAATTTGTTTATTTGTTTGTTTGTAATAATCTCCAGAATGAACCAATTAAGTTTCTTTCACTAACTGAATCGCACTATAATACGTATGTATGTATGTATGTTATTATTGATGTACCATGCGAGCGGAGTCGGGTCTGCAATTAGTTAATATTACAAAAATAATTAAGTTTACTGTTATTACGTACAAAGTAAAACATATTATATTAAAATATGTTTAAAGCTTCATTTAGTAAATGTGTAATGTACGTACGCTATGTTGCATTTTTTTTGCTAGTTTTTTAAATAAAATTATCTTTTCAGATTTTTTCGCGGTTTGTATTTTGATTTTCGATTCCCGACATTTTGATAGCTTTACAGTAATTTTGATCACGGGAGAAGTTTAAGGTTTTAGACGTCACAAAGGTCATTGTATAGTTGCTAGAAAATAAATCCGCGAAAAATCCGAAAAATAATTTTATTTAATGTCAAAAATTCGCGTATTTTGTTGGTATTTTTATTATAGGGTTATTTTTTATGTTACAGAAATAACCTGTTTGTTGTGTAAAATTAACTATAGAAAATAGCTAAATTGGCACATACATATGCAATATGACTTAGATAAGAGATAGATAACACATTGTGAAAGCTTTCACAGTGATGCGCACGCGCAGTGTTACATGTCGCATTGAGTTTACGTAAGAAATGATCTAACAGTATTTCTTATGATATTTATGTGTTTGTTTAAAATAACTTAACTAGAAATTATAATTACTAAGCTCAGTAAACCACTTTAATAAAGACAAAGTATGTCAGTAGACGCGTAAAAGAATACATTTTTTCATAATATTTTAATAGATCAAAATAAGTTTGACATTTAGAAGTAATTTTGGCGTATATTCTTGAATTATGAATATTTTTACTACTAAACAAATGTAGTAATTATAGGTTTATTTTTAGATTAAATTTTATTAATTTTTTCCTAACTTTCATCATTATTTAAAACTAGCGAGACTCGCTTTGCTTGGGTTCGTCCCTAGGTTGTTTCCCAAAACAAAATGAGTTAATTAATTTGATATTTTTTTCGTGGGACCCTATTTTTTTCTAAAATAAAAGTAGCCTAAGTTACTTCTTATTGCATCAGCTATCTGCCAGAGAAAGTCCCGTCAATATTGGTTCAGCCATTTCAGAGATTAGCCGGAACAAACAGACAGACAGACAAAAATTGTAAAAAATGTTATTTTAGTATACGTACCGTGTA
This sequence comes from Fabriciana adippe, assembly GCA_905404265.1. Classification (NCBI taxonomy): domain Eukaryota; kingdom Metazoa; phylum Arthropoda; class Insecta; order Lepidoptera; family Nymphalidae; genus Fabriciana; species Fabriciana adippe. The sequence continues at coordinate 13,112,034 of FR990004.1, forward strand.
TACATTCATATCGATTTAGTAAAAAGTAGTTATTTTAATATTACAAACAGACATTTCAATTTTATTTATCTGTATAGATAAAATTATTATATTATATAAGTACCTATGCATCTATAATTGGCCTTACTCGCATACACATAAACACAAAGCAGTTCAGTACTTTTTTCTCCTCTGTTTGTCAACTATTTTAATAGCTATTGGCGAGCTTTATTGTTATCAATAAATAAATTGGAAATAGTTTTTTTATAGACAGGTAAACTCTATTCATATATGTATGGATGTTATCTTCAAATCAATAATGATTAGGGTCAAATTTCGACAACTGGGCGAACACTAGTTGTTTTAATTATGTACTTTAAATAAAACTATCTTTTCGGATTATTTCGCGGATTTATTTTGATTTTTGGTTCCCGACGTTTCGAATGTTTTACAGCAATCATGGTCACGGGAGAGACTCAGGTGTTAGATGTCTCAAAGGTTTTATTTAAAGTGTCAAATATTCGCGTAAATCTAAGAAAGTATTATGTACTTTAAGCTTACACACTTAACTTGGATTGCGACAATAAAGTACGAGTATATCTTATGATAGAAATGTAATGTCAATATTTTTAATATATAATTGGTTTAAAAGAAAAAACGATTACTATATACAGTATGTATAGACAGACCAACAGACAACGTAGGATTACTAATAGAGTCCGTCTAGATTTTTCCAGTACAGATTTCTAAAAATCATATTATTTATTAGGTTTTATTACTATCGTCGTGTATTTGACAATTCAAAGTATCAGGTCGGGTCCCCAGGTGAATAAATTTTATACAAGATTACATTCTACCTTGTACATCTTTAGATATAGCTGTGTACAAAGAGGACGTCAAATCGGAAGTCCCCAAACACTCAATGCACCTGGTCCGTGCATCCGACCTGCAGTCCCGAGCAGTGGCTTAATAACATAAAGCTTGTACACACCAGGCTATAAAATATTACTATTTTAGTATTTTTTCGTGAATTTATTTTACTTTTTGGTTCCTGACGTTTTTTATGCCTTATAGCTAATTCAAATTCAAAATATTTTATTCAGCATTAAATTATTACAATTTTTTACTGAACGTCATGAGTCTACTACCAGTTCGGAAAGAAGAAGCCTCAGATCTGAGAAGAACTGGCGAAAAAAAATGTAGTTACACGATACCACAGATCATATAATGTAATACTATTACGATACTAAGGTTTTTGACGTGTCAAAAATCGGTGTTTACATATCTATACATATAATAAAATTCTAACTAAGCCGAAGCTGTATATTAAATATTTTTTGGAACATCTTATTTAAATAGACTAATATAGATAATTGATTATTATCGATACAGAAGCCGAATCTAAAGTTTTTAGAATTTTTATCTGTCTGATCGCATCACGTAAAAACCACTTAAGGGATTTTGATGACATGTGGTATGATGATAGCTGGTTATCCGGGTCGATATATAAGATACTTTTTACTGTGGTAAAATATCTCATCTCTGAGAAATCTATACTAAACGTTAAAATGTACCTAGCGACGAACCCAAGCGGAGCAAGGGGGAGTCGCTAGTATTATATAATTTGTTAGACAAGAGAAATGACATCGAATTACAAGTACATATTTTTCTGTGTTTTTATTTATATAGTTATAATAATACAATACTTTCTAAATAATCAATACCAAACAAACAAACCACCTTAGTTTTCAAACAACATATTCATATATCATAGTTTATGAAATATTTTTCAAATTGGTCTTGGTAGTTACATCATAATTTAGGTATTGTTCCGTTAATAATCAAAACTGAGACATTTTCTTTAGGAACTGGTGACGATTATTAAAATTGTAATAGGATATTGTAATAGATTACAATAGTTTTACGAATTCTTGTCGGTCTATCTCGATAACAGCCTAAAAAATTCGATCGACCGGTTATTTCGTAGAGCTAGATCTAGATTAAAAACATTGTGTGGCTAAATTTGAATGGTCTCATTATCTCCAAAGATGAACTCCCACGAATAAAAAATATATTCATAATACTACATAATGACAGAAACTAATTTAGATTTAAAATGTTTGATAAGTTAATTATTTTTTTTTTATATTTCTAATTATTCTACGGACGATTTTAAATGTTTAATTTAGAATATATTTCGACGTGCAAGCATTTTATTTATTCGCATATTACATTTAGTTAATAAAATACATAAAGACTAGCGTTCGTCCCTACTTACGTTTTCACTTTTAGTATACATTTCTCAGGGATAAGATATTTTCCCGCAGTAAAAAGTATCCTATATGTTGACCCGGATAACCAACTATCATCATACCAAATTTCATCAAAATCCCTCCAGTGATTTTTCCGTGATGCGGTAACAGACTGACAAAAATTCTAAAAACTATATATTCGGCCTCTGTATCAATAATAATGTCTATTTCAATAAGATTTTCCAAAAAATATTTAATTTACAGATTCGGCTTTATTACAATTTTATTATATGTATAGATATTGTTCAAGTATGTAGTAACTGTCTAAGCGAAATAAAATCTAAATCAATGAAAATTATACAAATATATTCTTTAATAGAATGCATATAGGGGTGTAAATTGAATATGAAATATTTCATATACGTTTGACCTGATAAGGTGGCATCTTAATGACGTCAATCGAAAGCAATTGTAAGCATAATTGATTTAAAACTGTGGGACATTCGTAAATGCAAACGTATCGAAATACTAGGTATTGTTTGTAACAAGTAGCAAAGCTTACTGTAATAAATTATTACATGAGCTAAATTAGAATTAAATAAATTAAAAAATAATAGAATAATTTTATATATTTATAATATGTATGTCTTTAAAGTTATATATATGTATGTGTAGTGTATCAACTATCTGGTATCCATAACACAAGCCTCGTAAGTTACCATGGAACTAGATGGTGCTGTGTGTTAATGTCCCAACATATTTATTTATTTATTTAATTTTACTAAAAAAAATAATTAACAACAAATCAACGAACAACATTAACGAACAAAATAGAAAAAAATAATTTACCAAAAAGTATAATTAAATGAACTAAAATATATTAAAATAAATTAAAAATATACATATATTACAGAGAGTGCCTACCTACACAATTATAAAATGAATTCAAAAATACAAAAACGGAGCCAAAGTACATTATACATACATATTAGTTAATTTTAAACATTTTTTGTGATTTCATAAAAGTATAAACCTTATTGAATTTTGTAATTGTGTGGATAAAAATCAAAATAAATCTACGAAAAAATCCGAAAAGATAGTTTTATTTAAAATGTCAAATATCGCGAATGTTCTAAATCTAAGAAAGACACTTGACAGTGTTTGTAATATATCGTTATGGCATAGAGTTAGTGCTACAATCACAAAAAAGACGTTATGCTTTTTATAATAGAGCAAAATAATAAGAAACCTAAAATTATGATTTTTGCTTAGAGACCTCTTTTTAGGATTTATTAGGCTCTCCACTGTAGAGAAGCCCTTCAAGGCAAGATACTCACCGTAGAGTATCATAATAATGGTTATCGATCTTTAGCGATAATATTGAGAATGAATAAAATGTCTTATCATATCGTATTATAGTATATTCAAATAGATTGTTAGAAAAAAATGATTGATAACATTTGTATACTATATATCAATATTGTCCATCTGTCCGTCCGTCTTTAGTTACAATTTCTTTCTACACATATATATATATATATATATATATATATATATATATATATATAGGTACAAAAAATCCTTAAGAAATGTATTGTAAAAAGAAGAAGTTCAACAATTATATTTTTCGTTAAATGCTTAAATCAATAATATTAACTTACTCAGGAGAAAATATTTCTGAAAATTCAAAATACACCAACCACCTTCTATTTGAATTTAAGTGTTAAAAAAGACTTTTAGACTGGTTGTTACTGAATATTTACGAATATTAGTTAGTTAGTAGTAGGATATATAGTTCTTTTGTTTAAGTACTAATTTAACCAATGCGGAGTTAATCGCACTCTTTAATCTGCCTTTTAATCGATAGACCTTACAAAGTCGCGGAAGTCCGCAACGTGTGTGGGCCCTTTGATATGACCGACCAAATTAAAATGCAGCTCATTTAAACACGCCCAACGAATATGAACCTTGTACCCTTGGTAATAGAGTAACTAGAAATCTACCAAAAGCATATTAATTTTGATGCGATAATAATTTTAATAGATGCCGTCGGAAGCTACAAGTGGCGAATCCGAAATGCGACGGACGATTTTCAAAGTAAGCTTGTTAATTCAAACATTTCCTGCCGATGTTTTTATTTATATTTCTCTTTGATTTTGTTGGGCGTTTTGCTGTAAGTGTCGCGTCAGACGGATATCTGGCCTGAGATCTGCCAGATATATTAACAGTTACAAATAGTTTTATTTTCATACATTAATTTTTAATTGTCAATCTGTTATGTTGTTCTAAATTAATTTTTAGCTGTCAAAGAGCCATTTCAGTGTGTTGCCTCGATTTCATTTTTAAATATTCAAAAATGTATCTATATCAAAGAAAATGATTAGAATATCTTATTTATCGCTATTATTCATACTTGTTTAAGCGTTACTCAACCGATGCCTAGGAATATTTTGGGGGCAAAGCAAAGGTAGAGGCAGTGGTAGCCCAGTGGTAAAGCGCTCGCTTGGGAAACCGGGTGAAGCGGGTTCAAATTCCGAGTCTCGCACCTCTGATGTTTTCGCTTGTCTTACGGTGAGGGAAAACATCGTGAGGAAACCTGCATGTCTGAGAGAATCTAGCAAGTTTTCGAAAAGACATGTACAGTCCGCCAACTTGCACTTGGACAGCGTGGACTATGGCCTGATCTGCCTCGCAGGTATTGAAGGGAGGTCCATGCTCAGTAGTGGGATGTTAAGAAGGGCTAAATACAAAGCAAAAATAATCAGAATTATCATACAGTTTTCGAATACTTTCAAGTGTAACTACAAATAACTCGATTTATAGGTTAACGCATGATGAACAAACAAAAATTTATCAGTTATGAAGAATATAATAACAATTGGCAGTACCTATGGCGTATCATTTATTACAATGCAGCGCTACAGTTCGTCTGCGCCGTGTGTCAGAATGTATCGGTTTCGGAGTGCGGATTGTGATATGACGCCCCCACTGACAGCTTTGTTTCAATTTACCCCTTAGGGTTGCTACAAAGCTTAAATAATATTGTTTAAACTGTTTTATTGTTATAGAAGAAAAGAGCTTGAGCTTTAAGCTTTACAGAAATTTATGGGCTTGCTTTAATTGTGGTTAGTTTTAGATTTTATAACACATTCTTAAATTGTGATAAAATTATTCTCATACACATGAAAAATGAAGAAAGGTAAAAATAATATAATTCATTTAGTTTCAGTTATTTTTGTATTGAATAAATATTATGCATTACTCGATTATTTTTTATCACTCGATTATTTTTATTTCAGTACTTTTATTTATGTGACATTTCGTAAGTTAGCATATTTGAAACGAAAATATCAAAATATTTATATACTATTATGGCATTAATTTAAAGTAATATTAATATAATTGCCCAATGAGCAGAATTTCAGTTAATGATAACATTTTACAATCTCCTTATATAACTGTAATATAAACATATAAATATGTTGGGACATTAAAACACAGCATCATCTAGTTTCATGGTAAGCTACGAAACTTATGTTATGGATACCAGATAGTTGATACACTACACATATATAACTTTAAATACGTACATATTATAAATATAAACACCCATGACTGGAGTACAAGCATTCGTGCTCATCACACAAATGAATGCCCCCAGCGGGACTCGAATCCGCGACCGCTAGTACAGCAAGTAGGGTCACTACAAACTGAGCCAAACGTGTCGTCAAAGTAATCTGGTGACATTTCATTTATTATAATAAGATATTGATTGATAACCTAATTTATTATCACTGCAGTGTTAATGCTTTAATGCCTCTTGTACAAATTGCAGTATTATTTTTTTACAATGAGGTCAATCAGAAAAATCTTCATAATTTATGATACAATAAAACTTTTCATGATAATAATAAATAAGCTTTATAATTAAGATTTAACAAGTGAGGAGTAGTAATATATTACATATAGTATAAAAATATTAATAATTTCTCAAAATAGTATTTTTAGAAGTATCGAAAATTGTACGAAAATCGTTTTACTTTGTACACCATGAATTTTTTGCTGATAAAGTCATATGCAAGTAATAGAAAAAAAAAATCTATAAAAAAAACTGCAAGTTGATATGTAAATTGATGTTACATCCAAAGCGATAAAGTATTTATTATTTAAACAGAAAGTATGAATTTTGCAAATATTATATCATCCTAAAAATCAAATGCAACAACCCTAATACCTTCCAATAAAAATCAATCAGCGTTTACCGATGATAGTTACACGAATGTTTTTGTGTGAGTGCGATCAAAGGGGGGATGATATGAGGGGTTACGCAGATAGAGCACGGTGGAGGGTAGTCCAATAAATACGCTTTTATGTTTGCCAGCCATTTTCAAAAGACAATAGACAAGTTTAGTTTGGTTTTTATTTTTATTTTCATCGCGTACCCTATCATCGTTTAAATGAAAAATAAATTGTCATGGTTTTTTCACGTTTAAGATTTTTGGTGCTTTTTTTGAATATATATATATATATATATATATATATATATATATATATATATATAAATTTATTAGATGACTTACTTTCCTAATTGAACTTATATTATTTGTTAGTAATAAATAGCATAACAGAAATTTAGTCGAAAATTTAGTTGGTGTGTAAACAAGTAAACTGTAGAGTAAATAAAGAACAGAGTCTAGATTAAGCTCCATCAAATACATATATTAATAGTTTTGCATTACGCATACAATAGTATAGATATGAAACATCCACTCGTGTTGCAACTAAAATAGCCAACACAGAGCCCTAGTCGATCAGAGCACTCAATTAGTCTCAAATCGTCCGTTTGTTACAGGAAGCGGCGAGAACATTCTACTTCAAAGCCACATTCGACATCAAACGACCCCGCTTCAATCCCGAGTGGCTATTAAACGCTAATTCAATCATAAAAACAAACATGACCGACTATTTCCGTACAATTCGCGGTTGAAACTTACACATGAACGAACAAAACGCGGTCGAATGTAAAGATACAGAGTCTGGAGAGATGCAAACGGTAGTGTCCAGTTACGTGGCGCCGAATCTGATTCGACAGGAGAGGCTGGACGTCCACTACACCGCGGATAGCTACACTGAGTACCAGTACAGTGAAGAGGTAGACAGAACAAGCAGTCCAGACACGGATGAAAAGATCAATGTCGATGATGAAGATAAAGATGAACTGCTCATAGCTGATGATGATGTGTCAGAAAGGAATGAAGTTTCCATCGAACAAAAAGAAGAGGAAACAGAAGATAAAGATCAGAAGAGTGATAGTACTGAGAGAGAAGGGAACGGTGAACCGTCATGGCATCCTCACGTGTACGGAAAACCACCTAAGAAGCCCACTCCCCATACAATAGAATATATTTTAGGATTATCAAAGAACGGGGAAGTGTCTAAGGAAGAACCGAAGCGTGTAGTGAGTCAATTAATGAACGTTAAGCGTAATTTCGATAAAAAGACTTTTTCGTATCAAGAAAAGAGTACGCAAGTGCAAAATCTGTCGGACAGAAAGTTTAGTTTAAGTGTGCATAAAAACAAACTTCAAGAGCAACTATTGCAGCGCGGTGTTCGAACTAATGAGAGTGAATATGACAAAGTGATTGCGTTCAAGTCTGACGAACAGCCGCTCAACCTCTCTGTGCCAAAATCTAAAGATATACCGGGATGGAGCTCTGGCGTGGACGAAGATAAGTTTAGTAAGGGTAAGTTGAACTATCATACATAGTCACTTAATATTTAACACTAAATAAAACAACGTATGTATTAAAATATGTAAGTAACAATGTCGCAGATTGTTGGTAAAATTTAAAAACAAAATTTAAACACCGTTTTATAAAACTACCTTGGTTAAAATCGTTAAAAATGTTAAGTTTAGAATTTTAATTGATATTAGCACTCGCCAAATAAAAATTAACAATGCACAGTGACACATTGGCATATATTTTTGTCTATTTTTATCATTTTCAATATAAACTCACATTCTGGAAATCGTTAGAGTGTAGCTACAATTTGAACTACTGGTTAGATTTAAATATATAATTTAATAAGTTTTAATCTATACATATCCATTCCGAATTTCACTATAACCTATGGATCGTTATGGTGTAAAAAAATACCAAAAAAAGCTTAGTTAAGTCCATCATATTGAGAAATGTAATTTCGCTCTCATATTTGCAAGTGTAGACTGATATAACTCTAAAAATTTTACGCTCAATCATAGATGTAAGTGCTAAGTAAGCTTTATGACGGTAGCTAACACTGTTCATTTTAATGACAATATTACAAACAAGTGAATACAAATATTTAAAACTAACGACTCATCCTCGCTTCGCTCAGGTTTGTCCCTGGGTTGATTCATCATACACACTTCATCTCCATTTTCACCCCCATAACAGACGATTTGCGGGATAAAAACTAAACTATATTCTTCCCAGGATCACAAACTATCTTCTTACCAAATTTCATCTAGATCACTCCTGGGGTTTCGGAGCTTTTTCGGTACAAACAAACAAACAAAAAATCTATCCTCTTTATAATATTAGTAAATATAAATAAAATTAATTCGAATCTGACAATGAAAACAAATAATAGATTAGAATATGAATTGAACCTGTGACCCACGGTAACATGGGCTATCGCACCTTCACAGTCAACTAGAAACTATTAATGAAATCATTAACATGGCGATTATAGTCATATTAATATATAAAACCATAAAAAGTCCAACCCATTGGTCTCATCAGATACCACACACGCTGACAAATAAACAAAATGTTTCACGAAACTCTCTCGTAACGTTCCATTGAAAAAGCTGACCTTTGCCCTTAATGTGTAAGATCAATTTACATCATCTAATGCTTTATAAGATTTCTTGAAGCGGTATAAACCTGTAGAGTGGTAAATCACAGTCAATTAGTGGAAAGTGTTCGGTGCAAAGCGCTTATATTTTCGGGCGACTCCATATTTTTTTTTACTCTAACTTATATTTCTTGAGTTAATTTAGAGGCTTATTATATATAGATACTCGTTGTGCAAAAATAATCTCCGTACTTAAATAAATATTTGTACTAATTAGTACGTAGATAGCATAAAACGTAAAAATCTGTATTCTGGATAAATATTATAAATGTAAAAGTTTGTGAGTATGGATGTTTGTTACTCTTTCAGACCAGAACGGCTGAACAGATATGGATGAAATTTGGCACAGAGATAGATTATAGTTTGGAATAGCATATAGACTACTTTTTATCCCGGAAAAATATACGGTTTCCGAGGGATAGATTTGTTTTTATCTTTCTGGAGGCGAACCCGAGCGAAGCGAGGCTGAGCCGCTAGTACTTCATAATTTTATAATCATGTATGAAAATTACAAAAGAATACATAATAGGGTAGAAATGTTTCTATTTGTAATTTTGTACAAACGAACATATATATATATATGTATATATATATATATATATATATATATATATATATTTATATAAATAGTATTATATTTTGTGCTTGATCATTGAATTGATAATCATTATGCTTGTTTTCTGTTTTACATGGGATTAAAATATATTAATTTGACGACACGTTTGGCTTAGTTTGTAGGTAGGTTTGTAGGTACTTGCTGTGCCAGCGGTTGTGGGTTCGAATCCCGCTGGGGGCATTCATGTGTGATGTGAATTTGTGTGATGAGTACGAATGTTTGAACTCCAGTCATGGGTATTTATATTTATAATATGTATGTATTTAAAGTTATATATGTGTCGTGTATCAACTATCTGGTATCCATAACAAAAGCCTCGTAGCTTACCATGGAACTATATGGTGCTGTATGTTAATGTCCTAACATATTTATTTTTTATTATTAATTATTCATATATGGAGTTCAGGTTATATCTTTTTTTTAACTGGCTACGACGCGGGCTGTTATAAATACTTAAAAAAATTGAAATAATTCTAAGTAAAGTAAAGTAAAATGTTGTGTTAATTAATATCTACACTCTACAGCATCCCAAAATGTTTTAAGCTTAATATTCTTTTAAAATATTCACCATACATACGTAAAATATATATTTTTTTATAAATACATCATTTATTCAAAATTTTATATCAATTTTTATATATTTAAATCAATTTCTATATAAATGATTAGCTATGCGGTATCATTTTAACCTGTATAATTATCACACAGAGCGCTTTACATCTAACAGTTAGATATAAAAAGATATTGTATTGAACTTTCACAATTTCCGAACTATATCTATCAACATTATTTTTAAAATATGTAAATCTATACAAATAGACTAGCAACTCACCCTCGCTCCAATCGGGTTCGTCCCTAGTTACGTTTTAACGTTTAGCTCAGAGGTGAGATATGTTTCCGCAGTAAAAGGTATCCTATATGTTGATTCGGATTACCAGCTATCATCATACCAAATTTCATCAAAATCTGTCCAGTGGTTTTCCAGTGATGGGGTAACAGACAGACAGTCAAAAATTCTAAGAAATATAGATTTGGTTCTGTATCGATATTAATGTCTATTTCAATAAGATTTTCCAAGAAATATTTAAAAATATACATATTTTAAAAATAATGTAAGCCGTAGGCAAAAACCTGTAGGTAATAATACGTGCTAGTTTTTGCCTACGGCTTCGCTCGTGTGATAAGTGGCACGAATCAACGGTAGCCTCTTCATCAATGTCTTTGCCAAATTTTATGGAAATCGGTTTAGCTGTTTAAGTGTATAAAAAGTGTTTTATTAAAATAAAAAAAACCTGATAACATAAACAAAAACAAAAAGATGAAAACAAATTGTGAGGATAACATAGTATTAAGCCGTCGGAGAGTGGAGACATGTATTTATCTATACATATAATAAAATTCTAACTAAGTCAAACCTGTACATTAAATATTTTTTGGAAAACCTTATTGAAATTGCCATTATTATCGATACAGAGGCCGAATCTATAGTTTTTAGAATTTTTATCTGTCTGTCTGGGATGGCATCACGAGAAAACCACTGGACAGATTTTGTTGAAATTTGGTATGATGATAGCCGGTTATCCGGATCAACATAGGATACTTTTTACTGCGGGAAAATATCTCATCTTTGAGATTTATACTAAGCCTATATATTATTGCTACGTGAATGTAATTGCGTTATCAGGACGAATCTAATGACGTATGCATCATTAAAATCTGTTAAGCCGTTCACTATCGGACATCCATACATATGTACATACAGGTCAAATACATAACCTCCATATCTCCATAACTTCTTTGGGCTTCGCCGCTGTCGTGTAAAAAAGGTAACAAACAGAAACTTTCACATTTGTAATATTAGCATGGAAGTATTTATTTTAAGCTTTGTTTTAGGTCAGTAATTGACGACACGTTTGGCTCAGTTTGTAGTGACCTTACTTGCTGTGCCAGCGGTCGCGGGTTCGAGTCCCGCTGACGGCATTCATTTGTGTGATGACGAATGTTTGTACTCCAGTCATGGGTGCTTATATTTATAATATGTATGTATTTAAAGATATATATGTGTAGTGTATCAACTATATAGTATCCATAACACAAGCCTCGTAGCTTACCAGGGAAATAGATGGTGCTGTGTTAATGTCCCAACATATATACCACTAACATCACACTATATGATAACACTAATATCACTTCTCCAACGCACAAAATCGTACCCCTTAAGCAGAAATAGCCTAATTCTAATCTCAAGTCGCATGCATTGTAACATTTAATCGAGCCCAATGCACCGCGAATCTAAAACTACTGTCATAAAACAAAAATACACGCAACTTTAGTACTTAATACCTGTATATAAAGACTTGATTAGGTTTTTAGCATATGGACGATGTTTGTACAGTAATTTGCCATAAGCTATCGACTACAGCTGCGTCCGTCACTAGGGTTGCCAATTTATTTTTAGATAATAAATTTGCGAGGATTATTTGTGAGTGCTAATGCGGGGTTATTGCGTCAATCGCTGTGTAGTTAATATGCTTGTGAATGCACCTCGTCGTTTGATTGTTAGGGACGTGATGAACTTTGGTGAAATTTTTATTAGTTAATGTCTTTTTTGGTAAAATATAAGAAAATATTTCATATGAATATACGATATGTAAAATATCAGGCAGTTTTAAATAAATCCAACGTCACTCTTAATGAGTCTATCTCCCAACCTACCTATTTGTTAGAATACAGCTACTTGTTACTTTGTCGTTCTGTCTGTCTGTTCAATTTGTTTTCCGTTCATCACCATTCAATATGATATGTGTGTTTGTTTGTTACTTTTTTACGCTGAAACGGCTGACTAGATTTGGATGAAATTTAGTTCACAGATAGATTATAATGCAACACATCCAAGCGAAGCGAGAGTAAGTCCCTAGTAGTATATGGTAGAAAGTTACTAAATGACGTAAAACATTATTTATTTATTTATTTTGCTTGATTAATACATAAATAAAAATCTTTATTGGAAAACGTTTTAAAGATTTACAATATATAAAATTATGTACGATTAGCGACTCACCCTCGCTTCGCTCGGGATCGTCCCTGGGTTGATTCCCCAAACTTTCATCACCATTTTCACCCCCTTAAGAATTGATTTCTGGGATAAAAACTATCCTATATCCTTCCCAGGGTTTCAAACTAACTTCTAACCAAATTTCATCTTAATCGGTTCAGTAGTTTCGGAGCCTATTCGGTGCAAACAAACAAACAAACAATCAAATTCTTCCTCTTATAATATCAGTATAGATAAAGACTACATTAGTTTAAAATTGTGTCAAACATGTAACAAGAACTAAGCGAAGTGAATGCGAGCTTGCAGATAATAATATCTGCTTGGCGACAACCCTATCGTAATTCATTAGTATTTACAAATCACCTATAGTCCTGATGGTTAATTTGCCTGCGTCGTGTTTAGACTACACTTAGTACCTACTTTGAGTCTTACTTTTTGGTCTCATTATGCTCGGGCTAAGCGCTTGTCAGTAATGATTATATTTCAAGTGAAATCTTAGATTAAAGGTTGCTATATTCAGATATATCTATCTTTAGACTTAGATAAGTTTTTTTTTAATTTTTAAATAAGTTTTTTTAAATTTTTAAATATAAAAAGTGGTTAGGGGACACCTGCAATAAATTCTTGATTAGATTTAGGTATCTATACTAATTTTATAAAGCTGAAGAGTTTGTTTGTTTGGTTGAACGCGCTAATCACAGAAACCACTAATCCGATTTGAAAAAATCTTTTTGCGTTAGATAGCCCGTTAACTGAGGAAGGCTATACGGAAAAATTTACTTTTGCCGTGGGATAGATTTGTTATTGTCTAGGAACGAACCTGAAGCGAAGCGAGCGTGAGTGGCTAGTCTTAAATATATTTAGCTGCCATTAATATGTTTCTTAACATTGTTAAATAAATAATAAATAAATATGTTGGGACATTAACACACAGCACCATCTACTTCCATGGTAAGCTACGAGGCTTGTGTTATGGATACCAGATAGTTGATGCCCTACACATATATAACTTTAAATATATACATATTATAAATATTTATTTAATAGATTCTAATCAAGTTAATAACATTACTATAAATACAATAGTGTTATAATATTGTACCTACAATCTACACATGAACATAAATATTTAATTATCACGCACTATCGTAAATATGACTTTTTTAAATGGAGGAAAAAAATATCTACCTACTGTAAACCACAAAAAGTATTGGTGGTTTGAACAAATGAGCACTAAGGTGACGACATAGTCTCCTCAATAAATAGGCTATCTTGCAAAAAGAATTCTTCAAATCTGACTGCTAGTTGCAGAGCTAAGCGTATTAAAATAAATAAACACTTCAGCCTTATATATTAGACCTAGCGACGCACTCTCGCTTCGCTGTGGTTCGTCCCTAGGTTGCTTCCCCATACAAACATCCCCATTTTCACCCACTTAAGGAATGATTTCCGGGATAAAAACTATCATTTGTCTTATCTAAACTATTCTATGTCCTTCCGAGCGTCTCAAACTATAATCCTACCAAAATTTATCCAAATCGGTTCAGTAGTTTCGGAGCTTAATTGGTACAAACAAACAAAGAAACAAACAAAAAATCTTTCCTTTTATAATATTAGTATAGATAGATTATGTCAAAAAAGTAACGCTAACAGTTGGTTCAATTTAAACTAATCGATCTAAGTCATAACTGTTACAAAGCTATACTTCACGGCGAGTCAAAGACCATAACAAATCTATTTATAAAGTTAATTGTAAACAAAACTTAATTGACTATTTTCTTTCTACTCCATTGCATCTCTAAGTGCTCATTCAAACATAATATATTCGATCCCTGGAGCTTTCATCGGCCTTTAATCTTAAACCACTCGTAAATCTTAAGTAAAGCGACTGTTTTTAATGACGTATGGTTTCATTTACTTTTGTGACATTTGGTGTCCGGTTTACTTGACATTTGTGAGTGCAAAAGTATAAAATCTTTCATTTTTTTCCTTTATTTCGAACAACAAATATGTCGAATTAAAAGGATTTTTGATATTTTTTTTTCGAAACACTCAATTTTTCGGATGGGATATAGCCTTCTGTCTTTTTAGACAACAATTTTGTTATGTTTGTCTAAAATATATTGATATTATAGAGATAAGTTGTAATCTATACATAATATAATAAAATTCTAACAGATACGAATCTGTACATAAAATATTTTTTGGAAAATCTTATTGAAATAGACATTATTATCGATATAGAGCCCAAATCTATAGCTTTCAGAATTTTTGTCTGTCTGTCTGTTTGTGACCGCATCATAAGAAAACTACTGGACAGATTTTAATGTTTGGTATGATGATAGCTGGTTATCAGGATCAACATATAGGATACTTTTTACTGCGGGAAAATATCTCATTTCTGAGAAATTTATGTTAAACGTTAACGTTCTCGGGACGAACCCGAGAGGAGCGAGGGTGACTCGCTAGTATAATATATGTATATAATATGTGATTTAGAACTTATTCAATTATGTATATACTTTACTTTATAATTTTACCGTGCATGTGATATAGAATTCTTTGTATAGTCTTTGCCTCTATATAGGGTTGCCTCTAGGAAAACAAAAACAAACCTATTCCACGGAAACCATACATTTTTCCGGGATAAAAAGTAGCCTATGTGTTATTCCAGACTATAATCTATCTCTGTTTTAAATTTTATCCAGATCCGTTCAGCTGTTCTGGCGTGAAAGAGTAACAAACATTCATAAATACGTACTCACAAACTTTCACATTTATAATATTAGTATAGATAAATTGTGACGTTCAAACGACTAACAAACATGTCCCATTTCGCCAAAACTAATAGATTTATAAGAATATGCGGCTTTCGGTTGACATTGATAGCTATAAAATTATTTTCATAGCACTACTTTTATGATTGAGTTGATTATCAGAAAAATCAATTCTAAGTATTTTTCTTTTTTTTGTACGTGTATAAGTTTCATTTTAAAGAGTTTCAATTCAATGGATTAAGTATAAAAAATTGAAGAGCGCGTGTATGAATGTGTGCACGTGCAAGAAGAAAAACTTCTGTAGGTTATCGGTACACTTTTTAAGAAATTCAATTTATGTTTTAAATAATTAGGATAAGTGAGATACTAAAAAAAAATTAAATAACGCATATTAGGCATATTATAATCACATATTTATAGAATATCATTTAAGGAAAGAATATAATATTATACATCATTTGTCAGACAATAACAACGGTTACCATGGCAACAAACGTACGTACGTTTTTTCGTAACGCATTCACCAGCTTACCCCCCAAGTCAAGCGTAAAGAAGTTTTACTTCAAAAAGATATTTCTTGAATTCTCAGTACTATATAGAAGAGCAGGTCACGTTTAGTAGTTACGAACTGAACTACTACGAAGTTGCTGTTATAGAACAGAAGAAAGAGGTCAAGTGTGAGTCGACCTTATGCGTCTAGAATCCCGTATTCACAGATTTTTTATGAGCTACATACATGATGTCCTCCTGCCCTGTCCATGTATTATCTATACACTCTTAAACTGTGGCGGAACGATAATTTAACACGACTGGTGAGAAATAAGGCGAAGGACCGACGACTTGATATGCGAGACATACAGGTGTAACTCTGTAAACTTCCCAACTCCGAGCTATTACTGAGATTTTCTTTATAGTTAAAACAACAACTATACTTGGCCGGGTTCGAATCCTGGGTTGGACAAGTACCCAGGAACTTCAGCCGGACATGCTAACAGCTAACAAAAGAGGCAGTTATGATGGCTACGAGGTTTTTATTAGAACTTATCAGGGCTTTAAAGGCTTAAAAGCTTATGCGTAGTAATAAAGTTCCTACTGAACCCTTTTGGTCACAGAACCTTAAAAAGCGATGAAAATCTTGATCATGATAAATAGGGACAGATGATGGGCATAATCTATACTAATATTATAAAGCTGAAGGTTTGTTTGTTTGTTTGTTTGGTTGAACACGCTAAGCTCAGGAACTACTTATCCGATTTAAAAAAATCTTTTTGCATTAGATAGTTTGTTAACTGAGTAAGGCTATAGGCTATGTATCATCCCGGACAAATGTACAGTTCCCGTGGGATAGATATGTTTTTGTCTAGGGACGAACCCGAAGCGAAGCGAAGGTGAGTCGCTAGTTAGTGATAAATTTCAGCATCTTAATGTCCTATCGATATACGAATAGGTGCTTATCTCATCGGTAAAGGTCAGGGCTTAATAGCTTTTCTATACGTTTCACATTTATACTCCTCGCGTCAATAATCCTCGGTTAAAGCGCGGATTAAGAAACCTTACACTGAAGTAGCAAAATCTAAGATTAAAGTGTCTTAAGTCCAAAAAATGTGTCGTTTCATTCGTCTTAATTATAAAAATCGGCTAAGTACGAGTCGTAATTGGGATCCGTTTTCGTTTACGAGTTTTGTTTTGATCAATAAATTTTTGTTAAGTATTTAATCAATAAAAATGGTCGTTTCGTCGTTTTTATTATTCGAATGTATTTTTAGCTTTTTTCGTTTTTCGTTAAGTACTCTTACATAAAACAGCATATTCTGTAAAAAAAAAAAAAAGATTACCTATTTATTACTATCTAAAAATTTAGTTTTTTAAAGGAAGATTAGAAGATAAACCTCCTTAAAAGATAGAAGAAAGACAAAAATCCTTATATGTATTTGGAAAATGGCTAAGAAATCTTAAAAAAGAAAATATCATTAAACAAATATCAGGCAGCTCATATTATGTTTAATACAAAATACTTTTTATTAAGTAAGTAGATAGGTTTAAGAGAATTTTCAATTGAATTCAATTTTCTTATTAATGGCTTCAAAGCGTGCCAGTTGAGCACAGATTACTTCGCCAATGTCACGTGGAATGGAGAAGAAAGGAGAATCTTACTTCGCTTCTTAGACTTGTAGTGATGACAATTTCTGAAAGATAATAATTTTATTAATTTTAAATTTAATTAATTTAATTAATTTTAAATTTAATTAATTTTAAAAGATATACCTCGGCCCTGAAAAAAAATTGGTAAAATTGTTGACATTTATTTAGTCTTAAAAGATTTGACGGCGCGATATCATTCTTGTATAACTAATCTATATAGATAAATAAAATTAGAGTGTCTGTTTGTAATATTAAAATGACCGCTTTTTACTAAATGCATATGGATGTATACACGGTACATATACCAAAACAACATTTTTTACAATTTTTGTCTGTCTGTCTGTCTATTTGTTCCGGCTAATCTCTGAAATGGCTTAACCGATTTTGACGGGACTTTGTAAAGATAGATTTTGAAGGAGTAAGTTAGACTACTTTTATTTTAGAAAAAAAAATAGGGTCCTACGAAAAAAATTAAAACCAAATTAGTTAATTAATTTTGTTTTGGGAAGCAACCTAAGGACGAACCCGAGCGAAGCGAAGGTGAGTCGCTAGTCTATGTATAAATAGGCAAAGACAAAACATTTCAATACCTTTTTCTCCTCTGTTTGTCAATCGATTTTTTTTCTTTGGTAACTATTGAAGAGCTTTAATGTTATCAATAAATAAAATTGGAAATATTTATTTATATTATCATTTATGTTTTCCTCAAATTTTTTATAACGATTAAGGTCGAATTTCTAGCTCTCAGCGAACACTAGGAATGAATAATTAGTTTTTAAATATCTAATTAATTAAAAGAACCGACTACCAGATTTCAACGGAAATGTTTCGAGATATCTGCTCTAATAGATTACACGAGGATTTTATTTGTTACTGGCGATGTATCCTCGCTTCGCTGGGGTCCTCAGGTATTCGAATTATAGTCACAATTTCATGGGTTTTAATTTTTTGCGTCAAACCCTAGTTATTTTTTCAAAATAAAAGTAGCCAAGTTACTCCTTATAACATCAGCTATCTGCCAGTGAAAGTCCAGTCAAAATCGGTCCAGCCGTTTCAGAGATTACCCGGGACAAACAGACCGACAGATAAAAAATTTAAAAATTGTTGTTTTCTTATAAGTACTGTAAATACTTTCATACGCATTTAGCAAAAAGCTGTTATTTTGACATTACAAACAGACACTTCAATTTATCTTTATTTATCTGTATAGATAATAGATATCTATGGGTACGAACGAGTATTTTATTTATTTTGCTGGATATTAAAAAAGTTTTTATTGCTTCAATTCTGAATGTATGTAAATATCATACTTTTATTTCACAACAGTTGTTTATGGTGGTTATGGTGGTTTCATGAATCCTTATTGTGTTTCATTTTAATGAATAAAAGTGCCTCAGCTTTTCCCCCCTTATTTTCAAGAAAACAATCTACTCATAAATTTTGAAAATTATAACGCTGTAAATGAAAATTTTTATAAAACCTGAAACTACCTATAATAACTTCTAATCATTATTATCATTAATAGTGCTATAATATAAATATTATACATATATTTATATATATTTTTAGATTTATTGTATGTTTTTCTGGTAAATAAAAAGTTGTATGTTATTGAAAAATACAAGTACATACCTAATATAGGTATATCATAGACGTATACATACCATATACATATTTTATACATGTAATATACATATGTACGTTAGACCTTTTTGTTCTATCTGGGTATATATAAATACTACTATATCATATATGCATGTATATAGCTACATACATATATTTATTGACAAATGTTATAAATATTTACATAATAAAGAAAACTGTAATACATTTTCAAAATGACGTAAAATAAAGCCATTCGAACTTAATTGCCTCATACCGTCGAATTTGACGCTCATTATCACCTTCGTCTAAACACTAACAATAAATCTCGTGTAAAGAATCCTTTGAAGTCGTCAGTCTGCGGTCGGCTTTACTGCGTCGTTTTTCCATTTCATGTAAATAGCTGTAAATACTTATTTATGTGAATGTTAACGATCAACTAATCTGGCAATTGTGAAAACAAGCTTTGTGTGCATTAAAATAATGGGACGTTGCATCAAAGTGCCCGAATATATTCAGATTTTTGTTTTATTTCATTTTTTATTACTGTGTTTCCAAATTCTGCTTCTTGAATTCAGTAATAAATTATTTAAAGTCATCAGTTTAATGCTGTATAAATAAAATAGTTGCTTTTGACTCTTTTTATACGGTGTTGAGTAGCTGTGTCATTTCCCGGTTGATGTAATTTTTTGCGAGCGAAGGCGGAAGTTCTTAAACGTACCACGTACCGTTACTTTTTATAGAGTGTTATGATTTTATTGATACTTTTTAATTGGATAAGTTTACGAAAATGTTGATCCATTTCAACTTTAACTTATTATTCGTTGAGCGGAGTTTGTCACTTCATTTTTAGGGTTCCGTAGCCAAAGGGTAAAACGGGACTCTATTACTAAGACTCCGCTGTCCGTCCGTCTGTCACCAGGCTGTATCTTATGAACCGTGATAGTTAGCTGAAATTTTCACAGATGATGATGTATTTCTGTTGCCACTATAACAAAAAATACTAAAAAACATAATAAAATAAATATTTCAGGGGGCTCCCATACAACAGATATGATTTTTTTACCGTTTTTATAGATAATGAATACTTATACTTGGCCGGTTTTTTATTAAAATTTTAACCACCAACTGCCGCACTCAGAGACAATTAACGGTTACTTAAGTTGCTCCTTAGTAGAGATTTTATTAAGTTCACTTTCAGTCATAGTTATTTTATCCATGAAGACTCAAAGTGGTTATGTCATAGGAATAATAATAATAATAATAATAATTATTAAGCCATATTTATTCCATATCTTAAAATTTACATTTCAAAAGTTGTTAGTTGTTGTTAGTATGTTTGCTTAATCTAGGTTGTTAGTATGATTATTCTTTTTTGTTGGTTCCAAGATATGGATCCCTGTTTGGGTGAAGGCCTCCTCCAGCTCCTTCCACGCTTTTCTATCTTTGCCCTTCTTCATCCATTGTTCTCCTGCCACTTTTTTTATTTCATCAATCCATCGTTTTATAGGTCTTCCTACCTTTCTTTTCCCCGCCGTTGGTCCCTTCCATCGTGTAGATTCAATAGTCCACCTTCTATCAGAGTATCGTGAGATGTGACCAGCCCAACTCCACTTTAGTGTCAGAGCATGTGTAAGTGCATCGGTAATCTTAGTTTTCTGTCTGATTATGTCGCTTCTTATTTTCTGTACTTTCCTTATCTTTAAAATACTTCTTTCCATTGCTCTTTGGTTGCTCGTTATCTTGCTTGTCATAGGAATAGAGAAGTTAAATTAATTAACTATGTTATAAGTATAGTAGATGTTTGTATATAACGATGCCGTTTAGAGGATTTTGTTCATCGCGAGCAAAATGTACTGCATCTTGGAAGTAAGAGCCTGAAAATAATTGCTACAATCTAGTAAGATCTTAAATGTCAGAAAAACAGACGGCGTTTTATTGCCTTATGAAACACTTTTGTAATAAAATTATTTAAATTATTTGTATCTTGTGTAAGGTTGCACTTTTATATTTGAGCGTTTTAATGGAAAATAATATATTTGGTTAATTTGTAATGATTTATGTATGTCTATGGCATGTGGTTATGTGATATTGGCCGATAAGAATGTATTTAAAAAATAAAAAAGAACGCGGAGATTCTTTTGTTTTCCCCGCGATTGACAGAGGGGCGGCTCTCGTACCATCCTGTAGTGACTAGTCATGGAATGTTTGTAATTAAATTATGTAACTCATTATTTTAAAAGAGCAACTGTGGAGTTTCTTGCCGGCTCTTCTCTGCAGAACTGCTTTCCGAGCCGGTGGTAGCTTTATACGGACAAACGTACTGACGATTATAAAAGTACTGAATATAAGAATGCATGGAACATGTTCGTGTTTTATTGATGACCTCCAACATATCAGAAGTGGGATAGACGACGCCGATGATGCCGCTCAATCATCATGGTATGAGTAAAATGGATTTGGAAGCTTCAGTAAACTAATTAAGCTAAGTGTATTTTGAATATATTATCATTGTATTTTTGAAAGTATATTTTATGGGAGTAAATTAGTTAAAACGGGGTTGTACCTATTTAGAAATTTGGAAAGAATATTTTGTATTCATAATATACATGAAGTTATCTAGAAACAAAATAAATTTTTATTACACATTTGAGAATGGGGATGACAAAGTTGAACGTAAGTATAAATTATTATACTATTTTTAAATTATATAAGTATTAACCTATATAATTTAAAAATAATAAAAGATTTGATTTGCGCTTGTTTTGATTTTATTTAGTCTCCATCGAAGTAGTTTTGTAAAAAAGAAAAACACATGTTGTAAGAAAATGAAACTGCTAATTTTATAAAAACTCAAATCCTA
Source organism: Fabriciana adippe (assembly GCA_905404265.1). Lineage (NCBI taxonomy): Eukaryota > Metazoa > Arthropoda > Insecta > Lepidoptera > Nymphalidae > Fabriciana > Fabriciana adippe. The sequence goes on from FR990004.1 coordinate 13,134,220, forward strand.
ATTAATTTTGTGATTATTGTCTGGATATTTGTACCTAATTCAAACGGTGATAGGATGAATAATTTTGTAAAAAGATTAGCTGTCATACATGTATACTAATATATTTTTTTAAGTTTAGATCCGTTAAGAAAACTTCACGTTCAAGAATCTCAAGTGTCGCTTTGGATTAGTGTATGACGCATTGACGATCACAGGACCATGTTCAAGATCAAGGGTATCGTGGACAATTTTGGTGGATATGTGAGATGATGTAATTTATTAGCTATTTTTTTTATAGAATTAGACAATTTGTATATATGTCAAATTACTGCCTCGGTGGTGTAGTGGCTAGCATGTACGGCTGCATATCGGGTTCGAGTCCCGGGTCGGGCCAAGTTTAATTATTGAGTTTTTCTGTTTAAGTGAGCCTCAGTAACAGACCGAAGTTGGGAAGTTGGCGGTGTTTCACCGTCGTGCCTCGGAGAGCACGTAAAGCCGTCGGTCCTGCGCCTTGGCTCTCACCGGTTGTGTCGAGTAGCCGTCCCACCGCAGTATGAGAGTGACGGGAGTGGAGGGTGCGTTTGTGTCTGCACGTACATACGCTGCGCTATAATATCTCCTGCGCAGATGGCTGGTCTCGATGACATTGGACGCCGTGGTCGAAATCGGTCAGGAGGATTTATAATAGTCAATTTGTGAAACAAAACTTGCATAGTGAGACCTGGTTGTGTCAGATAAGTTACTCTTACATGAAAAGAAAAAGAAAGGTAATTTTAAAATCATTTCATAGTTCATGTTGTAAGACTAAAAGAGGTATTTAGTATTGTTAGGTTTCTAGGAAATGACATAAAAAGAGATGATCTAGATTAGACACTTTAAAATTACATATATGTAGTTTTAACATTGAAAATTTATTTATCATATTCATATTTAAATAAATGATATAAATATTGAAACCATCAATAATGGTAGTAAAAGAAATCAAATCAACTTATATTTAAGAGATCTACAGCTGAAATTGTAGTCACTTTTAAAAATTAATAAGAAATTTTGGAAATAAAGAACTTATTATTATTATTATTATTATTATTACTTTTAAAAATTAATAAGAGATTCCTTTGATATGTGATACCAAAAGGTATATAATATTATCTATAGAGGAAGATAAGTTTGAAGGTATTGTATATCATATGCTGCATTGATATTAAATATATGCTTATCAACTATCTACTTTGTAATACATATTTAAGTTTTGAACTTTTGAAAGACCTAGTGGTTGTTTAGTTGTCTTATACTTTGGTTACTTATAGTACTTATTAATTAGGAGTTAAAGACAAAATACCTGAGTGACAAAATATAAGTGTTGAGTAAGTACATTACGTACAATTTTTGAACTTTTACACTTAATTATATAAACCAGACAAAGAAACGAGCTATAATTTTAAAAAAAACAAGGGATTATTTACATTTACTAGGCATGTAAAGTAAATAAGCATATATACTCTAATTGGATTTTAATTAAAGAAATTTAAGCAAGTATTCTTTAAAGTTTCAAAATTTAAAAGACAATAAGAACCTTGTCCTGAAATTGTGTAATAAATGTAAATACCTGTAATAATAAAAATAATTTAAAATTATAGGTGAGTAACAAACTAAATTGAGAGTTCTGAAATGAATATCATATTGAGATATTATATTATGTTTCGAGCTGTACATATAATTTGCTGTACATATAATTTGCTGTACATATAAAGCTTGAATGCTAAATTAAGATAAAAGTAATAATATTGATGATGACGATATACTTAATTGTATATTAGGGTCACTTTACTATGAACCTTGGTTCATCGCAGTTTTCTAAAAGTATGATATGTAAGTTGATAAGTTTTTAGGTACATAAATGATGATGATGATGTGAAGGATTTATTATATAATTATATACTCGGACACTTGCATCACAGAACTAGATAATTCTTATATGATTATTGTAGAATTATAAAATCGATTTGAAATGTTATAGTCCGTATACAATATGAAATATCGCTGGTCATACAATGTAGTAGACATGAATTGTGCGGTAATCAACATACACAGCTTTAATATAGTATAATAAAAAGGAAAAAGCAGAAACATTATATAAAAGCTATTTAAATTAGACAAAACAGACAGATGTATAACAAAATGATAGATCTTGTCATATGTCTTCACTTTACCATAGATTGTTACTATGTTTTATAATAGTACGAAGTAGGTTTATAAAAACCATAAAAATATCATATGGGTATATAGGATATTTTAAAATTACGTTTCAGATTAATTTGAATTAGTACTAAACTGCTAATTTTAGTATTTCGATATACTGTTAATATGTCGAATTTAAAATTATAAAAGTATTTTAAAGATTTGCAGTAATGTTAAGTGCTTTATAGTTTATAAATATATTTAATTCTATTAAAATTATAAATGGATGCAAAATATATACAATAACATGTTAACCCACAAAAATAAGAATATTATTTTTTTTTTTTTTTTTCACAAACACATTCTTATTTTGATCTAAGAACGATTTGCAATAACATTTTAAATCAAATAAACCGTGTTTTTATAAAAACTCATACGTTTTTAAAATATTAAACCACAATGTTCTTTTAATAATTTTACGAAGATAATTCAAGTTCCTTGATTTACAATTGCAAACACATAGCGCCATCAAAAAAGATAACTAAATGTATACATATCCGAAATAATCATTTATAACAATAAAATCGTTAATTTCTATCAAATTCAATATGTTGAGGTATAAAAACTTTATACTCAATTTTCTCAAAATAGCAGTTGTGTGGCTTGGCACAGCATTGCAAATGTGCGTCCAAATATTATATATATTGTTGGTTGATCTATTGATTAATACTTACCGATACTGTCTTAGAGTGTACATAAGCTTATGTATACTCTAAGGATAATGTCATTTTTGATAATTCATTATTATTGAGATTTGTAATAATTTGAAGTGATATTTATATCGTTCATTGAATCCGTTAATCAAATGAACACTAAATAATATGTAGTGCATTTGATTGAAATATAATTTTATCTTTAGAAACGTTAGTTCTAGGAATGGATTTTTAATTTAATAATTTTGTATGACGCGGACTTAATCGTATAAAGATTTTAAGAAAAAAAAAAAAAGTAAAAAAAAATAACAATAATGATAAAATAATAGTTATAAAATCTAATTACTGAATCACGTTATTTTAAATAGAAAAGATAATTTGGTTCAATTTTATTATTTTGTTTTTTAAATTAAAATTAATTTAAAAACACAGTACCTGATGATTTAAATAAATATTATAATTTATTTTGAACAATGAACCTTATCATTTATTTCAAAGGATATTAAAATCTTCACTTGGGGAATAAGGGTTATTTCACGAGATAATTATTTATTTTCTTTTCACGTGTTTCTATGTATTAACTTTAATATTTATTATTTTATGTTTACTCTCTATGTGAGAGCTCCTCGACGAGAACGCTCGCATTCCGGGCGCAGTCAAGTCGGTATTCGCCAGAGAAGTAGAAGCTGGAGTAACAGCTACTGCTTGCTGTATAAGGAACAGGCGCTGATGCGAGAACAGAAGCGTGTTTGTCAAATGGAGATGGATCTACAAGAGGAACGTGGCCATGAACAACGTTGAGGCTCGCCGGCCCTTGGGAGGAGCTACGAGCGACGCAGTCGCAGCAGACATCGATGTCATAATGGGCTGCCGGGTTGTCACTATAGGAAGGAGAAGGCCTCCACGAGTCCAGAGTATCTTAACAAAGGTCATGTAGTCCTACCTTTTCTTCTAGAGATTTAATTAAAAAAAAAACAATCTATTAAAGGTGTCTTACCATCGCAGCCTGTATACCAAAACATAATGCTCCATAGTAGAAATACATTACATCATGGAAATATTATTCCCGAATGCAGATGTTTACGGCTGTGATGAGAAGGCAGTTAGTACATTTTGCCATGCAAAAGGTTATCGGTTTAGCTAATGTAAGATCTAGTATGAAAGCTTAAGTACAATAATTAGTATGTGATGTGTATTTACGACGAGAAGCAGGATTCTTTATCTATGCATATAATAAAATTCTGGGTCGAATCTGTACATTAAATATATATATTTTTTTTTTTTTTTTTGGAAAATCTTATTGTAATATTCATGTCATTATTATCGATACAGAGATCGAATCTATAGTTTTAGAATTTTTGTCTGATTATTTGTGTATCTGGGAACGCATCATGAGAAAACCACTGGACATATTCTGATGAAATTTGGTATGATAATAGCTGTTTATCTGAGTCAACATATACGATGCTTTTACTGCGGGAAAATATCTCTGTACAGTCTATGCTAAACGTTAAAACGTAACTAATATATTACTATCGCTACTACCGACTATATCTACTATCGCTAATTTGTTATTATTAAATACACCATTCACCACACTCTGTGCTCTGGATGAAGACAATATTATGTCGGAATAATAATGTGATAGCTCATTGAGAGTATTTAAATATTGATGTAGTAACGCTAGCTTAATTGTTTGTATTTATTATTGTAGGATGTTTACATGACTATTGTTTGTGTTGTTTCAGGTAAAAGTACCTGCAATGCCATGTTGGGGCCGAGGGCCCAAAATGATAGTTGATCTGTTAAGCCGTAACATCCTACAAGACGGATTGGTTTACAGGTTTTATTGATGGTTGATCCATAGATGATATTGGTTGTCTATGGGTTTTATTTTTAAGAGATGGTTGATCCATAGATGATATTGGTTGTCTATGGGTTTTATTTTTAAGAGATGGTTGATCCATAGATGATATTGGTTGTCTATGGGTTTTATTTTTAAGAGATGGTTGATCCATAGATGATATTGGTTGTCTATGGGTTTTATTTTTAAGAGATGGTTGATCCATAGATGATATTGGTTGTCTATGGGTTTTATTTTTAAGAGATGGTTGATCCATAGATGATATTGGTTGTCTATGGGTTTTATTTTTAAGAGATGGTTGATTCATAGATGAATTGGTAATCTGTGAATTTTATGTTAATGGATATTTGGATAAATTGATAAAATTATAATTTAATAAATTGATAGTCTGATGAATATAGATAATTAAATATTGAGATGCATAAGATGTTTTTGAGAAAGAAAATATATAAAATAAAAATATGTACTTGTAAATTTATATCTGAATTATTTTCGAATACATTGATATATATATAGCTAGCTAAATAAATGGTTTAAATTAAATGTATTCATCAGATAATAATATGATATGTAAAATTTTGCCGAGTGTAAGGTTGCATCAGGGTCGTGTATGAGGGCTACGACTCTGGTAAAGTTAAGTTTTTAGTTTCCCTTAAGTGTAAGGTTTTCCAACGGGAGGCGTGTATGAGGGCATACACGTTTTCAGGATGGACGAGTGTAAGGTTGCACTTTTATATTTGAGCGTTTTAATGGAAAATAATATATTTGGTTAATTTGTAATGATTTATGTATGTCTATGGCATGTGGTTATGTGATATTGGCCGATAAGAATGTATTTAAAAAATAAAAAAGAACGCGGAGATTCTTTTGTTTTCCCCGCGATTGACAGAGGGGCGGCTCTCGTACCATCCTGTAGTGACTAGTCATGGAATGTTTGTAATTAAATTATGTAACTCATTATTTTAAAAGAGCAACTGTGGAGTTTCTTGCCGGCTCTTCTCTGCAGAACTGCTTTCCGAGCCGGTGGTAGCTTTATACGGACAAACGTACTGACGATTATAAAAGTACTGAATATAAGAATGCATGGAACATGTTCGTGTTTTATTGATGACCTCCAACACTTGTTTTAGCTTAGCTTTTATTAATAAAGATTAATTTCTAAATTTTGGCCAAAAAATATTTTAACAGAGTAAAGATTCTGTTAAAGTATTTTTTTGAGAAAAATTTTGCTCACTGAAGTACGGGTCGATGTACGGATGTGTAACACCGCAAACTCATATCACATTTCTTGACAGTAAATCCCAATAATTTGTATTTATTTAGAAAACTTCTGAAATGGGATATATTTTAAGCTAGCGACTCACTTTAGCTTCGCTCGGGTTCATCCCTAGGTTGCTTCCCAAAACACAATTAATTAATTAATTAGGTTTTAATGTTTCTTCGTGGGACCTTATTTTTTTTTCTGAAATAAAAGTAGCCTACGTTACTCCTTATTACATCAGCTATCTGCCAGTGAAAGTCCCGTCAAAATCGATTTAGCCATTTCAGAGATTAGCCGGAACAAACAGACAGACAGACATAAATTGTAAAAAATGTTGTTTTGGTATATGTACCATATGCATTTAGTAAAAAGCGATTATTTTAATATTACAAACAGACACTCCAATTTTATTTATCTGTATAGATTGTGAAAGAGTCCCAAAATTTACTTAAAATGATCGTACAAGACTAATTATGAATTGTTACATGATACAATGTTCATATCCAAATGAATTATCTTAATTTCAACGAAATCTATTAGCAGTTGAAGCGTAAAAATGTTACAAACTGACAGACAGTTACTTGTAAATTTATAAAAAATTATGTATTATATTGTATTTCTTTGAAGAAAACATTAAGTCATTAGTGTGTTATGATAGGGTTGGCGTCTCTAGCGCGTCCTTCGAAGAAACGGTGAAGGTACCACACATGGAGATACTTTGGTGTTAACATAACAATATAACGCGGAAACATTTCCTCTATAAACTTGCCAAACTCCAGTTGGACTTCATCGAAGCTATTTAAAAATTTTATTTTATTTATGTTAACTGTGTTTTTACCGCGGCTCGCCACGTTTTTATTATCCCACTCTGTGTCTTGTTAATTCTGGCGTCATCAATTTTATTTTCTAGTTTAAGCTCAGCCAATTATCGTAAAGAATGTTTTAAAAATTTCTTTTGATATTTATTCGTAACGTTTATCGATAACTGAGACTGTTTTTCTATTAAAAAATACTATATAGTATGATTCCAGTGTTATTATAAAATTAGCGTCTTCCCCACGGGAAATGTGAATATCGAGAATTGCGATGGCTTAAAAAACTATTATCTATTTATTGCCCCATCATTTATCATAAAGCTCCAATTACTTACGTAGAACTTTATTATTTTTAATTAAAGTAAACACATACAATTATATCACTCATAGTAAAATTATCGACTGTTCGATATCCGGCTTATTACCTAGTCATAAAGATGGAATTATTGCTTCACATCTTAAAGCCAGTTAAACCAATTCGAGATAAATCTGTGAAATACAAGTGTATTTTTAATTGGTGTTATTACAAGTGGAATGCAATCTTCTATTAATAATATGTTTATATAGCGTTGTGTGAAGAAATTCTTAGTAATGGGTATCAATGCGACGTGTGATTCTTGAATTGCTCTCGTCAGCTCGAGCCGGTGCGCGGTGATAAGCGAAGCGACTTACAATCTATATAGAACGTAGGACAGTATGAATTATGTTACGTGTGTATGTTAGTCTTTCACGCTAAAACGGCTGGTTGGGTTTGGATGATATTTAATACCTACATAGACGTATTACGTGGAGTGTCATATACCACATAAGCTGTTAGGCACCTAGGGTCAAATAATTACTAATTAATATTAATACTGTGTGACATAACTTTAATACTTTCTTAGATTTAAGCGAATATCTGACATTTGAAAATAAAACTCTGAAAGCTTAGTCTCTCCCGTGTCCATGACTGCTGTAAAGCATTCGAAACGTCGGAAATTAAAAATCAAAATAAATCTGAGAAATAATCCGAAAAGATAGTTTATTTTAACACAAAATTAACTTGACACGATACGCGTGAAATAATATAAACCTATAGGCTATATAGCCTTATAGTTCTTGCTTCATCATCATTAATAAATCTTTGAAATGCTTCAAAACCATGATAGTAAAACGAAATATAATTTTTAAAACACACTCTAATTCCATTATATCTAAGAGTAAATATAAGACGACACGTTTGGCTCAGTTTGTATCAACCTTACTTGCTGTGCTAACGGTCGCGGATTCGAGTCCCGCTGGGGGCATTCATTTGTATTATGAGCATGAATTTTTGTACTCCAGTCATGGGTGTTAATATTTATAATATATTGTATTATTTATAATATGTATGTATTTAAAGTTATATATGTGTTGTGTATCAACTATCTGGTATCCATAACATAGACCTCGTAGCTTCCCATGGAACTAGATGGTGCTGTGTGTGTAATGTCCCAACTTATATATTCATATATTTATTTTATATTATCAGCAGTGAGCGACATCGCAATATGTTCTCTCTCTAATAACAAATTGCTAACGACAATAATAGTGTTTTTCTCACGTACCGATACGACGCGCTTTCGACGCCATTACAATTAACCGGCGCGTATTTATGTCACACTCAATTATGATTTTCAATTAAATCTCGTAGATTGAGCTACATTATTTTAAAGTTTATTGCAAAATTTAGACGCACTCGTTAGATTTTATTTATTATTATACGTATCATCGTTTATGATGTACCTCCGTAGATTTATTATTATAGTGACATGTTTCTAATGGATTTTTGCAATAATTACATACTATTGTCCCATGGGAATGATTTTATGAAATGGGAGTAATCTTATAGCACTATATGCGTGATAGACAGGCATACCAATTAATATGTTATTTAGATAAAATATTTGAAAAATATTATGCTACTGTATATTGAAATAATATACTTTATTAGTGATTTACTCTTTAGTTGTTGTTCCTGGGTGCTTTATGAGTTGATAAAATTTACTAGCGAGTCCCTAGGTGATTCTTTAAATTGACAATATTTTTTTATTTATGAAGCGATTGAAGTAAAACATATACTAAATCCTGAGGTCCTGGGTTCGAGTCCCGGGTCGGGCCAAGTTTAGTTATTGAGTCTTTCTGTATAGTAAGCCTCAGTAACAGCCCGGAGTTGGGAATTTGGCGGTGTTTCACCCCCGTGCCTCGGAGAGCACGTAAAGCCGTCGGTCCTGCGCCTTAACTCTCACCGGTCGTGTCGAGTAGTCGTCCCACCGGAGTATGAGAGTGACAGGAATAGAGAGTGCACTTGTGTCTGCGCGTACATTTGTGCACTATAATATCTCCTGCGCAGTTGGCTAGTCTCAATGAGATTGGCCGCCGTGGCCGGAATCGGTCAGGAGAACATTATTATTATTATTATTAAATGTTAAGTGAACCTAAATTGGTTAAGCCGTTTCTGAGATTAGCGCACATAAACGCACAGACAAACAGACAAAAAATAAAAAAAAATAAACATTGTTTTGGGTTCTATTGCGCTAATAAAGACCTCCGGTAATAGTTTTTTTCAAATATCTTCCATGTACAGATAGCGATCAGTTAAACTTTTATTATATGTATAAATAAAAATTCACAGGCGCCATCTTTTGGTAAATTTTATCAATAATAGTACCCTATGTAAGCTATATATTGCTCCAGGTAAAAGTCTATCTGTGTACTAAATTTAATCTAAATCGGTCGAGCCGTTTCGATGTAAACAAGTAACAAACATACGTACATACTTTCGCATTTGTAATAAATAAATAAATATGTTGGAACATCAACACACAACACCATCTAGTTCCATGGTAAGCTACGAGGCCTGTGTTATGGATACCACATAGTTGATACACTACACATATATAACTTTAAACACATACATATTATAAATATAAACACCCATGACTAGAGTACAAACATTCGTGCTCATCACACAAATGAATGCCACCAGCGGGACTCGAACTCGCGACCATTGGCACAGCAAGGGTCACTACAAACTGAGCCAAACGTGTCGTTAAAATAATGATAGTGTTATGAATCTATACTAATATTATAAAGCTGAAGAGTTTGTTTGTTTGTTTGGTTGAACGCGCTAATCTCAGGAACTACTAATACGATTTGAAAAATTATTTTTGCATTAGGTAGCCCGTTAACTGAGGAAGGCTATAGGTTTATATATCATCCCGGGAAAATGTACGGTTCCCGTGGGATAGATTTGTTTTTGTCTAGGGACGAACCCGAAGCGAAGCGAAGGTGAGTCGCTTAACTCTCACCGGTCGTGTCGAATAGTCGTCCCACCGGAGTATGAGAGTGACAGGAATAGAGAGTGCACTTGTGTCTGCGCGTACATTTGTGCACTATAATATCTCCTGCGCAGTTGGCTAGTCTCAATGAGATTGGCCGCCGTGGCCGGAATCGGTCAGGAGAACATTCATTATATAATTATAACTGCAAATGAATATAAATAGTAAAACAATAAAGTGTGGACGTCGAGCTTTTCCCACGTCGCGTCGTACCTACTGCGTACATTGAGACAGCTATTCGGGTGCGCACTCATTGTTCGATTATCTTCTAGGAACATTCATTATACTCGTATGAATCATATTATACACTATAACGTTTGCTAGTTAAGTTAATTTGTCCAGTAACTGTGCTAGAATTTGTCATTGAAGACGTGCTTCTCTGTCTTCTATATCCTATACAGATTTATTCATACTAATATTAAAAAATGTGAAAGTTTGTGAGTATGTATGTATGGATGTTTGTTACTCTTTTACGCCAGAACGGCTGAACGGATCTGAATAAAATTTTAGCACAGAGATAGATTATAGACTGAAGTAACACAAAGGCTACTTTTTGTCCCGGAAAATTTTACGGTTCTAGTGAGATAGGTTTGTTACTCTTTCACGCCAGAACGGCTGGACGGATCTGGATAAAATTTGGCACAGAGATAGATTATACTCTGGAACAGCACATAGGTTACTTTTTATCCCGAAAAAAAATACAGTTCCCGTGGGATAGATTTGTTATTGTTTTTTTTAGAGGCGAACCCGAGCGAAGCGACGGTGAGCCGCTAGTATTATATATAAACAGAACGAATAAAAAAACTGAACTTAATTAGTGAACTATTAATAAAAATGTTATGATTTTCTATTATTTTCTTCACAGATTTTCCATTTGTAAAGAAGGCACTCAGTGACTCTAGTAATGTTCTAACATATTGATCTTTTCAATTCCTTTTTCTTAATACAAGGCACAGGATAATATCGAAACACTAAGTGTTGGTTATTTACCTGAAACACTGCAATAAATTTTGTATGATCAATTCAAACTTTAGCTCCAACCGGTTTCGAACTCAGTACCATATGAATAAGGGCAGTGTCAAATTTATTTCTATAATATTTATAAAAAAAAATACTGTTCTAAAAAGATATTTTAGAACGAATAATAAAACACGTGAAATTTAATTGTAAAGCTAGTTCTAAAACTAATTCATAGAAAAGCTCATATTCATTTAATTATTCCTCAATCACAAGCATCATAAATAAAGCTCTGCAACAATATTTATTTAGCATTATTTCAATCATGAATAAGCTTGAAATGTAACGATTTAATTAAATTTTATCTTCAAATAATCTCTGTTCGAGATATTTTTCCAGTAACACTTGTAGTTTCATCATTTAAGCTGTAGAAATAATATGGAAAGCTCATCGCAAACTAATTGGTGTATTTTTATTCTTTCTTTTCTACATCCTGTAGCGTTTGTGTTAATCGATACTTAAAAAAGTTGGTTTGTAACTGTTTGTGTCCTTTCCTTATATTGATAACGTGAAAGTTGACTTTTTTCCAAAATGGCGTTATCATAAATGGCTTATTATTATTAACATAATGGTTTTTATACTTGTAGCTTATGATAAATAAATAAATATGTTGGGATATTAACACACACAGGCTTGTATTATGAATACCAGATAGTTGATACACTACACATAACTTTAAGTACATACATATTATAAATATAAACACCCATGACTAGAGTATAAACATTCATGCTCATCACACAAATGAATGCCCCCAGCGGGACTCGAACCCTCGACCGTTGGCACAGCAAGTAGGGTCACTACAAACTGAGACAAACGTGTCGTCAAGTATCATGTATCATGTAATCTGGAAGTCTATTACAATGTACGATTTAACCTAATTTTAATTGATATAACATCAAGTCTATCTGATGATGGAGTCAAGAGATAGATAGTTGATTTTTTCATGGTTAGTTATACCTTCGAGCTTAAAAGCTCATCTGAACCAAGGACCCATTTTTACCTTAAGTTACCTTTTAAGGGGTTTAGAACGTGGTTTTTTGCAAAATGCTTTAACAAAAATCTTTTTAATAACTTACTAGCAGAACCTGCGGCTTCGCTCGCGATCAAACTACGAAAAATACGAAATTTCATGCAAGGTCATTTAATGCAATGTCCAAGGAATAAAAAGTTTCATAGAAACTTTTATCCCCTATTTCACCCCCTTGGGGGTTGGATTTTGAAAAATCCTTCCTTAGTGGATACTTACGTCATGAGAGAAATACGTGTGCGAAATTTTAAGTTTCTAGCCCTAAGGGTTTGGCTTGTGTGTTTATTTAAAATTTTCATACCCTATTTTCATTCCCTTTTAGGGGTTGAATATTGGAAAACTCTGAAATACGTAACTTATTATTTTTGCCGTACTCATTTCATACGAAATTTCAAGCAAATATGTAATACAAAAAACCTCTTTGGCTTTTTGCTATTAGTAATAATTTGATGGCTGTAATAATTTGCAAATGTATGATTGTGACTCGCGCATCGAGGGCTCCGTACCGCCGAATATTGTATTGTTGTTACTTACACATTTACGCACAAATATATATATACATATATATTCAACTTCATATATATATATAGTCAACTTGTTCTCACCTTTTAGTTCGCTTTTTACGCAGTCGTGTTTTTTAATTAAATTTATTACATTTATTAGTGTTTTAAAGTCAGTTTTTATTGTTTTTTTTAAGTTTTTTGTAATTAGAAGTATGTACATCAAGTTTTTTTGGGAATATATCCATACAAACATGCTAACCCTTCGAAACAAACATAAATTAATGCTCACCTCTTCTCTCGTCTAAGAGATGGAATTTTGAAAAACTTTGAAATACATGTTTATAGTTTGCTTATCAGTTCAATCAAGAAAGACAAATAGTAAATTTCAAGCAAATCAGGCCATTTTTTTCATTTTTATACTAATGTTTTCACCCTATTTCTCACGTTTGGGGTTGAATTTCCAAAAACGATGAAATAAGTATGTATTTATTTTTGTTGAGAAGCTTTAATATTAAATTTCATTCTTCTTACTTCAAAAATGACGGACTCCTCATATAAAATTTCATCCCCTATTCACCCTCTTAGGGGATAGATTTTCAACAGCTCTGAAATACGTACTTATTTATTTCTAACCAGAAGCTTGTATAAGAAATTTCATGCTTCTTACTTCAAAAATGACGGACCTCCCATATAAACTTTCAACCCCTATTTCACCCTCTTTGGGGATAGATTTTCAAAAACTCTGAAATACTTATTTATTTATTTCTAATCCGAAGCTTGTATATGAAATTTCACGTTTCTAACTTCGAAAATGATGGATTTCCATACAACCGTTCATCCCTTATTTTATCCGTTTAGGGGTGGAATTTCTAAAAATCCTTTCTTAGTGGATGCCTACGTCATTAAAGAAATACATGTGCGAAATTTTAAGTTTCTAGCCCTAAGGGTTTAGCCTGTGCGTTTATTTAAAACTTTCATCCCTTATTTTAACGTCTTTGGGGTTGAATTTTGGAAAACGCTAAAATACATAACTCATTATTTTTACCGTACTCAATTCATACGAAATTTCATGCAAATATGTCCAAGAAATAAAAAGTTTCATACAAACTTTTATCCCCCATTTCACCCTCTTAGGGGTTGAATTTTAGAAAACGCTGAAACACGTAACTCAATATTTTTGTCGTACTCAATTCATACGAAATTTCATGCAAATATATCCAAGGAATAAGAAGTTTCATACAAACTTTTATCCCTTATTTCACCCCCTTGGGGGTTGAATTTTGAAAAATCCTTCCTTAGTGGATGCCTCCGTCATATGAGAAATACGTGTGCGAAATTTCAATTTGCTAGCCGTAAGGGTTTGGCCTGTGCGTTGATACATCAGTCAATCACCTTTGCCTTTTATATAATAAGATAACGTTATCCCGTCGAAGGACTTAATTAAATTATTTGCCATTAAGTGTGGTAAGGTGATAAGGTAAGCCTTTTGATAGGTTTAATTCTATAATAGGGTTGTCATTATAAATAATTAACACATTCCATATGCTGGTAAGAAGATTTTTTAAAATCATTTTGAATGTACTGTAAATTATTAGCTTAGCTTAGCTTAGGCTTAGCTCAGAATCCGAGTTTTACGACTCTTGATCAGTTATACTACAGTCGGATGTTTGCACAGACATAGATTTTGAGCGTGACAGGTAACCTCTGTTATATCAAACCACTTACGTTTTAAAGTTTAGTATATATTTCTCAGAGATGAGATATTTTTTCGCAGTAAAAAGTATCCTATGTTGACCCGGATAGCCAGCTATCATCATACCAAAAGTCATCAAAATTTCTCCAGTGGATTTTCCGTGACGTGGTAACAGACAGATAGATAGACAAAAATTCTAAGAACTATAGATTCGGCCTCTGTATCGACAATAATGTCTATTTCAATAAGATTTTCCAAAAAATATTTAATGTACAGATTCGTCTTAGTTACAAATTTATTATATGTATAGATTAAATAGTTTCTGTGGACTTTTAGTATTTTGCTAAAAATATACCTCGTCTGAGCCGACAGAGGGCGTATCATTGCTAGTAAATTAAATATAGTTAATGGGCAATTTATCAAGTATTTTGACCTAACTATTAATAACCAAAACACTTTAATATTTATAAGACACTCCACTTGCGTCTTGTGCTAATTAGAATTCACCATCGCATCCATCTTAACCTTTTATAAATATAATATGACATTTATATGGGACGATTTAGTAATTAACATTAATTACAAACATCGTGCGGTATGAATGGGCCTCGGTGCATATTTGTGCCTACGCCAAATATTTTAATTGTCCGAATGAGTCTGAAAGAGTGGATTGATAGTATCTTTTGAACAGAATTTATCGAGTGTTTACAGCGTGTAATTACAGCTACATCGTGAATAGCAATGATTAAGGGTTATGGTTTAACGTGCGGTGTAAATTTGAATAGTTTAAGACGACGGAAGTAGAAATGATGGGAGATATGATGAAAGGTTATTAGGGATAAGAAAACTAGATTTAGAGTTAGTGCTTGCTCGTTAGTATTCTATTTTTACATAATAATATTTATAAGACAGGTTGGAATAATTTTAATGAGATTATATGTGTTGTTTTGTTAAACACAATTTGAATACGAAATATATTTGTCTATTTAAATAGTAGCCTCCTTGCTATTCTGGAAATTCTATACAAAGTAAGGGTTATATTAAATGACTAGCGACTTACCTTCGCTCCGCGCTCGGGTTCGTACCTACTTACGTTTTAACGTTTAGAATAGATTCCTTAGAAATGAGATATTTTCCTGCAGTAAAAAGTATCCTATATGTTGACCCGGATAATCAGCTATCATCATACCAAATTTCATCAAAATCCCTCCAGTGGTTTTTCCGTATGAGGTAACAGACAGACAGACAGAAAAAAAATTTTAAAACTATAGATTCGGACCCCGTATCGTTAATAATGTCTCTTTCAGTAAGATGTTCCAAAAAATATTTAATGTATAGATTCGGCTTAGTTACAATTTTATTACATGTCTATACATGTAATAAAATTTTTAATTACGAACTTAATATAAATAATAAGAAAGACTATTTACGAAGATTAGTAGGTAGCAGCTAAAATAATGAAAAATCTTACTTTTTCTAGATAAGCAACAAATGAAACGTAAGAAGTCTACTGAAGATGTGCGATCACCTCTTGGGGGTGAAGGATCGATGACCAGTGAAGAGGGAGAAGAGATTGGTAGGCGTAAAAAAGCCAGGACCACCTTCACTGGGCGCCAGATATTCGAACTTGAGAAGCTGTTCGAGGTTAAAAAGTATTTGTCCTCTGGAGAACGGGCGGACATGGCGAAGTTGCTCAACGTGACAGAAACCCAGGTGAGCCTTTAATACTTATGGCTGATAATTTTATAAATTTCTACATTTTCGATACAAAAATTATAAT
Source organism: Fabriciana adippe (assembly GCA_905404265.1). Classification (NCBI taxonomy): domain Eukaryota; kingdom Metazoa; phylum Arthropoda; class Insecta; order Lepidoptera; family Nymphalidae; genus Fabriciana; species Fabriciana adippe. The sequence continues at coordinate 13,150,415 of FR990004.1, forward strand.
TTTACACTTGTTTACTTAATAATGATAAAAAATAATAACAAAACTAATATAAATTCGATGATTTAAAACTTTATTATCTATCATCTAAAAAAATAGAACAAAGTTTAAAAATTTTGAAATAATTTATATATTGATTCAAAGGGTTCAGAACAATAAAATAAGTTTTATAAAGACACAAAAAAAACCCTATACTTCATACGTATTGCGCTCTCGAACCATCCACCCGCATGCGCACGCGCAGCTTCAAACACTAATAGCAGGGAGTGTATCTGTCAATAGATGATATTTAAAGCGTTACAAATCGCCGCTGTAATTACTTAATGGGTCATCACCTCATCGTGTGTTCCACGAAATACAGTTTTAAACGCAATGTAAACGAGCAAGTACGGTTGGTAAACGGTGGTATTCTATTTGACCGACTTCAAACCAGGGGGGTACTCAATTAGGATAAATGTTTTTTAGTATGTATGTTAAGTGATATTTTAGCTAATTATAAAACGACTTTGTTGGTTCTTTTTTTTTTAATGAACAGGTTCTTTTCTTACTTTGAGAAATTTATATATTAATACGTGAAGAGAAAACTTTGAACCCCCTTTTAAGCGTATTGCATGAACGTACGGAGGAGTATGAGCTTTGGCAAAGTTAAAGTTTATATTATAGAGAAGGACTGCAGAAAGCCAAAATTTATTGACTTTCTTTTACCCGCGAATCCGCTCGCGTATTTTATTTATATATAATTACTTCACTGCTAAAATGCTAAAAGATGTAGTATGATATTAGATAACCTTCATCAATATTATACGAGTACTAACATAATATATGTATATGTAGATGAAAAGTTTATTTGTCTATACGTGCAAATCTCTGAATCTATGGCCCCTTTTGAAAATTCTTTTTAATTTTATAGCTTATCTATATAACTTTAAAAAACAAACCTCAATATCTATCAAACTTAATGAATTATGGTTGATTTTCAACTACGCGGCGATCACTAGTATCTTTGATTACCTCAAAAATGGTTCTATATAGACATTGGAATTAAATTCTACCCCTTATTTTGGAATTGAAAAATAATCATTATTTAAATGTTTTTTTTTTTTTATTTATTTTTTTGAGATTTGCTGACTGCGGCGCAGGTCGCTAACTTCACTCCTGAATGTTTATTCTGTACGAATATCTTCCTTATTGAAGTCGTTCAAAGATTTCTTATATAGTATTAATTAAAATCAGTGCATAAATGTTTATTAAGCCAACAATCATCCACTATTACCTACTTGTATTACCAGACTCCATAGTACCAAAGAAAGTAAATATGCATAATATTTAGATTAACTGTGCTAATATAAAAGTTCAATAATTAAAAGAGCTAAATAAAAGTGAACTATTTCGATATATTTTATCTAACATCAAATATTTCTAACATAAAAATCCAATAAAGTATTATTAGGGTGCATATAATTTATTATATCACAAACCAAAAGTTAATTATTCTGAATGATAAATATACGGTGGTGACAAATTCTTTCGCACGACTTACTTAATGGGCCGCCGTCCTGCTCCCGCTGCCGTGCGGTCGGGGTTCCTCGAAATCTTCACGAATTAAGTGCTTAGTTGCCAGCTGGGTCTCTACTTTTCTTATAAACTTACAAGGTATGAGAGATAGCGTTTTCTACACATATAATAAAATTCTAACTGAGTCATATGTGTATATTAAGTATTTTTTGGAAAATCTTATTGAAGTAGTCATTATTATCGATACACAGGCCGAATTTATAATTTTTAGAATTACTATCTGTCTCTCTGTGATCGCATCACGAGAAAACCATTGGACAGATTTTGATAAAATTTGGTACGATGATTATCCGGATCAACATATAGGATACTTTTTACTGCGGGAAAATAACTCATTTCTAAGAAATCTATACTAACCTAAAGTCATCTTAGCGTTTGATTAACTGGCTTGTGACTCTCGATTAATGTATTTACTTTCCCTATATATACATGGGTCTTCTACCTAACTGAATTGACCCGTTTAATGTAAAACGGTCTAATTATTTTATCACAATCAGGGAAGCATTCGTTCAAAGTTCTTATAATTACATTATAATTAACATCGCCCTCTTGTATTATTACAACAAAATGTAAGTCATTGTCAATTTTTGGAATGACATAGACAATTTTTGTTTAAAGAGATAATCTCTGATATTATAAGTTATAATTATATTTTAACTAGCGGCTCACCCTCGCTTCGCTCGGGTTCGCTTCGCTCTGGTTCGTCAGTAGGTACGTTTTAACGGTTAGTATGGAATAGATAGACTATAGTATATAGATATATTATAAAATATATAGCTTATAGCTTTCCACAATAAACGAGCTATCGAATGCAAAAATATTTTTTTGAATCATCATCTTTTATAATGTGCACAGCCAAGAAGTGGAATCCCCTGCCTGCGTCTGTTTTTCCGAGTGCGTACGACCTGAAACTCTTTAAGGTGCGTGTTAACAGGCTTCTCTTGGGTAAACTCGCTACATCGTAGATCTTATCGATGCCTTCGAGCTAAGATGAAGGTCAAGAGTATGCCCATTTTAAATAAAAAAAAAAGAATCAGATTAGTAGTAGGTCCTGAGCTTAGTGCGTTTAAACAAACAAAATGCCTCTTTATAATATTATTATACATAATAATTAAATTTAATCATAATTATTAAAGCTAATCATAACAAAATCACATTATTATATTATAATTTATAAAGGAATCGAAACCAATGTAGATGTAACTTACACCACACAGTAGCTCAAAGGAGATAATTATACTATCCAAGGTGGTAGCGTCCCCCGCTGACGACGCACACATGGCGGCACTAATTAAACCGTCCCATCATATTCTAAACAAAGTGAAATTAACACATGCCTCTGCAGTGACACCATGGCGGTTCCCTTAAATAGTCTCTTTTCAAAATTAAGGAAATTATACTATAGAAAAGCTGGTTATTTAACACTAGAAAGGGCTTTTTTATATTAATTCTTACTTTACTTAGTCTTAAACCTAATAATTTTATTAAAATGTCGCAAATATGTTTAGCAAACGTCAAATTGTATCTACTGTTTAACGTTTACTTAATAACACATTATTACTCGTATTAGTACCTGGGCAACCGAGCGTCGCTCGGAGTTCTTTTTTGTTATATCGTATTTTTTAAATTAAAAAAAAACTTAGAACTTGAATAAATAAAAAAAAAAAAACAAAAGTAAAAACTTTGTATCCAACCAGGATCTTGTACCGTGGGCGCTTGACCACGATGCTTATTGCTTATGCCCGAACGTAAGAAATAATAATGCGAAAGAAAACCGCATGGAATCTCGAAAACACGCGTTTTCCCAGACATAAGACTAATCTAGATCCATTTTTCGCCCCCGAAAACCCCCACACACCAAATTTCAGCGAAATCGTTAGAGCCGTTTCCGAGATCGCTGGTATAAATAAATAAATATATAAATATATAAGAATTGCTCGTTCACATATATTAGATGAATACGAAAGCTTGTGTGGTTGATTTGATCCACCAACAATTAAAATTAAACAAACTATCCCCTAAATTGAGAAAAAGCTGTTAAGGTGTTTAAAAAAACTGTCAAAACTTTTTGCGTGCTTCCGTGTGGCATCCGCTCGTTAATTGTCGTCTTGAAAATATTTAGACACGTGGTGTGTCGTGAGCTTACACATTCTTTACTTAATAAGGTTCTTGTAAAAATATGTACATATATTCTCTAGATAACTTCGCGTCCAGCAACCCTGACTTCGGCTACATGTCTATTTAACAAAAGGACATGCTTTAAATACCAAATCTTATTTTTTTAAAGGGCTTATGATGATAAATGAATCATTTTTATTAATTATAACTATGACGACATGTTTGGTCCAGTTTGTAGTGACCCTACTTGCCGTGCCAGCGGTCGCGGGTTCGAGTCTATGGGGGCATTCATTTGTGTGATGAGTACGAATGTTTGTATTCCAGTCATGGGTGTTTATATTTATAATATGTATGTATTTAAAGTTATACATGTGTAGTGTATCAACTATCTGGTATCCATAACACAAGCTTCGTAGCTTACCATGGAACTAGATGGTGCTGTGTGTTAATAACCCAACATTTTTATTAATTACATTCCTGACATAGTCGAAAAATACTATTTTAAGCAACTATATCTGCTAAAATACTTTAAAACTATTAAAGATATATATATACAACACCTTTATTTAATTTATTTATCTACAAACGCGCGCAAATAAGCCAGAGCCGGGTGAAGACACTAAGCGAATGAAAGTTCAACCCTCATACATTATTCTCTTCCCCATAATCAATTAACAGTACGTTCAATAGCTATCATAGCGGAAACAATTAAGAGAATTTAATTTCTCTACACGGGAATCAAACCTGTGACCCATCGTTATAATATTTAAACGATTACCTCACAATGTCAAATTCATATTCAAAAATACTTATACTGTTCTAGTTACTTATATTTTGCAAATCTAATTCATATTCTTCAGGAATTACTCGAACTTAATCTATTTACATAGCTAAGTGGCTTATTAATTCGCGGTCGTGTTTCTGTTTGTTCGTCCGTACGAATGCGACTTGAATGTTATTTTATCGCAATCGCAAGAATAGCTACACTAATTGACCCGTCTTTTCTAATAAGAGTATGTAACATACCTCGTAAGATATAGGAATATAGATCTTATGATTGCGGTGTAAGGTTAGTTTTGATTTAGCAAATATTGTTACTTGAAGCGTTTTGGTGTTTGGATGTGAGTTTCAATCCACGGGGATCGGAATGTATAGGGTGATCTCGCTTAGTGTTTCAAGTATGAGGGGACGATCTTTTGAATTTGCAATTGAACACTCAGATATAATTAATCTTTGTTCATTAATTATAAGTTATTTCCTACAATTATAATATTCACACAAAAATAACTTTGACCGACTTTTAATAATGTGGATGTGTGTTTTGGACTCTATGTTACGAGATAGCTTTACCAATTATACGTTATATATTAAGTGGTTGCTATGAAAAAATCCAATCTATGCGATGAATGATTAAGTTTAAAATTACTTGAAGTCGGTGCATGCGCCATTTTGATTTACTAATTACATATAATTTTTGACATATATTTTTTTTTAATTTTTTACACCTAAATCAATATAAAAAAGCTATCTCTATAATAATCTGTTGTTTTAATCACTATAATTGTGAATCTATCAAAGCAACATGATCAATTTTTACTAAGCTATTAGCTTTTCTGTCAGGTTGACAGCTATTTATAATAATAAAAATCTTCTGATACATGTCTGAAGTTTTCCACTACGAAGAATTGCAGTTTTTTTTTATTTACAGTCATTTATTTAAAAAAAAAAGAAAACAATTATAAATGGTATAAATATAAACAGCCTCTATCTGTATGTCATGCGCACATGTCAGCTGTTAAGTGTTTTTGTCCCCGTGGCGAGGTGTTTCATCTCAGACGGACGCTGCGCGTGCGCAAGCTATAGATATTTATCTCTGTAAAAAGATTTAATTGACATCGTCACTTGTAGCATACATATTACATATACCTACTTTTAAAGACTGCCTGGTATAGTGGCGTTTTTATTTTACTGTGTAGATTATAAGTTTGATTTTCCTATTTGGTAATTTTTATTATTTTTTTAGAAGAAGAATAAATTACATATATCATATGAAATGAATTGTCCTAAAAAAATTTTTGCTTAATGCTGATACTTATCGAGGACCTCTAGAAAAAGAAGCCTATTTGAAAAAGTATAAATATTAAATAAATATAACAACAAAAACCATAGTATTTATAGTAAGGTCATTAGTTTTGATAATCGTCGACTCAATCATTCAAATGTCATCAATTCAAATGATTGTATACAGTCTATAGAGCTATTATGTTCATTATCTATTATATTCTTACATGAAATAACTTTTAAGCACATTGTAGTTTTCTAGATACTAGGTATTAGATATTTTTTGTAATCATTAATATTTAGAAAGTATTAGCGACTCACCTTCGCTTCGCTCGGGTACGTTTAAACGGTTAGTATGGAATACATAGACTATATATTAATTATACACATAATAGATATGATAAGTTGTTGTGGGTTGTGTTGTAACGTGTTTTCCCGTGGAAATGAGATAATCTTCCACAGTAAAAAGTAGCTTATGTCACTCTCCAGCCCTCCAACTATCTCCAGACAAAAACTCACGTGAACCCGTCACTCCGTTTTTGACGTGAAAGAAGGACAAACAAACAAACAAACATCCTTTCACATTTATAATATTTAGTAACTATGGATACTATAAACGAGGACTTCTCTGATTTATTAGAGACAGTTATCACTCGTAGTAGTTTAGTGTAAAATTATTACACTTGTTTTAATATAGTTAATTCCGTCCCTTATTACTTACTAACACTAAGAAAACCTATCTTAATAGTCTCTAATAAATTTAAAAAATATTCTAGATGTTTGGATGGATGTTTATTATTTGTTAATCACGCCAGAATGGTTGAACTGGATGAAATTTGGCACAATTTTCTTCACCGTAAGACAAGTGGAAATCATGTTGAAAACAATTTGCTCATCAGATTTACGAGTCCCGGGATCACAACCCGTTTCACTCGGTTTCCCAAGCGAGCGCATTACCACTGGGCTACCACTGTTCAATTGGCGATGTATGTACACATGATATATTCCGCTCAAGTGACACGCTTAATGACTAACAACCAGACAATTGAATAGAAATTGTTTGATAGATCATAATTGTTTGTGCGCAAATATTTAAAAGCCTCGAGATTATTTATATTAGAATCAGATGTCCAATTATATACAAGCGACCCACAACTTTCTATGAAAATCATAACCGTATTGCGTAACGAATACGAGAGCAAACAAATTTCAATGGACATTAATAGTGTGTAATCAGTTGTAATTAAATTATACTCGCGTTTCATACAATTCTAACCCATAATATCATACTTTTTGAGTACATAATCGTATAAATTATAGAAATCATCAGATATTCATAATCCGAATACAAATAGATGGGTCTTTGAACGATTCACTTTTGGAAATAATACCTATTATAGCACAAACAATGGAAATACGACTCTACCACTTTAGGATTTGGTGTGTGTTTTCAATAGAGTGGTATAGAGCTTGTAACGATTGAGCTAAGGGTTGCCAAGCGACGGTTTTGGCTTCCCTTTATTTTTTGTTTTAGTAGTATTGATGCGTCTCCGTATCATAACATGCTGAGTTTTGGAAACTTGTAGAATCTGAGAATATCGTGTGACTTTGTTATTTTGAAGCATACTGTATATAAGGTATGTAAAGAACTAAATACATACCATATATATATATATATATATATATATATATATATATATATATATATTTCTTAGAAAAAATATTTACTGTCTCATTTCTTTAATTATTTCTATAGCATCAGTATATGATTACTATACATTCATACTAAATTAATATTTGCTTAATAGCAAGCAGAAAATAAGCTTAATGAATGTTAATAAAAAAAAATATAATACATATAAATTCTGCCTAATAAAAATATACAGAAACTTATTTAAGAATAAATAAATAATTAAAACTAATTAAATAAGAAAAATATAAAAAATCTGAAATAGCCACGCACGTCGCACACCCCTAATTTACATTTTGTTAGGCCGCAACCGGTAAATGGATCGTCAGATCGACGGTCGATTGGTCATTGGAAGGCCCATATAAATTAATATAAATTAATAAAGACCAATGGCGTATAAAATGTTTAATGCATGAAGTCATTAACGCTTATAAAAAACTGCATATACTTACTAATTGATGGTAAAGCGATATAAACCGAGTGGGCCTTTTAATGTGACCGTCATTTTAATTTTGGTCAGTTATACGCCCTTTTTAATTAATAAAATGTTTTATATCAAATGTGCGTATTTGGCTTTTTCATACATTTAAACACCTGATTTCATGATATTAGTACTAAGCTAGTTTTGATCAAGTTTCATTATTTCACTTATGTATGTTGTTTATATATTTCTTTATTGTTTCTCTTTGTATAAGATATATATATATATATATATATATATATATTCTTTATTGCACAAAAAAGTAGTCATACAAAAAAAAAACATTGAAAATGACGTGGACAAAAGTGGACTTATCTCTATAAGAGATCTCTTCCAGTCAACCCATCTATATAAGGAATAGTGTTAAGTGGCGGGACAGAAAGAGAAAGTGTAGAGAAAAATTGTAAAGTATATAAGAGTAAAACTAAAAACCTAAATAAAACTGTATGTATCTATCATTTAAAATAAAATTACTACAAGTATCAAAATGTGTAAGCTATCTAAATTTTACTTTAAGTATGATGACATAAAACTTCTAATAATAAATAAACTGACCATTATTGTTGTAGATGTACGATAAGAAAATTCAACATTTGCATATTATTATGATCGATAGTCGCTGTTGGATACAGTCAGTGAGATATGCATTAAAAATATTTTATTACATGTATGTAATTTTATTTGATTTTTTATCAAATTACTTATGAAATATTTAAATAGGTCTTTTACAATAGGGAAATCTCACATGAATTATCCAGATGATCCAAATGTACTAAGATAGTACTGTCCGGCTGAACCAACCAATAAACACACTTTTGAATAACTTATAATATTCGAATAATAATATTCGAAGTATCTTAAAAAATAAAAACAGAAAAAAACAGACAGGACAAAAAACATATTCTTATGATTATACATTTTTAACATTTGTCAAATTGGACATTGTGGCGCCAGCAAAAATATCATTCCGATTTTTTTACTATTCTAATGTAGGCAGCGATAGGATCAATCTAAAGGTGATTATATATTGAATCGATTAAATCATTTAGTAAATCTATACCATACAACCTCTACCATATAACCTCTTTTTGAGTTTCATCGCAGTCGAGTAAGGCACATTCAATAAAATAACAATAAAAAAAAGCAGCGACACCAACCCTACTTCCGACCAAAACGACGATTACGCTGGTCATTGGATACGTAATTTAAATTAATAAAGCGAGCTATTAATATTTGATGGATGGAGCAATAATCGCGGTGTGACAGCCCTGCATCAAACGGCCCGCCTCATTAGTACAAAAACGGGCCGCGGCGGGGGACTGGCGTTTGTTGGGACCGTCTTTGTGTTCCACAGTTTAGACTGAAGGCATGCCACGTGTTGGTCATCAATTCGTAATGGATTTCTTAAGTTCATCTAATATTATGAGAAATCTTCATTTTAGGTATATAAAAGATATTTAAATGCGATCTTTATTAATGATTTAAGTTTCTTATGTGAGATTCCAAGTTTAGTGACATTTTTACAAGCTTTTATTTCACTTGCAACGTTTGTATGTATGTTTGTTTCGGTCAAATCTTGTAACTGAATTTTAAAGCAGTTATCTTTAATCGATTGAGATGACATTTTTAGTTTAGTTTTAATGACAATTTTTTTTTTGATAACTGACATAATTCTAAATCCAACATGGTGGACTCTCAACGATGGCGGACTTTGTATTTTTTATGCACCCCCCATGATATGCGTATCAAAATAAAAGGGTTTGCTGAGAAGAATATGAATAAATACCTTAAAAATAAAAAAATAAACTTTAAATTAAATCAAATTTATTACACAATGTATAGGATATGAAAGCTTGTTTTTAAAAATATCCTGTTAATATTAATTTATTATTAATAAACTTTATTTATATGGTACCGACTTATAATTATTATATTTTAATAATACATTTTATTACTATGTTATATATGTATCTTAGCGATAATACACATTCTTACTTATCACATATCATTCACTTTTTTTAAACTCTTTTTGCTGTAACGAAATCTTTTTTGCAATAATGTAACGTGTAAATGTTTTATGTCGCCTTTAAATATATTAATAAAGTGTTAGATATTGATCTTATCTATATGCTTTTAATTAGTACGATGTTATTTTGTTCTGACAAGCCGTTGTCCTTCGTCAGCTTCTTGTATTTTTTTAATAAATAATAATCTATACTTAATATTATAAAGAGGCAAAATTTTTGTATTGTTTGTTTGTACCGAATAAGCTCCGAAACTACAGAACCAATTTAAATGAAATTTGGTGATAAGATAGTTTGAGATCCTGGGAAGGACATAGGATAGTTTTTATCCCGGAAATCATCCCTCAAGGGGTTGAAAATGGGGATGAAAGTTTGTATGGGGAAGCAACCTAGAGATGAACTCGAGCGAAGAGAGGATGAGTCGCTAGTAGTTTATATTCGCTAACAATTATTTATTTAGCAGTTTAAAATTTTAATTTATTTTTATAAAAAAATATCTATTTATTTATTATATCAAAAACTGCCTCGGCAGTGTAGTGGCTAGCATATACGGCCGCACATCCGGAGATCCTGGGTTCTGGTCCCGGGTCGGGCCATGTTTAGTTATTGACTTTTGTCTGTTTAAGCCTCAGTAATTGCCCGGAGTTGGGAAGTTGGCGGTGTTGCACCCCCTATCTCGGAGAGCACGTAAAGCCGTCGGTCCTGCGGCTTAACTCTCACCGGTCGTGTCGAGTAGTCGTCCCACCGAAGTATGAGAGTTTCAGGAATAGAGAGTGCACTTGTGTCTGCGCGTACATTTGTGCACTATAATATCTCCTGCGCAGTTGGCTAGTCTCAGTGAAATTCGTCGCCGTGGTCGAACTTGGTCGGGAAAACATTATTATTATTATTATTATAACAAAAACATTGTTTGATCTCCTTTAATTGAACCCCCAGCCTCCGTAGTAGAGATCCAAACACATGACATCGGTATTTCATTCTCTGTAATATTATTTTAAAGCCCCCAAACGTCACCAAATAATTTATGCTATTAAACAAATATAATTAATTTAAATGATTATCCTTTGAAGACAAAAAGCTACGTTTTAATTTCGGGAAACGGCTGCAAAGGATTTGATTTATCTCCCATTATCTAGCCTCAGGGCTGCCAACATTTCAATCTAATGGTAATTTTGGTGCTCTTTTATTTTCAAATGTTTTTAGGTTGGTTATGTTTTTGTTGGATATTAAAATTGTTAAGTTTGATCTTGGTTTTGTTAAATGGCGGAGATTATTATGGCTTATGTTATTCGTGAAGCATGGTTTAATTATTTAAATTGATTGTTGATTTTTTTGATAGTTGTCTTTCAATTCAATTCAATTGTTTTGTTAATGGCTTGGAAGCGTGTCATTTGAGCACAGATTACTCCGCCAATGTCACGTGGAATGGAAAAGAGACGAAGAAGAATGGTCGGATTGTATTTAAAAATAACACTATCTTTTGAATAATATGTCAACAGTTACAGATTGGATAACTAGATTTGAAGAGCTACACTACATCTACTGCTCTTGGCTTCCATCTTGTTATGGTTTTCGAATGGAGCGTTGACAACTACCTACTTTTTAGAATATATCTATACAGATAAATAAAATTGAAGTGTCTGTTTATAATGTCAAAATAACAGCTTCATACTAAATGCATATGGAAATACATATGTATATACACGGTACTTATAAGAATAACATAATTTTTAAAATTTTTGTCTGTCTGTCTGTCTATCTGTCTGTTTGTCCCGGCTAATCTCCGAAACGACTGGACAAATTTTAACGGAACTTTCACTGGCAGATAGCTGATATTATAAGGAGTAACTTAGGCTACTTTTATTTTAGAAAAAGAATTAGGGTTTTGCTCAAAACAATTAAAACGTTCCTCGGGACGAACCTGAGTGAAGCGAGGGTGAGTCGCTAGTAATAATAATAAAATTTTAAGAAATCTAATTAGCTTATTAACGTTAATAGGCAACCCTAAAATCACCGGTGTTATTCCAACACTAATGAAGATTTAATTTTTTGCCCCCACTCTTGTTTGACGGATTATGAAATAGAAAACGAAGCTCTAATCTTTTACTGCCTCATACTTTACACATGATATTATCAGGACTAATAATTATGACAATTTTAATTGCTTTATGTTATTTATATGTGGTATGAGAGGAAGGAGGACTTATTTGAGATAATACGTTTAAGATTATCTGTGTACGGTTGAAACTTGAAGGTATATTATAATTTGCCTATTATTAAAAAGGCGAAGATGTATACGTACTCAGCCATGTTTTATTCGTTTATTCGGATTACTGGCACTCGATAAATTGACATAGGATAATATTTATTCTGGCAAATAAAAGGGGTCTGCTAAAAATAGAAATAGAAATAGAAAGGCCTTAACAGACATGGATTTGATTTTCGATGTCGGGTAAAAGATTTGAATGAGAGCGATTTAAATGATTTACCGTAATAAAACGTGAACGAAGCTGCGTGTAAAAACTAGTAAAAAAATATTTTTACCGCATTATGGCGTTAAGGTATTTAAAAATAAGATTACCCAATAAAAACAAGATACCAAGACGGCATGATAATAAGCCGTGACGATGATTAAATATCTTTGATCTAAACCGATACATTTCACACTTTTTTATCCAAAAGAGATCCATTAAAAGTTTCGAAACTAAAGGAGCTTGTAAAACAGTATTAACCTTTCACAGAGTAACTTCGCATAAGCTTTAATTTCCTTCGAAACGCGCAAATAAACAATCAAATAAAATCACTAGAACACTCATCGGCCACTTAAATATGCCAATGTATACAGAACTGTACAAAACAAAACAAAACACTTGCTCCAATGAAATACAGTCCAATATAAAGTGCTTCCATCCTTGATAGGGGCCAAGGTAATCTGGTCGTGTCGCACTTAGGGGCTAGTGATGTGAACGTTTGATATAATTGTGGCTTATATCGATATAACGAACGATTTTTCAGATTTAATTGGTATTTGGGATTGAGTTTATACTTCCGTGAACACTGAATGTAATATATTAAGTGCTTTTTCGATGTGTAATGAAACAAGTTAATGGATAATTAATTACGCTATTACAAGCTTTCTTTTTTAAATAGGTTTAAAAAAGATCGTAATATTAGTTATTAAGATTAAAGGAAGTAAAAGAGAATAAACGAGTTTATTAGTACATGTCTTTTGGAATTTTATCATTCATTCATTACGAACACAAAAATATAAGTGCGTGTTACCTTTATGCGCGGTTGAATAAAACTTCTTTGGCGCTGTGGCAGATACCGCGATTAAATTAAAACAAATAAAAATATAAATATAATATTTTTTTTATAATATTAGTAATGTGGGATTGAGGATACCAGCAATAAAATCACCACACCATAATCACCTTAATACGTTTATTATTTTTTAAATAATTTATTGCGTGTTGCAGTTTGCAACCTTCTGTAAAACTAAAACTTTCTCTTTTAACATGGCAGAACACACTCTGTCCCTTTCACTTATTATTTCTTACATTCATAATTCACACATTAGTCATAATAGGTCTTATTTAATTTATGCACATTCATCCCACAGTAATAAATATTCATTTTAATAAATAATAATTATTATAAAAATATAGATATAATATATTTTTTTTAAATTATTAATAAATAAATTTGACTTTCACTTCCGCGACACTCATTTTTCCAATGTTCAGTACTTATTCCTCAGTCACGCCTAAAGAAGTTTTACATCAAAAATATTTGACAATGTTTTCTTCATTGTTTCACAATATTAGTAACTTCCTTAACTATCGTCCAATTGTGGACAATTTAGATGATAACAAACTGTTTGGTGGCGGGTTTTTCTTACAGACACCAATCAATCAAGATCGAATTAATTTTTGTATGAGTATATTGTAAATTTAGGTAGCATGCGGGTCAAAAAGTGATTGATAGACCAATTTTTGTTTTATATAGTGTTCTTTGTGAGATATTAGGTACTAATAAAAAGCTACTTATGGTCGGGTCACAAATACCTTTCTTTGTTTACAATACATGTTAAATATGTATATAGTATTTAATCGAGAATGAAGATACGAACCTATGTTACGAAAATGGCTAAAAGTATAAAGTAACATGTGCATAATCATCAAATTATCTATATTCATTGGTATTCAATATTCTTATTAGGTTCCTTTTATGAGATTTTCATGCTATATTTTTCTGAAGTATAATAATAATAATAAATACTCTTTATTGTACACCCACAAAAGAAAAATTGTACAAGAAAAATATAAAAAGAGCTATGTACAAGAGGTGTTATATAATATGATTTATGTTTTTGTATCAGCTTAGGTTATTTTGATTCTGTATATCTTAGATTAGAAAATCACTTTGCCTTAATCAGTATGCTTACTTTAATAAATAATAATAGCCACCATTTTACTTTACCGTAATAAATAAATATCGATATAATTCTGTGACATCACTTACCTTATCAAACCCCAACAATTTCGAAAATACTCCCTTCACTTTGGAATCTCGTAAACCATATTCAGCGTTATTCTTACTCATTGGCGGAGTGAGAGAGGCATATGTATTTGTTTGTGTTGGAGTGAGACAGCAACAAAACAGGATGATGGACGCTTTTATGAAGAGTGTAATGGGTTAAATTCACGTTAAATTGGTCGTTTAATAAGGAGATGTCAAAGCTGTGAATTCAAAATGGGGTTTTATTCATTTGTTTATGTTTTATTTATACAGTTTCTTTTGTGAACTTTTAAGATAATTATTTTTTTTATTATCATTTAAATTGGATGTGCTATCAAAAGGTAGATTCTTGTTAAAATACACATAGATATGTATATACTCGTAGATTTTAGTAGTAGTATTGTCGTGAAGTATGAGTATTATAATATATGAGAAACCCATTGAGGGAGAGAATTCGATGACCCACAAGAGTTCATTGTTCGAAACATAGCAAGTATTTATGCAAGCAGTAAAATCTACCAACAAATTATTCTAAACATGGTCGATTATTATGTAAGAAAGAACGTTCATTTATTTTTAACATTCAGAAGAAAAATATAGAAAACCATAATGAAAAGAAAATCATAACATATCCCCTCTTTTACAAGGGAAACTTGATGTTATATTATTATAGCACTAATGATGTTTATAACGTATTAGATAACACACCATTTAATTCTGATCCGTTTTTCATACAGACTTCCCAGAACTATTTCAGAGCTTAAGATGAGAAAAGCTGTATGATTTATCCGATCATTAAGTATATAATGTAATGTATAATTAATTAATTATTGGGCTATCTGCGGTTTAACTCGCGCGACTTAATCAAGCGACTCTCGCTTTAATAGGGGTCTTATAAAAAGAAAAACAAGTTTGAACTCTGATTTATAAATAATCGGCTTAATTAATTTATTAGATACCATAAATAAATATTTCACTAATATTTTTCCTTTAGGTAAGTGCCATCAAAAAAAAAAAAAAGATATTTATAACAATTAGGATATTTAAAGCAATTTTCGACGTTTTATATAGCTTAATATTGTTTAAATAAAAGTACGTAGGTACTAAAAGCAATAAACGTATGAAACGTCATCCAATTATTTTCTCACAAATTATCTGTTTCCCCCAATATAAATAATAATATTATATATACATATATATATAAATTGCAAAATCTAAGCACACCTTTAACCGACGTCTAACATCTCAATTACGTCCATATCCAATCGCATACAGAAACGTCGGAAATATTACTCCTGACAGCCCTAAACTAACATGACGTTTGATACATTTGGAGCAACCTGTATAGTAGTCCATTTCTCGCCAATTATACTACATGTACACGCGGCATATAACTCTAATCACTGCAGACGAAGACAGAGCTTAGTGTTTTTGATTTAAATACCAATTTGCCTTGTCAATTTCCCAGTTCATTGAAAGCTGTGAAAGCTGTTCAACGAAAACTTTGTCAAAGGAAAGTCAACTTTGTGTTTTCGTATTTAAGTGTAATTTACATAGTTTGTTAGATCAAAGAGCGATGTTGTACGATACTTCGCAATAATATGGTGATATTCCAAAATAGTTGTTAAGGGGGAGCTTGGTTTTAATTGTATACTAGTTTTTGTTGCGACTCCGCTTACATAGTTTATTTATGTATAATTGTTGGCCTCATAAGTTTCGTATTGCTAAGTTAGATTGTCTATATAGATAATTAAAATTTTGATAAACAGGCTAAAAAATGCTAAAAGAATTTTCTAAATCTGAATTGTAATTTCAGAGATAAGTGTGCTTAAACAAACAAAAAAAGTTTTTTTTTATCCTATCCTATTAACTACTAGTTGTTTCTTCATAGTATACATTGAAAACTAGAATTTTTTTCTTAGCAAATTTTGACAGATTTTGACTGAATTAATTAAGTAGATAATAAAAATTTCCATTTACATATTTGTGAAAGTACTAAAAAACACACATTATTAAATTTAAAATATAAATCTTATTAGTTCTAGGTAAAGACCTAGAAATTAAAAAATAAATAATAAATAACGCACTCTATTCTAAAATTATGAGTATTAGAACTGCCTCTTAAGCACACCAAAGCGCAACGATCACTGTGAAGCATTACACTACGTTTGATGCGATATGTTAGATTGCACTGAAAACTTACTAGCTTAAATTAAACTACTAACGTAGCGTAAGTTTGTCCGTATGTCGTTTTACCTTTTGTAAAAAAAGGAAGTTGTGTATTCGATCCGTATGAATGTATGTATGTCAGTTTCTTCGTGATTTTCTCGATAATTACTAGATTAGTTTTGATTCGTACTCTACATACTCTTAGATAGGTTTTAGTTCATCTTATATGTATTTTTAGTTTATAAGCACTATCTGCTCAAGAGTTTGGATAAGAGCTCGTAAAATAGGGAGCCCAAACATTTTCTTTTGATCTGCTCATGTCAAAGTAACGATTTAGGCATTTTTAACAGACTTCAAAAAGAAAAATGTGGTTTGAGAAAGATTTTCTTTACATTTAAATGTCCGAAAAAAATATTAACCCCTAAGGCTGTGATTGTTACTTTTAAGTGACTTAATGTCGGTGTGACTTTTTAGTACTATGTTACTCCAGATCACAGTCCGTGAACTAATTTTCATCTGTTTTAGTGTTGAGGAGTAACATACACAAACTATCATATTTACGAGTATAATAATAATCCGATTTTGTTGCCATTCTAAGACATCCTGTAAATCTATACTAATATTACTAAGCTGAAGAGTTTGTTTGTTTGTTTGGTTGAATGCGCTAATCTCAGGAACTACTAATCCGATTTGAAAAATTTTTTTTGCATTATATAGTCCGTTAACTGAGGAAGGCTATAGGCTATATATCATCCCGGAAAAATGTACGGTTCCCGTGGGATAGATTTTATTTTGTCTAGGGACGAACCTGAAGCGAAGCGAGGGTAAGTCGCTAGTATTCTAAATAAAAAAAAAATCACATTACTTTGATCTAATTTACGATATTATATATTATGATAAAATTCATACGCACAGTTTCCAAGCATTTAACACGCAAATCGCAGGTAATTTAACGGTTATACAACAGCAATTTGGCATACAGCTGAGTGTATTTCATGTCACTATTCAATTCGTAGAATCTATGTTTGATCTTATTTTATAAAGCTAGTGTCACAGACACGCGTTCTTACAATTTAACGTTTTATTGGCCTACTTCATGTATTCAGCTCTTTAGCATCCCACTGTGGGGCTTCTCTTCAATACGAGGGGGACCAGGCCATAGTCCATGTTGGCCAAGTGCAGGTTGGCGGACTTCATATGTCTTGCAAATGATTGTTGTAAAGCATTCGAAACGTCAGGAAGCCAAAAATCAAAATAAATCTGCGAAAAAATCTGAAAAACTTTTATTTTCAAACTAGCAACTCACTCTCGTGTCGCTCCGCTCGGATTCGTCCCTATATACGTTTTAACGGTTAGTATAGATTTCTCAGAGATGAGATACTTTCCCGCAATAAAAAGTAACCTATACGTTGATCCGCATAACTAGCTATCAATAGACCAAATTCCATTAAAATCTGCCTAGTGGTTTTCAGGCAGACAAAAGTTCTATAAACCGAATCTATAGATTCGGCCCGATCGATATGAATGACTATTTCAGTAAGATTTTCCAAAAAAATATTTAATGTACAGATTCGACTCAGTTAGAATTTTATTATATAGATAGATGTTAAATATTCGCGTAAATCTTAGAAAGTATTACCTGAAGCATAATATACCTCTATTTAAGTTTACCTCTCGCATGATTTCTTAAACCAGACTAGTAGTGAGGACTTTTTACATAAATTATATTGTAAAATATTTCATCTAGTACTATTATATATTAAAATTAAAATGATATATAAAATTTTCAGGTCTATTAAAACGTTAGAGGACTGTAAACTACTTCAAGAAGATCTGTGTAGGCTAAGTTCATATTGTCAAGCGAATGATCTTTACTTGAACATCGGGAAATGTAACATCATCTCATTTACCAGAAAAAAGAATCCCATCCTCTTTAATTATAAACTTGATAATAACTTACTAATGAGAGTAAATGAATTGCGTGATCTTGGTGTTCAGTTGGATAGTAAGCTGTTAATGGGGTCACATATTAGTATTATAACTCAAAGAGCTTACAAAATGCTAGGTTTTGTTATGCGCATCTCGAAAGATTTTAAACAGTCCACAACCTTAATTATATTATTCAACTCTTTGGTGCGGTCTATTCTTGAATATTGTTCTTCGTGTTGGAATCCTCAATACAAAATTTATATTAAAATGATTGAAACAATCAATAACAAATTTCTGCGTCACTTAAAGCATTATACTCGTAATTCTTCTGTAGACTCCATTGTCGAAAACTTAAACAGTACTACCCTCGAAAAACGCCGTGATATAAGAGATCAAATGTTGTTGTACAAATTGCTACATAATATCATCGACTCTCCTCTACTTTTAAGCAGAGTGAATCTTGCGTGTCACAGATTAGGTGCACGAAATAAACCTCTTTTTGCAATAAGCAAAGTTAAAACGAAGTATGCTTCAAATAATTTTGTATCTCGTGCATGTAACAAATTTAATTTAAAATACTGCGAATTAGATATATTTCACCTTAAATATAATAGTTATAAAAAAATATTGTAAAAATTAATCTATAATAGGTAGTTTTGCTATAGGTTGTATGTAGGTACATAATTGTTTTTAACATAAGTACTTAATGTTTTATTATTTGGTACCATTCAGTTATTTTTATATTCAAAATTTTTATATATTATCATATCGTGGTGGTAGGCTTTTGTTATGTACTGGATATCTGTGGAAACTTGGTTGGTTTTAGAATTATTTTTATATGTGTTTATAATGTAATTATTTACTGTACTGTGTGTTTCCCTTAAAAAGCTAATAAATAAATAAATAAATAAATAAAAAAATAAATAAATATACACAAAATAAACATTTAATGCTTATTTGTAAAACGCTACAAGTTATAAAACCACACCGTCCTCTTGCTCGTAACCCGCTAACTATAGAGTGTTTAACGGCTATCGAGCGTCCATTTGGCACAGTGCAGAGGAAGCGACAGTGCTACTTATGACTAGCTCTCAACTTCGAGAAGATATATTTAACTGCTTTTAATGTAGTAAACATCTTAGTTATTCTGCAACGTCTTAACTGTATATTCCTGGCGAGGGTTGAAAGTTAGAGTGCTGCGTTTGGGATACCTCTTAAAACTTTGGTGGTGTTGAATAGTGTTTTGTTAGCTTGCTAATTAGACTTTTGATCTATACTTATTATTTGTATATAAAATTAATATGTTTGTTGGTCTGTTTGCTTTGGAACTACCAGTCTGATATGGAACATATTTTTTGCACATTATAGTCTATTTATACAAAGTTATAAGTGTCTAACATCAGACACTGATCTTTAGGAGCTGAGCAGTAACATATAAACTATGCGGATGGAGCCGCAGGCAGTGGGATATATAACCAGCATCGTAAATATAATTCTTAATTATGGTTAAAAAATAAGGGAAAGAGAAGAAGCTTTTATTTTAAATAAAACTATCTTTTCGGATTATTTCGCGGATTTATTTTGATTTTTGGTTCCCGACGTTTCGAATGCTTTACAGCAATCATGGTCACGGGAGAGACTAAGGTGTTAAACATTTCAAAGGCGTTATATACTTGTTACAGACAGTGCCTACCCACTATTTTACAAAAATAATTTCAAAAAATTCAAAAATGGCACCAAACTACCTTACAATATTTTTGTTGATTTTAATTCTAAACATTTAAAAAAAAAAATTAATAAGTATTATAATTAAATATAGCAATATTATTTACTTAATTTTAGCTATTATTATTATAAATATTACAATTTATAAAAACTTTATTAATTACTAATATTATTTAGTGTTGCTATTATTATATTATCTATAACCATAAAGAATAATAAAAAAAATTAAAAAAATATTAATTATTTATGGAATATTATTGTTTTATATGTAATTTAAAAGAAGTTAATTATTAATTTAGATTACTATTATTTAAAGTTAAAATATTAAGCAACACTATTGCTACCTTTATATATAAAAAATATTAATCAGAATTACTGTTATTATTGCGATCCACACAGTATGAACTAACTACATCTACTGGTCTGTTATGTTTGTTTTTGTTGTTAGATTTTATTATGTTTATTACAGGATCCCATGATGATGGAAGTACCCATACGTAGTACAGTACAGTATTTTTTTCTTAAGTTGATTATCTATCTGTTTTTATGTAGGTACCTATATTGAACTTTATTGGGTTTGTCTTTGTTAACGCTAGTGTTTATGTAATTTCTGTCAGTGGAAACTTAGCTAATGTATGTATTTTTGTATTTTAATATTGTATAAGTACCATCTTCATTGTTTGTTTCCCTAACTAAAAATAAATAAATAAATAAATAACATGTTATTAGTTTCTTCACATACATACATATTATATGCAATTTCTCTAACAAACTTTAATATATAGTGTTTAATAGCAATAGACTGCCACAGTAGCAATTTGGCGCGATCTAAAGGAAGAGACACGGCTATTATAGCTAAGCTACGATGCTTAACGTTTGATCGCCTTCCCTGAATCGTTATTCCTGGCTGATTAATGTACGTATTGCTTTACGATAATTGACAACTGGACGCTCGACGTGCTACATGTAGTGTAGTCAATGAGGTCGGTGTGGGAATAGAAGAGTATAAATAGGATTTATTAGGTACTAACGACTCAACCTTGCTCCGCTTGGGTCATCTCTATGAGCGTTCTTACGGTAGTCTAGATTTCTCAGAGATGAGATATTTTCCCGCAGTAATAAGTATGATATATGTTGCCCCGGATAATCAACTATTATCATACCCAATTTTATCAAAATCTGTCCATTGGATTTCTCGTGATGCGTTCCCATACAGACAGACAGACAAAAATTCTTAAAACTGTAGATTCGGTCTCTGTGTCTATAATAATGACTATTTCAATAAGATTTTCCAAAAAATATTTAATGTACAAATTCGACTCAATTAGAATTTTATTGTATGTATAGATAACGAACTAATTATGTTAAATTGTTAAAAAATATTAAGATACATATATATGATGATTTGAATAATCTAATTCATTAATATTATAAACTAGTGGATCACCCTCGCTTCGCTCAAGTTTGCCTCTAAGAAAAAAAAAACAAATCTATCCCACGGGAACCATACATTTTTCCGGGATAAAAAGTAACCTATGAGCTATTCCAAACTATAATCTGTCACTGTGCCAAACATCCAGATCCATTCAGCCGTTCTGACTCATCCATCCATGCATTATAACAAACTTTTACATTTATAATATTAGATATAATATGGATATAGTATATAATATGGATATATTATTATAATATGGATATAGATATTATTATATATTTTACATACTCGTATGTCACAGAGATAGTAATTTAGCGCTATGTACAATACTCTAGCGTATTTGATATTACAAGGGTCTATTAGTTTGGATATTGGCGTGTAACCGGTGTAGTTCAGTTTACCTGGTTAGTTTGCTATTAATATAAACCTCACTAGCTTGTTTCTTTGGTTTTACCTTAGTTTATTGGCATTATTTGAATTGTTTTAATAAACGTAGTTTAAAAATAAAACTTTCAACCCCTTTTTATTAATCTGGGGTTGAATTTCCAAAATTTCTTTTCTAGCAGATAGCTTAAGGAGGATTGTAGAGACAAAATTCTTTGTAGCTTTTACACTTTTTGTAATTCTTAATTAATCAATAGGTGTTATTATGCTTTTCTATATATAACTTATTGAGATAAACAAGTTTACTTTTGATCAATATCTGTACATACCATACGTAACATATGAGATATGTGTCCTCTATACATAGGTATAATAAAATTGTAACTAAGCCGAATCTGTACATTAAGTATTTTTTGGAAAATCTTATTGAAATAGACTTTATTATCGATACAGAAGCCAAATCTATAAATAGTTTTTAG
The DNA here is from genome assembly GCA_905404265.1 of Fabriciana adippe. Lineage (NCBI taxonomy): Eukaryota > Metazoa > Arthropoda > Insecta > Lepidoptera > Nymphalidae > Fabriciana > Fabriciana adippe. Next base: position 13,173,003 of record FR990004.1, read on the forward strand.
AATTTTTGTCGGTCTGTCTGTCTGTCTGTCTGTCTGTCTGTCTGCCTGCCTGTCTGTCTGTCTGTCTGTCTGTCTGTCTGTCTGTCTGTCTGTTACCGCATCACGAGAAAACCACTGGACCGATCTTGATGAAATTTGGTATGATGATAGCTGGTTATCCGGGTCAACATATAGGATACTTTTTACCGTGGGAAAATATCTCATCTCTGAGATAACCGTTAAAACATAACTAGGGACGAACCCGAGCGGAGTGAGGGTGAGTTGCTAGTTATTTATATAAAATTTAATTTATTAGCAATCTGTGGATTCTGTGGGCGGGAAACTGAATAGAAATAAAGATTCTCAGAAACTTATTTTTAAAAATTATATTGTATGTGCCTGAAATGCCACGTATATAATTCAATTTCCATGATGAAAATATTATGTATGGCTAATACAAAATTGATTAAAGATTTCTATGAGTTATACAAAATGAACTATTTTATAGAAGCTAATAAGATAACCGTTCATATTTATAACTGTTTACTTAACAAGCCTGAAACTACTAACATTGAAGCAGTATATAATAATAACAATAATACAAAATATCAGCTCCTTAGGGTCGTAGCTTGATATTAGATAGCCTACCTCAATAAAGAGACTATAAAGTATATTTTTAAATGAACCTATTATTTGCAAACCGGATTTTGTCGCGCTTATATTGTATACTAGCAACTTACCCCCGCTTCGCTCGGGTGCGTCCCTAGTTACGTTTTATTTTTTTTGAGCGAAATCCTAATTCTTTTTCTAAAATAAAAGTAGCCTAAGTTACTCCTTATAATATTAGCTATCGCCAGTAAAAGTCCCGTTAAAATTGGTCCAGCCGTTTCGGAGATTAGCTGGAACAAATAGACAGACAGATAGACAAAAAAATGTGTTTTCCTTATAAGTACCGTAAATAATTCCGTATGCATTTGGCATAAAGCTGTTATTTTGACATTACAAACAGACACTTCAATTTTATTTATCTGTACCTATAGAATAGTTTTAGTGTTAAGCGGGGCGGAGGTCAAAGGTAGCCTATGTCTGATCCCAGTTCTTACCAATTTTTATAGACTTCTCTTTAGCGGCTTAAGCGTTGAAAGATAACAGACAGAATTACATTCACATTTATGATATTAGTACGGATTTTTGTTTCTGACATTTCCATTGTGCTATAAAATGTATAAAGTTTTCAAATTCGACTGGTATTAGAGACAAGCATATTAAAACTAACAAAATAATATCTTTTGCTTTATAATATAAGTATAGTTAAACAAATTTTCTTTTCAATCTTATTATCTATATCTATTCTGTACATTAAATAAAATTGTAACTAAGTCGAATCTGTATATTAAATATTTCTTGGAAAATCTTATTGAAATGGTCATTATTATCTATATAGAGGCCGATTCTATAGTTTTTAGAATTTTTGTCTATCTGTATGTCTGAGAACGCGTCACGAGGAAACCACTGGCCAGGTTTTGATGAAATTTGGTATGATGATTTCCGTTATTACGATTTGGTTATCTGGGTTAACATATAGGATACTTTTTACTGCGGGAAAATATCCTGAGAAATCTATACTAACCGGTAAATCGTATTTAGGAACGAATCCGAGCGGAGCGAGGGTGAGTTACTAGTACATATATATAGTGTTCGAGTACTAACAATAAAAACAAACGGAGCCAGGAAACAGAGTCTATATCTTTGCCTTAAGCGGCAGCCTCATTCGACAGAGGTTAATTAGTCCAACCCTCGCGGGCCTCTTAACAAAGCGACGTTATAAAGAAATCATTTTTTCTTTGTTACCGTGCCAATTACTTTCTTTGTTCCTTTCGTGCTTATAATTTCTTTATTAGACCTTATTATTGAAGATTCAGGTGTATTGTAAGTGTCTCCCTCTGTCAAAATTCTTGGTTAGTTTGTTATTATATTTGGTAAATTATGTTTGACGTTTGCCTTTTTTTTTGATTCGTGGGGAAACCCATTTACGGGTGCCCGCGTGCGGGGGCGCGCGGGATATGTGGGACTTCAGCCGTAAGAAGCGCGACAGACTACCCACTAAAACCACCACGGTGATCCCTATTGCAAAAGACTGGGCCACGGGATCGCTTGCGTATTCGACCGCGACCCTGTCAGCATGCTTGACATTTGCCTACCTCACGTTATTATAAGTTACTAGTAAAAACCGCGGCTTCGCTCGCGCTAAAAAACTAAAAAAATACTCTAAAAAGGTAGCTTTCATACAAACATTCATCCCATATTTTACCTTATGGGATGGATTTCAAAAAATGCTAATAGACGTATTTATTTAATTGTATTGAAGACCATTAATACAAGTTTCAAGTAATTTTGATTATAATTTTTTTTTTTGAGTTGTATTATAACGTGTTTTCGCGTAGGAATGAGATAATCTCCCGCGGTATAAAGTAGCCTATGTCACTCTCCAGCCCTTCAACTATCTTCACACAAAAAATCACGCCATTTCGACACTCTGTTTTGATGTGAAAGAAAGACAAACAGACAAACAAATCTTTACATTTATAACATTAAATAAAATATGGATATGGATGATAAGTTCTAGGTATGAATCTCCGGTCTAGCTAGAAGTCATTTATGCCTTCTGTTAATTATAATTTATATGAATTTGATGATGTATCTGAAGCAGCCGTCACTGATCTTTGAATTTCCGTCAGGTATCAGTAAGTGGACTATGTGAGTGAAGGGACAGTGCACCTGTGTGTGCGATCTCACTTGTGCAGTATAATATATCTCCTGCACAGATAACTTGTATTAGTTACGTCGCAATCAGTTAATAAAAGCCTTAATTAATTAACGGGTACTAGAAGCATAAAACAACACAAATGTTCCTCATTTAAGGAAGGTTTATTGAAAATTCTTACCCTAAAGGAGTTAAATAGGGAATGAAAGTTTGTATGGATGTTTGTCATTATTGAAGTAAGAAATGTGGAAATGGATGTTAAAACTTCTATTTATATTTCCCATAGGAAAACCTTTTGGGCTCACCGCTTGTTAATTGTATGAGATGTTATTATGATTATATAATTTTAGGGGTATAGAGGAAGTGATAATTTTAGTGTTCGTTTTAGTTAATCAGTAGATTTTTTCTAAGAAATTATTTCATTTCTTGTCCGATTTCAAATAAAATGGTAACATGAAAATAAAATAATTTCAAACAGAAAATATAGAGGATATTAACTATAAATTATAAAACATCGCAATGTTCCGATCGCTAATTGCAAGCTTCCTGCGGTAGGGTTACACTCGTGCCGCCCGCGCGATTGATCTTTTCGCATCCGTCGCTCTCCTTTAAATATTTGCCATTTTGATTTTCCTTAAACACTTAAATATATTTATAATTATTCAGTAATATCTATGTTCTTATGTGTTGTATTAGTGGCTACTGGCTAACATGTATGGTGGCAGATCCGGTAGTCGTGGGTTCGAGCCCTGAGCAGGTTGAGTTATGGGATGTAATGTCAAGAAAATCTCATTAACATCCTACATAAGTGTAGATGTAAATAAAACGATTTTTGATATTAATTAACTAGACGCATATCCCACCACCATATAAATAGAGGAAAACAACGTGTTTCATTGTTTTTTTCTTACTTGTATATATTTTAACTAGGTTTTGCTTGTTGCTTTGTTCAGGTGGTAACTGGGGCGGGATCAAAAGTAGCTTATGTTCGTCTCCAGAATCCAATTAATGTACTTTCCTTATTATGTCCTTGTCCTTCAAAAGGTTACATTTAAATTATTAATATTGTATATTATATGCGCAAAAAAAAAACGAATAGATGTAACTTACCTATAGTAATTAAGCAATATAGTATTATTTTAGGCTACCTAGTTTTCTCTTCTGTCTGATGCTTAAAGATTTTCAAGTTAATTATTAATAAAAAGTATAGATGAATGTTTCGAAATGTTCCTAATATGCATTCGTAATAGTATAATTACAAGGTTTGTGTGGGCGAGATCAATCGGCTGTAATCAGATCGCAGGAAGCCGCAATTAAGGTCTTTAGGTCTTATGTAAGTATGGGGAGATGGTACGTTTAACATACGCCTTTGATATACTAATTTTATATATACTTTCTTATGTACTTATCTATGTGCTTACTTTATGTACGAGTTTATGTTAATACATAATTTTGTTATGTAAACAAAAAAATCCTAATAATAGTTGAAATATTTATTAATGCATACATGTATAAGATGAGAAAATGACATGAATGAAGCTGGAGTACAGATAAACTAAATCATTCGTATTCCAAAAGTATTTATAGAAAACGCTTATTAATTACAATATATAGTATGGAAGTTAATGGGGACAAGAGAAGAGGACGACCAAAGAAAAGATGGATGGACTGTGTTGAAGAGGATATGGCTAGAAAGAGAGTAAGCAGGGAAATGACGAATGATAGAGTAGAATGGAAGAATAAAACGTATTGCGCCAACCCCAAATAAAAATTGGGACAAGGGCAGAAAGAAGAAGAAGCTTATTAATTACAATAAAATCTATGTATATAGCCTTACACTATAATGAAAAGCTAAAATTTGTATGTTTGTACGAAAGGGGATTTTTTTCTGGAGTACAAAGGTTTTAATTTACATGACAATAAACAAAGCCGTAGTCTAAAACTAGTGCACAATACAAGTTATAAAATATAACGTTTCAAAATAAAACATTCGGAACATAACTATTCACTTCTGAGAACACGAACATTGAATATGGGATTAACTTGTCAAGGGGTAATTTACAAAACGTCACGATAACTAAGTCTAATGCAAATCAAACGTCTACTTCGCTGAAACGTATTTTTACCGTCTACTAATATTCCTTAAGTGACACTAAATGGCTTAGTATACACACGTTTGGCTCAGTTTGTATCAACCCTACTTGCTGTGCCAGCTGTCGCGGGTTCGAGTCCCGCTGGGGGCATTCATTTGTATGATGAGCACGAATATTTGTACTCCAGACATGGGTGTTTATATTTATAATTTGTATATATTTAAATATATTAGTATTAAAGTTATAATATATGTAGTGTATCAACTATCTGGTATCCATAACACAGGCCTCGTAGCTTACCATGGAACTAGATGGTGCTGTGTGTTAATGTCCCAACATATTTATATTTATATATTTATAAGATATTTCTTATTAAAAATTCTTATTAAACGAGGCAACACAAAAATCTAAATAATTTAATTTAACCCACACTGTCGCTAATACTTTCCACTGACACATTACATAATAAAAGTTGTAAAAACATTATTAATTTACTCAACACCTGTCCTAGAATATTCCCAACAGTCACATCAACAGCTCACAATTTCAAAAGAAACATAATCGTCTAAATCACTGCGATGAAAAAGTGTCTGAATGTTAGTGGATTAGTAGTGACGAAAACCTAATGCACTTCTGTGGAACAGAAACACGATGCAACACTACAAGGAAAACGGTTATTAGCAGCTTCTGAGACAGTTGTCAAATAGAATTCTGGAGATGAGTTTATACAACGGGTAGGCGATGAAAAATTCTTGTGGAATGTTATATGTTCTTAAATTATCTTGTTTTCAAATAGAATGTTAAATTTTACGTTATTTTTGACCACAGCTAAAGTTTCTTAGGTTTCTCTATATAATCTACATATGTATATAAAAGACAAGACCGTACTTAGTTTGTAGTAAGCTTTATATCTATACATATAATAAAATTGTAACTAAGCTGGTCTGTATATTAAATATTTTTTGGAAAATCTTATTGATATAGACATTATTATCGATACAGTGGTCGAAACTATAATTTTTAGAATTTTTGTCTGTATGTCTGTCTGTGACCGTATCATGGAAAAACCACTGGAGGCATTTTCATGAAATTAGGTATCAAAATATTTTGATATCGTGAATAAAATCGTATAAACTCAATATGCAAAACTTATTTGGAAATTATGAAAGATATTTTAATAGTAATAAGTTTAATAAAAACACTGACTTTAGTATAATTTAAGTTATGAAGAAACACTGTATACGTTTAACATTAAGTACCGTTTCTTGGCCATTGTCACATTGAGGAAAATTAAAAATTAAACTCAATTTAAATATAGGTGTTCAACAATTTGCCATGCAAAGACAAAACGTATAAATCTCAATGATTGATTCCACCGTGTTTCCACCCTGCCCTACGCCCGCCCTCGGCCGCGCGATAACGCACGTCTGGGGGAGGCTCGTTACTACGCTTTTATTTTAATGATGACTTGCTTTAAATTGTGTCTATTACGTGTTTTTCACAGGGCTACCGCTTTTGAGAGAATTTCGGGTAATGAAAAAGGTTTAAGGTTATTAAATTAAATAAAAAATTATAATCTGTAATACTAATATAAATGCGAAAGTTTGTGAGGATGTATCGATGTCTAGATGTATGGATGTTTCTTAGTCTTTCACGTAAAAACTACTGAATGGATTTCAATGACGCTTTACAATAATAGAGCTCATACATCAGAATAACACACAGGCTACATTTTATCCCGGAAAAATCTACGGTTCCTGGGGGATAGATTTGTTTTTGTTTTCTAGAGGCGAACCCGAGCGAAGCGACGGTGAACCGCTAGTTAAAACAGAATTAAATGTGTAATAAACATTATTATATATCATGTATATGTTTAGTTAAAAATAATAACTAAGAGTAGATTTGTTGTTTTTAAATTCATAGGGGTAGAGTAACTTTGAGTTCGTAACATTATGTACCAAAATCTAACCTCTAAATTCCTAAAGTTTAAAAGTCAGATTTCAGTCCGTTTCTTAAAAACAAATCGATTCCATTATCTACCACGACCTTAAAGATACCATAGTTAAAATAAATCACATTTAGCGTTATTAGGACTACTTGGAATTTTTAAATCTTTGTAACTTGTTTTTCAAACAGCTAAACATCCATTACACCATTTAAGTTCAATTAAATTCACATTATATCTGATGCCATTGTAATTTAAAGTCGGCAATTTTAAACTATAATAATAATAATATGTGTTTATAATAAGTGAGTCATAACTTAACTGAAACCATTTTTTTAGCACCGCGCAATTATATTATTTTAAAATCAAATTATACTATAGTTTTAAAATATAATTTGATATATTTGGGCAGTGCTAGCCCAGTGGTAACGCGCTCGCTTGGGAAACCGAATGAAGCGGTTTCAAATCCACGTCTTGCACCTTTGATATTTTCATGTGCGAATCATTTGCAACATGATTGCCACTTGTCTAACGGTGAAGTGAAACATCGTGAGGAAAACTGCATAACTGTGAGAATATTAGCAAGTTTTCGAAAGACATGTGCAGTCCGCCAACCCGCACTTGGCCAGCGTGGTGGACTATGGCCTGATCCCCCTCGTATTGAAGGGAGGCCCGTGCCCAGCAGTGGGACGTTAAAAAGGGCTAAATACATACATACATATTTAGTTCTGTAACATTCTTATTTTTGTAAGAAAATCACGATTTTCCAATGAAAGGGTGGATAAACAATAATAGGAAGACTAAAATGTGAAATACCATGTTTATTTAACATCAACAACATAACTCCTTTCTTACATTAAAACACTAAAAATTAGTCTTGTTACTGTGTGTAGCTTGAAAATTAACTAAATTCAAAATATCTTAAATTACGTCAGTCCGTTATTCTGTTGGTGTGGACGATAAACCAACAAAAATAATTTAAAATTATCCTATACTAGTTATAGCCGTGTCTTCGCTCGCATGGTAGCGAGATTGGGACAAAACTAGCCTATATCCTAGGATATAGCTTATATCCTTTCGCTTAAAGCTTGTGAAATAAAATGCTTTTCTCTTTGTTTTTTAATAAATTGATAACATTGGCAGTTTCATTTAATTACAATATATTAAAAAAAGCGTGTAGAGGCAACCCTATTTAAAGCGATTTCTTTTGACGTAATAAAGTAAGTGTTAGTGGGGTCAAATTACGCTGTAGCTCGGCGGCTCGCCGGTGACGGGTGGTCGGGGTTCAAATCTGGGGTATTATGTGAGCCCGCTTTGTGAACAGTTTGTGAGCGATTTTACGGGAATCCCTTCAAATTGAGGGAGTGTATGCGCAAGTGTTTCTTTGTGTTACCCCATATCTGGCAAATTGTAATATTTTTGAGAGCCTGTCTTTTGTTTATGAAATATATTTCGCATTTAATACTGTCATGTCCATTTTAATCGCAAATGCCTGGTACGATTCAGTAACATCTGTAATATTCTACTGCTAAGATTAAGCATCAATCTCTAAATAAGTCTCTATTCAAGTTCAATATCAGTTTTTCATTTATTTTTTTTATTTCTTATACGGTCGATCCGATTTTCCATAGCTGATTTACAAGTGGATAAATCTACAGAAACATTTGCATATATAACTAGCAACTAATCCTTGCTTCACACGGGTGCGTCCCAAGTTACCTTACAGGTACAAGTTACTTTACTTGAAGTCATAGAATCATAGAGGCAGTGCTAGCCCAGTGGTAACGCGCTCGCGTTATCCAAATAAGTGAAGCGGGTTCAAATCTCACCTCTGATATTTTCATGTTCAAATCATTTTCAACATGATTAACACTTGCCTTACGGTGAAGGAAAACATCGTGTCGAAACCTGCGTGTCTGAGAGAACTTAGCAAGTTTTCGAAAGACATGTAAAGTCCGCCAATCCGCACTTGGCTAGCGTGGTGGACTATAGCCTGATCCCCCTCGTATTGAAGGGAGGCCTGTGCCCAGCAGTGGAACGTCAAAAAGGACTAAGTACAATACAATAGAATCATTCTATCTATGAAATAACACACATATAAACTTTTGATTTACAATTGTAGTTCAACAATGATAACATTATGTAACGTTTGATGCATACACAACACTTAAGTATTGATCCTTTAAATAATTAATATATTATAGCAAATCCGCATTTCTGTAGACCGCATTAACGTGATTGACGTGCGGTCACGCTACAGTCGATATCTGCGGATACGGATGTGGATCGGATACGATGACAGAGATAATCTTTGAAGTATACCTATATAATATTGTAAATTATATTCAAGTCATACTTTCTTTTTATCCTAATATTTGATATTTTAAATTAAAGTAATTTAGTTTCAGATATTTGACGGATTTATTTTGTTTTTTTTTGTTCCTGATGTTTCTTTTGAATTCTTTACAGGAAGCATGGTTGAGAGACTAAGGTTTTTGACGTCTCAAAAGTTATAACTATTATAGACAGTGTCTATCTATACAAAAAATCATAATTAAATCGCGAAAATATGTAAAAAAATTATTTTTATTTAAAATTGTACACTGTGCATTACATTGCTTAAATAAAAGTAAAAACGTTTACGTAAGCGATTAATACTGCTGTATATTTTTATTTTCTTGCAAAATGCTAATAAAAATATAAAGGTATCATTATATTTTCTTGCAAAATGCTAATAAAAATATAAATGTATCATTATGTTCTTAAAAAGAAGTGAAAGCTTTTTCGAGGTTAAACCAAATAATCAATTGTATAAAAATTCATGATATTTAGTTTGTGAGTTACGACACGTTAAGTATGGCTCATACGAGTATATACGTCTTACATTGTCATATGGTGGTAATTTTTTGAAGTAATACTTCTTTAGAATCGTTGTGCTTTCAAATTCGATGAAACGGAAATGCAACACTAACAAATACATAAATGTATAGGATTCAGTGGGCAAGAGAATGAGATAGTATAGAATACATTGCCATGTTGCCATGGTAACCGTTGTTATTTGAGATAGAATACATTACACAGGAAGTAATAAATAACAAAATTAATTACTAAATAATATGTAATGTATATTTATGTTAAATAAATTGTAAAATAACTTCTAATATTGTTAAAAATATTATAAAAAATTAACCTTTTAATTATTCTACTACTCTATATTATTTATTTCATTGTCTCGTTGGTTACTTTTCTGAAATTACACTTCTACCGTGTGCAATTCACATTGCACACACATGCATTTTATTTTTATTTTTTTTTTGTAAACAAAAAATATTTAGAACGGATCCTTATTTTGCTTAAAAAAAAACAAAAAAATATTTTAGGTATTTCTAAGATTTTTATAGACTATTTTTTTATTGCATTTGAAATATGTGTAAAATAAAGTATTTTTAAGTAGTATAATAGCAAAAAGTCAGTTAGAATTTAAATAATTATTACCAAGGGAATAATTCAGTTATTTCAAAGGCTGATTACGTAAAAGCAGAGCTGATGGAAGGGATAAAGTTTCTTCTCTAATTTTAACTAATAAAAACTTACCATTATATAATTTTTTTCAGGCCAACATAATCATAACTAAGTTAAAATTAAAAAAAAAATACTTTGTGTTTAAGTTAACTCACGTGAATGTTTTTAACATATTGTTTTTATGATTTAAAATATATTACGTTACATATGTAAATATATAAATGCCAAATTAAAAGTAAGATGATTTTTATGCAAACTTTTTTCACTTTTCACATCATCTTTACAAGGCTCGTATTTTTTAAATACTAGCTTATAATATAAACCAAAAAACATAATTTAAAATTATTAAATATTAGCACTAGCAATGCAGAAAATACAAAATTTCATCAAAATCGATTTAGCCAAGTAAACTTGAAAATCAAACTGACATACGAACGTAGTTACGAGTACATAAATTACAGTAGAATCAAGGCAAGTGAAAAGTAATTATCTTATAATTAATCTGTAATAGCTAATACATAGCGAATGCGCATTCCTGCACACCGCATTAGCCTGATTGACGTGCGGTCGCAGCGCGCTGTCTGCGGGCGCCGCGCGGGTGTGACCTACACCCGGACGCGATAATAGCCCTAATTCTGTAGTTAACTTATTGTTCAACTGACCTTATGTTTAACCTTATACTATACTATACTATATTATACTATACTAGTCTTCATGTCACGTACGTTGCTTAATAAATATGTCGGGGCATTACTTCACAGACTCATCTAGTTCCATGGTAAGCTACGAGGCTTGTGTTATGGATACCAGATAGTTGATACTCTACACATATATAATTAGAAGTACAAAAATTCGTGCTCATCACACGAATGCCTCTAGCCGGACTCGAACCCGCGACCGTTGGCACAGCAAGGGTCACTATAAACTGAGCCAAACGTGTCGTCAAAGCTTTACAGCAATCATGTTTACAGCAAGACTGATTAGTTTTATTAAATACTAGCGACTCACCCTCGCTCCGCTCGGGTTCGTCCCTGTATGTTTTAAAGTTTAGTATAGATTTCTCAGAGATGAGATATTTTGCCGCAATAAAAAGTATCATACCAAATTTCATCAAAATCTGTCCAGTAGTTTTCTCGTGATGCGGTAACAGACAGACATACAGACAAAAAAATCTAGAAACTATCGATTCGGCCTCTGTATCGATAAAAATGATATTCAATAAGATTTTCCAAAAAATATTGAATGTAGGTACAGATTCGACTCAGAATTTTATTATATGTATACATATATGTCAAACATTCTATTTATCTAAGAAAATATCATATTATATACATATAAACGGAACAAGTTAGTATTTGAATAGGAAGTGAGGATATACTGTAGTTAGGTGTAACGTGTTAGTCAAACCTCTGTCGTTTACTGTTCCGACCGCAGCCGCTTAGGTCCGAGTGCATCAAAGGCCACTAAATCACTCGACACACGAGAATTTACCGCAAACGGTATGCTATCGACAGTCCTCCACGTATCTACATATAGGTAAATACTGCTATATAATTACATTATGATGATTATATTATAAATGGGAAAGCTTGTGAGTGTGTTTGTTACTCTTTCACGCTGTTACGGGTAAACGCCTTTGAATGAAGTTCGGAATGGTAGCTTATATCTTAAATTATTTCATAGGTGACTTTTATCGATCTGTAAATCTATTATCTTAAGTGGACTCGCGGACAAAAAAGAGTACTATATATATATATATATATATATATATATATATATATATATATATATATATATAATAATTATTTGTTTGATTCTAAACATGTCTTGCAATTTAACCAAAAATTTTGGTTTGAAATCTAGTCATTTCAGATTTTTCGTGGTTAGGATGAACATTGAACAGGATTTCTCAAAAAAATGTATAGGTTCTTACAAAAAAAGAAAAAAATGATAGTAAAAAAATATTTTGTTTTTCTTAAAACAATAGAGCATCGGAAAAAAGTAGTGCGTTGTATAACATTTTAGTTTTTGCCTACGACTTCGCTCTCTTTATTATCACGTCGCGTGATAAGCGGGACGGGGTTAGGGTAGCCTATACCCGATCCCAGGGTGCAATCTATATCCTTGTCAAATTTCGAAATCTGTTCAGCGGTTTAAGCGTGTGAAAATAAACATACAGAGTTACTTTACTTATATTAGTATGGATATGGATTGATTTTTTCAGATTTGCCACGCAAGCAGGTCATTGGCAAAAACTAGTTTATATATATATATATATATATATATATATATATATAAATGCTTTCTATGTCGCCTTAAGCTTTGTTAGTGCACAAATAATTCATACGTAATAGTTCGTGTGAACAAACAAGTGTGCGATTGTTGTCGAGTCGAACTCTACATCGATGCGAGTATGTAATTATCGTCGTGTCGTTTTAGCTGCGGTTTTAAAACTAAGTCTAATTTGGATTAATATTGGCTTCATTATGTATCCAATAATACACTCGTTACCAATTATTACATTAAATATACATATATAGTTAAATAAAATTAACTTGTCGGTCTATGAAAAGGAAATATTTTGATGTTTATTTTGATGATTCTTAATTACAGCTATATTATTTAGCTCATTTAATTGATAGTTTTTATAAAAAATGGTACAACGATATCATAAGCATATCATATGTGACTACCCTTGATTATATATAAATTAAATATTTATTTAAAACTACCTTGGTGGTGTAGTGATTACCATGTACGGCCGTATATCCGGTGATCCCGGGTTCGAGTCCCGGGTCGGGCCAAGTTTAGTTATTGCGTCTTTCTGTTAAATAAATCCCATTTACAGCCCGGAGTTGGCGGTGTTTCAAACCCGTACTCGGAGAGCACGTGAAGTAGCTTGAAATAATAATTCCATGGCCCTTACTTTATTATACGTTCTGATGAGTAGATAAATGCATTATTTTATACATAATCTAACCAACTCCAAAAAGGAGAAGTAAGTCTATGTCAGGAGTAAGTTATTTTGAGTCGAAGTCACAACCTCCGGATCTTTAGCCGTACATGTTAACTGAACAGTCAAACTGGTACAAATGTTATTATATATCAATAAAAAATAAGCACAGCGGAATTATTAAAATTTCACAAGCGAAGTCAGATCTCAACGCTAGTTTAGAAATATGAACTTCGTAAGCATAATAGAAGGAAAATAAAGGTAAAGCACTCCAACCGTACGTGGACACTCAAGTGTTTTACAATTAGAGTCCACTCTATACTCGCTATAATTGCGCCGCGTTTTCTTCAACTTTTGCCTTCTGTCCTATTCGGCACGTTCCACATCTGCGGAACTATTCGACTTAAGCGATTTTAAATTCCTGTTATAATCGATCTAATAATTGCTTCTTCGTACTGTTACTTGTTGTACTTAGCCATTAATCGGCTTCATTGAAAAGAAATTGTGTTACGTTGTTTGCACAATAATAAAGTTTAACTAAATAATATTAATAATTATTATTTATTATAATAGGTTTATCGAAACCAAAAAAATATGTTGGGACATTTACACACAGCACCATCTAGTTCCATGGTAAACTATGAGGCCTGTGTTATAGATACCAGATAGTTGATACACTACACAAATAAAACTTTAAATATATACATATTATCACACAAATGAATGCTCCCAGCGGGAGTCGCACCCGCAACCGCTGGCACAGCAAGTAAGGTCACTACAAACTGAGCCAAACGTGTCGTCGGAAACCAAAATATAAAATAGATATTAATACTTACTTTTTCATACAGTTAAAAGTAATGTAATCTTCATTTAAAAAAGTCTTAATGCTAAGAGAATTTTACCAATGAAATTAAAAAACTTAAAAGCTAAATTCGTTTGTCCAACTGTTCTTCTGTCACAGCCTATTTTAACAGACACCACTAGAATAAGTTAACATTTTGTTTATTTATAGAGCTAGGTGACCTGATCATGAATGTAGAGCGTAAAGTGTATATTTAAAACTAGCGGCTCACCCTCGCTTCGCTCGGATTCGTCTCTAGGAAAACAAAAATAAATCTATCCCACGGTAACCGTAAATTTTTCCGGGATAAAAAGTAGCTTATGTGTTATTCTGATATATGAACTACATTATTGTAAAATTTTATTAAAATGTATTCAGTAATTTTTACGTGAAAGAGTAACAAACATCCATACATCTATACATCCAGACATCCATACATCCTCACAAACTTTCACATTTATAATATTAGTATTTAAGTATTAAAATATCGCGGAAATAATGCGGAAATTGACAGTGTGTTTTGTATTTCTTCAAAGTAAAAGCTTAACGGATTTGAGTGAAATTCCAAATGGAGATAGTATAATATTTTTTTATCTTAGTAATAAAAATGGCTAAAATCATATTTCTGGACTAAGTCAATTGTTTGATCTTAAGTTAAAAATATTTATGACGTTGAAATAATACTTATTGTTTCTACATTTTTAAGGTTTCGCGTCGCCAATAACTTATTTTAAAACACTTAAATCCTGCAAAAACTCAATATGTTTTTGCAATATAAGTAACCAATATTATTCGCAACCTCAAAAATAACGTTTATGCTAAAAATCATGTCAATTCATAGCTCCATTGCGGAGTAAAAGAGGGACAAACAAACAAACATAGGCATGCTTCACATCAACTACCATACAATACCATAAACAAAATTATACCCATAAAGCCGTTATCATTTTAAGTCTGTATCATGAGGATAAATTTTGAAGCTAAATTTCTATATATTCCGCCCTTTTTAACGTCCGACTGCTGGGCATGGGCCTCCCTTCAGTACGAGGGGGATCAGGCCATAGTCCACCACGCTGGCCAAGTGCGGGTTGGTGGACTTTGTATGCATTTATAATATTAAGTCACAAAATATATAGAGTACTAGCGACTCACCCTCGCTTCGCCTCGGGTTCGTCCCTAGACTAAAACAAATCTATCCTACGGGAACCGTACATTTTTCCGGGATGATATATAGCCTATAGCCTTTCTCAGTTAACAGGCTATCCAATGCAAAAAGAGTTTTTCAAATCGGATTAGTAGTTCCTGAGATTAGCGCGTTCAACCAAACAAACAAACAAACAAACTCTTCAGCTTTATAATATTAGTATAGATTTTAATTAAACAATAAATTTTTTTGTTTAAATTTATTCTCAAGAACTTATCTTATGAATCATTCTAAAACAAGGTGCAATTAAGTAGCGCGAGTAAAGTGGTTTTTAATTGGAGCGCTTAGTGCGGACTTGTGAAGTTCAAACCGACAATTGGCTTTTTAGTGTTATTTTTGGCTAGGCATATAAATAGATGGCCTGGTTTTTTTAGTATTTAAAAGTGGATTTACTGACAGACTGTTCCTAAGAAATAACGTTAAGTTATAAATAATAACGTTAGTATACATATAAAGTTAATTAGTTAAATTTGATGAAAGGTTCAAAATATAAACGTACGTATTCAAAATCTATACTAATATTATAAAGCTGAAGAGTTTGTTTGTTTGTTTGTTTGAACGCACTAATCTCAGAAACTACTAATCCGATTTGAAAAATTCTTTTTGCATTAGATAGCCCGTTAACTGAGGAAGGCTATAGGCTATATATCATCCCGGAAAAATGTACGCTTCCCGTGGGATAGATTTGTTTTTGTCTAGGGACGAACCTGAAGCGAAGCGAGGGTGTCGCTAGAAATAAATAAAATATATGATAGTTTCATTTTTGTTTTTAAACTACATTAAAAAATATATTTTAAAAATATATAATAGCAGTCCGTCGTCGTTGTAATACAACTATGAAAATGTGCTTACAAGGTTTTCTGATCTAATTCTATTTCTTTCTACATATGTAATAAATAATCTATACTAATATTATAAAGAGTTTGTTTGTTTGTTTGAACGCACTAATCTCAGAAACTACTAATCCGATTTGAAAAATTCTTTTTGCATTAGACAGCCCGTTTATTGAGCAAGGCTATAGGCTATATATCATCATGCCACTACCCAAGGGAGCGGAGCAGTAATCATAAATATCAACAAATCGGGCAGACTTCCATAAATTATTACAAATAGCATAAGTCTAAAGCGTTTTTTTTGTAATCTGAGGGCGAGCGAAGCCGCGGGTTCTGTTAGTAATATATATACAACCAATGAGTGATAAAGTATTATGGAATTAATTAGATCTCCATTCTCTGAAAATTCGTACTGCGGGCGAGTGAGATAAGCACCGTGTAGTTTTTTCAGTGCAAACTATTTATTTTTTCTTAACTAACTTTACAAAAGCGGTATCGTGTGTCCGGCTGTTTGTTACCAAATTATGTGTAAGTAAGGAAAAAAATTAACATAACAAGATTTTAATTTACATATTAAATGAAAAAATAAATGCTTCTTAAAGTCCGGAATAACGACATTTCCCGCGAAATAGTATGTCTGTGAAGATACGTTGATTTATATACATACATATATTATGCTCATGGTATGGTTGAAATATATGTTTTTCTTAATTTTATGTAAGACCGCAGGATTTACTAGTATATATTATAAACATAAAAAAATATAAATATGATGGGACATTAACACAGCACCATCTAGTTCCATGGTAAGCTACGAAGCTACGGCTTGTGTTATAGATACCAGATAGTTCATACACTACACATATATATAACTTAAAATACATACATATTATAAATATAAACACCTATGACTGGAGTACAAACATTCTCATCGCACAAGCAAATACCCCGGGACTCGAACCCGCGATCGCTGGCACAGCAAGTAAAGCCATTACAAACTGAGCCAAACGTGTCGTTAAATATAATAATTTCATTATATTAATATAATGAAAATTAAAGCCAAAGTGTAGTTTTCTCTAACAATTTGATACTTTAATATCAAAAACCGCTTATTAATTAATTAATAAACTATATGAAAACAATATCCATCTAATTAATGACCAATCGAAATAAACACTAGAAACATAAATAGAGCTAATAAATGAATCGTTGTTTTGTGCATATTCAATTAAGGCGCGTGTCGGTGCATTTTTATGCAAATGTCCTCGCTGGTGGTCTCACGTATTAAAACGAATGGCCGCTGATTTCTGTTATCTTATCTACGAACTATAGTGTGTGATTATTTAGATTACAATTTTAAAACTAAATAAAGTAATTTATTATGTATGTATTCCTCCTATAACGTCCCACTGCTGGGCACGGGCCTGTCCTTAATGCGAAGAGCACTGGGCTACCACAGCCTATTTTTTAAATTTTGATATTAGTATTAGTAGTATTCAGCCCTTTTTTTTAACGTCCCACTGCTGGGCACGGGCCTCCCTTCAGTAAGAGGGGAATCAGGCCATAGTTCACGACGCTAGCCAAGTGCGGATTGGCGGACTTCACACGTCTTTCTAAAGTTAGATTCTCTCAGACAAGCAGGTTTCCTCACGATGTTTTCCGTCACCGTAAGACAACTATTAATCATGTTAGAAATGATTCGCACATGAAAATATCAGAGCGAGACCCGGATTTGAACCCGCTTCACTCGGTTTCGCAAGCGAGCGCGTTACCACTGGGCTACCACTACCTAATTTTGATATAAGTATTGTAAATTGTTATATAAGCTCAATATGTGGTTACTTAAAGAAGTAAGCATCGTTTTATTTATAAGTCTAGATTTAGGATTCAAACCCGCACTTGTCGAACGGCTAGCCGCTAGACTATTAGCTCAGGTAAAAATACTAGTGCATTAAAATCACTTGGTTATTCGAAACCATTTTAAGCAAAGTATTCATCCTATTAGGCTTAATTAGCACCTTCTATCTCAAACTATTTTAAATCGACCCAACGAACCGGCTACCTTCTCAATATAAGCTTTATTTCCTGCAGCATAAAGGCAATTAGCGATTCATAGATAATCGAAATTAAATCTTATCTTCTAATATATAAGATTTGTTTTACAAAAACAGATGTAGAGCTTAATTTCTTATGGCAAAATATGTTTGTGTACAAACAATAAAAGATTGTATTTGCAAGATTTAAAGTAGATTTTCCGTTGACAGCATTTGTATAATGGGCCACCGTACTTAGTGTAAGTTTAATGGGATATTGCGTATCGCTAAGTAACATGGTCGTTAGAGATTTTTTTAATTCTACATAAACTTGTGCTGTTGAATGTACGGGATGAGGAGTTGTTACGTGTTGCCAATTTATTATAATTATTGATATAAAAACTTGTTCTAAGATAACATATATGCATATAATAAAATTGTAACTAAGCCGAATCTGTACATTAAATATTTTTTTGAAAATCTTATTGAAATAGACATTATTATCAATACAGAGGCCAAATCTATAGTTTTTAGAATTTTTGACTGTCTGTTTGTCTGTCTGTCTGTCTGTCTGTCTGTTACTGCATCATGAAAAACCACTGGAGGGATTTTGATGAAATTTGGTATGGTGATAGCTGGTTATCCGGGTCAACATATAGGATACTTTTTTCTGCGGAAAAATATCTCATCTCTGAGAAATCTATACTAAAATTTAAAACGTAACTAGGGACGAACCCGAGCGGAGCGAGGGTGAATCGCTAGTATATAAGCGCTAGCTAGTATATCTTAAATATCATACATAAATTCAATTAATTTATGTATGATATTTAAGACCATATAAAAATAGTATAGAAAAAAGCACTTTCTGTTTTTCCGAAATTTCCAAATTTTTCAGATTTTCTTGCTTATATATCTTACTGGGACTATTAAGAACATTTAAAAAATAAACAGTTAGCCAAAGCCCAAATCGGCCCAGAAAACGAATAAAATTTCACTTTTAATATATTGTAGGTATATAATGTAGATAACAAGTATTGCATTTTGAGTAAATTTTAATATAGTCAATTTGAAAACCTGAGGAGACCTCGAAGAGCGTATATGATAAAAATAATTCTAATGACAAAGTGACAGATGTATACCTACAGATCGGTACGCTTGGCACTCTGTTCCTTCTGGCTTTACCGCAAAGGCTTGAAACCGAAAAAGTTTGAACATATGTATATACATATGTATGTTGTATGTACATATAGCATGGGAATTGTATGTTTAAATACATATATACTCAATACTTATACCTATTTCTAGATTATTATTAAAGTACTTCATAATTCTAGTTCCTCTGCACCATGTCTTTATGTTTGCAGCTTAGTTGCAATATTTAGAGATAAATATTTATTACATGATGACAAAAAAAACATTTGTTACAATGTCTTGCTTATTATTTAAAAATATAACAATCTCGCCATAATAAATACGTTGAATATCTCATTAGTTTTTGACTTATTCACGTCCTTTCACAGCGTATTGACCCCAATAAAACGAGAACTGACATATTTACAACGTATGATGGAACATTAACGCGGACTAACATTTTACATTTTTTGAAACGCTCCACCCACTTGACGCGTTGCCAAATAGTTGTTTTCAAATCTCTGGCCAATAGCAGAGCAGTATCCACCAGCCTAGATATCTTCAGCCAATCACAGGCAAGCGAGTGCCCACGCGCATGTTTTCGTTTGCAATTCAATGAGCTAACTGTAGTTTTGTTCTGGCATTTCTATTTCATTCAGTTCTGATGATTGGCAAAAGCAATTATCTGTCACCTAGACTAGGTCAATATTTAGTGTTTAAATATACTATTTAAATTATCAATCAGTGTTATAATTATTATCAAAACATATCAGTCTGTCATCAATAAATAAATAAATATGTTGAGACATTAACACACAGCACCATCTAGTTCCATGGTAAGCTACGAGGCTTGTGTTAGGAATACCAGATAATTGATACACTACACATATATTACTTTAAATACATAATTATTATAAATATAAACACCCATGACTGGAGTACAAACATTCATGCTCGTCACACAAATGAATGCCCCCAGCGGGACTCGAACCCGCGACCGCTGGCACAGTAAGTAGGGTCACTGCAAACTGAGCCAAACGTGTCGTCAAATGTCGTAGGATGTACCTCGTGTGATTTATTGCACACAAAATATATAGATAATTCATAAGTTCAAAGGTGATATCTATCAAACGGTCTTTGTTGAAAAGAATTAACTAGAAGAAATTGAAAATATATATGAATTAACAAATATAACCTAACATATACACATGATATATGTAAATATTGATAATAAACTCAATTAATTAATCAATAAATAATAATGTGGTTTTTTTTCAACATCTCTTAACGTTGTCTACAGCGTTTGAAAATGTTGGAAGACTCAATGGCGAACGTGAAAAATATTATTATACTTTAGATCTTAACAAATTTCATAATAAATGACTTGGCGAGATACACTATGCATTTTTTAATCAATATTCTTGTTCTGCTTATGTACAAAATATAAGCTACAAGCGATTCACCTTCGCTTCGCTCGGTTTCGTCCCTAGATACTATATCTAACTATCTATATCTATATATATATATATATATATATATATATATATATATATATATATATATGTAAATGAAGCTTTTTTGGACCTTCATTAAATTAAAGTATTATCTATGGTGGCAACACTTTGCACTATGTGCATTCTATAGTCTATATCTAGAGAAATTCTCTTTGGCTTGGTATAAGAATAAATTAACGAGGTTTTTAAAAAGAAATATTTCTGATTGTAAAAATTATTATTTGAAGCAATAGCTTTTAATGTTGTTTCTCTTTACAGGTTAGTAAACAATAATTTGTATTTAAGTGTAAAAGTTGTATTCGAAAAATTGTGATATATAACAAATAAATTACTCTTTACAGAGCAACAACTTAAGTTTTTTGTTTCAATAAACAATCTATTACAAAACAACATTAATTATAGCTGTCCTAAACAATGGAAAAATTAAAATTTGAATTCGTTATGAAAGCAAGTGAAGACCCAAAAACGAACGTAATGTGCATAACCTCAATTATGGATGCCGATAAAAACGTGTTCTTGATTCCGGAACAATTACAACCGGTGAAATTGCATGATGTGGTAATAAAAACTCAAATTTTTCAAAAAGTAAAAGCTACACTGCAAAGAAGACATGAAAAAAGACAAGTATGGATTTCAGTAACACCAGAATTACGTGATACTTATGTTGATGAAGATGGAAATATGCAGTTCAGAGGATATTTACTGGAGGAGGTTATATCAAAAACACAACAGCCGGTTTTTATGAATGAAACGTCAACAGAGGCTCTTACAAGAATCCTGGAAAATTTTGCTGAATTAAAGAAGGAATCTAAACAGTCTAATTGGAAAAAATTATCTGAAAAGTTTGTAATAGATAAGTTTACAAAAAAAACATCAAATGTAACACAATGGATGATCATCTTTGAATCAGAATGTACTCGTATAGGTATAGATGAAGATATTCAAAAGATTCAAGTGTTTCGGTTATTTTTGGATGATCCTTGTCAAGATTGGTATAATTCTATGCTCATAAAATATACAATAAATTCAGAATGGGGTATATGGAAAAAAAGCTTTTGTGAAACATATGTGAATAAAGGCTGGACACCAATAAGGTATGCTATTTTATTTAAATATAGGCAGGGCTCATTACTGGAATATGCTATAAAGAAAGAGAGGCTTTTATTAGAGATAAACAAATTAATAGATAAACCTACTTTAATTGATTTAATTGTAACTGGCCTACCTAATTTTATAGCAGATGAAATTGATAGAAATAAATTAAAAGAGACTGAGGATTTATTTAGTATTATTCAGGGCTTAGAACATTTATTGAATAAAAGGATTGTGGAAAAAAAAGGAATAGATTCAGAAAGTAAAATAAAAGAAATTAATTTAAAACACCGACCATGCAGAATCTGTGAAAAAGAAAAAAAAGGAGCTCGGTATCATTCAGAATCAGTATGTTGGTTCAAAAATAGAGAGAAAGATCACTCTAAAAAAGAGCCAATTAGGAGTGTTAATAATTCTGAATTAGAAATGAGTTTAAATGAAATAGATCCAAAAAACTAATAATTACACCATTAATCAAAATTAAGGTAATAATAAATGATTCCATAGAAACATTGGGGGTTTACGATTCAGGATCAAATGTAAGTTTAATTAATTCAAGATTATTATCCTTAAAAAATTACCCAAACAACAATAATTATAATCAAGCAAATTTAAAAACGATTAATGGTGTAAAAAAGTCTATAGGAATAGTAATGTTAAAGATAAAGATTTTTCAAATAGAAAAAAATATGAAGGTTTTTGTCATAGATGAACAAAATTTTGACTATGATTTTTTGATTGGATTGGATTGCATAAAATCTTTTCAATTGATTCAAAATCAAAACTTAGAAATCACACAAAACCTAAACAAAAAAATTAAACAAAGTAATGAAAATATTCCTGGCTTTACAGGTGAAAAAATTGAAAACAAAAAATATTTCATTGACAAAAATAATGATAAGTATATGGTTAACTATAATGAACATATAGAAGTTACAAACTTCAACATTTCAATAAATCATTTAGACACTCAGCAACAATCAAAAATAGATGAATTAATTAGCAAATATAAATCATTATTTGCAAAAGATAAATATGATGTAGGTTCCGTAAAAGGCTATGAAGCACATATAGATTTATTAGTAGATACATATTGTAGCAAAAGACCATATAGGTGCAATTTTGAAGACAAAAAAGAAATAGAACAGCAAGTTTCAAGATTATTAGAAAAAAAATTAATTGAAGAATCTTATAGTCCTTTCGCAGCTCCTGTAACATTAGCCTATAAAAAAGAAGAAGGAAGAAAATCTAGACTATGCATAGATTTTCGCGATTTGAATAAAATAGTGGTTCCTCAGTCGCAACCATTTCCACTTATAGAGGACTTAATGGTAAAAACAAGAAACTGTAAATTTTTCTCAACATTAGATATAAATTCAGCATTCTGGTCTATACCTTTGAAAGTAGAAGATAGGAAGAAAACAGCATTTGTTACTCAAGAAAATCATTTTCAATGGACTTGTTTGCCATTTGGTTTAAAAACTTCACCTGCAATTTTTCAAAGAATACTAACTAGCATTATTAGGAAACACAAATTATCAAATTTTACAGTAAATTTCATAGATGATATTTTAGTATTTTCTCAGACATTCACTGATCATATTAAACACTTATCTTTATTATTAGAAGCAATTTCAAAGGAGGGATTTAGATTGAAATTCTCTAAATGTAATTTTGCACAAGACTCTGTAAAATATCTAGGCCACATAATAAAAAATAATACAGTTACTCCTGTAAAGGATAATTTAATAGCTATAAAAGATTTTCCTATTCCAAAAACAAAAAAAAATATTCGACAGTTTTTAGGTAAAATAAATTTTTATGGAAAATATATACCGAATATATCAATTATATTAGATCCTTTACATAATTTGTTGAGAAAAGACCAGAAATTTACCTGGACAGAAAAATGTCAAGAATCTTTTGATACAATAAAGAAACTGCTTTGCTTAAAACCTATATTAGAGATCTTTGATCAAGATTTACCTATACATATTCATACAGATGCGAGTATACACGGTATAGGGGCTGTTTTGAAACAACCACAAGAAAATGGAGAAGAAAAGCCATGTGCATATTTTTCGAGGAAATTAAATGATAGTCAGAAGCGAAAAAAAGCCATTTATTTGGAATGCTTAGCAATAAAAGAAGCGGTAAAATACTGGCAACATTGGCTCATAGGAAAAAAATTTAAAGTATTTTCAGACCATAAACCTCTAGAAAAACTGAATATTAAGGCAAGAACAGACGAAGAACTAGGAGACCTCACATATTACTTATCACAATTTGATTTTGAAGTGATATATTCACCGGGAAAGGACAATTTAGAAGCAGACAGTTTAAGTAGAAATCCTGTATTAGAACCACATGTAAATCAAGAAGAAGTTTTAAAAATTGTGAATTTTATAAAACTAGAAGACATCCAAAGCGATCAAGAAAAAAATGAAGACATAAAACTTTATAAAGATAGACTAATACTAAAAGATAAAATATATTTCAAAAGGATAGGAAAAAAAGAAAAAATTATGATTACTGAAGAATTTAGTAAAAAAATAATAAAATACGTACATTACACATATTGCCATATAGGAAGGAAACAAACAGAAAATAAAATCAAACCATTTTATACAGCAAAGAATTTAATACATAATATAAAAAAAATCTGTGATAATTGTGAAATATGCATAAAAAATAAATCTAGAACTAAATTTAAATATGGATTAATGTCTCATCTGGGTCCCGCTACTTACCCTTTTGAGATAGTCTCTATCGATACCATTGGTGGATTTGGTGGCTCCCGCTCTACTAAAACATATCTACATCTTCTGGTAGACCATTTCACCAGGTATGCCTACATATTGACATCAAAAACCCAAAACGCAGATGATTTTATAAAGCTTATAAAAAAAGTTATCCCTGAAAATAAAATTGGAATGATTTTATCTGATCAATATCCGGGCATAAATTCGAAGGAATTCAAAAGTTTTTTGAAAAAACAGAACATACCCATTATCTTTACTGCAGTAAATGCACCTTTTTCGAATGGTTTAAATGAGCGGTTGAATCAAACATTGGTTAATAAGATAAGGTGTAAAATTAATGACAGAAATGATAAAATAGCATGGACAACTATCGCTCATGAATGTACCCAGAGATATAATGAAACTGAACACACTGTGACAGGATTTTCCCCAACATATTTAATGGAAGGAAAAGTTATTAATATCTTACCAGATGAATTGAAAGAACTTAAAACACAAAAAGATTTATTACAAGATAGAAAAATAGCTTTGGAAAGAACTATAAAGTCACACAATTATAATAAGCAACAGTTCGACAAAAACAGAAAATATAGACAATTTAAAGTAGGAGACTCTGTATATTTGGAAAATGGTAATCAATTAAATAGGAAAAAACTAGATGAATTAAAAATTGGTCCTTATAAAATTTTAGAGAAAATATCTAACTCAGTTTATAAGATTAATACAGGATACAAAAAATTAGAATCTAACTTGTTTCACATTACAAAACTCATACCAGTATCTGAAGAATATTGATAACTAGGGGAGGGGGGAGATGTAAATGAAGCTTTTTTGGACCTTCATTAAATTAAAGTATTATCTATGGTGGCAACACTTTGCACTATGTGCATTCTATAGTCTATATCTAGAGAAATTCTCTTTGGCTTGGTATAAGAATAAATTAACGAGGTTTTTAAAAAGAAATATTTCTGATTGTAAAAATTATTATTTGAAGCAATAGCTTTTAATGTTGTTTCTCTTTACAGGTTAGTAAACAATAATTTGTATTTAAGTGTAAAAGTTGTATTCGAAAAATTGTGATATATAACAAATAAATTACTCTTTACAGAGCAACAACTTAAGTTTTTTGTTTCAATAAACAATCTATTACATATATATATATATATACACATATATAGACAGACAGACAGAGTTACTTTCGCATTTATAATATTAGTATGGATTATAACTTAAAAGCTTTCCCCTAGCTCACATTATTAAGTGCAAAAGCGTTTTCAACAATCCAATAGACTTTGTACTTTGTAGTTAGCAATACAGTATATCAACAATCTATTCGTAAACAGCTGTAGTTTTATTCACAAAGCGAGTTAGATACATATTTCAAATACCATCAACGGAACAGATAAATCGAATCCAAAGTGGTCGAGTAAAGTGTTTCATTAAGAGTATTTCTATTTTATATATAATTTGGTGTAGTGCCAACTGCCCGCCCGCAGTGCCCGAGCTTTGCAGATATTGGTGTAGAGTATACTCTATGAATGCAAGGTGGATAAATATAATGGATGTGCTATACATTTTGTTTAGCTTTTTTTTATGTTACTGTGGAAATTGTATTGGGTTAAAAATTAATAAATAAATAATAAATATGTTGGGACATTAACACGCTGCACCATCTAGTTCCATGGTAAGCTATGAGGCTTGTGCTAGGGATACCAAATAGTTGATACACTACACATATATAACTTTAAATACATACATACATATTATAAATATCAACACCCATGACTGGAGTACAAACATTCGAGTTCATCACACAAATGAATGTCACCAGCGGGATTCGATCCCGCGATCGCTGGCACAGCAGGGTCACTACAAACTGCGCCAAACGTGTCGTCAAATTATTAAAGTCTCTAACCCTTTATCTATTGGTCAAATTCAAAGATAACAATAAATAAATGTTTGCTAATACAATCCAATAGTTTAAAAAAACTTATTGTGATGTATGAAATTCGTTAGAAACAAATGTTTTTCTAGTCGCCTTTGAAGAGTCATTAGACTATCTTGGACGTCCTGTTTTCATTCTCAGCTCAAGTTAGCGTATTGACATATACATTAAGGATCTACATACAAAATGTTAGATGTATACAATTCAATTCAATTCTTATATTCAATGGTTTCTAGGTGTGCCATTTGGGCATCATTTAAAGAAAGTTAAAAGTCACTTATCTCATTGCTTCATATTTGTTGACACAAATAGAGCTAATGAAAACGACAAAAAGTTCCTTGTGCAGAAATCGAATTTACAACCAATGATAAAGAAAGAAATCTATATTTATATATATAAATAATTGTGAACACTACATCAATATTGGTAGCAGATTTTATCGTTTACAAATTAACATTTCTAGTGTATTTATATCTTTGTTCCTATAGACTGCATTGAGTAGGCCGAGTGTCTGTTTTATTTAGGCTTTCAGGTGCTACGAAATACGAATATCGTTATGTGCCTTAAAGTGATCTTTATATGATGATAAAGAACTGATATAACAAAATAATATATCGTTTATAATATGTCAAAACCCATATTCTATTAAGAAATTTGAAGCGCTCCGTTGGAGCTTAGATTATTTCATTTTGGTACTTTGCTATTAAGATTATAGGTGTGACTGTAACTATGGAAGCGGTCGAAGATTCGACTCTACATGATATAAATGCTTTTATATATTAAAAAAAAACTTATATGTAAG
The DNA here is from genome assembly GCA_905404265.1 of Fabriciana adippe. Taxonomy (NCBI): domain Eukaryota; kingdom Metazoa; phylum Arthropoda; class Insecta; order Lepidoptera; family Nymphalidae; genus Fabriciana; species Fabriciana adippe. The sequence continues at coordinate 13,200,416 of FR990004.1, forward strand.
AGCGATAAATTTAGTGTCTTAATTAGAATTTACTTCAATGAAACATATACAACTGTAACTGTAACTGTACTGTCCAGCATCTCTATATCTTCGCAAACACACTGTATGAAGAGACTAGAGATCTGAGCAGCACCCGGCGTTCATATTGCAGGTCCTTTGAGAGTTGATTTGATAATATCATGTATCCCAGGTTCTGTTGGGGTTTGTCACACTCAAATGGCATGGTGTAGTGTTTTTTTTGAGAAATGAAATAAAAAAAACTGAAATACTGCGAATAAATAATTATATTATAAAAAAATGTTATATAAATATAAAAATATTAATTAACAATTCTAATCTATATATATTTTATTAGTTTCATACTACTATTTAATCGACATCCAAAAAGCAAAAGGTTATGTGTCTATGGATAACTACTAAGAGAAAGTGCGTTTAGAAGGACATTCGTTTTGAGTTAATAACTTTTTAAACAATCAGTTTTTTTTATTTCTGTACATTTCTGTTATTAATTGCAGAATTTTTGTATTCATTTCTAGATACGATAAGTTTATCGTAGATAAAAAATTATAACGCTTCTATACGATTAACAAATATCTGGTGTGAAATATACATATACATATGTATATCTGGGGATATTACTGGACGTAGTTGCAAAGATATGTATGTATGTATTCAGCAGTTTTTAACGTCCCACTGCTGGGTACGGGCCCCCCTTTAATACGAGGGGGATCAGGCCATAGTCCACCACGCTGGCCGAGTTCGGGTTGGCGGACTTCACATGACTTTCGAGAACTAGTTAGGTTATCTCAGACATGCAGGTTTCCTCACGATGTTATCCTTCACCATAAGACAAGTGGTGATCATGTTGAAAATGATTCGCACATGAAAATATCAGAGGTGTGAGACTCGGAGTTGAACCTGCTTCACTCGGTTACCTAAGCGAGCGCGTTACCACTAGGCTACCATTGCCTCATGAAAAAGATGTATTTTAGGATAAATCTACAATTCTACCTGCATTGATCTTTGAGAGTATCCGGTGTTCACATTAGGGGCTCTCGAAACTTGGAATATGTCCATTTGATATCATTTATTTATTTCTTCCTATATATTAATGCTTTTCGACAAGTTGGCAAGCGAAATATCGAGTCAAAACTTCAAACTGTCAAGTGTAAAGATAATATTTTATTTTTAATATAAATGATATACATTTTGTAGTAAAATAAAGTTATAGAACAAGAGGGAAAATCATTTTAACAAACTTTTCATACAGATGAAATTAGCAAAAGCTACTTTTACCTCGGAATTTAAATATATCAAAGTAAATCTACGTCTTTAAAATAACTTTTTACAGATCGATATCTCAATCCAAAACAAATGTAACATATCCAATAAAACTTTTACCTATGTATCTGTCTAGAACAGAAGTGAATATCCGGTGCAATTTTATCACGAGTGGTTCTTTGATGTGAACGTTGTCGATATACTTTATTTCCTTACCTATTTGTAGAGCTTTTAGCTGGATATGTTAGCAAATAATGGCACTTGAGCTTTATTTTGAATATAATATTTTAAACTTTTACTAAGTAGTTATAAATATATTAGCTTTCCTTTTCTAAAAAGAAGCACTTTCAAGGTTAAGTTTTATTATATGTATGAACATATATACGAGATCTTCGTCAAGTTAGATTTTTTATAGTTTTTGGATGAATAAGTTAGTTAAACTTTAAGAATGGTTCCCAAAGTTAGTCCCAAAGTTTTAAAAGTAATTATAGTTTCCTGGAAAAGACAAATACAATATGGCGCTTCACTTATTCGTTCTTCTCAAAGGTAGCAGGTTCGATTTTTAGAATAATATGGGTAATATATAATGTCACCTACTTAGGTAAGATATCTACTAATAGTTGTATAAATATTTGTTTAATCTTACACGTTACACAGAAATAAAGTTTGTTTCTACAAAGGGAACTAATATTTTTTTTTCAATTTTTCTTCTTTACTATCATTGAGATGTTATGATATATAGATAGATTATATACTCGTATGTATAGTATCAACATAATATGTAGATACTTGTTGATGTTTTTAAGACACAATCGAAACCGCGAACAAAAAGAACGTAATTATTTATTTGTATTTATTTCAGTGACATAAACTAAGCCTTAAACAAATCCAAATAATTTTGCTTATAAATAAAACGGAAGTAACTTAACGGAGGTATTGTAATTTGCCTCCAACCAAATCAATACAGCAGCCAACAATACTATCTACTATGAACCTCGTTGCTCGTTAGTGACTACATTAATTATTCAGTAACTATCCCGCACTACGGTGATACTAACCCGCTATCCCGCTATTCCGCTATCCCGTATATCCGCTTTGGACTGAAAGTAATAATTCTCTTCTTTTTAACCCGCTTTCGGGATAAAAAGAAGCTAATTATTACTACAGTTAAAAACTTCTATCGGCAATTCAAAATACTCAAAATCAAATCAAAGTAGTATATACTTTATTCTAATATTTATACAAGTTCTTTTGAATTGTCACATTGTACTATTTTTAAATCTATATACATATAATAAAATTGTAACTAAGCCGAATCTGTACATTAAATATTGTTTGGTAAATCTTATTGAAATAGACATTATTATCGATACAGAGACCGAATCTATAGTTTTTAGAATTTTTGTCTGTCTGTCTGTCTGTTACCGCATCACTGAAAAACCACTGAAGGGATTTTGATGAAATTTGGTATGATGATAGCTGGTCAACATATATGATACTTTTTATTGCGGGAAAATGTCTCATCTTTGAGAAATTTATACTAAACATTCAAATGTAAGTAGGGACCAACACGAGCAGACCGAGAGTGAGTCGCTAGTTTTAATTAAATGTTAGTATACTGGCTCAAACGTAAAATTTGATTGTTTTAACTTCTATCTTATATCTTACGTGAATCTATTATCTTTTCATGTCTAAGGCAACTATTTAAATTATCTAAAAAGTTTTTGCTTGAAAGTAGGGCTAACAAACATATTTTCCCATTCATATTATTAGATGGAATTTAAGAAAAACATCGAGCTACAATTGTAAATGCCTCACTTTGTATATGTATGTTCTGTTGAGTTTCTTGCCGGCTCTTCTCAGCAGAACTGCTTTCCGAGCCGGTGGTAGCTTCCTCACGGACAGACTACACTGACGCTTACATTAAATTGACGATTCAAAAGCACTTGTAATAAGTCTAATTGAATAAAGTTTATTTCATTTCATATGTTTGTATATCTTTGGTATCCATTCACATTGAAACGTCTGAACTTTGGATGAAATTTTTACACATATGTACACTTAGCGACCGGAAGGAAACGAGGGAAAGTAGCTAGTTAAGCTATAACTCGAACAAATATAGTAGAGAGGTCGATCACATAAAATCGACAATTGAATGACTATGAACCGCAGAACGCGCGGTGTAATAGGTTTAGCGCGGGCCGGCGGGCGGCGGCCGGCGGGCGGCGACACGTGCATCATTACATGGCTCACTAATTAATAATTGTTGTTTGAAATAATTGACGATTCAAATGTATTAATTTTCTATTTGTTTACTAACATTTTGTAGCGTAGAGTGGCTTTTGATACGGTAGACCGATTAATATTTTTACTTGTTAGACTAGCGGCTCACCCTTACTTCGCTCGGGTTCGCCCCTAGATGATTCTTTAAATTGACATAACTTTTTTATTTAGGAACCGATTGAAATAAAACAAATACTAAATGTTAAGTGAAGCTTACCACAATACATTAGTGAAAACCGCACCCAAATCGGTTAAGCCGTTTCTAAGATTAGCGCGCACAAACGCACAGACAAACAGACAAACCGACAAACCGACAAACCGACAAACTGACAAACAGACAAACCGACAAATAGACAAAGAAACTAAAAATCATTGTTTTGGGTTCTATTGCGTTAATAAAGATCCCCAATAATAGTTTTTCTCAAATATCCTCCATATACAGACAGCGATCAGTTACAATTTTATTATATGTATAGATTAATTTATTTTATTATATTATTATTAATAAATGATTAAGGCAGTGATAGCTCAGTGGTAACGCGCTCGTTTGGGAAACCGAGTGAAGCGGGTTCAAATCCCGGGTCTGGCACCTCTGATATTTTCATGTGCGAATCATTTCTAATATGATTACCACTTGCCTTGCGCTGAAGGAAAACATCGTGACCTGCATGTCTGAGAAAACCTAACAAGTTTTCGAAAGACATGCGAAGTCCGCCAACCCGCTTGGCCAGTGTGATGGACTATGGCCTGATCCCCCTCATATTGAAGGGAAGCCCGTGCCCAGCAGTGGGACGTTAAAAAAATGGGCTGAATACATACATACAATAAATGATTAAATTATTACATTTTATAATAATAAATGATGAAATTTGAATGTTTATAACACCTTCAAATATAAACGGCTGGATGGATTAGGATGAGAATTTGATTTAGGAAATTCGCCAGTGATTGATAAAATCTAGTCTTTTTCTTATGATTGTCGTTCATGCTAAAAAGGGATGAATTAAGCTTAATGGAAAGTTTTATATTATAAATATATTATTTAATTAAAAAGCTTTCCGTTTTAATTGGCTAAGCAACACTACAACATTACTAGAAATATTACTTAGCCATTCCTATAGTATAATCATAAAAATATGGACATTATGATTATACTTCTCTTTACTCCTTATTAGTGCGAGAGTTAGTGAGAGTTAGCGAGTATAAGTAAACTCTCAATTTCATTTTCCAGTTCATATAAAACACGATCAATTAACATTAACCTCGCACAGGAATCGAAGCCGTTTACTCATTAGGTACCAACATTTATGCCGGTGCACTACAGAATAGTAATAGATGCAGCTTAATTAAAAACCGTTCAGTTGCACATGACACGTAATACGATTTCCAATCCACGTATTTGTTTGTTTTTGCTCTCATACCTTTGTTTGAATAGAGGTAAATCATCAATAATTTAAATCCTCATGTATTGCCTATTAACTGGGCGTGCCTAATGAGCTGCAATAATGCCTCCAATGAAATATAATGCCCGCGTGCCACCTGACACTGTGGTATAGCGACAACACTAGATACGACCAGAGTGTAGGTCAAATCGTTTATTAATTAACTAGCGATTCACCCTCACTTCGCTCGCTTTCGTCCCTAGGTACGTTTTAATTTTTTCAAGCGAAATCTTAATTCTTTTTTTTAAATAAAAGTAGCCTAAGTTACTTCTTATAATATCAGCTATCTGCTAGTGAAAGTCTCTTTAAAATTGGTCTAACCATTTCAGAGATTAGCCGAAACAAACAGACAGATAGACAGACAGACAGACAAACATTTAAAAAAATGTGTTTTTCTTATAAGTAGGTACCGTATATAATTCCATATGCATTTAGTATAAAGCTGTTATTTGGATATTACAAACAGAGACTTCAATTTTATTTATCTGTATAGATGCACGTAAGTGTGGGGTACCATTTATTTACTTAAATTATAAGCTTATGTGTTATCGAGCTTTTAAAGCTCAACTTTTCAAAAGATTTTTAGTTAGAACGTTGATATGTAAAGAAACAAAGGATATTTTCTGGCCTTTGGCGATAAAATAATATTGTAAAATCGGAAATAGAGATGAAAAAAAAAAACTTTATTAAACATTAAACATTTTCTGTCTAAACTGATGGTACTTTTGATAGCGTGTTTCTACATTTTTTTTGCTTTCACTTCTGCAACTATAAGGAACTTTAACTTATCCTATTTCATCAACACTATATAGAAGTTAAAATATCAATTTCCACGTTTCCTTAAAAAATGATTAATTTCCATACAAAATATCATGTTACCACTACAAAAAAAAAACCCTAAGTAAACTTTTATAAGAAACTAGCGACTCACCCTCACTTTGCTCGGGTTCGTTTCTAGAATTACGTTTTAACGTTTAGTATAGATTTCTCAGAGATGAGATATTTTCCCGCAATAAAAAGTATCCTATATGTTGACCCAGATAACCAGCTATCATCATACTAAAATTTCATCAAAATCCTTCCAGTGGTTTTTCATGATGCGGTTAGAGAAAGACAGATAGAAGACAGATAGACAGATAAAAAATCTAAAAACTATAGATTCAGCCTCTGTATCGATAATAACGTCTATTTCAATAAGATTTTCCAAAGAACCGTGTACTAAATACCGTGTACCTACTTCCAGAACTAGTGAATTATCGTGTAAAGAAATAATCAGTTAGTGTAAAATATTTTACAAATAGACTCCAATTGATATATGTATAGTGTAACAACTTCCTCTACGCAAAAAAAGAGCTAATGGAATCAAAATATTTCGACCTAAAATGGGAAGGGAACTGACGACCTTAGTAATTAAATACATAAAAATCTACACCCATAAGTAAAATCCCTTTGCACCCTTAAACGAGCTCGCCCTTTCTAGTATAGATATATCTTGGGACGTTTGATCGTTGAAACGTTATTATGATCGCAGTAAAACAGACGGATTACTCGTCGCAGTTATTCACGGTCCATTATTATTAATTCGGTTATATACGCTTCTACGCATATGTATTTAATACTTTATTGTAAAAACATTGGTTTGTAATAAACGTAATGATATTATTTATTTCGCCTAAATAAATCTACAGTTATAAATAGCACGATGTGTCAATATTTTAATTCATAATTAGTTTTTAACTAAAAAATTATTATTATACTCAAGATACACAATCAAAGCGTCTCAAAAGTGTCCTCAAAAAGAAGCATGTAATACTTTCTTAGATTTACGCGAATATTTGACATCTATACCTACATATAATAAAATTCTAACTAAGTCGAATTTGTACATTAAATATTTTTTGGAAAATCTTATTGAAATAGTCATTATCATCGATACAGAGGCCGAATCTATAATTTTTAGAATTTTTGTCTGTCTGTCTGTCTGTCTGTCTGTCTGTTACCGCATCACGAGAAAACTACTGGACAGATTTTGATGAAATTTGGTTTGATGATAGCTGGCTATCCGGGTCAACATATAGGATACTTTTTACCGCGGGAAAATACTTCATTTCTGAGAAAAAATACAAAAACTGCAATGTAAGACTATACTAATGTGTAAAACCTAAGAATTTGGTTTATGGTTATCTGAACGCGGGCGGAGCCGTGGGCAATGCTAGTTTTAAATAAAACTATCTTTTCGGATTATTTCGTGGATTTACTTTGATTTTTGGTTCCCGACGTTTCGAATGCTTTACAGCAATCATAGTCACGGGAGAGACTCCATGATTACTATAATATACAAGCCCTTAGACTAACGAATTCGTGTAACATGATTTTCTAATCACTATATAGTATAAAACAAAGTCGTTTCCCGCTATTTTTTAATAGATAGAGTAATTCAAGAGGAAGGTTTATATGTATAATACATACATATTATAGTACAGAAAAGCCGAGAAATTCAAAGATTTGTATTTCATAGTAACTATTAAAACGTACCTAGGGACCAACCCGCGCGAGGCGAGGGTGACTCGCTAGTAAAATGTGATAAGGGCTAAAGTGAATTGAGGGCTACTTATAAATGAAATTAAATTATCTATCCATAGATATTTACAGAATATTTTCGATGACTTCTAACCATTACATGTATAGAATATTCAAACATCTGCACAAAACAAAGATCAAATAACAACCTCCATTTTATTGGCTTCAATCAGAATTCAAAGTTCAACCTTCAGTAATTTAAATTTAATATTGATTTATTTAATAAATGTCTTAGACATAAATAGCGTCATGAGTCTACTTTGTGCCTTCCTGAGCTATTTACTTTTTGATTTTCACCATATTTTAAAAATAAATAATTAAATATAAATAATATGCAGGGACATTAACACACAGCACCATCTAATTCCATGGTAAGCTAAGAGGCTTGTGTTATGGATATCAGATAGTTGACACACTACACATATATAATATAAATATAAACACCCATGACAGGAGTACAATCATTTGTGCCACACAAATGAATGCCCCCAACGGGACTCGAACCCGCGACCGCTGGCACAGCAAGTATGGTCACTATAAACTGAGCCAAACGTGTCGTCGTTTTAAAAAAAACATAATACATATATCAATATTACATGATTTGAGTATATTTTTCATACACAAATACATATTATATAATATGTGGGTAGTTATAAATTACATGTAAACAGTTAAGTACAACAAGTTGCTCCGTAGGGTGTACTTTACTTCAAATAGACAAAGTTTCTGTACAAGTACTAAGTAAACACTCAGTAGTATATTATTAGTGGTATACTAATATATTCTTGTGGCTGAAATCGGTTAATCAACCAGTCCACAGATTCGATTCTTGGGTAGGGTAATTTATATTGGTATTCCTTAAATAATATATGATGTTATCTTATCTAAGCCCCAAGATTTGTTTTACTTTACGTCTTGGACTTTTTAGTCTTTAAGGTGGGTGTTAACAGGCTTTTCCTGGACAAAATCGCTATATCGTAGACCATAACTATGCCTTCGAGCTAAGATGAAGGTCAAGAGTAAGCCCATCTATATATATAAAACAAAGTCGTGCTAGTTACACCATTTATAACTCAAGAACGGCTGGACCAATTTTTATAATATTTGATTTTTTGGATTCCTCTTAGTCCGGAATAGGATAATAAGTGTTAAAACATCAGAAAAATTTACGTAAAAAAATTTATATGGCTATACGCTGGCATTAGCCATATATATTAAACTGTTTATATCTATTTAAGACGCACCAAAATAAAAAAACTGAAACTATCGATACATGAACAAAATAATATTGAATCGAGCGAAAATCGACCCTACTACTACTTACAACGTTTCTAAGTAAATAAGACTACCAAACCTCTTACTGTAGTCTCATGTAATAGTAATAATAATTAACTGTAGTACATAATGAAGCCGGTAAGCCGGCTAATGTGCTTATGTCAAACGGTTTAAGATAATCCTTTGATCGCGCCGCCATATAACACCTACGCGGTTAATCAACTAACTAAGCGAATTGGATTGTAATATACGTTGGTAAATTATTGACCCTTCATAGTTTACTCAATGTCTTTGGTACTTGTCTTCTAATGTAATTCATCTATATCATCACCAAGCTTAGGAGGTACATTGCTCACGATACTAGAAGTTCGGAGGTTCGATTTTATTTTATACTCTAATAATAAAGCAGATGTAACTTAGATTCAAAATAAAACTATCTTTTCTATTTAAGTGTCTAAAATAACGCAGTGTCTATAATAAGACTTTGTATGTATGTATTCACCCCTTTTTAACGTCCCACTGCTGGGCGTGGGCCTCCCTTCAATATGAGGGGGATCAGGCCATAGTCCACCACGCTGGCCAAGTGCGGGTTGGGGGACTTTAATAAATAACGAGAAAAACAAAACAACTTTAATTTTAATCGATTTTTATTCGATATGTTCTACGTATACAGTGTATATTATAATCAATTTTTACTCTTAACTTAGTTTATCTCAAATTCACATGAACTTTAAACTTCATTTCGATTTCTACATACATAGAGTTAATATTTGCTACATTGGTTGTATTTATTTAGTTAATAGCGACTCTCCCTCGCTTCGCTCGGGTTTGTCCCTAAGTTGCGTCCCCATATAAACTTTTATCCCCAATTTAACCCCCTTAAGGGATGATTTCTAGGATAAAAACTATCCTATATCCTTCCCAGGATCTCAAACTATCTTCTTACCAGATTTCATCTAAATTGGTTCAGTAGTTTCGGAGCCTATTTGGTACAAACAAACAAATAAATCTTTCTTCTTTATAATATTAGAGTATTTATTATGTTCTACATATATATTATATAATCAATTTTTACTCTTAACTCTTGCTCTTAACTTAGTTTATTTCATGTGAAGTTAGAATTTCATTTCGATTTCTACATACATAGAGTTACTCGTAATATTTGCTACATTGGTCGTATTTAGTTAGTTATGTACACTAAAGCAGGCGTTGGTGGATATTCAACACGCATTAAGCCATAGAGTCGAGTGATCGTGGCAGTTAACACCTCGATCTCTGTAATCTGATCTCTTAACGTTAATTAATCATCTTATGTTTAAAAAAAGTAACTTTATCTTATATATTATTCGATATTATAGATATTATTCGAAGTGAAACCGGAGAAAACATATTTTACGACCATTGATATTTTTTGACGACAAAAGTGACACAGTGAGTGTCAGAACTATCCTTTACTGTCAGGCGTGACACAAAAATTTGTAAAATTTCTAAAAGTTGATTCGACATACGTTACTCTGTTCTTCTAATTTATTTTGCTATCTTTTGTTTCATACAAAAATCTTATAAAAAAGCACTTTCAGTTTTCCCGGATATTTCGGATCTTTTCCAATAAATATTTTCTCCTTAAACATCTTTTTCTTACTATTCTGAACATCTTATTATATAAAAGGCAAAAGGGATTGACTGATGTATCAACGCACAGGCCAACCCCTTAAGGCTAGCAAATTGACGCACGCGTATTCCTCATATAACGAATTCATCCACTAAGGAAGGACTTTTCAAAATTCGACCCCCAAGGGGGTGAAATAGGGGATAAAAGTTTGTATGAAACTTTTTATTCCTTGGACATATTTGCATGAAATTTCGTATTTTTCGTAGTTTGATCGCGAGCGAAGCCGCGAGTTCTGCTATTTTTAAAATAAAAATTAGCTAAATCGGTGTACCCGTTCTCAAGTGATGTACTTACAAACAGCATTTTTATTTATATAGACATTTTCGATATTAAAATACAGCTTATAATTTAATTTTAGTCAAAATTATGTTTTTATCCCATTTGCTGTAGAAACCCTTGGCCCATGGAGTCAAAGTGCTAAGCACTTCTTAAAAGACATAACACCTCGTCTTATCGCCTCTACTGGTGACAGGAGAGCTGGCGCATTTTTCGCCCAAAGAATCGGCATTGCCATTCAGCGGGGGAATGCGGCTAGCATTCTTGCCACTATTCCACGCGGACATGACTTGTACAGTAATAACTAAGTGTTCATTTGTTTTGTAAATATAATTAAGTGTATTTGTAATTTCCTTTATTGCTTATAATTAAATAAACATTGACTAAAGCAGATCAAAAGTAGTTTGCTATATGAAACAAATATTTTATATCATTAGTTCATAGAATCCTAATATTTTTGCAATGATGCAAAAACATAATGCCAGCAAACAATGAGGATTTAAACGTCTTTAATAATCGATCAAGCGTTCTCCGTCTCTGTTAAATGGCACCGATTAGCGGGAGAGTAAAAGGGACGGATGTATACTATTTGGGTGTTAGGGTTGCTTACTTTGTTAAAAAAAACTAAAGGATTTATTTGACATGAATTATTAAAATTTCTGTGTCTGCTCTCCTTAAAGATTTGATACCTTCATCAGCCAACTCCATATTTCGTAAAAAAATATTTTTTGATTTAGATTGTACGCAACAGTAATTCAGTAGGATTATTTTAGTAGGATTTTACAGTATCAAAACAACAGCTTACGATATTATCTACCAACGATATTTTAGATTTTAATAGTGTACCAAAAATATGATAAAGTTTTAAGTGTCGCCTAAAAAATTTGTCCATATAGAGTTAGCTGGTTTGCTAATTATGGTATCGTTATATTATGCCTTTGTGTTAATAATATAATATGTTAGTAAAAAATAAAAATATTTTGTTCACTAATCACACCAATACTTCACTAAAATATCACTAAAATATGTCAAAGTTAGTATTTGTGTGTATGATGGTAATTTCTTAACGCTTGGCTTGATAGATTTGAATGAAATTTAGACCACACATACAACTATTTGTATAAGTAAAGAAAAATTGCCAAAAAGCTGCGTTTCCTGTATCTATACACATAATTAAAGTGTAACTTATCGCTGTCTGCACATGGAAGATAATGAGAAAACTATTATTGGGGGGCTTTATTAACGCAATAGAACCCAAAACAATGATTTTTAAAATTGTTGTCTGTCTGTCTGTGCGTTTGTTCGCGCTAATCTCAGAAACGGCTTAACCGGTTATACAATACATTAGTGTAAACCGCATTTAAATTTCACTTAATATTTAGTATTTATTTTGTTTCAATAGGTCCATAAATAAAAAAGTGTTATCAATTTAAAGAAACACCTAGTAATGAACTCGAGCGAAGCGTGGGTGAGTCGCTAGTATAATAATATGAGTACAAAAGGCAGTTAGGGATGCACCCGAATGACGACACAAGGGTATATCACCAATATAATTAAATTTCTTCTCACTATTAAGTATGGGTTTCTATTATATTGTAGCCGTGGAAGAAATAACATTTAAAAATGTTGAAATCATAGTGATTTAAAAGACTTTTTAATTTTTGATTTTTTACGTCATAATTGTAAGTTTACATGATTAAAAAACAAGACTCTAAAAGGTTTCCGGATAAATAATACTTTTGACTAATAATTATCAAATTATAAACAAAGACAAAAAGGAATTTATTTTTATTAATGAGTGTTTTAGAAATTTGGCACCCCTATTCCCACTTGACGGGAGAAGTCGGACAATCTTCAATGAATAATTGTTAGATTAACGAGCCTTAGTCATCGACTCCGATCTGAGCAAAGATAAGCTTAGGGATGTGAACTGTACAAATTTTATTATTTTAATTTGTTTAGTTATATTACTAGCATAGTATTGTATTATGATCTGTGGTTATATTTTCGTAATCCTTACTAGATTTATGATTAGTAGATTTTTGGTTTATCCTCTTTTACATACAGTTTTGACTTCACACATGGTATTCGGTGCTTTAAGTAAATCTACCTATGTTATGGTCGTCTCAGTGCTTACTTGTCCAAACGACTAATTTACCTAAAGAGTTTTTAATACTAAATTATTGACTTTTAATAATAATAATAATATGTAAGATCATTAACACACAGCGCCATCTAGTGCCATGGTGAGCTACGAGACTTGTCTAATGGATACCAGATAGTTAATACACTACACATATATAACTTTAAATACATACATATAAACACCCATGACTGGAGTACAAACATTGGTGATCATCACACAAATGAATGCCCCCAGCGGCACTCGAACCCGCGACCGCTGGATAGCAAGTAGGGTCACTACAAACTGAGCCAAACGTGATTGACTTTTAATGTAAACAAATATTAAAAATAAAGCTTCATTTTTAAAATAGAGGAAGAAAGCTCTGAGAGAGAAGAAAAGAGTTCTGACTGTAACATATACACCGATAAATTCATAGATTAATGTGAATTTATCGATATCGATAAAAATATAAAGCAAGTTAGTGCCTACGCTAGTTAATAGTAGATGCGGACACACGCTGACTTATGATTGCTCTTCTAAAATACGTGTTCATTTTATACCCTCCCTTGAATATCCTTCAAGCTGTTTAATAGCTCTATTATATTATATGATATTTTACTGGCGGCTTTTACTTGAGATTTGCAAACTCAACCACTTGCTTTAGACGTCATTTAAAAAGTAATTTAAAGTTAACATTAAAATTTCAATTGTTACATACATACATACATACGTATATTATAGATGCAACTTTATTACTTTGAATCTATACTAATATTATAAATGCTAAAGTTTGTGAGGATGTATGGATGTCTGGATGTATAGATGTATGGATATTTGTCACTCTTTCACGCAAAAATTACTGAATCGGTTTTCATGAAGCTTTACAATAATATAGCTCATACATCAGAATAACACAAGTTACTTTTTATCCCGGAAAATGTACGGTTCCCGTGTAGGTACATTAGATAATTTTTGGAAAATCTTAATGAATTAGACATTATTATTGATACAGAGGCCGAATCTATAGTTTTTTAAATTTTTGTCTCTCTGTCTGTGACCGCATCTCGGAAAAACTGCTGGAGTCAACATATAGGATACTTTTTACTTTTTACATCTCATCTCTGAGAAATCTATACTAAACGTTAAAACGTAAGTAGGGGCGAACCCGACCGGAGCGAGTGTTAATTCGCTAGTACGCTATAAATATTGCTACAAATTAGTAACAGTGACAATATTTTGATCCATTTTTTAACAACAATATACATAAGTTATAAAGTAAAAAGCTTATGTTGCATTTTTCGCGATTTTAGACAAATTTTAGCATTTTAAAAAGGTTAAGTCGTGCCCTAAAATCGCAGTGTTTGCATAAAGAGGTTAATGAATCACGAGATGCTGTGTTGGGGCAGGTTAAGTTCTGTTTCATCCCAAGCAGCTGAAATACATTATACAATGACACATTATATAGATAGAGACGTTCACTATAGCTATATATTCGTAAAGCATCTGTACCTCATTGTAAATGTTCACATAGTCATTGGTTCATGTTTTAGTTGAGCTAGCATATGAGAAAATAGAGAATTTGTGTAATGAACTTGTTGAATTGATAATTAGGTTTATTTTTAACTTACTAGTAAATTAACCTTGTTTCGCTCGTGTTCGTCCTTAGGTACGTTTATTTTTTTGAGTGGAACCCTAATTCGTTTTCTAAAATAAAAGTAGCCTACGTTACTCCTAGCAACAGCTATCTGTCAGTAAAAGTCATCAAAATCAATCCAGCCGTTTCAGAGATAAGCCGGAACAAACAGACAGATAGATAAAAATTTTAAAAGTTGTGTTTTTCTTATAAGTACCGTATATTTTCATATGCAATTAGTAAAAAGCTATTATTTTGACATTAGAAACTGACACGTCATTTTTTTTATATGTATATTTAAATATAATATTACATCAATCTTGTATTTTGATAAATTAAGGAAATTAAGAAAATTAATCATTTTGTCCGTTCATGACATCCATCTATCTATGACGTGTATGAAGAGAGTTAAGATAACTGGTATGGAAAATTTTCTATTTATTGTTAGAACATTGACGCACGTTTAGCTCAGTTTGTAGTGACCCTACTTGCTGTGCCAGCGGTCGCAGCTTCGAGTCCCGCTGGGGGCATTCATTTGTGTGATGAGCGCGAATGTTTGTACTCCAATCGTGGGCGTTTATATTTATAATATGTATGTATTTAAAGTCATATATGTGTAGAGTATCAACTATCTGGTTTCCATAACACAAGCCTCGTAGCTTACCATGGAACTAGATGGTGCTGTGTGTTAATGTACCAACATATTTATTATCATTAGTGTTATGTTCAATGTAGGTTGACAAATAAAAAAAATATTATTATGGATAAATTTCCGTAACTGAAGATTTAGTGACAATAGCGTTGAAATTAAAATCATGTTTCTGGTTGAAACAAAACAAAAATAATTGGGAATGTGTTATATTTGTTAATAATTATACAAACATTTAATTTAAACTCTATTATATAGGTCATAAAGTGATTTTTCGCTGGCAAACCGCCGCAGGGCATTGATGTAACAGCGACGGAACATCAAAAAGGAATTAAAGCGTTGAAACTGGTCCTTGTTTAAAAATCCTACTAATATTATAAATGCGAAAGTTTGTATGGATGTATAGATGTATGGATGTTTGTTACTCTTTCACGCAAAAACTACTGAATGGATTTTAATGAAACTTTACAATAATATAGCTTATACATTAGAATAGACACGGACTACTTTTAATCCCGGAAAAATGTACGGTTCCCGTGGGATACATTTGCTTTTGTTTTTTTAGAAGCGAGAGTGAGCCGTTAGTTTTCAATAAAGTGACTACATTTATACTACTTCTATCCAAGAAGAGAATTCTATATATTAACACGTGAGGCAAAAACTTTGTACCCCTTTTGACGAAAATTGCACGAACGGAGGAGTATGAAATTTCCCACACTTATAGTTTATATAGAGAAGGAGTGCAGAATGCTAATATTTTTTTTATTTATGCATAAAAAACACATTAAACCAATAAAAAAAACATTACAAACACTAACATGTATTTGACACACACACGCATATATACTCTTTTGTTTATTGTTAAAGTCTGTGGTCAAATTGTGAATAGATTAATATTGTAATATACGCAAGACAATAAATATATAACTTAATGAATTATGGTTGATTTTCAAACACGCGGCGATCACTAGTAATAACATAGAAAATGACATAGATAATAACTAAGATACTAAAATAATTTTATTAAAATTTTTAAAAATTCTCTTCATTAAAGATTATACAATATACACAGAATGGCATATTGTCGAAGTCGAAGGATGATCAAATATTCATTCATTTATTCTTATCTATCTATACATATAATAAAATTGTAACTAAGCCGAATCTGTACATTAAATATTTTTTGGAAAATCTTATTGAAATAGACTTTTTTATCGATACAGAAGCCATAGTTTTTAGAATTTTTGTCTGTCTGTCCGTTACCGTATCACGGGAAATCCACTGGACAGATTTTGATGAAATTTGGTACGAAGACAGCTGGTTATCTGGGTCAACATATAGAATACTTTTTACTGCGGTAAAATATCTCATCTCTGAGAAATCTATACTAAACGTTAAAACTAAGTATAGACGAACCCGAGCGGAGTGAGGGTAAGTCGCTAGTGTAATTTAAAATTCATGTTACATATCTTAAAATGTATATAATTTGTATATCAATGTAAAACCTTTTTTAAAGCAAATTGCTTATTAAAAAAAATATTTGTAAAAAACACACACATCCATAGCAAGATAATTAATTATACATAATATATATTTTTGTTGGTAGTGAAATTCGAACCCGCGACCTACAGCGTACAGAGTGGCGTATACGAGCAATGAGATTGTCCTTTATAACATCATTGTATACGAGTATGACCCGGAGCATGACAATAATTGGTGATCTTAATTATTTTTTTTATTGTCTTTTGTGGCAATCACGAACGATTTACTTGTTATCCGATTATTTTTTTAATCAGTTTTTGTACATTCCTAAAAACAGACTGATCTTTAAACTCAATATAAACATTTGTCATAGTCGGGAATGAACTCCGTATCCATTATGTATTAGTTATTTCCAAGCCTCCAAGACGCAACTGCGATTTGACAGCTATTTGGTCAAACATTTCATGTAAATTGTAATCAAATGCTCCAATGATCTAGATTCTAGATTGTATCATGTACATAAGTCCTATAGGGATAATTACTAATATGAAGACGAATGTGTATTGTTGTACTAAACAGGTATATTATAACATTAAATGAACCTAACTATGAATGGAGTGGCGGGTAAAACTTCATTTTTATAGTCATTTAGACTTTAGAGGATACATTTTGAACTGACGACACGTTTGGCTTAGTTTGTAGTAACTCTACTTGCTGTGCAGCGGCCGCGGGTTCGAGTCCCACAGGGGGCATTCATTTGTGTGATGAGCACGAATGTTTGTACTCCAGTCATGGGTGTGTATATTTATAATATGTATGTATTTAAAGTTATACATATATGTATAGTGTATAACCTATCTAGTATCCCTAACACAGGTCTCGTAGCTTACCATGGAATTAGATGGTGATGTGTGTTAATGTCCCAACATATTTATTTATTTTTTAAAGTTCGTACTCCTACATAATATATTACTAATTAATATTTAATAAGTACAGGACATGTTTTTTTGGTATTTTAAGCTATCTGCGTTTACTAAACTACTAATATGCCCAACAAAGCTATCCCCCGGGATTAGACTACTAGGGATGTAACCTAACCTGTCATGGTGAACAAATGATTATTTAATTGCCATTAAACATCGATAAACATCCACAAACGCATCACTATCACCGCGACACAATTAGCGCGGCTTTGACATGTCGCATAACCATTGTATCATTCCGCCACCGCATCCCTTGTCCCTCCCCCTCCCCCCACCCACCCCCCGCGTACATGCCGTCTCCCTCCCGCCTAGTGCTAATGCGCAATCAATAATAATTATCTTTGTGTTTGCAACCAAGTGGATTGCATTGTGCTGTAATGTAAAGGTGTGGTTAGGGTGACCATGATATGTTTAAGCAAATATGTCAAATGAAATAAACTAAGCTCATGGTGTCCTGTATAAAGGAGGACGTCAAATTCAACAAGTATCTTAATGAAAAGACAGTAAAGCTAATTTTAGTTATAGTTTTTCAATTGATTATTTATATTTTGATAGGTCATGTTGGAATATTTATTATAAATATAAGATCATACTGATTCATCATACTTGGTTATTTATAATTTTGTATTTTATAATATTAATTTAATATTGAATAAATATATTTTATTTACGCGAAAATTTGACATTTTAAATACAAATATTTTTTCGGGCTTTTTCGCGGATTTATTTTAATTTTGATTCTCTCTCCCAATCATAGTCACGATTGCTGTAAAGCATTCGAAACTTCGGGCGCCAAAAATCAAAATAAATCTGCTCAAAAATCCGAAATGATAGTTTTATTTAAAATGTACTTTATTATTTACAATTTTATAAAATTAGTTAATTATATTATACATATTAATATTTTTAAATATTGTATTCCATCGTGGGGTAATATTATGTGCAAAAAATATTTGTCACCACGATACACCCAACGGTGGAGAAATAATCTTTAAAAAGTAATTACGGGTGGGTCTCAACAAACATTAAGCACATACAGTTTACATAACTTCATATAAACTTTAAAAATACTAAATATTAAGCTTACATTCTAAAATATTCCACACACGATATATTTTTCATATAGAACGATAAAATAAATGAGATTTGAACACAGCAATTTAAACTGTCCGCGCGTCACCGACCGCATGGCCGCCGCGCGAGAGCCGCAGGTCAAATGTCACATGTCCCGGGATTAATACGCGAGGTAATTATACGGAAGTGCTCGAGTGACGTACGAGCTATGAGCATTGAGCTGACTGTCATATACAAGGTGTATGTAGATTAATGGCTTTAAACTGTATGTCTGTATGTTTAGGCTTTAGAATATTTTGGTGTGTATACTAGAGCGATTGGTATCTAAGTTGTAAAAAACCAGTCAAGTGCGAGATGGACTTGTACATGAAGAGTTCCGTAGCATCGAATAGGGAATAAGACAATACTCTGTACTATTTTTTTAATTTGCATAGCGGCCATCTTTTCACCCATTTTTTCTGCCGGTACGGTTCATAAGATACAGCCCACTGACAGACAGACGGACGGACATTAGAGACTTAGTAATATGGTCCCGTTGGCATTCTTGGAATATGAAACACTAAAAAGCAAGAAAACATGCTTTTGACAATCTATATTCTATAATATATAGGATTCGTAAAAACCAATCAATTGCGCCCCAAACTCGAATAAGTAGCTAGTAGCCATTGAAGAATTCCACTATTTTGAACAAGCTTGGACATATCTAGATACTATCATTCAAATTTAACATAAAAAAATCAAAAAATTGTGACTGTCAAATGCCATTTCAGTCGAATAACGACTTAAGAAAAAAAAAAAACAATTGCCTGCTCTCGTAGTCACAACATGAGAGAATCATTAAAGATAGATTTAATCTTCGACAAAATATTTAACCAGTGGGCACTACCCTTACATAAAAAGAACTCGCCACTGACTTAACTCTCTGTTTCAATAAGAAATATAAATTTCTTAAATATAGTTAGTTATGAGTATAATTTGTATCACGTTATCTTAAAAAAAACTATTTTTATTTTATGTTATAAAAGAAAACGGTATATAAGTAGTATAAGGTTAGCCTTGACACGTACAAAAACTTAGAACACGTTTGGCTCAGCTTATAGTGACACTACTTGCTGTAACAGCGGTCACGGGTTCGAGTCCCGCTGGGGGCATTCATTTGTGTGATGAGCACGAATATTTGTACTTCTTATATTTATAATATGTATGTATTTAAAGTTATATATGTGTAGTGTATCAACTATCTGGTATCCATTACACAAGCCTCGTAGCTTACCATGGAACTAGATGGTGCTGTGTGTTAATGTCCTAATATATTTATTTATTTAAAAAAACGATTATAATTTAACAGACACAGCTTATTATGTCTGATTTTCCTTAGGTATTTAAAATAATTTGTGTAAATTAAAGGTGACAAAGGCGCTTAATTATTATACAAATAAATCAGATTGTAATAGATCCTATAAAGAGTTTAAACAGATAATACTCATTTAATTTATTACTCACACCGCGATAAGTACATTAACGGAGAATAAAGCTCACGTATGACGTACTTATTCTAAATCTATACAGATAAATAAAATTGAAGTGTCTTTTTGTAATGTCAAAACAACACCTTTATACTAAATGCATATGGAATTATATACGGTACTTATATGAAAAACACAATTTTTAAAAATTTTGTCTGTCTGTCTGTCTGTTTGTTCCGGCTAATCTCCGAAACGGCTGGATAAATTTTAACGGGACTTTCACTGGCAGATAGCTAATATTACAAGGAGTAACTTAGGCTACTTTTATTTTAGAAAAAGAATTAGGGTTTCGTTTAAAAAAAGCGAAGGTAAGTCGCTAGTATACAATATTATATGAAATTAAAACTATTCTTTACTAAAATTTTATTTATTGCTGATAGTAGTAAGCAGTTTATACAGCAGATTAATATCTTACACTGACATAAAAAGTAACCTTTAACGATCTTCCGCTTATGAACTATACCTATCTGTCTAAAATCAATTTTAAAAGATAAAAAAAAAAAACTATACTATATAAAACTTGCAATGTAAAGGACTTGTTAAATCGAATTAACTTAAACTTGAAGGTATTATTAACCATAGACCACAGAAGAGTTTCACTATCCACCTCTTGGCTCCACCATCAGATTAACTCGATGTTATCAAATCACTATATTGTGATCTAGATTTCCTATAATACTTACAAAGTTTCAAATTAGTTTCTAAGATATGATTACATAATAAAAGCGTGTAAAAAATCCAGCCATTCTGTCGCTCTAACTTATCCAAACCCATTAATAATTACTACGGACTCTGTCTTAAACTATGATTAATCTGATCAGTTAAGTATTAATTTCAAACTAATTCTATTATGAAGATTTATCTAATTAATTTAACGTTAAACGTGAACTAACGTTATGTAACTACAAGTTAGTCTATTCTATTTATGTATTCAGCCCTTTTTAACGTCCCACTGCTGGGCTCAGGCCTCCCTTCAATACGAGGGGGATCAGGTCATAGTCCACCACGCTGGCCAAGTGCGGATTGGCGGACTTCACATGTCTTTCGAAAACTTGCTAGGTTTCCTCAGACATGCAGGTTTCCTCACGACGTTTTCCATCACCGTAAGGCAAGTAGTAATCATGTTAGAAATGATTTGCACATGAAAATATCAGAGGTGCGAGAGCCGGGATTAGAACCCGCTTCACTCGGTTTCCCAAGCGAGCGCGTTATCACTGGGCTACCACTGCCGCCATTCTATTTATAGTTGAAGTAAATGCTCCCAAATCTATTTAAAATCATCGTCCCATCCCTCGCCGAAATCGGATCGATTATTTCGTAATTAACCGTTTGTTAACTGATATGGCACCGCAAGCGGCCTACACAGTACACACCCGGCATGCGAGTGTTATGTAGAGTGCTATATGTATATACGATGTGAGGGAAATAATTTGGTTAATTCTGTGCCATATATGTATGTAAATTCCTGGAATAACACATTTTTGAGCAACAAGGTTCTCAATTCCATATGTTTATAGATCTGTGATTATTATAAAGGATATTGTTCGGAATCGTTTTAGCAATATATGAATCTATTCTAAATAAAAATCGTTTTCTCTAAACGATTTTTAAGACTTAAGAGTAAAACTATCTTTTCGGATTTTTTCGTGGATTTATTTTGATTTTTGATTCCTGACGTTTCGAATGCTTTACAGCAAAAATGGTCACGGGAGAGGTCAAAAATGAAAATTAATCAGCGAAAAAATCGGAAAAGATAGTTTTATTTAAATTGTCAAATATTCCTCTAAAATTTTCGTAAATCTAAGAAAGTATTAAGGTTATCCTTAAGTAATATTATTCCCCATTTTCTACGATTTACTCGACGAGCAGAATCGGAGCGGATTACTAAACCTATATTGAAAATTAGACCTAAAAAATTTTAATTTCAGTGGACTTTGCTGAAGTAAAATTATCTAAATAAATATGGTATTTAATCAAATTCATTTTCTGTTTCAGGTAAAAATATGGTTCCAGAACAGAAGAACGAAATGGAAGAAGAAAGACAACGTGTCGAATGCCGAAGTTGCTGAAATAAAGCAGCAAAATAAACCTAACGTCGAAGAAAAAGCCGATGAACCAAAAGACCCTTTAGCACTAGACATGTCCAAGAAAACCTGTAACAAAATCCTTAGTGAAAAGCTCAAGAGTACAAAGGTGGTAACTCAAAATCTACCAAAACCTAGGCGAGTTGAAAAAATCGTGGAGACCATTTGTGACGCGAACGATATCGAAAGTAGAATATCGATAACAAAAATAACAAATAAACTATCTAGTACGGATCTATCGGAAACTGTGTCAGTGAAAAGTTTTACTCCCGAAGAAGTGAAGGAAAAGTACGATTCATTAAGCAGAGACGTTGAAATGTGAATTGTACATAATTCTTAGTAGTCTAAGCTTGTGATCTGGAGCGATCTCTGACTGGTTGTTTTTGTATACACGTGTGTAAAAATGTTGGCTTATCATTTTTATTTGATTTAATTTTAATCGATCTGATTATGTAGTTTAGAGGTTAGGACACTCTGCCCTTGGACGGCAAATTTTAAGTATTATTGGTTTTCTTAGTGCAATAATCTGTTATTTTTTAATGGCGAATTTAAAACGTATACGAGTAGATAGGTAATTAAATTTAAATATGAAATTACCGGCTGAATTGTAATATTTTTATATGTAAGTATAAATTATAAGATTATTTTTAAAATATTCAAAGATCGAATCAGGTCACAGTATGTAAAACGATATTGTTTTTTTATTAAAATTTACTTCAATCCTATCACAGCATCATACAAATGTGCCTCCTGAATATATGTATGTTTGTATGTATTTCTATATGTAGCTCTGTTTAGTTCCTTTCACTTTTAAAATATACTAAATAACATAATAGTACAATTTAAAATACATTAATGTTTTCGTACAGTACATAATATTTGCTGTCAAGACTGTTTATTTTATCTAAAATCATACATTTTTGTAAATCTGACAGAAAGCGAAATGCAAAAAATGGACAACAGATTATCAATAACTTGCTTAGTTTTTTTTTTTATTTTTATTTCTATGTACATATGAAATAAAAATGTTTCTAATGCTTCTAATTTTATGTCACATTATAAAAACATACAGGACTCTACAATTAAACGTAGAGTATGACAAAAGTGTAAAGATGCAATGTACCTATCAATAGAAAAAATCTAAGCTCTGTATAACGTTATTATTGTCATTTATTTATAAACGTTTATTTTCTCACTCTAAATATGTTTTCTTTAATCGAAAAGAGAAATGAAGCTTTTTCTTTAATTTCTAACCGTAATACCTGTAACAGGACACATTGTAGCCTTAGTGCTTATTTGTCTAAACCAATACTTGTTGTAACCCCGAAAAAAATCTAGGCCAAAATTTTATTCCACCAGCCTTTAGGGGAGGTCACTGGGAGTGTAAATTCAAAATCGCGACCAAATTCGACGAAATCGAGCGATGCGTTAGCCGCCATCCTGATTTTAAGGAGGAGTCGTTTTTCCTCAACAATCAACATCTCGGCCATTTTTATCTTTTTGAGAAAAATCATGAAAAGTAATATAAATATATAATAAATATAAACGGTTAGAAAGGGGAGTGTGAATGTAATTATTGAATTATCTTAATTATTATCGACTTAACGGCTTAAATGTACAGGAACCAACAGATGTAAAAAATCTAACATTCTTTACACCACTAATACATATATAGAAAAAAATAAATTTTTTCGGCTTTATTAAAATAAAATGTGTATTTATTCCATTAAATACATAAAATTGATATAAAAGTCAATTCAAATTTCAATAAATTGGTCTTTTGGACAAATAAGCACTGAGATGACGCCATCTTGAAATTTATAGAATATACCTATTATTATTATAAATAGTCCAATAACTTTTTGTGCAATATCGCCATTTTTGCGAGTAGATTTCTTTTTTATTATCTACTAAGTAAGAAACAGACATACACGACAGCTCTCACATTACACAAGTACAGATTACAAAATGCATATTGCCTCGAAATTACATATCATTTTATTGAGATTAAATGTATAATTATATATGTTACTGTTGACGCAAGTTGCAGCTCGAATAGAAATGGTGAAATGGCTGGTTTTTTATAGATTTTCTAAAATGAAACTCGGCTGATACCTGTTTAGGACTCTAAAAATGATGTTCAAAATTACATTTAAATATAAAATATGTTTAATGTACGAATGTACAATATTATATATATTTTAATTTAAAAAAACAAATCAAAAAGTGTAAATTATTTGAAATAATTACGTACAAAAAGTCAATTTGTTTTTTTTTTATAATTAATGTTAAGGGACCACTTAATTGTGGCTACTGGTTAGTATAAACAATCTTTGAATCTAAAGTTGTAGCTAGAAAGATCATTTTCAAGCTAATAGACAGTCTGAAACTATTTTGAATGTCAAATTGCTATGAAACCACGACGAGGGTTCGAGTAAAAACAGACTTTGTTATATTTAATTAAACAAAAATGCTTAGAGTTTAATTAAAATTGTCAAATCTTATATTTTACATAAGAATTTCAAACAAAAATGAATCTTTATTGCCAAAATGACAGACTAATTCTTTAAAATCTAGAGTTTTTGTGGAATGAAAAATATAATTATTGTTGTATTGAAGAACCAGCCATTGAACTAAAGCCCGACATTGTGTTTGACGAAAGCTTTTTTTACTAACTTAGTTCAGTAAGATATGATTTGCTTCCTATAGCCATAAGTGAAATTGTAAATTATTTATTGAGAGTGTAGACGTTTTCGGTATGTATGTAGCCTAGAGTTAGATATCAGGATGAGAAATACAATAGTTTTTCATAACTTTTGACTTTCATTTTTAAGTTTAAGTTGAAAATAAATCTTATATATAATGTGCACAGTTATTTATTATCTGTAAGTATATTTTAGTTTATCGTTGGTGTTAAGCTAAGTTTTGGTGAAAAAGTAATTTTACTTTATTTTCTGTCTCTTATTAATGATAATACTGAAAATATGCAAGTGCAAACAATTTTTTAAATACTTAGTCAACAAACTACAGAATGTAATAGATATATTATCTATACTAGCGACTCACCCTCGCTCCACTCGGGTTCGTTCTTAATTACGTTTTAACATTTAGTATAGGTTTCTCAGAGATGAGATATTTTCCCGCAGTAAAAAGTATCCTATATGTTGACCCGGATAATCAGCTATTATCATATAAAAGTTTCATCAAAATCTGTCCAGTGGTTTTCTCGTGGTGCGTTCCTATACAGACAGACAAAAAGTCTGAAAACTGCAGATTCGGTCTCTGTATCTATAATAATGACTATTTAAATAAGATCTTCTAAAAAAATATTTTATGTACAGATTCGACTCAAAATTTTATTATATGTATAGATTAAAAACATTTAAAAAAATTGACTTGGTGTAATTGGTGGCAAACAGTTTCTTTTATTGGTTAGTTTTTTAGGGGAAATAATAATAGTATGAAGAATAATTTTAATAAACATATTTAACAGATTTTCTAAAATAATTTAGTATAATTAAAGTATCTTATTAATTATCAGAGATTGTTTTTATTTAAAATTTAAATACAGCGGCATCTTTTAATTTAGTGTAATACTACGTACTATATGTTTAACTAACAGCGCCATCTATTATTGTTTGTACGTACAATTACATCACTTTAAGGTAACACTTATGTGAGCAATACGGTAAGATTTCGATAGATGTCGCTACGAATATCTTTCTATGTTTTAACCCACCGCGCTGTTAAAATGATTATTATTTTTACAAGAAAAAATAATAAATAAAATTTCTTATTTTAAATAAAACTATCTTATAGGATTTATTTTAATTTTTGGTTCCCGACGTTTCGAATGCTTTACAGCAATCATGGTCACGGGAGAGACTAAGGTTTAAGATGTTTCAAAAGCATTAGGTATATGGTTGTTACAGACAGCAAATTAACAAAAATGAATCCAAAAAATTAAAAAAAGGCATCAAAGCACCTTACAATATTTGTTAATATTAATTTTAAACATTTTTATAATTTTAATAAGTTTTATAATTGAATATGGAACATTATTTATTTAATTTTGCCATTATCTATTTAAACGTCGGGAACCAAAAATCAAAATAAATCCGCGAAAAAATCCGAAAAGATAGTTTCATTTAAAATGTCAAATATTCGCGTAATACTAATAAAGTAAAACTTACTTTTTAGAGCGTTGAACTCTATTTGAATATATTCTTGTAGAGCGTAAAATATCAGTAAAATAATAATAGTCTTGATTTGTACATCGCGATGTAGCAGTACTTATATAGTGTAGTATTATATGATTTGTGGCAGTTCATATTGAATATGATGTTTTTAAATTTTAGTTAGCAATGATCGTCTTATAATATGCCGTAGGTATTTGATATATCGTAACTAACGAAATCCTTAAAAACAATCAAACGCTTAATACTTTTACAAGACTGTTACAATGCATAAATAATACATAATATTTAGAATTTATTTAATTTTATATATTATTTAATTTTTTATCATTAATTACATTTTGATTTTTTTACTAACTAACTGTAAATGACCTTTGAATATTTTACATTTTTTTGGATTTCTTTTATGCAATATCTTCTATATTTAATTGTGAAATGATTTTATTTAAAACTCCTCTAGAGATAAAATATATACTTACCTACAATTAATTAAAATAATTACCTGCTTATAATGTGATATTGAAGTAGACACTTTTAATAAAATAGTATTATGTATATATAACTTAATATTGAAATTCATATTATTGTTACTTAAATTATTAAAAAGTCAATTTAAACCTAAATATCTTAATAGAATAAGTCAAATTAAAATTGATACCATTATGTAGGTACATACTATATTGCAATAAATGATTCTTTCTGGTGAATATGATCGTATTATTTTATAAGTTTTTTTTTCTTTTCCTCTATAATCATGCCCAATTTATCTATCGGTTTATTTCTGCAAAGAAACAGACGATACAGCAAAAATACATCTGTTAAAAGATATTATATAAAGACGTTAAAATATGAAACGCTTAATAAAACAAATTTATATCAATTTTCAGCTATCAGTCGTACAATATGGGCAAATCTCAACAAATGAGTAATCCGGGATCGGCGTTATTCGCGGATTATGTTTGTTATTCCTTATTTAGTGCGAGCGGGACGGCGATAGGTGGACGATGGCGAGTGAGCGGGACGGATGTGAGTGACGTGTCGATTTGTCCCGCGCTAAGCAAACACCTTGGTAGAGATGAGCACATTTGCGATTTTGTTTTATTTTTTTTTTTATTTTTTTGTGATGAAATATGGTATTTTTTGTATTTGTAGGCATTGAAATAAAAGGTAATAAAACTAAAATTAACAAAAAAATAAAGAGTGCTTGTATGAATGTGTACACGCGCAAGAAGTAAAACTTCTGTAGGTTATCGGTAGGTACTCTTTATGAAATTCAATTTATGTTTTAAATAATTACGATAAGTGAGATACTAAAAATAACGCATATTAGGCATATTACAATCATATATTTATAGAATATCAATTAAGGAAAGAATATAATATTATATATCATTTGTCGGAGAATAACAACGGTTACCATGGCAACAAACGTACATTTTTTCGTAACGCATTCACCAGCTTACCCCCCAAGTCAAGCGAGCGCAAAGAAGTTTTACTTCAAATAATGGTTAGTTAACTTTAGTGTAGTTACACTAATTAATTATCCCACCATGTGTGTTCACCTTATCATGCGTCCGACAATCCAATCGGGCGCGAACCCAAAAGACTCACTGGGAGGATTGCTCCTGGTACTCCTCTGATAGCAGGGTGGACCGTGGGAGCAGCCCCATGGTTGCGGTCTGATCGGCAGGCCTTTCGCGTCGGGGCGTCATGGTTGAGTGCGCAAGCGATCCTGCGACGCCCCATTAAGATGGGGGAGGTTCCGTTGGGTTTTAGTGAGTACCTCCTTTTCTAACAAGTGGTATACTTAAATGCATTTTTAAACGTTAAAAAGGAAGTTATTCTAACACAGTTATACTTAGAATAAACCACTATAGTTCCGTTCTAACCTTCTGTGGGATTATTTATCGGATTCTAGGATTCTAAAAAAGCTACTATTTCCCTAAGTTATATTTAAATTATTTCATTGTCATTCAAAATATCATGATAGATACTATCTATAGTTATTGAATTGGTTATTGTGTTGGTTTTTTTTTTTTTATTTTTAATTTATTTTTTGTAAATTATTTTATGAATAATCTAATAGCTTAAGAATGATTATATAAAAAATTAAAATAACCTACATTTAATAATACGATAAAGTCTATGTATTAGGACTATGGTTATTTCCATCTTTTCTTTTCGCTAGTAACTAAAAACCACGAGTTACGCTTTATTTTAGAATAATCTAAGTCAATTAAAAAAGCTTCATCTGAGAATCAAATTTATATCCATTGGCGTAGACACATAGGTAGTGTTTGTAACACATATATGTAGGTACTGCATAGTTTTTTAAACCATATGTCTTTAATTTTAGAATGATAAAATAATGTAGGTTCAAAGTAAAAACCCTGTAGCAGGAATTGAACTGATAAACTCTTCTTTTAATAGAAAATCTGCTTTTTAAATAAAACTATCTTTTCGGATTTTTTCGTGGATTTATTTTGATTTTTGGTTCCCGACGTTTCGATTGCTTTACAGCAATCATGGTCACGGGAGAGACTGAGGTGTTAGATGTCTCAAAGGTATTATATTGTTGTTACAGACAGCCTATCCACCACAAAATCTGCTATTTTATTTTAAAACATTTCATAGAATATGCATATAATTTGCATAGCTTATGTCGCAAAATATTCGCAAGGTGTGCAAAAACTGCTATCCGAGACCCGAAGAGTGATCGCTGCGATTACGACGGGCGCAGGATTAGTCCCAATTTTAAATTGTTGATTACTTTCCCCCTCTCCCTCTTAACCTGTTATCTTTCTAGGTTCTACATTAATTAGAATCGTGTCTAGACCTAGCTTTACTTCTATTTCCTGGAATAAGCTTTCTAAGAGCTTTTTAACGCTTTGCTCGTATATCTGTTTTTTGAGTCCATAATGTGTAATTCTTT
Source organism: Fabriciana adippe (assembly GCA_905404265.1). Classification (NCBI taxonomy): domain Eukaryota; kingdom Metazoa; phylum Arthropoda; class Insecta; order Lepidoptera; family Nymphalidae; genus Fabriciana; species Fabriciana adippe. The sequence continues at coordinate 13,229,909 of FR990004.1, forward strand.
TTTATAATATTTTTACAGTTATATCCTATGGTGATGACGAGGTAATAGGTACAAGGCACAGTCAATTTCCTGAGGTATGAATACATCACGAATATAATAAGTGTAATATTTTAGTTATGATTTAAAGACAACGTTGTATCTATAGTAATTCTTCATTTTTTCACCAATTTCAAAAAATAGAAGTTTTTTAATATGTTTGACTACATTTATAGAAAAGAGAAAGTATTCTCGCGACATTGAGGATACATAAGGATAGATAAAAAAAACTGCTTAACCTCGAGTTTCACTGAGAGATCGAGAACTCGGATGAAAGATAGATAGATCATTTTTCTATGATTAATGATAATACGTGGGCAAAGTCTAGTATAACCAATAAAATTTTAAAACATTTCTGTTTATTTTAAAATAAATTTAAGTAACTTAGAAAATATATCAAGGCACTACAGAAACTTCAATGAGCATTCCATTTTGTGAAAAACATGAAACATTATTGTATGGCCTAAATCACTTCCTCTTCTAGAAACTGTATAGAAAACAAAATAAAATCTAAGCATGTAATAAAAGCCACAACAAATAGCCGTTCATTAGGTGGCCATATAATTTACGAGACCAATCAACCCTTGAAGCCGCCCTCCGATTACCTAAACAAAGGTACCGCCCGCCCAAACAAGGGTTCAAAACATTATTCTAAGTGTGTAATTATTATTACAGTTTTCGCATTTGTCACACCTTTTGCATTTCAATTTGATTTTCCCTTTTAATTTTACTATCAACACGAAATATTGATGACTTTAGAGATTCTCTATTAAGTCGTCATTCCCTTCTATGGCAGAAGTAACAGGTTCCACATGCGCTAATTCATTATTGCTGTAATATTGGTCAAACTTATGTTAATATGTAAGAAGTTTTATTTAAAATAGTAGCAGTACCCGCGGCTTCGCCCGCGTCCAAACTTCCGATCGCTAACAAAATTCACAGAATCACCCGCTGGGCTAATCTGAAGATTGCCTGAAAATTTCATCAAAATCGCTCCAGATGTTTTGGAGTCCATAGGAAACATCAACACACATCGATTTTTATTTTTTTAATCGACAATTTAAATGTATTTATTGCACGGAAAATGGAATTTTTCATGAAAATTTAGTGACACACCGACTGCAGCGCCACCTACCTGGTCCATTTGTATTTTCAAACCATCCAGGAACCCATAATACTTTCTTAGATTTACGCGAATATTTGACATTTTAAATAAAACTATCTTTTCGGATTATTTCGCGGATTTATTTTGATTTTTGGTTCCCGACGTTTCGAATGCTTTACAGCAATCATGGTCACGGGAGAGACTAAGGTCTTAGACATCTCAAAAGCGTTATATACTTGTTACAGACAGTGCCTACCCACAAATTTAAAAAACGATTTTGAAAATTCAAAAATGGCACCAGAGTACCTTACAATATTTGTTGATTTAATTCTAAACATATTAAAAATATTAAGTTTAATAAGTATTATAATTAAATATTATTTGTTTAATTTTAGCTGTTATTATTATAAATATTACAATATTTTAAAAAACTTTAAGAATTAATAATGTAATATTATTTAGTGTTGCTATTACTATAATATGTCTAACCACAAAGAAAATCAAAATATTAATTATTTATTAAATACTAATTATTTATTAAAGTATTATTATTGTTTTATATGTAATTTAGAAAATTAAATTTTATAATTTAGATTTCTAATGTAATTTTAAGATATAATATTAAGCAACACTATCTTCACAGATAAAATATATATTAATCCGAATCATTGTTATAGCGATCCACACAGTATGAACTAACTACATCTACAGGTCTGTTATCTTTGTTTTTGCTGTTAGATTTTATTATGTTTATTACAGGATCCCACGATGATGGTAGTACCCAGCCATCTTCCCTATTGAAGTTTGGATGTTTTTTAATTTCAATAGCTTCGCGAATCATCCTGGGGCGATAACGGCTTTCTTTCGCAAGTATTTGTGGATTATCAAAGCGAATGTAGTGGCTTGGGCGATCCTGGCTATGTTTACAGACGTCGAAACGTCGGGAACCAAAAATCAAAATAAATCCGCGAAATAATCCGAAAAGATAGTTTTATTTAAAACATCCAGGAACCCATTAAAATATACACACAAAATTTCAACTAAATCGGTCGAGCCATTTAGGAGGAGTTAGGTGGCTAACACACGTACAGAAGAATTATATATATATAATAATATTCCTCTCTTGTTTAAAAATAAAAGCCTAATTGCGTTTCTGTAACAATAATAGATTTATTTCACTTCTTGAATTTTAATAAAAAAACATTTAAAAAAATATATTTACAACTTATCAAAATATTATCTTACCTGTAACAATAATAGAAACTACATTTAAAGCCTCTATTTTAATCTCTTTATATTTTAATATATTATATTAAATAAGATTTGTAAGTACGTATTTCTATTATTTTATTAACATGTCAAATATAAATAAAAAATAAAAAAGTTAAAAGTAAATTTGGAATTAATTAAAAAGTATTTATGTATTATATATAAACTTATGAAAAGCACTCGCTTATGAAGTGGTTTTCTTTACATCTCCCCCCTTAGAAAGAAACAATTACCAGTACGTAATTGTTCATTTACTAACGAACACCGGAGACAATTTTGTAATGTGGTAGAAGTTTGATTCCGTCTTTTTGTGTCCGGTGTCAACTTCATAGATTGAATTGGAAATCTTCTTCAGAACTTTATATGGTCCAATCCTCAGTTCATCTATTTTCTTTCTATTTAGTCGATTTCCGTTTTCCACATAGACTATGTCTCCTACTTCCAATTTATATTCTTCCCTATGCAGATCGAACATCTTTTTATTATAATTGTGAGATTTTATTGTGTTTTCAAAAGCTAGTTTTCGATCTCTTTTCAGATCTTCTTTTGTACATTTTGACTTCAATTCTAATGGTAGAATACTTACATTTTCACCTTCCAAAAGGTATTTTGGGGCAAACCCCGTGACTGTGTGTTCTGTTTCATTATATTTTCCTACACATTTCTGTGCAATAGTAGTCCATGCTATTTTTTTATCACTTTCATTTATTTCGCATCTTATTTTGTTGACTAAGGTTTGATTTAGCCTTTCATTAAGTCCGTTTGAAAATGGTGTATCGACAGTTGTGAAAACCATTCTTATGTTTTCTTTTTTTACAAATTCTTTAAATTCTTTGGAATTTATGCCAGGATATTGGTCCGTTAAAAGCATATCAATATTATAATTTTCTGTCACATTTTTTATTAATTTAATAAACTCACTGGCGCTTTGATTTCTTGATGTGAGAATATAAGCATACCTTGTGAAATGATCAACCAGAAGATGTAAGTATTTTTTCGTTGACCGTGATCCTCCAAAGCCACCAATGGTATCAATAGATATTATTTCAAATGGGCGTGTTGCTGGACCTAAATGTGACATTAATCCATATTTTGACTTCCTTCTTGATTTGTTTTTTATACAAATTTCACATTCATCACACATATGTTTAATGTTTGCGATGATATTCTTTGCTGTGTAGAATGGTGTTATTTTATTTATCATCTGGGTTCTCCCAATGTGACAGTAAGTTTTGTGGACATCTTTTATTAAAATTTTACTTAGTTCTTCTGATAAAATGATTTTTTTCCTTCTTTTACATTTTTTGTAATAAATTTCATTCTCCAATATATGTTTTCCATTTTGTACGTTTAGATTTGTATATTGGTCATTTTTAATGTCTTCTAGGCTTATTAAATTTACTACTTTTAAAAAATCGTCAGTATTGTCATAAGGTTCTAGAACTGGATTTCGGCTTAAACAGTCAGCTTCTTGGTTTGATTTTCCTGGGTTATATTTTATAGTAAAGTTATATTGAGATAAATAATACATCAAATCCCCTAGTTCCTCATCAGTTCTAGCCTTGATATTCATGTTCTCTAGTGGTTTATGATCTGAGTATACCGTAAACTGTTTTCCCATAAGCCAGTGCTGCCAATATTTAACAGCTTCTTTTATTGCCAGACATTCTAGATATATTGCCTTCTTCCTTTTTTGAGCTTCAGTTAATTTTTTTGAAAAATATGCAACCGGTTTACCTTCCCCATTTTTATCTTCTTGTTTCAATACTGCTCCCACACCTTTGATACTTGCATCTGTGTAAATAATTATTGGTAGTTCAGGGTCAAAGATATTCAGAATTGGTTTTGAACATAGCAATTCTTTTATTTTATCAAATGATTCCTGACATTCTGCAGACCATATGAATTTCACGTCTTTCCTCAATAAATTGTGTAAAGGGTCCAGGATAATTGCACTATGTGGTACAAATTTATGATGAAAATTTATTTTTCCTAAGAACTGACGTATATTTTTTCTTGTTTCTGGAACTGGAAAATTTTTTACAGCGGTTAAATAATCTTTCAGAGGTCTGACTGAATTGTTTTCTATTATGTGACCTAAATATTTGGCATAATTATTAGCAAAAGCACATTTCGAAAATTTTAGTCTAAAGCCTTCTGATTGTATTGCCTCCAGTAGTTTTGATAGATGTTCTATATGTTCTTTAAAAGTTTTGGAAAAAATTAAGATGTCGTCTATAAAATTTACTGCAAAACTACAGAGTTTGTGTTTTCTTAGGATGTTGCTCAATATTCTTTGGAAAATGGCTGGAGCAGTCTTTAATCCAAATGGGAGACACGTCCATTGAAAATGGCCTTCTTGTGTTACAAATGCAGTTTTGTATCTGTCTTCAATTTTCAAAGGAATTGACCAAAATGCTGAATTTATATCAAAAGTGGAAAAATATTTACAGTTTACAGTTTTTACCATTAAATCCTCAATTAACGGAAAAGGCTGTGATTGAGGCATAACAATTTTGTTCAATTCTCTAAAATCTATACACAATCTTGTTTTTTTTTCATCTTCTTTTTTATATGCCAGAGTTACTGGAGCAGCAAAAGGGCTATAAGATTCTTCAATCAAATTCTTACTTAATAATTTTGAAATTTGACTTTCTATTTCTTTCCTATCTTCAGTTGTGCATCGGTATGGACGTTTGTAACAGTATTTATCCACCATTAGATCAATATGAGCTTCATAATCTCGTACTGTACCGATGTCATATTTATCTTTAGCGAATACAGATTTGTATTTTTCTATCAACTTATCAATTTCTGATTGCTGACATAAATCTAGATGGTTTACTAACATTTCGAATCTATCTGAATGTATGTGTTCATTGAAATTTATTTCACATTTGTTTACGTGTTTTGTTTCTTCTTTTAATACTTCTTCATTTTTGTCACCTAGTACATCAGGAATTTCGACATTTGTTAAGTTTTTGTTTTTTATATCCTCTTCATTTAAGGTAACTTTTTTTTCTTTTGGATTGTAATATTGTATGATTTTTAGTTCTTCATTTTGCACTAATTTAAAATTTTTGATACAATCCAAACCAATTAGAAAATCATAATTAAAATTTTCATTATCTACTACAAAAATATCCATAATTCTTTCAATATTGTAGATTTTAATTTTTAATGTTACCATACCTTTTGTTCTCTTCTCACCATTAATAGTCCTCAAGTTTACTATTTGAATATCCCTTATATTTTCTGTTGGCTGTATCTTTAATAATTTTGCATTAATTAATGACACATTTGAACCTGAATCATAAATTCCAGAAACTTTTAAAGTATCATTTAATAGTAACTTAACTTCTATTAATGGTGGTACATCTAGTTTTTTGGATTCTTCTCATTAAGTTCCACTTCCAACTCTGAGTTATTTACTGTTTTTACAATTGCCTTTTGATTTTTCCTTTTAAACCAACAACTTTCCTCAGGATGGTAACGTTTCCCCTTTTCCTCGCTGATACAAATTTGGCATGGCTTCTTTTCTTCAATTTTATGGAAGTTGTCAGAATAAAAAGCGCTTTTTTTATAGGTCTTCTTCTTCTCAACCAGATATTCCAATTTTCCTATTTCATTGTAGAGATCTTTCGTTTCTTGTAAAGTTCCTCTGTCAATTTTATCAGATACATAATTGGGTAAACCGAATGCTATAAGGTCTATAAGTGTCCCAGTATCAATTGATCTTCTTACTTCTAGTAACAATTTTTCTTTTTTTAAAGCGTATTCAAGTAACGAACCTGTTTGGTATTTAAAGGCAAGAGCATATCTTATGGGTGACCATCCTTTATTTGCGAACGTGTCACAAAAATTTTTCTCCCACCTATTCCATTCCGATTCCACTGTAAGTTTTATAAGCATATTGCTGTACCAATCGACACTAGAATATTCCAAAAAAAATTTTAATATTTCAATTTTCTTTTTGTCTTCATCGATATGGAAACGTTCACATTCTTTGTTAAAAATCTGAATCCACTGGTAAGCATTTGTGTTTCTGCCAGTGAATTTCTCAATCGTGAAATCTTTTGCAATTACCCCTAAATTTTGAGTCTCAGATTTTATTTGTTTTTCTTCGAGCAATTTCTCTAACAGTTTTTCCAACGTCTGATTTGAGCTACTAGCTATAGATTCACCAATATTTGCTTTTTCTAAATTTTCTTCTAGGTAAAAATCATTAAACTGTAAATTTTGTTCTTCATCCAAATAAATTTTTGATATATCATCTGTCAAAGTTATCCATATTTTCCTAGTTTGATATCTTTTATTTAATGATTTTTTGACCTTAACATAGTGGGTAGTTTTTATAATTTCTTGATGAAGATGTGCAGGTTGGTACTCGGCTGGTATTCCAAAAATTTGTCCATCAGGTGTAGTTATCGAGGTTATACATATGAGGTTTGATTTTCCATCTGCTGTTGGTTTCACTGCAAACTCAAACCTCAACTTTTCCATGTTTCTTGAAATATTTGCAGAAAATGTAGTTTTATAATAATATTCCTCTCTTGTTTAAAAATAAAAGCCTAATTGCGTTTCTGTAACAATAATAGATTTATTTCACTTCTTGAATTTTAATAAAAAAACATTTAAAAAAATACATTTACAACTTATCAAAATATTATCTTACCTGTAACAATAATAGAAACTACATTTAAAGCCTCTATTTTAATCTCTTTATATTTTAATATATTATATTAAATAAGATTTGTAAGTACGTATTTCTATTATTTTATTAACATGTCAAATATAAATAAAAAATAAAAAAGTTAAAAGTAAATTTGGAATTAATTAAAAAGTATTTATGTATTATATATAAACTTATGAAAAGCACTCGCTTATGAAGTGGTTTTCTTTACATATATATTGATATTTAAATTATACCTGAATTCGTAGTCTCACCTCTAACAACATAATTAAAGGAACATCCTTTAATTATGTTGTTAGAAGTGAGATTCTGCTACGATAAAAGTTCTAGACTAGTTTTAGACCAAATCCAAGTTCATGAACCGCTAAAAATATAAAAAGAAATATAAAAAGAAAAAATATAAAAAGAAAACTATAGTCTTTAAATTTACTGTTTAGATATAACGCACAGCCGAAACACTAAACCATTGGGTTAAAAAACAAAATATTTTGTACAAAGGTGACACATATATTATAATAATAACAACAATAAATAATAATATTAATTAATAAAGTTTAAAAATAATTATAACAATAACAGCTAAAATTAAATAATTAATATTGCCATATTTAATTATAATACTTATTAAAAATATTAAAATATTTAGAATTAAAATCAATAAATATTGTAAGGTACCTACTTTGGTGCCATTTTTGAAGTGTTTACTTTTAGGTGTGTAATTACTGAGTTACATGTGTGAGTAAGGATTTTTTGTAATTTATCCCTCGAATGAGTTTAATACGGGATGAAAGGAAGAATGTTCGTAATATTTAACGTTAAAAATAAAAAAAATAAATTTATAAATTTAAGCTTCTTTTTTATTTTTGATAGGAAAACGTATCGGATTAAGAATTTTTTTATACCTAATGTATACAATTAGAAATGTATTCTTACATTAATCCCTCAATCTAAATTTCAGGACAAATTACTATAAACTGCTGATATTCCTGCCCCCAATATCTATTTATTTGGATAAAACTCCAAATAAAAATTTTAAGCCTAAGTTTACAAGTAAAAAGTCTTTACTATAATTGAATTTTATCTAGGTATAATGTATATATTATATACCTGTCAAGATGTAATATATTTTTTTAAATACATAATATATTAATTCCAGTAGATATATTAAATTGACTCTTATGACAAACACTTTAAACGATAATTTGTATTATCATAAAAAACATAAAATAAAAAACAAAATGTATCTAATTTTATAATAATACACAATTTAATTAATTCTTTTTTTTTTTAAATGTACATGTCTAATTTTTATAATGTACAGTATTATTAATTATAACATTCATGAATATTTTTGTGTATTTTTATGTTTTTTTATTTATTTTATTTATTAATTAAAATTATTTTTCTAAAAACGATATCATTATACATAACACTAAAAATCCTCTAAAAGTGCATTACATAGCAATAAAACCAATTTCACAGTTCAATCGGCAAGTCAACGGACACCTTTAAAAATTACAGATGTTCTATTATAATATAAACTTATTTGTCGCACAATTTGACTCAAAGTACATTGAATACGGAATCGAATCTGCGACCCGACAGATGTTACTGACAAATTGTAGCAAAAAAGCTATTTAGCGTTTACGCTTGTTGACTGCGTTATTAGAAGTTTATTTTGTGAATGGTAACAATGAAAGATGCTTATAGTAACTTTAAATAGATCTGATTAATTAGACACTAAATGAAATATTTTTTTCCCACTGTTAATTACAGTGTGGGATTGGCAGAATGAGTGAAAAAAGAAGTGTGGAATTTTGTATTAAAATAGAATTAAAAAACGTTTGAATTAATTTATTTAATTTAATGTGGATAGTGAGGAAATCTGCATATATAGGTATGATTTCTATTCTAGCAAGTTTTCGAAAGACATGTGAAGTCCGCCAACCCGCACTTGGCCAGCGTGGTGGACTATGGCTTGATCCCCCTCGTATTGAAGGGAGGCCCACCACCAGCAGTGGGACGTTAAAAAGGACCGAATACGATACTTTAAATGTCCATTTTGTATATAATTTAAAGTAATGTTATAAAACTTAAGAGACTGCCTTTTTGTATAACAAGTTAGTGGAATTATTAGTGTGATTTGAATTTTTTTTAAATTAATTTATAATTAATTCGGGACTCAAACCTAGGACCTACATGCTAAAAACTAGACCAAAAAGGAACTTCACCATTTAAATACTATAAGACACTTTAATAGACAAGCTTAATTATTACTCGTCGATATTGAGATATTATAAAAAAAGTTGCAAACAGACTAAAGTACAAATTTTGTTACTAATTTTGTAATTCAACAGTATGTTTTGAATTTATGCAGCAAAATAAAATAAAAGTGTTAGCGTCCAACGATAATGTACGGCGGCGCTGATCTGCTTATCAACGTAAATTATGGCAGATTATTTCAATAAAAACATATTAAATGAATATATTTGTTTACGCTATTGAGTATCGCGGGGTAGAGTTGCTAGGGTTACATGACATGGAATAAATATAGAGAATGTATGATACAAAAAAAAAATAGTACGAATGCCTAATCTTTACGGGTGTTTAAAGCAAAACTTCCTTGGGGCTGTAGTAGATACCACAATTAAATAAAAAGAAATCAAAATATAAATATCAGTTTTATAAAATTATTAATAAAAGATATATATTTTTATAAATAATAATTATTATAAAAATATAAATATATTTATTTTTAATTAATAATAATAAATTTGACTCTCACTTCCGCGACGCTCATTTTTCTAATGGATTTACTTACTCCTCAGTCACGCCTAAAGAAGTTTATTTCAAATTTGTGATACTAGGCGCTATTTTCAACACCATTTTTTGTGACAAAAAGGAAAAATTAATATAAATATATAAAACGTACAAACAATTTTAAGAAAATATTACAATTTTCCATAATGAAAAATATTGTTTTCATTTTATTTTCAAATATGCCATATTAATTTATCCGATACGAGTAGCAAATTTACATTATCATATGCGAATAATAATCATACTTGGTTCAAGAGCTTTGGTGCACATATTGTATTTCAACTAAATATTTTTTCTTCATCTATTTTTTTTTCGTGATCATAAATAATTAGAATTATTAACAGGAACAAGTTTAAAAAGAAATTATGAATTTCTCAAATACACGAGGATGGTAAGCTTCCCAAATTCGATCTTCTATTGAGATTCCTTGATAGGTTAACCCAATAACTATATTAGCTTCCTACACCAATACTGTCCGCATGTTACATAAAGAAGACCTGGGAGCGCATCACAAACTTACAGCTCCACTGCTGTTAAAGCTCCAAATAGTAACCATGAGAGCTCATCTAACCAGAATTCTGTTAACTCCTGTATTCTCAATTTTGAACGTGAGATTATAACCTAAAATTTTGATACAAAAAAGTACTCAAAATAAAACAAAAGCTCATACAAATTTTTCGGGCAAAAGTTTATTGTGTAAGTAGATACAATTAATTAAAAAAATGGCTTACCTGTGATTTGGGACTTGTGTCTAGAAACCTAGAGTCTGTAGTCCTAGATGCTAGCCAGGATGAGGCAATTTACAATGACATATCTGATATTCACTACATTCATCCTACTACTGAAATTTAAAACTGTTTGCAATAACATACGCAGTAGGCACATTATTTGGTGCCCCATGTAAGCTCTACCTAAAGATTAAAGAGAATATTACCCAGCGCAAGAGACTCTTATTAACTTATTTGTCAAGCAACGACTTATTTTTTCACAATAAAAATATTTGTTTTGTATTCTATGTTAATATAAGTATATGGTAGTTTAATTTCTTTCTAAAATTAGAAATATGATCCTACGGCGCGGTGGTGTATCTGGTTGGTTCTTAGAAGTTTTTCTTAGTATGCAGGTGGTTACGAGTTTAGTCTGGAAAGTATAAATTTTGTAAAAGATATTTCGCTTTCTATACCTTGATGCCATATATGAAAATGGAGAAAACATTAAGTGCCTGATGATTTCAATGTTTGCATATAATAAATAATTGTAACATAGAAGAAGAATGTATAAATAAATAAATATATTGAGACATTAACACATAGCACCATCTAGTTCCATGGTAAGCTACGAGGTTTGTGTTATGGATACCAGATAGTTGATACACTACACATAAATAACTTTAAATACATACATATTATATATATAAACACCCATGACTGGAGTACAAACATTTGTGCTTATCACACAAATGAATGCCCCCAGCGGGACTCGAACCCGCGACCGCTGGCACAGGAAGTGGGGTCACTACAAACTGAACCAAACGTGTTGTCAATTTCTAAGCATAGTAAAATCGTGAGACGAAGAAAGAGAAACTTAACACCACAGATATTACAATTGTAAAAACGTCACAGAAGTATTGAATTGTCATCAATATCATATCATATTTATGTTTTTAAAACATCATAAAATTGCATAAAATAGTTGTTTAAATGCAAAAAATATGTGATTTTAATATTCATATAACTTATTGTAATTTATATAATCTGTCATGATTTATATATTTTGCATCCGTCTTGCAGATTGTTTGTCTGAATTAAGAAGGACTACTTTATCAATATCTAATATATAAAATTCTCGTGTCACAGTTTTCGTTGCCATACTCCTCCGAAACGGCTTGACCGATTTTGATGAAATTTTTTGTGCTTATCCGGTATCTATGAGAATCGGCCAACATCTATTTTTCATCCCCCTAAATGTTAGGGGTAGTCCACCCCTAATTTTTTTTTTATATTTTAGACAAAATTTTTAATTTCTATTTTTTTATGATACAACATACAAAAATACATACAATCCTCAATTTTCACCCTTCTACGATCAACCCTTATTTTTTAATAGCCATTTTAGTAATTTAATCATTTTTCCTCTCCGGTCGAAAACTGATCAATCGTGATTTAATGCAAGCTAGGGACGAACCCGAGCGAAGCGAGGGTGAGTCGCTAGTTCTATATATAATAATCATTTTTAGGTATCCATTTCTGTTTTCAATGTAAACGCTCTATACTGAGTGACCTGATATGATTATTTACGCGTTACCTCAAAGCCAATGAAGTTGTCTGTCTAAATATTTCAAAGAGTGGTCTGTTGAGGTTTCACGTAAAAGAAACATAGTATATGATATATATTATATCATCTACACATAAGAGCGAAGGCACGTGCGTGTGCTAGTGCAAAACATATATAAATATATATAAATATATTTAATTAATCTAGATTTATTAAGTTGTCGTGTGCATCATTGACACAAAGTGTGGAGTCATTACTCTAACGAACAGGTAGCGGTCGGGCCAAAGAGGCCAAGAGCCTGATAAATGAGCCCCCATTGTCAGCTACTGTTTGGTCAATATGGACCGATACTTATAAATAGTGTTCCGTACAAATTATACTATACTAGCTTTAGTGTGCGGCATCACGTGTGTCATATTTAGTTATGTCTTAATTATCATTTGTAAGGTAATATTCTCTGAACTTTTTTGAAGTTATAGTTTTTTTGGCACGTTTGGAAAAATTATGAGAATAAAATTTTACGATGCGCGCGCACACCGACAGCCAAAAAGCGACATGATGAAGTTAGCTGCATTCCTTTTACAAACAGAGAGTTGTGACATACGGGATGAAATTTTTAGCTATTTTTGATCTGTTACGGTAAAGAAGTATAAGTTCTTACGTGCGTACATAAGTACAGACACACGTTTTTTTTATTTTATTTAGACTTTGTATGAGTTTGTCGCTAGTTATTTTACTTTTAATAATGTTATATTCAAATTCAGCCAGCTAGAATTGAGTGATACACTCCAAAAGAGGTATAATCTGTGTACTGTCTTTACATCAAACTATACCGCAATAGACATCGTCATGACCAAAACAAAAATAGATAGCAGAATCCAGAGATCCAATTCACAAAACTACATAAACTCAATTATAAACTAAAAACAATAGCAGAATATAGTAAAGTCACTGTTTTCTCCCTCATATCTAATAGAGAGTAAATGAGATAAAAAAGTTACCTAGAACCATTTTACAAAGGAACCCTAAATAAAAATAAAAGATCAACATACGTTAGTGCGGCGGCGTCGGTGTATTAATGTTAAAAGTTAGACGGCAGTTTATTGATGCTGCTTTAGAAGGTAGCTTTATTATTTTGTAACTCCTTTTATTTTATGTTAGCCTGGTCATTAGAGGCGCGCGCTACTAGGTGCCCTGGCCAGTTGAGGTGTTGGATTAAACTGTAGCTTCATTAGGCGTATGAGATTTTCTTTATTTACTATGAAATTACATTATATATGTACATTATGAATTATCTATACAGATAAATAAAATTGAAGTGTCTGTTTGTAATGTCAAAATAACAGCTTTATACTAAATGCATACGGTACTTATAAGAAAAACACATTTTTTTTAATTTTTGTCTGTCTGCTTGTTTGTCTATCTGTCTGTTTGTTTGTTCCGGCTACTCTCCGAAACGGCTGGACCAATTTTAACGGGACTTTACTGGCACATAGCTGATATTATAAGGAGTAACTTAGGCTACTTTTATTTAAAAAAAAGAGTTAGGGTTTCGCTCAAAAAAATTAAAACGTACCTAGGGACGAACTCGAGCGAAGCGAGAGTAAGTCGCTAGTTTATAATATGTATGTATTTAAAGTTATAAATGTGTAGTGTATCAACTATCTGATATCCATAACACAAGCCTCGTAGCTTATCATGGAACTAGATGGTGCTGTGTGTTAATGTTCCAACATATTTATTTATTATTATCATAGTAAATGGATGTTGAACCATCTGTAATAACTATATGACTTTTGATACGTTAAAAACCTTAATCTCTCACGTGACGTCACGTTTAAACACCTTAAAAACTTTCGAAATTTCAAAAGCACTAGGTATACGAGTATTACACTCAATTCATCTGTATTTTAATTTGTGCATATGTTAGGCAATATATTAGGCAATTGAGACTTGATGTTCATAACTCTTTCTTTATTAAAAGCTTTTTAATGTTAGATTTCTCAGAGATGATATATTTTCTCGCATTAAAAAGTATTAAAAAGCTATCATCATACCAAATTTCATCAAAATCTGTCCAGTGGTTTTCTCGTGATGCATTCCCAGACAGAGCCGGATTTAAGCAGATTTAAGGCCGGCAACGCATTTGCAAGCCTTGCGGTTTTGCAGATGTCCATGGGCGGCGGTGATTACCTTTCATCAGGTGAGCCTCCTGCTCGTTTGCTCCCTTGGTCACATAAAAAAAAAGACAGACAGTCAGACAAAAATTCTAAAAACTATAGATTCGGCCTTTGTATCGATAACAATGACTATTTCAATAAGACTTTTTAAAAATATTTAATGTACAGATTCGACACAGTTACAATTTTAGTATATGTATAGATATTAACTCAGAGATACCATACGAATAAAAAAATCTGAAATCCACCCACCCTGGAGGCAAAATATTTGCTTTTAAGTGATTTTTAAGTCAGTTTATTTTTTTGGTTAAAAAAACGATTAGGTACCTACATATTTAGCTATAATAGGCGGTGATTTTCTATCACTTTTACATTATACAAATATTTATCTTGCAGGGAAACTTTATTTTGTATTGTGGATAGAAAGTTCTATGAGATGGAATAGAAGAAACTGCAACCTATAACCTCCGACACCAAGGTAACTACACTAACCACTGCACCAGACTGTCGTCAATATTTTACATCTGCTAATAAAGTATAGGCAGTGGTAGCCCAGTGGTAACGCGCTCGCTTGGGAAACCGAGTGAAGCGGGTTCAAATCCCGGGTCTCTCATCTCTGATATTTTCATGTGCAAATCATTTCTATCATGATTACCACTTACCTTACGGTGAAGGAAAACAGCGTAAGAAAACCTGCATGTCTCAGGGAACCTAGCAAGTTTTCGAAAGACATGTGAAGTCCTCCAACCTGCACTTGGCCAGCGTGGTGGACTATGGTGTGATCCTTCTCGTACTGAAGGAAGGCCCGTGCCCAGCAATGGGCCGTTAATATGGGTTGAATACAATAAAGTATTCAACTCTAATTTTTTAAAATTGCATTGAATACCAATTTTTATCTTTTTAAACTACGTCCACAGATTATAATATTCTTTTTATTTATTCAAAAGTAAATCGTAATAACCATGACCGACAATAGTGTTGAAATAATAACGTTATTTGGATAGGACGATAGTGTGTATGTCTGTCACTGAGCAACCTCTGTGACGGTTTCCGTTCACCGCTAATTGCGTCGTGTAATATTTTAGATTTTTTTTAATTCTATTACAACCACCTGCCCGTGGCTTTACATGCAAGTATAGTTTCACTTGGAACCATTAATAGTGTACTCTAGTAGTACAGTGTAATATTGAAGTAGTATAAAAGTATTAGGTATAGCATAACTTACTACTTATATATATATATATATATATATATATATATATATATATATATATATATATATATATATATATATATATATATGTGTGTGTAGGTCAATTTAGGTAGGCATCCATTTGTGTGATGAGCATGAATGTTTGTACTCCAGTCATGGGTGTTTATATTTATAATATGTATGTATTTAAAGTTATATATGTATAGTGTATCAACTATCTGGTATCCATAACACAAGCCTCGTAGCTTACCGTGGAACTAGATGGTGCTATGTGTTAATGTCCCAACACCTTTATAAAAAAAGATTAGAAAAATAAGTCAACTGCTTGAAGGTTATTGAATTCAATTTATTTTTTATTAATTAATTAGAAAAAAAACATAAGCGTTAAGTAGAAAAAAAAAACGTAGTAAGTTAGATACCGTATTTATAGAATATGCCAAAAAAATTATATCCAATATCCATCAGATTTACCCCAAACACAGAAATTAGTTTCAATATAATCCGTACTATGAATGGCGATAAAATTAAATATGTCACTAAACAGATTAAATCCTATATTCAATGGCAAATAGAAATCGAGCCCTATTCACTTAAAGACATCAAAAGTTAAGCCAATAATAGCAACTATTGACAATTAAGATTTTTTTTCCCATACAGAAAATCAAAAGAGCAAATATATTTAAACAAATATACACTCTCTCTTAATACATTTATAGAATAATTTTGCGTGAAGTATTTAAGATAGTGACGCTATTTGCGAGCTGTATACTATTTCCTTTAGACACAATAAATGCTCTAACAAAGCATCGAACCGGAAACGTTACGTTGAAAAGTCACTTTTTTTCTATGAATGGAGTAAACTCCATTGACGGTTACTTGTTTAAATGTCGCGTAAACTTTTTTTCTATGACATTACGTGTTTTGGA
Source organism: Fabriciana adippe (assembly GCA_905404265.1). Lineage (NCBI taxonomy): Eukaryota > Metazoa > Arthropoda > Insecta > Lepidoptera > Nymphalidae > Fabriciana > Fabriciana adippe. The sequence goes on from FR990004.1 coordinate 13,246,425, forward strand.
CAGCACTTCGAAGATTGTATAGAATAATGAATGTGAACATAATAGGGTATGCTGTAGGTTGAATTATATACAGTCTAGTAAATTTATAACTAGCACTAGGTAATACCTGCGGCTTTGCGCGTGTTTTTAAATACTAATATAATATATTTATACGAGCAATTCTTATATATATTTATTTATTTATACCGGCGATCTCGGAAATGGTTCTAACGATTTCGCTGAAATTTGGTATGTCGGGGTTTTCGAGGGCGAAAAATCGATCTAGATTAGTTTTATGTCTGGGAAAACGCGTGTTTTCTTGCGGTTTTCTTACGCTTGAGCATAAGCATCGTGGTCAAGCGGCCAAGGTACAGGATTGATAATCACAGGAGTCCGGATTCGAATCCCGGTTGGATACCAAATTTTTACTTTTGATATTTTTTTGTATTTATTCAAGTTTTTATTTTTTTATCTAAAAAATACGATATAACTAAAAAGAACTTCGAACGAAGCTCGGTCGCCCAGGTACTAATAATAAAGCCGCAAGGCAGTTTGTGGCGAGATGTTCGTGAGTGACGACACCATGGACCTGGGGTCTCCCGACGGAAACACCATCTCTCCACCGCCTCTGGTTTGCCTTCATTGGCCGTCCAGAGTGGAGCGCAAGAGCCAAATGCTCGAAAGGGTGGAAGTGCTCAATCTACTTAATAACGGGAAAACCCACTCATGAGCACTCTCGCAATCTCTTTTTAACCGACTTCCAAAAAGGAGGAGGTTCTCAATTCGTCGGAATCTTTTTTTTTTTTTATGTATGTTCACGGATTTCTCGAAGACGGCTGAACCGATTTGGAAAATTTTTTTTTTTGTTTCAAAAAGTATTCTTCCCCGGTGGTCCCATATAAATTTTATCGAAATCGGTCAAGCGGTTTTTAAATAAATGGCTTAATCGAATATTATGTTTTTATTAAAAATCTTTCTTCTTACAAATTACTTGCTTATTACGTCTACACTAAAAATGGAAAAATAAAAACTTTTAAAAAAAAATAAAAACCGACTTCCTGGCACTGAAAAGTAAAAAATAACTAAACAGAGGTTTTCATTTAAAATAGATACCTAATCAGATATTTTCGAAGTCGGTGCCAGCCAATACAAATCAAAGTACACCGACTTCGAAAATATCTGATTAGGTATCTATTTTAAATGAAAACCTCTGCTTAGTTATTTTTTACTTTTCAGTGCCAGGAAGTCGGTTTTTTTTTTTTTTTAAGTTTTTAGGCAACCTTATAGCGTATAAGTAATTATATGTAATGGTAGGCAGTGTACTTGCTACACACAAATACATATCTTAAATCTATACATCTATACAGATAAATAAAATTGAAGTGTCTATTTGTAATGTCAAAATAACAGCTTTATACTAAATGCACATGGAATTATACACGGTACTTATAAAAAAAACACAATTTTTAAAATTTTTGTCTGTCTGTTTGTTCCGGCTAATCTCCGAAACGGACCAATTTTAGCAGAGCTTTCACTGGCAGGTAGCTGACATTATATGGAGTAACTTAGGTTACTTTTATTTTAGAAAAAGAATTAGGGTTTCGCTCAAAAAATAAATAAAACGTACCTAGGGACGCACCCGAGCGAAGCGAGGGTAGGTACTATTTATATGAAAATTGTAATACCAAAGTTTAGTAGAATAATTACTGAATGTTAATATTTTTTTTTTAAACCTTTATTTACCTTTATTTTTAAATTTGTATACCTAATAAATAAATTGCATTATTGTAATGAAGCCTTGTTGTTTCTGACTATAGTCAAGAAGAGTTGACATTTAAATAAAACTATCTTTTCGGATTTTTTCGCGGATTTATTTTGATTTTTGGTTCCCGACGTTTCGATTGCTTTACAGCAATCATGGTCACGGGAGAGACTAAGGTGTTATATATATATATAAGGTGTAAGGTAAGGTGTTATATGTATATTATATAATTTTATATAAAAGTAATTAAAATTATAAAAATGTTTTAAAATTAAAATTAACAAATATTGTAAGGTACTTTGGTGCCAATTTTCAAGTTTTTTGAATTCATTTTGTTATTTGTGGGTAGGCTGTCTGTAACAACTATATAATACCTTTGAGACATCTAACACCTTAGTCTCTCCCGTGACCATGATTGCTGTAAAGCAATCGAAACGTCGGGAACCAAAAATCAAAATAAATCCGCGAAAAAATCCGAAAAGATAGTTTTATTTAAATGTCAAACATTCGCGTAAATCTAAGAAAGTATTAAGAAGAGTTGATTTAAAAGTTTGAAGAATACTAAATTCAAAATTAATCTCTTAAGAAAATAATAAAGAAATTAAAACAAACGTCACAACCATTAGCGAGTTTAAACACAACGTGAGGCGAGGTGTCAGCGAGTATCATTAGGCAAATTGGATATATTTTTGGATAAAAAAACTTGACAAAAACGCCGTCCCAGACAGCGTGGCACCGATCAACGTTACTAGTTCTAGAAAAATAAACTATTTCACCCAAAAATCAAGCAAAATTCAATCTTATAGTAACACACCCAACGTCTTTATAAACGCATCACAATTTTGTTACGTCAATACAAACTTGTGTCTGTTACACGATTTTCAACCTAATTTCTAAGATTTAAACGATTTGGTTATTTTCTAAAGGTGTCAGATCCATTTAACTGTCAAAGTGATGGAATTTCATTCATGGTAATGGATAGGAGGAAGGAAGTTGCAGGTACGCAGAAAAAATATTGAATGCGCGCGCGCAGCATCTAATATAGGGTGGATTTGTGGATTACAGCCTTTTATGGTCATATTATTGTTAATTGGGTTCGATATAAAAACGTGTTTTTGACTTTTAGAGTACTATAAATTTATTAGTTTTGTTATTTTTCTTTGCCACGTATTATTACCTGAAAATATTTTTGTTTTGGGTTATAGAATCATATATTTTCTCATTCATAATATCGTTCGAGAATTACATAAAATAATGTATGTATGTATGTATTCAGCCCTTTTTAACGTCCCACTGCTGGGCACGGGCCTCCCTTCAATACGAGAGGGATCAGGCCATTGTCCACCACGCTGGCCAAGTGCGGGTTGGCGGACTTTACTTGTCTTTCAAAAACTTGCTATATTCTCTCAGACATGCAGGTTTCCTCACGATGTTTTCCTTCACCGTAAGGCAAGTGGTAATCATGTTAGAAATGATTAGCACATGAAAATATCAGAGGTGCGAGACCCGGGATTTGAACTCGCTCACTCGGTTTCCCAAGCGAGCGCGTTACCACTGGGCTACCACTGCCTCTATAAAAATAAAATAATGTAGTCAAAATAAATATTTTATTAATTCAATAAAATAACATTTTAATTTTATATTATTATCTTTACAGATTATTTCGCGGATTTATTATGATTGTTGGTTCCCTAAACCAAAAATCAAAATAAATCCGCGAAATAGTTCAAAAAGATAGTGTTATTTAAAATGTCAAATATTCGCGTAAATATAAGAAAGTTTTATATACTTTAAATAAATTAAAACTATTTTTTATACATATTACCAATTAATATAATTTTACTTAGAAGGGAACAAGAGATACTTTACTATGCTTTCTGATTTTGAGTCAAATAAAATGTTATTATTTTTGACCTACTAGATCACAGTTTTACTGCAAGCAAAGACACAGGTAGGGGCTAGTATCCAGGCAGCTTTATTTATTTATTTATTTATTTCATAAGCACACTTACAATATACATATTTGACATATAGACACTAAATTACATGAAAAGTAACACACTCACTTATATGTATATCAATAACAAGTGTACATAACATTCATCAACAAATACATGTAAAACATTGAGAGGGAGAAAAGGAAAAAAGAATAAATATATTTTTTTTTTTCAAAGTAAATGAGGACTCACCGATAGATGATCAGTGAGTTTTTTTTTAAAGACTGCATAAGAGTCGTGGAAAATGTCAATGCCAGGCAGAGCTCGAGATATTTGATTATATTTGGCACATATGCGGGCCATGGGAGCTTGCTTACCAAGATGCGTTCTAGTGAGAGGTATGTGGAATGTTTTACGAGATGAATTGCGATAGCGAGGATATCTTCTCGGTGCTGATAGAGGAATCCGTTCAAGCAGTTTACTGCACTTTACTTTATTATGGATTATTTTATGCAAAAAACCTACATCTACAACCTACATGCCATTTTCAATCACACTGTATAGTCCTTTACATAAATACATCTTTGAAGCTCTCAGCCTACACAAACAGTCTTACATTTCACCGGCAGAGAGCGACGGTGTGAAAGAGACGGATGATATATCACTAATGATGTTAGAATCATTTTTATAATTAATTTTATTATGACGTTATAGTGATGTGCGACTCGAAAGGAACTTCCTTTGTGAAATGTTTATGTAATTGATTGATATTTTTAATTTTATGTGCCTTCATTAATCATTATTTTCTTTACGTGTATTTGTATTAATTTAGTTTTTAGTCAAATTTATATTTGTTATAGTAAAAATTATAATATTTAAAGTTAATACTACTAGAAATAATCTAATTTCTCAATATGTTACAATGTTATCTGTTTTCTAAAATCGATATTAGATGACTCACATCCCAAGTCACATCACTATCAAACGTCATCGCCATTGAATCAAAAGCTAATCCTTTTCAGCTACCGGTTATATTACATTTTTTACATCAAACTCATACATCATCTATTCACCTCTAACATACCGTAATAAGGTTTATTTCGACCTTTTTTGGTTATTAAGAAACCATTTATTGATCTACAAGATATATATTTTTGATAAGTATTGTTAGATCTTCACCGGATATGGCTGGATACCTGGCTTAATGAGGCGGACCAAGGAATAATCTATTGTATTTTTTTTTAGTTAAGATGAATCATGACGTTGTTTCTCATCGGTAGGATTTAGGCCAAAGTTACTAAGTCTAATACTTTCTTAGATTTACGCGAATATTTGACATTTAAATAAAACTAACTTTTCGGATTTTTTCGCGGATTTATTTTGATTTTTGGTTCCCGACGTTTCGATTTTTCGATTGCTTTACAGTAATCTGTAAAGCAAAACTATAAAAGCTAAATTGTAAAGCATTTGAAAAATCCGAAAAGATAGTTTTATTTAAATTACTAAGTCTAGTCTACTTTCTAGGACAGAAATTAATTTTCTGGACGAAGGCTAAACAATGGACCTTATGTGGTTTGACTGTAATTCCCATACATAGAGAAAAGTGAGTAATGGTGTCAGTTATAACCCAAAGGTTTCTTATACCTACCCATGAAATGAAATTAGAAAATGTACCCGAAAGTGGTTCCAGGACTGAAATGAAAAATTCCAATATCTCATGAAACGAAAAATTATAGATCTAGAAATATGTAAAACCAAATTAAAAGTTAATGTGCTGTGCACAAAATCGAACCCGTGATAACTGATTAGTTGACGCCTATTACGGTCATTCTATCCACTCAGCTATAGGTATTTCAAAAGGAAATACTTCGAAATCGTTCGTATATTTAAATATATAAAAGTTAGCATAAAAATATAAACTATTAATAAAAAACTCATAAAAATTAGATTGATAGTTAAAAAATTAACTAATTAAATCTTTACAACGGTAATAAACTTATTTCATCGGAAAATATACTCTATGCCATTACAATAAGGGTTATAATAAATATTAAGAAAAATCTTCATAAAATACAAGCCCATTCGAAGTACGGTTGAATCATTTTATAACTAATAAAATACTTATATTTGCCCGCAACTTTGCCTGCAATATGTGGAATTTAGTGTGATTTTTGTATATCTTTTTTGATGAAACTTAAAAAAACTATTTTAGATTATGGATCGTCTAAATTTTTATCTTCTATCATAAACTGGTTAATTTTTTAACAGAAAATTTCTGCAACAAAATTATTTCTAACATTAATGATACTTGTAGTTTAAGGTTTATTAGTTTGAATACATCAAGTATTATCTATACAGATAATAAAATTAAAGTGTCTGTTTGTAATGTCAAAATAACGGCTTTATACAAAATGCATATGTAATTATGTACTTATAAGAAAAACACAATTTTTAAAATTTTTATGTCTGTCTGTCTGCCTGTCTGTCTGTTTGTTCCGGCTCATCTCCGAAATGGCTGGACCAATTTTAACGGGACTTTCACTGGCAGATAGCTGATATTATAAGAAGTAACTTAGACTACTTTTATTTTAAAAAAGAATAAGGATTTCGCTCAAAAAAATTAAAAAATGCCTAGGGACGAACGCGAGCGAAGCGAGGGTGAGTCGCTAGTTAAGTAATATATATACTCGTAAATATACTATTTTGATATTATGTAAGTATGCCACTTTTCGTGACCAAGTGTGACGTGTGCTAAACTATACTAATATTATAAATGTGAAAGTTTGTGAGGATATATGGGTGTATGTTTGTTACTCTTTCACGCAAAAACTACTGAATGGAAGATATGTCAATAAGATACCTATGTATAAATCCAAGAATTAAGCTATCTCCATTCAGCCAAATTATATTTTGTCGGTATACAGTATACACGATCACATAGATCCTATTTTACATAAGGGAAAATAAAGCACTTTAAAAGTTGAAAATGGTTGAGTGTCCAGTCTAATCTATTTGTATAAAAGGCAAAAGTGATTGACTGATGTATCAACGCACAGGCCAAACCCTTAAGGCTAGAAAATTGAAATTTCGCACACGTATTCCTCATATGATGAAGGCATCCATTAAGGATTTTTCAAAATTCAACCCCCAAGGGGGTGAAATAGGGGATAAAAGTTTCTATGAAACTTTTTATTCCTTGCACATATTTGCATGAAATTTTGTATTTTTCGTGGTTTGATCGCGAGCGAAGCCGCGAGTTCTGCTAATAATAATTTAAAATTTTCGTCTAATTGTATAACCATGGCAAATTTTTTAAAGCAGTATTTATTATAAAATAAAATAATTATTATCATATACAATTAATATGTAGAAAAAAAACAATGCGTAATTTTGATACACCTCTAAATGGCTTTAGTATGACCGCAAATCAAGTTTTATATCTCCGTGAGAAATGCAGTCATAGGTACATATTACTACATATGTATACCTATTCGTACTTACAGTACGTAAATGTCATTTAGTGAGGGCAGAGTAATTTCATGCATAAAATTGATACTGTTGTCTGTATATATAGTTTTATATAGAGTGTTATAGAAGGTAATAGGTATTTCTTGGTCATATTTATACAAAATTTTGAATAGTATTCTTAGGATTTAGTCCCAGTTCTTCATCAGGCTCCACATCTGACAGTCCCGCCTTCTAGAAGTTGCTCCTTTTAGTTCTAGCACTTGTCTTGACTCGTATGATACATATGTCGATGAGAAGTAGCCTACTTGATGTGCCAACGGTCGCGGTTTAATAAGTTAAAAAACTATCGTAACTTATACAGCTTAGTACACAAAAACAACTGATTGGATTTTGATGAAATATTACAATAATATAGTTCATACATTACGGAAAAATATATGGTTCCCGTAAGATAGATTTGTTTTTGTTTGTTTAGAGACGAATACGAGCGAAGAGAGGGCGAGCCGCTAGTTTATAATATGTATGTATTTAAAGTTATACCTATATGTGTAGTGTATCAACTATCTGGTATCCATAACACAAGCCTCGTAGCTTTCCATGGAACTAGATGGTACCGGTTGTAATGTCCCAACGTATTTATTTATTTATTAGATGTTAATCCAATATCTATACATATTATAAAATTGTAACTAAGCCGAATCTGTACATTAAATATTTTTTGGAAAATCTTATTGAAATAGACATTATTATCGATGCAGAGGCCGAATTTATAGTTTTTAGAATTTTTGTCTGTCTGTCTGTCTGTCTGTCTGTCTGTCTGTCTGTTACCGCATCACAGAAAAACCACTGGAGGGATTTTGATGAAATTTAGTATGGTGATAGCTGGATATCCGGGTCAACATATAGGATACTTTTTACTGCGGGAAAATATCTCATCTCTGAGAAATCTACACTAAACGTTAAAACGTAAGTAGAGACGAACCCGAGCGGAGCGAGGGTGAGTCTCTAGTATGGTATATATCTTCTTTCGAAAATCTGTATAACTGTTACAATGTTAAAGTGTAACAAACGAACACTTACTCGCTTTTTAAACACATATTTTTGCATTCTTAATTTTAGTTTTAATTATTATTCAAAGTTCCAAACCTAACATTAACGGGTTAGATCAAATACATATGTAGCCAGCAGTATTTCATTATATACATCCACCAGAGAACCGAATAAGAAGTCACGATACTATCTACATAAAGAATGCGTGACGACACAAGAAAATATTGATTATTCTAGAAATTATTCAAACTGACAAACATGACTTCTTCCTGATATATAGTTATCAGTGACAATAATCCGTCCGTCTGTCGAGGTGTCATTAAACGGCCATCGTGGCTCATAGCCTACATAAATAACGAGGGATTTATACGTATATTTATTTATTTATATGCTCTTATTTATAGCTTGTCCCTCGCCTGTGCTTGATAGGTTTTTAGTTGGTACGTAAGTTTGTGTTATTGATGTCTATCACGACTCTATTTTTATTTCAAATAATGATCTAAAGTTAGAATATCTTTTAAATAAATTATATTTTTGATTTTTATTTGCCGATTTATTTTAATTTTTGTTCCTTAGAATAAATTCACAAAAATAGTTTTATATAAAATGTCAAATATTCGCGTAAATCGGTAAAATAAAATAAAAAGTATTATTAGAATACCTTTGTTATTTACTTTAAAGCTATGTAAATAAAAACACTTTCTATTTTTATTTTTGATGACACGTTTGGCTCAGTTTGTAGTGACCCTACTTGGTGTGCCAGCGGTCGCGGGTTCGAGTCCCGCGGGCATTCGTTTGTGTGTTGAGCACGAACGTTTGTATTCCAGTCATGGAAACTTATATTTATAATATAAATGTATTTAAAGTTTATGTGCCCGACCCGGGACTCGAACCCAGGACCTCTCGCTACCAGGACTTGCTAGCTACTACACCACCGAGGCGCGTTCGGTAATTGTATGATCTCAAGATTTCATAGAAGGATAAATATTGTTTTTTCAGATTTTCAATATTTCTTTCCAATAGATTATCAAAAGTTAAGGACAAGAAGTTTATCAAAATAGAAAACGCTACCTAAGTTTACGTTTATACAATAAGCCATAACATAATAATACTTAGGGCTTGCCCCTTAGGGGGTCGTAGAGACAGTTTATTTTGTATAACTTAAAATTAAAATTAATAAAAATCGTTGAAAATAATGTGTTTCATTATAATAAAAAACCGGTCAAGTGTGAGTCGGACTCGCGCACGAAGGGTTCCGTACCATTATCTATAAAAACGGCAAAAAAATCATGTCTGTTGTATAGGAGCCTCTCATAAATATTTATTTTATTCTGTTTTTTAGTATTGGTTGTTATAGCGGCAACAGAAATACATCATCTGTGAAAATTTCAACTGTGTAACTATGACGGATCATGAGATATAGCCTGGTGACAGACGGACAGACAGACAGAGAGACGGACGGTCAGCGAAGTCTTAGTAAAAGGGCCCCGTTTTACCTTTTCTGTACGGAACTCTAAAAAGTAAAGGGGGGTATGAAAATATTTTTTATAATCCGGGGAGGCTTAATAGAAGAAAGATTGGGAAACCCTGTAGTAAAGCATATTTGTCCCGGTTTAACTAACATTAGACAGTTAATTTCCTTCATGTGCAAGGCTCTTCAAATTATTATTACAGAAAATAGAAACAAAAACGATAACTCTCATATTTCAAGAAACACGATGATAACTTAATATTTTAAAGACATTTAGAACAAAAAATACTAAAATGGGTACAACAACATATTCCTCGGTTCCTCGGTGACAGCTCGAGGCGTGTTGATCTTAGTTCAAATATCCGTTTCCTGTTCAAAAAACGATATCGTCACAAAACAATGCTGCGACGAAATATTAATGATTCATTCTTAAATTATATTAACGACGTTACTTTCTTTTGTTAAAACTTTTCAAAAATTTAAAGATGAAATTAAAAATATTTTATTTAGCAAAGCGTATCACTCTGTTCAAGAGTATCTTGTTGATGGAAATGTATGGAATTAGGATGTATTGACTCATATGCGGACTATCTGTATTATTATATTAATGTAACTTTGATATTTAAAAGAGCAACTGTTGAGTTTCTCGCCGGCTCTTCTCAGCAGAACTGCCTTCCGAGCCGGTGGTAGCTTCCTCACGGACTGACTACACTGACGCTCTTTTAATTATATTCACGATTTAAAAGTGCTTATAATAAGTATATTTGAATATAATTTCATTTTATTTCATTTCATATAAGATAGTGTTTTGTAAAATTTATGCTTAAAATATTTTTAATTCTAGCCCATTATGTTAAACATTTTATAATCATATTTATTATCTTTGATTAAAATAAAACATGCAAATTTTAGTTTTAGCAAGATCCTATATAAGCTGGATTAATAATTCAGTTTTTTTTAACGAGCCACGTCCACAGTCGTTAAGCCATAGTCCACCACGCTGGTCAAGTGCTGGTTGGCGGACTTCACATCTCTTCAGAGAACTACTTAAGTTTTTGAAGTTAAACTTCTTTACACACGCTTGACTTGGGGGGTAAGCTGGTGAATACGTTACGAAAAAATGTACATACGTTGTTGCTATGGTAACCGTTGTTATTGTCCGACAAATGATATATAATATTACACTCTTTCCTTACATGATATTCTATAAATATATGATTGTAATATGCCTAATATGCGTTATTTTTAGTATCTCACCTACCCTAATTATTTAAAACATAAGTTGAATTTCATAAAGAGTATCGATAACCTACAGAAGTTTTACTTCTTGCGAGTGTACACATTCATACACACACTCTTTAATTTTTCAGACACACAGGTTTTCTTATTACGTTTTTCCATCATAGTGAGAGCTGGTGGTTACATAATGAATAAAATAAAGATAAAGCCAAAGTCGTAGATAGAAGTTCAAAATAAAAATATGAAAGAAGGAACAAAACATTAGTATTAATTAAATGTTCGGTACAAAACATTTTCTGTTTCAAAATTGCAAAGGTTATCCTATCAGGGAGTACACTTAAATTATTTTGGTATATATATATATATATATATAAAACAAAGTCGAGCTGCTTACATGATTTATAACTCAAGAACGGCTGGACCAATCTCTATGATCTTTGATTTGTTAGATTTGTCTCCGCCTCAAATAGCAGAATAACTATTAAAACAGGAAAAATTCGAAAAAAAAACACAAAAAAAAATATTTAAATCTACATGGCTAATAACTATCCATGTCTATTTAAATCATACCTAGGGACGCACCCGAGCGAAGCGAGGTTAAGTCGCTAGTTTTGAATATATGAAGTAAAAAGTGTGCTGCATGATAGGAATTGAAATTGAGTATTCAGATATGACTTTTCGATGTTCTTATATGTGTGTATGTATTATGATGTTCATATATTTCTGTAATGTATGTATACTTAAAAACAGACGAAGATAGTGATATACAAATATATACTTATACATCTCTATACTATTTAATATTATACAGCTGAAGAGTTTGTTTGTTTGTTTGTTAGTTCGTTTGTTTGTTTGTTTGGTTGAACGCGCTAATCTCAGAAAACACTAATCCGATTTGAAACATTCTTTTTGCATTAGATAGCTGCTTAACTAAGGAAGGTTATAGGCTATATATCATCCCGGAAAAATGTACGGTTCCCGTGGGATAGCTTCGTTTTTGTTTAGGGACGAACCCGAAGCGAAGCGAGGGTGAGTCGCTAGTACATACATACATATACTGTTATGTATGGGGACAAGTGAAATATTTGAAAGTTGGAGACGCATTGTTATACCAAAATCGCGTTGCGGGCGCACCCACTACATTTTAAATTTACCAAAACAAAATAAATATATTATAACATATACAAAGTATTAATCAAACCATCCCGACTCGCACTTGGCCATCGTGAATAAACAAAACAGCTGCCTTGATAATTACTTGTATTATTTCGCTAATCGTCAATTTAAATTTCCAAAGCTTCCGACACAAACCTAAGTGTGTTTTGATATGTGCATAATTATTAAAAATAGTACAAGCTTGTTAATTACTTTCAATTCTTTAGAAGCTTTTTAGAGCTTACGATATATCTTACAGATTCTAATGAATTATATATAATTAGATGATGGTTTTTATGTGTTGAAGTAAAACTTTAAAAAAATAGTACTGCTATAATTGTTACAAAGATATTTCAATAATGCCTTGGATTTCTTTTTTAACGTCCCACTGAGCACGGGCCTTGCTCCAATAGTAGGGGGATCAGGACATCGTCGACTACGCTGGACAAATGAAGGTTGGTGGACTTCACATGTCTTTCAAAAACTTGTTAAATTCTCTCAGACATGCAGGTTTCCTCACGATGTTTTTTTTTTCACCGTAAGACAAGTGGTAATCATGTTGGAAATGATTCGCACATGAAATATCAGAGATGCGTGACCCAGTATTTGAACGCGCTTCACTCGGTTATCCAAGCAAGCCCGTTACCACCGAGCTGCCACTGCCTAACATATATATAATGATATTTTATTATTATAGTAATAGTATTTTATTTGTAAATAAAATTTAATTTAAATCAAATAAAAAATCGACAAATAATATTGTCAATGCTAATTGAAAATATACAAATTACTAGCGATTTCCCCTTACTTCGCTCGTGTGCATCCCTAGATGCCAAAGGCTTAATGTTCTTCAGGTCGTGATCTATCTGTGCGGCTAAACGGCTAAACGGATTAGATTGGAAGTTTATCCAATCAAATCCGTTTAGCCGTTCCAGCGTGAAGGAGTAACAAACGTACATACATACATATAAACTTTAGCATTTATAATAGTAGTACGATTATTCACGTATTTTGATTCATTTAAGTCAATACGACAAAACTTAGAGACGACGTCTACAAATCGTATCGTGTAAGCGATCCCCCAGGCACGTAAGGGTACGTGCACACCTCGCTCATTTACATGTAATAAAAAGTAGCATTAAAGAGAAGTCGTGATTAATAGCGGATCATGTCTCCGTCGTTAAACGACGTTATTTATAACATTTTAAAAAGTTTTAATGCGTAAAGCTTTATCGTCTCGGACGGGTTTCAAGTAGAATTATTATCAATGTTTTTATTGGTGATGTTGGAATGCGAAGACAACGCTATTGTTACGTTTGAGTATACTTATAGTATGTGGGTTAGCGTTTTGAATTATAGTATGGTGCTATGTGATTCGCTAATTTGTCATTTTGACAGCTAGCATATTTTAAATAAAACTATAGAAACTATATTTTAAATATAACTATACTTTTATATTGGTTTCCGACGTTTCGAATGCCTTACAGCAATCGTTGTCACAGGAGAAACATCAAAATAAATCCGCGAAAATATCGCGTAAATCAAAGAAAGTATTATATATTATACTTATATATTATACTAACGTCTCACCCCCGCTTCGCTCGGGTTCGTCTCTAGAATAACAAAACCAAATCTATCCCCACAGGAACCATACATTTTCCGGGATAAAAAGTAGCCTATGTGTTATTCTAATGTCATATCATTGTAAATTTTCATTAAAATCCGTTCAGTAGTTTATGCGTGAAAGAGTAACAAACATCCATACATCTATACATCCATACATCCTCACAAACTTTCGCATTTACAATATTAGTAAGATTCGTAGATTTATACAAATATCATATTTAAATGTATGATCCTGTTTCAAAAACACTAACATGTCTAGTAGTTGTACTGAAAAATTCTTGTGAAGTGATTATGAATTATTTATTTGAAAACCATAGTTCGATAATCCGTGTTGTCCAAAAAATTAAGTTTAATTAAGTTTTATAAAGTAAAACTTCTTTACGCACGCTTGACTTGGGGGGTAAGCTGGTGAATGCGTTACGAAAAAATGTACGTACGTTTGTTGCCATGGTAACCGTTGTTATTATCTGACAAATAATATATAAAATTATATTCCTTCTTTAAATGATATTCGATAAATATATGATTGTTATATGCCTAATATGCGTTATTTTTAGTATCTCATCTATCCTAATTATTTAAAACATAAATTGAATTTCATGGAGAGTACCGATAACCTACAGAAGTTTTACTTCTTGCGCGTGTACACATTCATACACGCACTCTTTAATTTTTTAAATTAAACTTTCTTTCCGACATATTTTACACTTACAGTTAAAATATTATCTATATAGAAAATAATTGATCCACGTTTTAGGCATTAACTAAAATATCATTAAATCATCAACTTAAAGTTACTTTTCGTTCGAACTATGTCGCAATTTACGACTTCGTCGGTCATAAATTTACGGGTCTATATTAAACTTGACGAATAAATTAATTTACACGAAAGTCTTTCAACCAGTTTTGCTAATTAAAATCGATCTTATCTAATATGTTTTAAATCGTAACGCAAATGTGACTAAAGTGACACAATCGTGTGATAGAGTAGGGCTGACAGATATCATTATTTTCTTTTGTTATCGGTATCAGGTTTATAATTATTTTGGCCATTGATTTGTTAATATTTTAAGAATAAAGAATTTGTAAAAAGTTTTGTATGTATGTGTGTATTCAGCCCTTTTTAACGTCCCACTGCTAGGCCCGTACCTCCCTTCAGTACGAGGGGGATCAGACCATAGTCCACCACGCTGGCCAAGTGCGTGTTGGCGGACTTAACATGTCTTTCGAAAACTTGCTAGGTTTTCTCAGAATTGCAGGTTTCCTCACGATGTTTTCATTCACCGTAAAAACTAGAAAACTTACGTCAAATGTCATTGTTTCCAATCAGTATTATCAATCCCGTGTCATCCTCAGCTTCCTTAACTTACTTTTCCTGGAATGACGTTACCATACAAGTAAAGGAAGAGTTCAACAAATGTTATTAACATGATGTTTGAATACAATAATTGCAAAGTGTTTAATATTGCATTAACAAACAACAATCTATAAGGGCTTATTGGACAATATGGTGCAGCTCAAGGTGAGTCTTCGATATATGTATGTACGTATATGTATTCAACCCTTTTTAACATCCCACAGCTGGGCACGGGCCTCCCTTCAATACGAGGGGGATCAGACCATAGTCCACCACGCTGGCCAAGTGCGGATTGGTGGACTTCACATGTTTTTCGAAAACTTGCTAGGTTTTCTCAGACATGCAGGTTTCCTCACGATGTTCTCCTTCACCGTAAGGCAAGTGGTAATCATGTTAGAAATGATTCGCACATGAAAATATCAGAGGTGCGAGACCCGAGATTTGAACCCGCTTCATTCGGTTTCCCAAGCGAGCGCATTACCACTGGGCTACCACTTCCTATGTACGTATAAGTTTACCAAAATCGTTTTCTTTCTAGCAACCCTAACTGGGCTCTATAAAATGAGACTACATTAGCATGTATATGTGAAGTTGAAAGGCTAATGAGTGCGGTGTGCTCCCGGTTTTATGGTGGGTGTATCAATTAACGTGTCTTCAATACTATCGTTTACTTTTTATATACTGTATATTAAAATAATTGCAAGGTATACGAATTTTCTGGCCATTATCAGTTATAAGTGTGTAAAAAAGCTTTTAAAGTGTATGAATATAATATGTAGATCTAATTCAATTACTATAGATTTCATCTATTTTGTTATAGATGTAAAAATGGGGACACCGAGTGAAGTGGGTTCAAATCCCGGGTCTTGCACCTCTAATATTTTCATGTGCGAATCATTTCTATCATGATTACCACTTCTCTTACGGTGAAAGAAAGATGTTAGGTCACGAAAGTACTATAAAGACATGTGAAGTCCACCAAGCCATACTTGGCCAGCGTGGTGGAACGTTCCCTCTGACAATTTGAGGAGGCCCGTGCCCAGCAGTGGGACGTTAATAAGGGCTGAATACATACACCCCATACAATAATTATTTATTTTATTCTCATTATTACACACAGAGGTAGATTTATTGAAATGAAATAAAAGAATCAATAAAAATCAATAATCAAGAAGTTTTCTCCCCGACACTTCAAATGTTTTACAGTATATATTCGCGGTGTAAGAGTCAGATGAACGTATATACATTTTCTCAATTTTACAGGAGACCAAAAATACTGGTTGAATTCGCCACTTCAAACTTTGCCAGCTTTTTAATAGAGATAATATACAATTAACGAAAGAAAAATATATACTGTTATATTGGCATACTATTAGAGCTCATAAATAGTTAACATTTATTTATTTATACCTGATTATATAGACAGAATATATATTTTTTTGAAATTCGGTTGACATACGTTAGTGTGGCCCTTACCTTTTTTTAAACTTTTGTTGTCATCATACTTAAATACGTCATTTTTGAACTTAGTTTTTATTTAATGTTAAGAGATGAAATGAATAAATAAAAATAAATGGCTTGTCAATTGAAAACATAATCTTTATTTTATTTCTAAAAATATAATTTTAATAAAAGAGCATATAATCAACCAGTAGAATAATATTACTTAAGTATCTACGTCATCACCTGTTGTTTCAAATGAAAATCCTTCATAAAAACTGTGGTATTGTGTTGGAATGATGCCTTGTCTGCATAAATCTTGTAAATCTTCATACTTTTCAGCGGAAATGGGCAATGGTTTGTCATATGCATTTTTCAACGAAATTTTTTCAGCAGGTAATCTTTTGCCTCTTCTAATAATCTCAATCATTTTAAAATCGTTATCATCCAGTTCATATTTAAAGTATATATGTTTACTATCTTCTTTGCGATATTGTAGCCATCTTATTTTAAGCCAGTTGACAGAATTTCTATCACTATCTACCTTACCATTTTTGACTAATACTGTTTTTAAGTATTTAATGTCTACGAAGTCTTCTGTTCCCATTTCAAGGACGTCATAGGGATTTTTCCGGGAAGCTTTTCTTATTATTGTATAGAATCTGGGGTCCGCTTGACCTCTGCGTTTGCGTTTACGATTTTGATGGTCAGGAATAACAGATTCAACCCCAGCAATATCAGTAGTATTACTTTTTATATTTATATCAAAATTTTCTCTGTTATCAGAATGAGGAACATCTTGGATCATAACATCATTTGTTTTAACTTTGTTTCTTGTTTTTGAAGTTGAAAAGTTCTTGATGATAAGATACATTCATCTGGTGCAGGCACGCTATCATTGCTCGAATGTGATAAATACAAATCCTCATTTAAAGCAATCAGTGATACGTTTTCCAATGTTGTCAAATATTTTGTAGGTGACGGTCCAGGTTCATCAAAAACAGACAGTGACACATTTTCTAAAGTTGCCGTTAATTCAGTAGAGAATGTTTGAGGACAAGGGCTTAAGGAATTATTATTATTATTGATTTCTTCAATGTTAGCATTGCAGATGGCCTCGGTTGAATGAGTTGGGTCCTAAGACAAAATAAAACAAACTTTTAAACTAAGAATAAAGTAAATAATGTCTCAGCTGTAGGTATCCTTTATAATTGATCTTAAAGAAAAGGATTTATTCGCTAAATCATTCATTTTACTTGTAAATTATTTGCTTATAGCAGCGGATAGCGCTATGAATAGTATAGGGCAAGCCTCAGTTACAGTTACTCAGTTACACTTAGTCCAGTTAAAACCAAAATATATTAAAGATTCCTCACCTGTCCGAAAATATGATTGAATTCGTTGTTGAGAACCTGAGAGGGTTCTCTTTGTTCCAGCGATGCCAAAATCTTCCAAGTTCGACTATTTTTCTTCATTTTATTAAATATTATATATTATTTACACTAATAACACTATAATTTTGAAGTAAAAAACAAAACAGTAATCTCAAAACTTTAAATTAGGGAACTCCCTGCACTGCGTGTTTCAACTTGCTTAGACCTTACATCAACTTTTAGGTGCCATACTAACGTATGTTTATATTAGTCAATGGACAGTAATAATATTATCAAAGAAAATAGTACCGCCACACGTATATCGTATTACATCGTTTTGGTCATACATTTTAATCATTTATTTTATAAAAATGTTTATGCCAATAAAACGTAACTAGATAAACGTTGTTTTGGCTCTCCAAATTTAGCATAAAAACACATTCTTGTAACCCCCGAAACAACGTATAAGCTTTTACGTTGATATGGTTCGTATAATATTGTGAACCAAACAATATTCTATGATTAAAAATATTGTTATTGCAATTACGTTCCTATAGCCCTAACTAATAATAAGATAATTAAAACTAATTTAACGGTACTCATAATACGTTTTTCTGGTCCTATTGAAAGTGGTTCTTATACTATTACGTTTTTTTAGAATTTGTAAAGTATTGAATATACTGTTACGTCGTTTTGGCATTTCATAAAGGACCACATTCTGACCCGTTTTGTGAAAAAAAACGATTTTTGATTTTTTTGTAGATACGTTCATCTGGTTCTTATACCGCGATATAGACATGGGAGAGACTAAGGTTTTAGACGTCTCAAAGGGCAGTTATTACAAACGATGTCAACCCATAAAATTAAACAATAATTGGGAAGAAAACGAAAATGGCACAAAATACCTTAGAATACTCACTTTATTCATTTTAATTTTAAATACCTACTTGTATTAATACTAATTGTATTGTGATGGTTCTATAACACAAAATCAAAATAAAACCACGACAGCAACCGAAAAGATAGATTTACATCAAATGTCCTTAAACTATTAAAAAAGAGGTTACCAATGAATTAAAATATAAAAAACTGTTTTGTTTTAAATTAACCAGATAAAAGTGGCAGTAAAATATAATATATGATGGACAGTTTTATTATGAGTTATAACGTTTACTATAAAGTACATATGTACACATGCGCACACGCATCACCTGCTAGCTGTTATTAAACTTATTTAATTACCTGCCCTGCGACAAAGATAAACTATAAGTTATTTTTAATTATTCAAGCTTTATTTACCCCTTAATTTTTTTGTTTAAATATGTTTTGTTACTTAAATTTTCAATCGACTTCAAAAATGAGGTACAAATGAGGTCAAATATACTGCGCCATGTTTTAAGCAATGCCCAGCACTAACACGTTGAAAAGTGCTTTTTCGAAAACTTGCTAGGTTTTCTCAGACATACAGGTTTCCTCATGAAGTTTTTCTTCACTGTAAGACAAGTGGTAGTCATGTTGGAATCGATTCGCATATGAAAATATAAAAGATGCGGGACCCGGGATTTGAACGCACTTCACTCGGTTTCCCAAGCGAGCGCATTACCATTGGGCTAATAGGTTAACTAAAATGTATAATTCTTTTTCTAATGAACAAACTATTCTAATTAATGTAGCACTGTGTATAATAAATATTTTCTTAATTAAAAGTAATTTTGAAGTTATTGTGTCGAAGGAGTTGCTTCTAGTCTCACCATCGTCAATCTGTTGTCGCGAATGAACGCTAATTGTCAGTTATACGTGTTATTGCACCTCACCTCACTTGTTTATTGGCAATAATATATCCTTCACTAGACCGACACCTGGATTTACTTTTTGTTGTAATAAATTCTTCATGGGATTTACTTCATGTATTTTAATTCAATACCTTAACTAGTGAAACAGAAATAGGAATGGTACATGTGTATATAGCGATTAGATAATTTAGAACAAGATTCTTTGAAATATCAAGATGATACCAATACGTAGCCTAGATCTCCTCACCAACAAATTAGCTCTGTACAATCATTCAGTTGCTGTAAGGAGGACAAATCTGTAAGTATACTTTGATTTTTTTTTATTTTACTTTCGAAAATTTGGGTCAAGTTGATCTCTCTATCTATATAAATAAAATAAATGTTCGTATGTTGGTCCTTTATGTGTTCGTACGGTTATTTTGTACGCGCATGGCGAAGGTTTCTTGCGCGAAAATAGATTTTTTCTTTGGAAATTTGTCTTTTTATGCGTTTCTAAATCATTCAAGGTTAGGGACGAACCGAGAGAAGTGAGGGCAAGTCGCTAGTGTCCTTATAAAACTATGATTTTATCTGTGTCTGTGAACTGACAATTGATAGTATCAGTACCGCTACTCCTCCTGAGATTTATATTGTTTAGTATAACCCTATTTCTTTTTAATCTTTATATATAAAAGGCAAAAGTGATTGATAAAATAATAATATAATTGATTTTTTGTTTTGATCAATGCACAGGCTAAAACACTAAGGCTAGAAAATTGAAATTTCGCACACGCACTCCTTATATGACGAAGACATCCACTAAGGAAGGATTTTTCGAAATTCCACCCCCAAGGGGGTGAAATAGGGGATTAAAGTTTGTATGAAACTTTTTATTCCTTGGACATATTTGCATGAAATTTCGTATTTTTCGTAGTCTGATCGCGAGCGAAA
This sequence comes from Fabriciana adippe, assembly GCA_905404265.1. NCBI lineage: Eukaryota > Metazoa > Arthropoda > Insecta > Lepidoptera > Nymphalidae > Fabriciana > Fabriciana adippe. The sequence goes on from FR990004.1 coordinate 13,267,005, forward strand.
CCGCGGGTTCTGTTAGTTAAATACGCTACAATATAAATGCGCTGCAATTTTTTTCTTAAATTGTTACAGAGTGAAAGACAACATACTCATAATCATTCGCATTAATTTCTAATATTAGATGATGATATCTTCATACAAATTACTGATACAAATCGTAAAATAAAAACCGCAATCAATCGATACCTAAATAAAAGTAAAAATATTTTTATTGTATAAATAAAAAGACGGACAATTTTACAAGTTCCTCTCGTCTCATGCCCGGTCGGTATGAGGCGGGTGTTTATTGCATTTATTGGTTTACAAGCAAACTTATCAATTTCAATAAAATCGTCCACCATAATGATTTTAACGGCGTTGTAAAAATGCATCGCTTTCAATTTTTGATTAATTCAAATTTCACACAAACATAAATAATAATTGAAATTAGAGAGCTTTACCCGTCATTCCATAAATTAAATAGCTACATAATTTTATATACAGTCGTAAATGGCAAATCTTAACTATATGATATAGGAAGTAGGGAGATCTCATCTAAAATATTGTAATATTAATAAATATTTAATATTTTATGATAATTAAAGAGAATTTTCATTTAAATGATCCGAATATCGCTTAGATTTTACTATTATATTATGCTATTAAGCCTGACTCATCATCTATCATCATATTCAACTTGGAAATCAGTTAAAAAAACGTGTGTGTTTGTAAAAGAAATGCAACCAACTTTATCATGTCGCTTTTTGGCCGTCGGTGTGCGCGCGCATCGTAAAAATTTTACTCTCATATTTTTTCAAACGTGCCAAAAGAAGTATAACTTCAAAAAATCAATCTCATAGAGCACCTTTAAGACCTGCATGTCTAACAATAAAATAATTGGCGAGCGTTGAAGTCCAACAACTCGCACTTTTCCAGCGTGGTGGGTTATTCTCGTCCGCATTGAGAATATACCCGAGTCCAGCAATGAATATTATAAGGACTGAATTATTATTATCTTATTAGGCTTAATAGATATTATGCTTAACGATAATTATGTAGATACATATCTCACCAGCAAGATTTATTGTAATCACACTACCATTATTATAAATGCTAGTTTATATGTATGTTTTTATGTATATATGTATGTTTGTTTATTTGTTATATTCTTGATCATAAAACGGCTGAACGGATTTTGATTAAAAATACACAAATAGATTATCACCCAGAGTAACATATCGGCTACTGATGGTTATATCGAGTTGATACTCGACCTGAGCCCGACGTATAAAAGGCAGCTAGTGAAGCGCCAAAGTGAAGTAAGCGTAAGTCGTTAGTCTATACAGATAAATAAAATTGGAGTGTCTGTTTGTAAATATTAAAATAACCGCTTTTTACTAAATGCATATGGATGTATACACAGTACATATGTCAAAACAACATTTTTCACAATTTTTGTCTGTCTGTCTGTCTGTTTGTTCCGGCTAACCTCTGAAATGGCTGGGCCGATTTTGACGGGACTTTCACTGGCAGATAGCTGATGTAATAAGGAGTAACTTAGGCTACTTTTATTTTAGGAAAAAAAAGTTAAAACCAAATTCATTAATTAATTTTGCTTTGAGAAGCAACCTAGGGACGAACGCGAGCAAAGCGAGGGTGAGTCGCTAGTATAATAATAAATTTCATGTCGTAAAAAGCAAGTTATTTTTTAAAGTCTTAATATTATGTTATTCTCTAAACTCGAGCTCTAACATCGTAAAGTAGAGACTATTGGATTGTGAGTAATGTCTTATCATTTGATGAATCTTTATCTTTTGATTGAGTCTCGGGCGACCGCGCGCTGCACGCTGCATGCCCTCGTACGGACACAAAAAACGTATCGATACCGTTTATGACACTATAAACATTTTGTTATTGTTTTAAATAATATAAAACTTATTTTGATGTTACACATCAAAAATGAATTAATGATTATAAAGCAGTTTCTCAAAATAACTCTAACTTCCAAGCTTGTGTATTTTATAATAAGATCTTTTTGGAACAGTAATTAATTGGTTTAATATATTTTTTATTGTCACGTAAACAGAAAAAAAGTATGATTTGTGGTTAATATTTAACTAAATTTTGAGACAGAACTGGAAATACTTGTACAATTACATCTATTTTGTAAGCGAACGAAATTGAAGTACTTAAGCCTTCGTAATTTCTTATTTAATTAGTATTTTAACTCGTCACAGGTACTCGAAACAGTAATAAAATATGAAACAAGCTATTTACTAAAGTTACTTGTCTCCATGGTGGGCTATTATGGGTAAATCAATTTATGGAATTTACATAGAAAAATAAATTATAGTATTTGCGATTATCTATACTTCTATACTAATATTATAAAGAGGAAGGATTTGATTGTTTGTTTGTTTGCACCGAATAGGCTCCGAAACTACTGAACCGATTAAGATGAAATTGGCATTAAGATAGTTTGAGACCCTGAGAAGGATATAGGATAGTTTTTATCCCGGAAATCATCCCTTAAAGGAGTGAAAATGGGGATGAAAGTTTGTATGGAGAATCAACTTATTTATAAGTCTAAACAGTAGTCAATAGTTCATATACTATACCTATTTTAACATAGTTATTCAAGCAAATCTATAGAAAACAAGTAGTGTGAGTTTTCTAATAAGCTAACTTCATCTCAGCATCTCAACATAACATGATTTGTATTTATGGCCCTTTGTTTTAAATCACGTGGATGTCTTTATTTATTGGGGACCGCCATAAAACTATTTACCTTTTCTAACTTTATTCGTTTTTAGCTTCGTGTTACATTTAGTTGGAAACCACATTTTTGGTCTCAGAGAATCCTACAGACTTTTTATAATTTAAAGTTGAAAGACGTGGCGACATCTTTGTTATTAATTTCTAACCGACTTAAAAAAAGAAGCAGATCAATCAGAGTATATACGCCAATATTTGACATTTTAAATAAAACTATTTTTTTTCGATTTCATCGCGGATTTATTTAGATTTTTGGTTCCCGACGTTTCGAATGTTTTACAGAAATTATGGCCACGGGAGAGACTAAGGTGTTAGACATCTCAAAGGCATTATATAGTAACAACTATAAAATAAGAAATTATCCGAAAATATAGTTTTATTTAGGAGTGTATGGTTCTTTTTGCTCCTTGAATAAAATCCCTTAGCTATTTTTTTTATTTACTTATCACAGTAATGAGTATTTTATATTATATTCTTTGATCGAACATGTTTTTGATAGATAATAATTTACGCGTTAGTAAGAGTACCTACTCGTTCTACACGTAGAGCCGCGGCGTCGAAAATTTCAAACTCAAAATCACCAATTGCTTTTGCATCAATTTTAATATATAAAGTGTTTTCTTTTTTGTGTAAACCATAAATGTTTACCATAAATGTTGTGATAGGGGATGTTAATTTTTGCGACTACTGTCACAACACCTATATTTGATTGATGCAACTTAATTAAGGAATAATAGAACTGCGCGGAAGATGACAAGGCAAGATATTTATAAGGAAAGTGTACAATACCTGCTGATGCTGTGTGATTATTGCCATCCGGATTGGTCGCCTACCACACTTTAAGTCCACAATAACCTGTACATACATTAAAATTGTCCAAAATCAATTAGCGGCGCAAGCACACGTAAAGGTTTTCGGCACTTTGTATGAAAAAAAAATGTCAGATCTTGTTGAAAATATAGAAAATTGGACAAATTTTGATCATTTAAGTACAGCATTAAGACTTTCTAATCCTATAATATGGAAGTATAACAATAAAATATCGGATATTAATTAGGCGCGGCGCGGTGGGCGCGGTGTGGGTGATAGCATAAATCACGGACGGACAGACGGACGCTATAAATCTACTGACATGCATCACTCACGTACGTTGAGTTGACTTGTTTCACAACTTACGTGGTGTTATTCTGAGATACAAATAAAACATAATAATAACAAAATAAATAAAGAAATAATCAAATAGGTATATAGAATTTTGTGAAATATATGTAAATACCTTATATACCCCGATTTCTTTATATTTCTTTTAAGGTTATTTAGGACCCGCTAGTTTATTAACGAATAATCGAACGATCGAAAATGTGCACAGATTTAAATTGGACTTCATCTTATATAAAACAAAGTGTTAGTTACACCATTTATAACTCAAGAACGACTGGATCAATTTTTATGATATTTGATTTTTTGGATTTCTCTCAGTTCGGAATAGGATAATAAATATTAAAACATCAGAAAAATTAACAAAAATATATATTAAAATTTATATGGCTAACGCTGACAAATAACTATTTTAAATATCTATTGAAAACGTACCTAGCGACGAACCCGAGCGAAGCGATGGTGAGCCGCTAATAATTGTATAGATAACGCAATAAACAATAATAACTTTATATATTAATTGTTTTAGTTCTATGCATGCACTTACACATAAAGCATAGCTTATAATTATTAATTAAAAGTTTAATAAAAATAATTTCACAAGCAAAACTGGACACAGCAGTTAGTAAGCAAATATTTTTTTATACAAAGCGAGGAATGCATTAAACGATCTCTGGTATGTAGTCTAATCTTGGGACTTAATATACAAAGAACAAAAACATTCACACTACAACAAATGTTTAGGTGATCCCAAAAAAATTTAGCTTTGAGAGAGACTCGAAGCCGCGACCATACATACATATATTGATATCAATAATCACTACTTCCAGCAGTTTTTAATATAATAAATATTAGCGGAAATCGAACCCACGAACGATGACATAGTACTTATGAATAAGGATATACCTGTGAAAGAGTTAAGTAAGTCGCAGTGTGTGGCCGGAGCGGAGGAGTATAGAGCAGAGCAGTGTCTACCAGTCGATATGCGCATGGCGTAGGCTTTATTATGTTTTTATATTTCATTTACTAGCGGTTTAGCGGCACATTAGCGGTCAGCGCTCCAATTAACCATGTTCAGCTCGCTGTTATACATATAAGTCATCTGTCACTAAAGCTTGGTTAAATATGATTACAGATATAGTTATAGTATAAATAGACTTATCCTGATTTCACTTGGATGTTCCTTTTGTGACTTAAAAAAATGGATATATTATACGAAAGTCTGTAACAAACATTTACAAGCACATACAAATTTCTGCATATATACAGGGTGTCTCAATAAGAGTACACTATTTCACTTAAAAATGAAAACAAGTATTTATTGAGTGAGTTGTGAAATTTTATTGCTTTGTAAAATAGACATGTTTCGATTAAGTATGGAATAAAATGTCCAGCAAATGGCCCCGTGACTCTGATGACAGGCCTTTACTCTTTTCATGAAGTTTTCGATGACATTTTGACAAAGATGTGGCTGTATCTCAAAGATGATGCGTGGGATCTCGACCTCGACCTTGTTTAGAAATTGTTTCTGGTTTATTTTTAATAATCGGGACAATCATAGGTAAAAGTTGTCAAATTTCAAAGTTGTCACATGCACGAAAAACGAAATGACACAAAGATTAAATACTGCATTCTTATTGAGACACCCATTAGTAATAAAATTGACCTGATGTTATGCAAACCGTTTTAAAATGAAACAGAAATATATACCGAAATTGCTTCCTGCTTACTTACCATTTGCAATATTTTTATAATTTTAATTAACTATCAGAATTTTCTTATAAACGAGTAATGTGCTAATTTATATTTTTCAATGTTACATCAATGATTGTTTCAAGGTACAACAATATAGTGTAAAGTTATCCAAAATAACTACAAGATTATATTTATTATAAAAACGCAATTCTATTCTTTCAGCTAAATACATACAATACCGGAACATAAATCAGTACATATTGACCTCATACCTTAAATCCCAATGGTAAGAAATCACATGCCGAATTGCCTAACACACTTGCCCCCACTTTAAAATGGAGTCATAAATAAAAGGTAGACGCACCTTATCGCGAAAGCCACAACAAATGAAAGAATACCCCTCACCCCCTCACCCTCCCTCCTCCAACCCCTTGCAGGGGTTGAATTGGCCATCTCTTTTCAACTTGAAACAGTAAAACTCTGTTTTACATTTATAAGTACAAGCCACATTCGCGATGCCAGAGCTCTACCCAGAACTCTACATTTCAATTGCAATGGAATGTAGACTCTATGTTTATCGTTTTAGGTTGGTTGTTGTTTGCAAATGGGTGCTGAAGTGGTTTCTATGGCAACGGGGGGTCGCGTCGCGATTTTTGCCTCCTTCGATTGCGAAGGTTTTTCTGATCACTTGCAGTGGAAAGTGCCTGTTATATACTTGTAGGGTTGTCGCGCGGGAAAATTATGAGGGTTCACTAAATGTATTGGGTGAATGTAATTTTCGAAAATGTGAAAAAAGTTTGTCGACGCCATGTTGAATTAAGTTTTTTTTAAATTATTGCTTAATATGTTATTTACGAACATTTTATAAATATTTTATTGCTAAAGTACTTGACTTTACGAACAAAAATTATAACTATAGATAATTTGAAATATATATAGTTTTAATTTTTTTTAAACTATTTCCTTTTAGAATAAAATATTAATAAAATAAAAAATATTTTAAATATATAAACAGTGTGATTTTTGTTCAAACCAAGCTCTTTACTAAGCATAGTTAATTCCTCAAAAATACTTGATTTGTATAAATTTCTAAAATCAATAAAAATTGTGACGTTTCAGCCCTAACAATTCAGTTCGATAAACGATGTCAGTGCAAATAAATTGTACCGCCTCAAATGTTCCGACAGTTCGCGAGATAGTGTCTCCCCCTTGCTGAAAATACAGACATACTATTTTCTTTAAGCTTAGTGATCTTTAACATGTGATTCACTTCATTTATGTACATACATTTTAAACAGTATTTATTGTTTATTGTGTTTAAAAAACAATATTGTAGTAAGTAATTTTGATTATGTATTCAGCCCTTTTTAACGTCCCACTGCTGGGCACGGGCCTCCCTTCAATACGAGGGGGATCAGGGACCAATTTTGATGATATTTACATATATTTATTTATGAATATTTTTACTACTTTTTATATGCAATGAACATCTTTTTACTCTACAAATTATTATAGAGCCGAGTGATGTTAATTACAGCTAAAGATCTACCCAGAATTTGCAGGTTCGATTTCTGTTATTTGCGTTCTAAGTTAATTTATTATTTTTTCAGGTTATAATCTATAAAATCGTTTTACGTTTTAATAAGATGTGTACAGAAGTTCAAGTAGCTAAGGTACTAGTTGACCAGTGGCAGTGTGCCTGATTTATATCTGGTCAAAAGTTCGATTTTAAGCTTGAGTTTTAATACTACTACTAGTCCTAGAGAATATATTCAATACCTTCTGTTTCTTTATCATTACGCTATACCCTTCGCATGTAGAGTTTGTGGGTATGGGAAGTAAAGAAAAGACAAAGATTATATTTTACTAACCGTTTATTTCAACCACATCACGTAGACTTTCCACGCTCAAGTACTTTTTATAAATATGGTATATTTATAAATGTAGAGTCCATATCATCGTATTTACAATATCAGCCTAACAGTTCAAATAGTTTAAGCATCTGGTGTAATAAGAGACATCATGAAAAAACATAAAATAACTTTTATCTATTGTAAAAAATAATTAATTTTGATACATAAATAAACAGAATAAGATAGAGTATCTACAGTTATTAAGATTATTTAAATTTAAATTTAATATGAATTTTATTTTATTTAAACAAACAAAAATTATTATCAATGTTATGATAAAATATTACAATGCATTTTCACTGGCTTTTTACATGCTGTTATTCAAAAATTGAGATTATTATATTAGGGACTCTATAAAATTTAACATTTATTATATACATAAGGAATATTAGTAAGCTTTTACAAGCAACCGTTTTATATTTTTTCCATATATTTTAGTCATCGGCTTTGATTTTAAGTTAATTTTGAAATAAGTACAATTGCCAGCAAAAAAAATTATGTTCAGTTTTTATAACAAGTTTTTACGAGAATATATCTTTTTAATTAAACATGTGAGTAGTATTGGTACATATATAAAATTATAAAACTTGCTGTATGTTTACTACTTAAATATATTATGACTTGGTTTTAAATTTTAAGGGTTTTTTGTCTTTAATTTGTTTTTTTTTTTCATTTTATGTATGAGGAAGTTTTTTAAGATATGCTTACTGAAAATTCAAAAGCATTAAGTAAAAATAGAGTCCTTAGTTGTTCAAATATCGTATATAGATTATTTTAATATTTTAAGACATTTTCTCGTAAAACATGTACACAAATAAATATGAGATATATGTACTTCACTTTAGAAATCACAATAATATTACAGTTTAAAATTTATTATAAAGTATCTTATATCAGGTTCTAATCCACATGTAATGTAGAGCTTAGAAGTTTTAGTCTAAACGGCCTATATATACAGCTGTGCTGTTTGTGTACCGCCAGCATCAAAATTAAAATTATTGAATGAATAAATATTTTCATTTGAAATATAGTAAAAATGAGGATTTTGAAAAAAAAAGTTTGCTGCTGTCGGTACTACTCTCGCGTGGTCATCACTACAATAGGTAAATTCGTTTAAATATCTTTATACATCTTATTACATATATCATACAGTACATATTGCAATGCGTTTCCTCATTAGTATATGACGTTCCTACTAATATTTACATTAGCTTTTAAATCAAATTAAACTTACAATATATATTCAAATATTACAAATTACCTTAGCAGCGTAATGGCATGTCTGGTTGACCGAGACTTCTATGCCAGAGATCGTGGGTTCATTCCTGTGCAAGACATATTTTATTTGTTTACAGATTTTTTGCCTTTGCATATTTCAGATGAAGACGTATTTAAAAATCGCCATCGTAATATCCAAATATAGGCGGAAAGTGAAAAAGTGTGATTACTCATTGCGCTTTCTCTATCTTTTTCGCAAAATACCTATTTGCAATGATTTATGTTACAATATTTTAAAATTGTTTATAAGATTCTAATATTATTATATTATTAAGCCATTTATTTCGAAATCAAATATATTTTGTTCACAAATTTGAAATGAAAGTTTAATTTAAAACTAACTTACAATTCTAAGTAACGCCATATAGAAAGTATCTTATTTAGAAACGTCATCTTAAAACACTAATTTAAGTAGAATTGGCACCGAGAATCTTATGTTTGTAATGTACAGGATCATTAAAACTAGATAGTTGACGAATATGTAAAATCTAATTATAATAATTTATCATATAACTAATGTATTTACAGATCTATATTACTTATGCTAAAATTACAAAGCGTTTAATATTCGGAACCACAGACATAAGCTTTTTAATAGCAAGTAAACTTAATTGAACCGATTCCGCTAAAAGCTATAATTTCGACAAACTTTTGTTATAAACTCATAAACATACGAGTACAACAAGTAATTTTAAAATGTACACAATGATAACATTCAATTTGATACGCTCATACAAAAAACGGTAACTGTGAGGTTAAAAATGATAATACGCAAAGTTAATCGGTTGGCTCTCCTCAGAATCGTTAACATTTAAATCGTCACTATCACTAGCTTTTGTCTCGCGTACTTCGTACCTGTCCCGTGCATCGAATCTGTTTACTCTATGCCAGTTAGACAAATCGAAGGGCGCGTCGTTGGGATCCTTGTTTATATAATCGTTATAATAATAGTATTCACTTTGTTTGGCACTGTCAATGTCTTTGTGGGGGTGCCCGTGACCCAGGGTTGGGGTGGCGCGGTGGGTCGGGTCTGGAGGAACCTCCGCGCTAGGGTCTGATCACTGACGATGATGCGGCATGTGGAGGTGAAGAGCTTCAAGACGTGGTCTTTTGGCCTCATCATCATCACTACACTGATCTGCCTCGTGCGATTCTTGTTCATCACACTCTTCACCCAACTCCTCCTGTTTACGTTTCGCTGTCGCCATTTCTGCCGCGTGCTTTTTTCTCCACTTCGTTCGTCTGTTTTGGAACCAAACCTGGAAAGACAATTTAGACTTAGAATATTCGTTTGAATTATATATTTGACAAAATTACTTGGGCAATGATAAATTTCTTTTAAAAATCCTTATGAATATTTAAATTCCATTATAATAAATAAAACAAATTGTGGTTCAATGAACTTTCAACATTGCTACGTGGAGCAGGGTCATCATAGTCAGATTCTACTCAAAAATTTTAAAATTTAAATGAAAAAAATGAATAGCAATCTCTAACTGTATGCCTTAACCTTTACATAATATTATATCACTACTTTTTAGTTTATTAAAATAGCAATTATTGTAGTGTCAGTTTGGCTAAAGTTATTTTATTTATACTTGACAACGCCAAGTCATGTAACATTAACTGACTTTTAATATTATTAAGATATAATACAAACAAATTAAAAATATAGCTGTAAAAAATTCAATTCTTCTACTTTTGTAATTCAGTCATGATATCATTTGTTAATGGATGATTTATCTGATGATTAAAATATCAGCTTTGAATGTTTTAGATATAAAACTTACACTCTATTAGCTTTATTAATTTAAAATAGCCCAGGAAATTTCTAGAACTCAGCCATAATTTGGCCAAAACTCAAACAAAAGGTGCTTAGCGACGCAAACTGACATTTTACATTTGGAAATGAGCCACTAAACTCTGTGTTTGTTTTCCTGAAAGCCAAATATAAAGAGCGGGTCAACATTGCGCCATGTGAACCTAATCTGTACGACATCATAATGCCTCATTAAATACCGCCTTTCAAGTCGCAACGGTTACCCATTACGTCTCTTTCCTTCGCATAAAATCTTGCTAAGAGCGATAAAGACAGCGATAGTAGCCATGTTCTACGGTAATTAAGGGTCGTTTTGCAAATTACACGGTACTTAACCAGCCATATAACAGTCATTAATCAAAGAGATGGGGTGGCGGGCGTCTCGCTCCCACTTGTGGGCTTGGCGAGTGGCGTCTCTGTCCCGCAGGCTTCAGTGCTTCGGTGGTAGACAGGAGTTTAATTAGGTCATAAATACATTTTCATTATTAGAGCCCGCTCGAGGTTGTCGATCCGATCTTTGGGCGCTGGCTAAAACAGCCATACTTTGAATCAGATCGTAACGGTTTATGTTCTTTCTTATTTGCCACTTTGTTTTTATTCGCGTCGTAATCTCAAGTGGTATTAAAATGAAGGCTATATCTTTCGTCTATGGCTTAATGAAGATGTCGGCGCATGCTGAGTGCAAGTTTTTTTGTTTATTTAAAGATCAATAAGATTCCACGTTATCTATAAATATCTCATCGTGTCGCATGAAGTTGTGAATAAAATAATATACTGACAAATAAGCTAATTAAAATCATTTGATAAATAAAAAGGAGTTTAAAAAACAAACATATAAAATACCAGTGAACTAGTCACTTCGCTCAGGTGTGTCCCTACATAACTAGCATTAGCCTGTGTTACTTCAGGTTACAGTCTATTTGTGTACAAAATTTCATCCAAATCCGTCCAGCCAATTTATCATCATTCATTTGATGATGCGTTTGGCTCAGTTTGTAGTGTCCATTTGTTGTGCCAGCGCCGGTTCGAGTCCCGCTGGGGGCATTCATTTGTGTGATGAGCACGGGTGTTTATATTTATAATATGTACTATATATTTGAAGTAATATATGTGTAGTGTGTTAATGTTCCAACATATTTATTTATTATTATTATGTAGGAGTAAAAACATATACACATACTATCGCATTGATAATGGTATTTCGATTTGTCCAAATCTCAAGTAAAAAAAAACACAAAAGAAGCAATTAGTATTAACATAATATTAATTACTTAGTAATATTAAGTAATTTTAGAATTGAAATTCTCCCTCCCACATGTAGACAAGCTGTAAGCAGTTAACATCTTGTAGCAAGCACTTAACACGTTTAATCGACGCTTGGTGTGACATCGATATTCGTGTATAATAATATAACTGGTATGAATTGAATTTATTAGTCACAACAGCTTTTCGAAACAATTTAACAGATTTTTGATCAATTTTAAAAAAGGAGGGATTGCTTATTATTTATATGCTTATTTGTATTATTGTTTCATGATATTTTCTAAAGGAAAGGCTGAGGTGGTCCATATAAATTTTTAGATAAATTGTACTCTTATATGAATGTATGTATTGTATTCAGCCCTTTTTAACGTCTCACTGCTGGGCAAGGGCCTCCCTTCAATACGAAGGGGATCAGGCCATTGTCCACCACGCTGGTCAAGTGCGGATTGGCGGACTTCACATGTCCTTCGAAAACTTGCTAGGTTCTCTCAGACATGCAGGTTTCCTCACGATGTTTTTCTTCGCCATAAGACAAGTGGTAATCATGTTAGAAATGATTCGCACATGAAAATATCAGAGGTGCGAGACCCGGGATTTGAACCCGCTTCACTTGGTTTCCCAAGCGAGCGAGTTACCACTGGGTTACCACTGCCTTTAATACTCTTATATGCTTAATTACATTACAAGGAATATTTTAGCTTAATAAGTAACTTTATTGCAATATAGCAATTTTATTCAAAGGCTATTTGTGTTCCAATTTAAAAAAATTAATTTAATTTTTGTTTGTAACATGTTTAATATACCTACCCGCCTTACAGTGAAGGATAACATCGTGAGAAAACCTGCTTGTCTGAGAGAACATAAATAGTATTCGAAAGACATGTGAAGTCCGCCAATACACACTTGGCCAGCATGGTGGACTATAGCCTGATCCCCCGCATTGAAGGGAGGCTTATGCCCAGCAGTGGGACGTTAAAAATTACCGAATATTTTGAAATATATGTAGGTATTTTATAGCAAAAAGCTAAAGCGCTAGCGATATTATAAGACACGGGGTATAATAAAAATGCATCATAACGCTGACTTAACAACGTTGCCATAAAGGGTTTAATAAACTGCGAGGTGCTGAGGATTTATGCTGATTCTCAGAATAATGAAGCAAGCTAATTAATGAAGAGGGCCCATTAAAATGTTATAAAGTATATTAGGTACATTCAATTTTATGTTTTATAAATAACTAGCGATTCGCCCTCGCTTCACTCGGGTTAGTCCCTAGGTTGCTTCCCTATACAACTTTCATCCTCATTTTCACCTCTTTACTCTCCACTTTACTCTTTATAATATTAGTATAGACTAGGTTTTGCTCATAACTTTGCTCACGTGATAAGCTCAAGTTCAAGGACATATCCTTGCTAAACTTTATCGAAATCTGTTCAGCGGTTTAAGCTTGAAATGGTAACAGACAGAGTTAAAATCACATTCATAATATTATTATATTAGACTAGTAACTGCCTCAGTGGTGTAGTGGCTAGCATGTACGGCTGCACACCCGGAGGTCCTGGGTTCGAGTCCCGGGTCGGGCTAAGTTTAGTTACTGAGTCTTTCTGTCTAGTAAGCCTCAGTAGCAGCCCGGAGTTGGGAAGTTGGCGGTGATTCACCCCCGTGCCTCGGAGAGCACGTAAAGCCGTCGGTCCTGCGCCTTAACTCTCACCGGTCGTGTCGAATAGTCGTCCCACCGGAGTATGAGAGTGACAGGAATAGAGAGTGCACTTGTGTCTGCGCGTACATTTGTGCACTATAATATCTCCTGCGCAGTTGGTTAGTCTCAATGAGATTGGCCGCCGTGGCCGGAATCGGTCAGGAGGACATCATCATCAATATTAGACTAGTATATTAGTAAGGATAATAATTAATACGGGTTCGGTTCTCGTGTAAGGTACAATTTTGTGTAAATGTTAATTATTGATTATAATTAAGGTTTAAATCTACTCTATACAACTTTATATAGGTATTAAGTGTTTGATTTGGCTGTGCTTCTGATGTTAGACTGGTAGTTTATTATCAATACATTAATAATATAGTATTAGAAATGTACCGTATGCTAATATGTAGAACTAGCGACTAACCCTCGGTTCACTCGGGTGCGTCCTTGGGTACGTTTTAATTTTTTTTGAGTGAAACCCTTATTCTTTTTTCTAACATAAAAATAGCCTAGTTACATCAGCTATCTGCCAGTAAAAGTCCGGTCAATATCGGTTCAGCCATTTTGGAAATAAGCCGAAACAAACAGATAGACAGACAAACATTTTACAAATTGTGTTTTTTTTATAAGTACCATATATATTATCATATATATTATCATATGCATTTAATAAAACGCTTTTACATATTCTGACATTACAAACAGACGCTCATTTTTATTTATCTATATATTTATCTGCATAGATAAAGCAGTATCTTGAAACTTTTTGTTAATTGGTATCGCAATTTTGAGAAGTAAATTATTAAACTATATTCATTACCTAGAGATAGGTCAATCCGTGTTACTTACGAAGGTATAAAACAATGAATAAGTACAGTATCCATGAGAATACAATTCCATTAGAGTAGTTTATTTATTTAGTTTTATTATTTGAAGGCATATAATAAAATTACTTCATTAGAGTCTCGAGGAAAAAGCTGTGCTATGGAAGAGTGAACAGGAGTAATATATATCAGCATTGATCATTGGTTCCGCGCGACTGCGATCGCTCGAATGAAACTAACGCACAATATGGCGGTAATAAAAAAGCGTACCAACAAAACAAGATTTAGTACGAATACCTTGTATTTTGGCCATTCTTTTTTATAGAGCGTGTACACACTATGGCTTCTTGTATCTAATAATTGGATTCGATATTTGGTCATTAATATGCTCAAATTAATACGTAATGTATAGTCTAAGCACTAGATTTAAATAAAAATATTATCTCTATTTCTCTATGACTAAAGTCTGAAAACTTAAATTTATATTTAACTTAAATTTATAAAATAATGATGACAACAATAATATTTTTCTATTGAACCGTATTAGATTTTGAAATTAATTATCTAAACATTAAAAAGACGGGTAAAGTTGTAAGAAATGTTATGTACTATTAAGTTTTTACCTAAGACCTTCCCATAGCCGACTGCGACAATTTACCCGAGAGTGTGCACATTCTCGTAGATTATCATTGCTCCATTTACTTTTACGACAGACGGATACGCGCGGGGACATGCCTTGTGTTTCACTTTTACATTGAATACCGTATTTATGTTCTTTGCACAACTTCATATTTACTATTGTTTAGTAAAAAAATAAGGCAAAAACAAAATTAGATACATAATATAGATGATATAATTTATTTCTTATTGTAGGCATGTGTTTTATATCTACCTATATCCACCAGTTATTTGTAGCATGGTGGGTAACAACCTTTTTAAGGATTTTAATTATAATGATATGTTGCATTACAATCATTATATACAGGACTTCCGACTTACCCTCGCTTCGCTTAGGTGCATCCCTAGTATTTTAGAATGGTAAATTCGAATTTCGCATTATTTAAAATTTTTAAGGGTTTTCGATTTTCGCGCTAAAACTCTAAATATTTCCGGAGTAAAACATACTCTATATATAGCCCTACAAACAGCTTTATATTTCAGTGAAAATCTCATTATAATCGGCTAAGTTGTTCGAAAGTTTACCTTGGGCAAACAGACAGACAGACAGACAGACAAAACTTTTAAAAAGGGTTGTTTATATACTGGTATATAAATCACATAAATAACTCTATGTACTTAACTCTATAGTTGTTTTGAAATAACAGACAAACACTTCAATTTTATTTATTTTTATAGATAAGAACTACAAATATGCGTGTATAAATAAATATTAAGATAACATATTACGTCAAAGTATATTGTAATGCAAAAAAACGTCTTTACAGTTCTTAGTGATTTTCTAGATTTCAACAACTACATCACCTTGCCAGCTCCAACTATAGCTAAAGAAACATCCAAGTGACCCTACAAGTACACAAAAAAAACATTAAAATTGGTCAAGCCGTTTAGGAGAAGAAATATTACGAACATACGCACAATTTTATATAAATTTATTATACAATAAATACATGCTCCTACATTATTTATATTACATACATAATTAGGTTGTCTTTTTTCTATACACATTCTATATAAACGAGGTAGCTAAAGTAATATGGAGTGTTTAAATTAACATAACCTTTTTTAGTTGTTACTTCGGAATAATAACAATTAAAACATACACATTATTGTACTTCGCATTCATTTTCCTTTTTAATTAAGTTAAATTACACGTTATATTCATTAGGGTGATTTAAATAGTAATAAAATTAAGATGGGCATGAAGAATTATTTATCCTAGTAGCAGGCAGTACGTCAGACATTAAAACGAAAAATAACAGTTCCGATCGTATGTATGATATTCAGTGATTATCTTTTATACATATAATAAAATTCTAACAGAATCAAATCTGTACATTAAATATTTTTTGGAAAATCTTATTGTATTTAGTCGTTATTATGAATACAGAGGCAGAATGTATAGTTTTTAGAATTTCTGCATGTCTATCTGGCTGTCTGTCTTTCTGGGAATGCATCATGCGAAAACCACTGGACAGATATTGATGAAATTTGGTATGATGATAGCTGGCTATCCGGCTTAACATATAGGATACTTTTGACTGCGGGAAAATAGCTCATGTCTGAGCAATCTATACTAAACCTTAAAACATATTAGGGACGTCGCTAGTTTTAAATAATTAAAAGAAATTAAAAAAAAATTTCATTCGACCTCTGCTTCGATATAAATAACAATAACAATTTCCAAAAAATATTGAATGTACAGATTCGACTGATATGGTCTAAGATTCGGAACAGTATGCATACATAATAAATGCCGCGAGCTGATCTGCAGGCAATAGCCTGTAAATTAGGTATTTAAATTATTGGACTTTTGATCTGTGTGTGTAAAGTACATACCTATAGATAATCTTACTTGTTCATGATATATTTATTACTACATATTGTATATCCCCGCCGCTTCTGTGTGTCTGAACGCGATAAACTCAAAAACAACCGAAAGGGTTTTCATACAGTTTCACTAACAAATCGGGTGATTCACGAGGAAGGTTTAGGTGTATAATTAATTAAGACTTTGTGTAAATTGGCTGAAATATGATGATGATCGTTAAAGATGTCAGAAAAAATCATGCCGATTGGGAGCTTTCTGAACCAATAAAGTTACATGAAAACAATGTAACACGAAAATTTTCCGCTTAAAAATCTATTAAACTAAATTAATTCACTAGTTGGTAATAAAAGCCATTTTCAATTATTACGGACAGAGCAAAGAAGATAATCTGTAGGATTATAATTTACATTCGCGATTTGTTTATGATGCACGCATGGCTTGTCTATCAAATTTAACTTTGTCATTCCAAAAATTAACCAAACAATCCTTTCACTCTCTTTTATTATAAAACATTCAAATGACAAAATATTTACATTTCAATGTCGGTAGCACAATTACAGTCTTTATTGAAAACCGGTGGCAAATAATAGAGAGGGACAAAGTAGCATCGACGCCATTACTGTCGGCCTGCCGTGCCATCAAACATACTGACGTTATGTTATTATATTTATGCGCAAACTAAACAAGTCTTCGAGAATATTATTACATTTATTATACTTTATTCCCCGACTCACCCAACCCCTGTGTTCAATTACTTAAGTGCTAAAAGACGAACCGCGAGACGTATATCCGTCCTTTTCTGTCGTCATACTAAAATTATTGCCGTTTCATTCTCGCGGGGAGGGTCGGGGTAATTATATGATATTATTTTTCTCTGTAATAACGATAGGTAACTTTCAATAATGTCTTAGCGGCCATGTTTTTGTAGTCATTATTTTGAATGAGACGCTGAATGTTTGTTTTGTTGATTTGAATACATTGTAATGTTTAAGGGTTATTGGAATTAATGGTTCTATATAGGTAATTAAATGATGATAAGCAATTTTGTATGTGTTTTGATCGAATCCAAGTAAAACTGCAATTAAACTATTTACAGTTCTAAGATCTGAATAGGTAATTCATCATAGAAACGATTAGAAAGATTACATTTTCTAAATATTAATCTTATCAATCCATGTAATTGAAATGTATTTTTGAGAATATTTAGGACTAGGTACAGCTATCTAAGGCTTCACCTGTGTAGTATATGTGTAGCAAGATAGCCTTTCTCCTTCTTGCTCAGTAAATCTCTTCGTTTTTATCTTTATATTATTCTAGATTCATATAAATTATTCTAGATAAATAGAAATTAAGTAGGTAGTGGAGTTTTAACGGTCTACATATTCGTATTCAGCCCTTTTGAACGTCCCAGTGCTGAGCATGGGCCTCCCTTCAATACTAGGGGAATCAAGCCACAGTCTACCACATTGGCCAAGGGCGGGTTGGCGGATTTCAGATGTTTTTCGAAAACTTGCTAAGTTCTCTCAGATATGCGGGTTTCCTCACGATATTTTCTTTCATCGTCAGATGAGTGGTAATCATGTTGGAAATGATTCGCACATGAAAATATCAGAGAGCGACACCTGGGATTTGAACCCGTTTCCCAAGCGAGCGTGTTACCCCTGAGCTACCACTTTCATAATTATATGTTTAATGATAGACTAATTTCTTTTTGCTTACTAATAAAAATTATCTTACTACTTACTTTTTTTTTATTTAAGCATCATTTAAAAACTACATGATACACATATGCATATACCTAATCAAAATAATATTTAAAATGTCAAAAAAAAATTGCTTGTGTTATTCTCAAGACTCAATTATTATTCGTTTTTTGAAAGAATTACTATAGACCTACCTACTTCATAGACAAGAGATGCTTAATTGATATTTAATTGGACACGATATATAAACAAAAATATGACGGGATCATAAAAGTAAACTATTACATCCATTATATACTCCATTCGATGTCCAAACAATAGATCGAGTCATCAATCAAAAAGCCGCCATTTTGTGCCTAGCGAATAAAATGCAGCCGACTCGTGTATTTTTATTTTTTTTTATCCAACACCCATTAGTGAACGCCATCGATCAAAAACACAATTCCAATTTACCTATCGGCCACAAATTCTTCAAAACGACTGTTCAGAAATAAAGATAAAAAGTAAATTGAGTGCGCGTGGCGCGGTTTTTTAATCTGTATTTTGTGGGGACGTCTATAATCTATATTCACGTATAATCTGTAATTGTTTTTATCCCGGGAAAGTTATGTAGATAAAAAAATTATTTAATATTCCTTATCTCGATACAAGATAGCTGAATGGACCTATTTCAAAAACGTATCATTATTTTTTTGACTTTCACTACGATTTTAAAATTTGTTTTATTATTATATCTACCCATTTAGCTATATTTATCATAAAAAACATACTATATAGGTAACAAAAAATCATTCAGTACATTAAATAAACTATTTACTTAACTAAACGAAGTTCTTACAATTATCGGTAATTTTTACTTAGAATCGTGAATAGTCAATGAGCTGTTCTTTATATTTACTTGAAAAAACTTCGCAGAAATTATTGTAGGTAAAATTTTATTAGAAGTATGGTAATATTATGTATAATATTCTCAGCATATTATTAATTGCATGTTAAGAGTTACTTAAAAAATGATACACATATAGATAATAAAATCTAAATAAGTATTTTTGCAAGTGAAAGATTGAATTAAATATTCCATATCATGAATAGATGTTTTACATGCATACGTTTTATTGATTGATCATAGGTAGGTACTAGGTACCTCTAGGTGCCAACCTACTGTTATAATTTTTATGACATTTGTCGGTCCGTAGGTACGATCCGATTATATTACAGATTTTTATATATTAAGTATTAGTAGATATCTATTATTATGATACTTTGAAAGAATTTTTGCCCGCGGTTTTGCTCACATAATAAGTGACACGATGATGAAAAGTATTCTATGTCAATCCTTGCCAAATTTCATAGAAATTTGTTTAGTGGCTTATCCATGAAAAATAACAGACGAATAAATAGAGTTCACTTTTATAATATTAGGACAGAGAGATTACGGGATGAGATTGCAAATACTTATAAATTACTTTTTTAATGTTTAAAGTTTGAGCGCTGCACCGGTAGTAAAATTATTATTTTGTTTGTCTATTTGTTCGCTCTTCTCGTTACCCAAAAATAAAGAACTATTTAAAAATAAATAAATAAATATGTGGGGATATTAAAACACAGCACCGTCTAGTTTCATGGTAAGCTACTAAGCTTGTGTTATGGATACCAGATAGTTGATACACTACACATATATAACTTTAAATACATACATATTATAAATATAAACACCCATGACTGGAGTATAAACATTCGTGTTCATCATACAAATGAATGATAAGTTTTTTCTCAGATGTTATATCTCTAGAAGGCATCTTAGTCCCACTTAACTATCTAAGTACTTATGTTCACCGATCATCCATCACTCGTACATGTGTATATCTAACTCTTTCGCAAATCCCCACGGTATCTAGTCGCAGACTGATCAAGCAAGGCACGTCACAAACCACGGCTATTAACATCGTCGATAAGCGTGACAAATGACGCGCGCTAATGATGCTCGCCGCCGCTGCGTTTGGAAACACCCTTATTTAATGGTATGGAGATATTTGAAATTTACTCTTTTATAAGCTAAACCCTTACTAAAACTTAAAAAATATCTAAAAAGGTAGGATTTATACAAATTTTCATCCCCTATTTTACCCCCTTATGGGATGAATTTTGAAAAATGCTAAAACATGTGTTTATTTAATTGTATTGAAGAGCATGAATACCAAGTATCATGTAATTCTGGTCACAAATAATTTTTTGGGTTGTATTATAACGTGTTTTCCCGTTGGAAATGAGATAATCTCCCGCGGAAGAAAGTAGCCTATGCCATTCTCCAGCCATCGAACTATCTCAACACAAAAAATCACGCCAATCCGTCACTCTGTTTCGACGTGAAAGAAGAACAAACAAGCATACAAACAAACAAACACACTTTCACATTACAAATATTAAGTATGGATTGTTGTAAAGTGTTCGAGCCAGCTAAATGTCTTAATGGTATCAGCAAACGATAAAAAAATAAACTAGGCGTATGCAAGCTTCGTTTTTTTGAGTAACTTAAAAAAATATATATAATGCCCCGAATTCGTGTATATTTCATGTGTACCTTTGTTAATTGTAAATTTATATAATTTATTAATTTTTCCATTGAATATTACTGTTTTTTAAGTGTAGACTTAAGAGTAGTCTCACTCTTTAAAATTAGTATTTAACTTTTAAAATTGTTTCATATTTGTTTATCTTTTTAGTTTAAAAGTAATTCGAAACGTTAAAATTTATCAAAGGTTATACTTATTTAATACCTTTGTTCTTTCTTTTGTTACGGTTACAGAAAAGCTTATTTTGCTGTAAAGCCTTCGAAATATGGGAAACCCAAAATCCTGAAAAATAGGTTTAGTTATACGTATTTGACAAAATCAATAAAATTTAATATACCAAATTAATTCATATATTATAGGTATATTATATTATGTAACAAAAATACATTTTAGAGTATTGTCAGTTACACTTCCTCGATACTTTAAAGAGATACAAATCTAATAGAGCTGAAGGAATGTAAATTAAATCCTTCGCAAAAAGGTAAAAAGAAAAACAAACAGTAAACTTTTATCCTTTATCTGCATTTAAGTCCCATAAATCATAAAAGGATTAGAGCGGCGGCTACAAATTTGGCGTTATTAAAAAAACTCATTTGCAAATTTCAAAGACAAAAAAAAATATTAAAACGATAAACTTAATTATCTACAATTTGCTTCCCCGAGGGCTGGAATCACCCCTTTTTTAAAGGTTTATAAAAATGTTAATGAAAAACATTTAATGATATTATAACCTGAAATTATTTTATATTTTTCTTCCTTGTCTGAAATTAGATCGTTATTGACAGGGCTCAGAAACGCTACACTTTCATTTAAGGTACCTACATATTGTAAAAGAAGATTATTAATTGAACAAATAAATAAACATTTTACTCAATACTTAACATACTTTTTTGAACCTGCCCCTTGTTTAAAGAGTAAATTAAATTTAAATGCATCTATGTACGAGTACATTGTACATACATGCTTTCAGACATCTTGACTGATAATATTTTTGTAGATTTATGAGAATATTTGATATCTATACATATAATAAAATTGTAACTAAGCCGAATCTGTACATTAAATATTTTTTGGAAAATCTTATTGAAGGAGACTTTATTATCGTTAGAGAAGCCAAATCTATAGTTTTTAGAATTTTTGTCTGTCTGTCTGTCTGTTACCGCATCACGGGAAAACCACTGGACAGATTTCGATGAAATTTGGTATGATGGTAGCTGGTTAGCCGGGTCAACATATAGGATACTTTTTACTACGGGAAAATATCTCATCTCTGAGCTAAACGTTACAATGTAACTAGGGACGAACCCGAGCGGAGCGAGGGTGAGTTGCTATTTTTAAATAAAACTATATTTTTATTCGGATTTGGAGACACGTCATACACGGAATACAATGTTGTACCATGAATATGATTGCTGTAAAACATTCGAAACGTCGGGAACCAAAAATCAAAATAAATCCATGGAAGAATCCGTAAAGATAGTGTTATTTAAAATCATCTCGGCTGAATAAAATATAGGTATTTAACCTATATTAATTATAATATGTATGTATTACACATATTCATATTAATATTCATATTTTATGCATTAGTATACTTTTATTTTTTTTCTAGCTACGCATTTAGTCTGCTCTTGATTCGCATCCTTTTCATCTAGAAGTAGCTACTTTAGCAAAAAGGCCGCTTCGTGTATATTATCTAATATTTCTTATACTATTAATAGGTATATGTTTATTTTAAATAAAATAAGTCCTATGAATGTCTGTGAAATTAAATAAAATCTTTTCCGTCTTTCGAAATCGACTGAGAATTATTTCCAAGACCATCCTAAATAAAAAATAATAAAGAGAATAAACATAAATAAATATAATTTGATAATAAAAGTCCATTTAATAACGAAATCTATTTAAAGCAAATTCGAGACACTAAAAACAAGTGAAATACAAATCACAAGCACGTACAGACCGGACAGCGGCGGAACAGCGGAAGTTTGCAAATTAAGAAAATGTAATTAGTCCTCCCCCGAACATAATTAAACGGAATCTTGTTGTAATTTTGACATTTCATTTTTTCCCGCCACCTCGCCGTTATTAATTAAAAGTGCCTCTAAAATTTAATCTGTGCTCTTCTTTTGGTGACATTTTTTCTTTTTTTTTTCCTCATAACTTAATGAAATTGTAGAGATTCTTGATAGGCGTTACAATTTTTTTTTAATTTAAACTTTTTATGATTAAAATCGGGGAAGTTTTAAATTGTTTCTAATATTTCATTTCTCTTAAATTATGTTAAAATATGTAATAATAGATATTATGTTTTATAATTTGTTTTTCAGATTCGCAAAACACTCGTACATAATACATACGAGTAGTAAAAAATAAATAGAGCTTTACAGATTACGCATAAGCAAACACATATTTTAGTTGTACTTCTAGATATGAAATTTTTTGTAAAATATTTAAAATTTGAAAAGGCAAAATATATTTCAATACAATATGTGTTATTACCAAAATATTATTACAATTTTATTTCCAAAATAATCTTTTAAAACATCTCCCAAAGACCATTGAGTTAGCCGTGACTAATAAGGTGTAGGGAAGATCTGCGATAACGTTTTAAATGAGCAAAGCGAATTCCACCACTAATCCCGCTATCTATCCAATCGGTAATTTTAAACGGGGGTGTAATCCGCCCTTATCACGTGTAAGCCACTCGTCAACGGAGTTAAATGTAAAAATGACTTTTTGTTATGATGTGTTGACATGGTAACTGGTAACGGATGAGATGTAAAATATAATAATTAAAAAAATATACAATATGTAATAATTAATGAAATAACTACCTACTGCAAATATAAAGCATTTGGTAATAAATTCTTTACGATATAATAAAAAAACGTGACACTATTTGCTGTGCCAGCGGTCGCGGGTTCGAGTCCCGCTGGGGGTAATCAGTTGTGTGATGAGCACGAATGTTTGTACTCCAGTCATGGATGCTTATATTTATAATATGTATGTATATAAAGTTATATATGTGTAGTGTATCAACTATCTGGTATCCATAATATAAGCCTCGTAGTTTACCATCGAACTAGATAGTGCTGTGTGTTAATGTCCCAACATATTTATTATTTATTTATTTACTATATCGATATATCTCCTATCGACAAGTAAATATAACAAATAACAAAAAAATAAAATAAAAACATTTTAAATGTAACGTTTAGTTAAAAAAAATTTTCATCCCTTAATATCTGGGATAACAATTTCGTTCGCCAGTGCATCCTATAAGTCGTCCGTCGCGAGCGCCACTGGGCGGGCTTAACTGTCATTTAAATTTAAATTAAGGCATTAAACGTTGTTTTGACTGAGACCGACACGCATTCGTTTTCCTTATCGCGAGTGTAGCCCGGCTTTACAGTAACGCGGTGTAATCGCGGTGACGCATGAGAATCGTCATGTAGGGGTCGTAGGGTGCTTTAAAGCTATCGAATCTAAGCTTTTAATAAAAGTAATTTGAATGAAATTAAGTATTTAACATTTTAAGTACAAATTTCTATCGTTTATTAGTGTCAGATATAAGGGAATGGTCTTTTAATACAAATTTAATTATTGAATATAATATTTTGGTTATTGTTTCTATTGTTTTTTTTTTCTTAAACCTGAATTTAGTGATTCATCAATCACCTCGTTTCTCTACAATTTTCTACTTATAATTTATTGTTGATTTATTTATTGATGATACGTTTGGCTCAGTTTATAGTGCTATACTTGCTGTGCCAGTGGTCGCGTGTTCGGGTTTCGCTGGGGGCATTCATTTGTGTGATGTGCACAAATGTCTTTACTCCAGTCATGGGTGTTTATATTTATAATGTGCGTCTATTTAAAGTTATACATGCATAAGCCTTGCCAACATATATATTTTTTTTGTTTATAGTATATTTTTGACTGACTAGAAGTAAGTAGTTTCTCTACCTACTCAATTTTGCCACCGATTTTCGTAAATCTTTTTTAAATGAATAGTTTATACCTCGAAGGTAGCTCCGTATAGATATCAAGAAAAAAATATAATTTTACTTGCAAACTGATTTTAAATCGTCTTTTTTCATTTTATACGTACGATATCCGTTTTGAAATATCCTGTAATTGTTTTTTTTTTTAATGAAATACTTTATAAGACAACATTCTCTGTAAGAAAGGATATCGCTATGACACTCTCGTGCTCCTCTGATCTCGAATGTCGTATATCTCACACTCAACCCTTTAAGACTGGCCGACCCTACCCGACCCGATATCGAACCCCGTAGCAAATTGAAAATATCCCATAAAACCAATACTGACACATACTGTTTTATTATTTATTAAGCTCTTAATCCGTTGCCATAAATCTGCCGACATTCGTGGCGTTTTTTCGCGAAAAGAATCGCTCGTGGAAAGCGGGAATGAGAGCGAGATTAGGGGATAAGGGCCGTTATTAATGGACAGAGATACACGACAGAGGATAAATAATGTTTTAACGAATTTGTTTACGCCGCACGGATTGATCGGGTTTATCAAATGTGTTTTATTGCTTTTATGTACAAATTTTGAATAAAAATTATCGTAAAATAATAAAAAGGAACTTTCAAAGTTTCTTACAAAGCAGGTACTATTAGATACTATCGCCTATGTTTATACATTCCCATAGTCGATGGGATTATTCCCATAGTCGATCTGTGCTTAGCATCCAAATCCGTCCAGTTATTTCAACGTCAAGGAGTAACAAATGTACAAACATACAAACTTTCGCATTTATAATAGCAGTGTAGTTAATTATGTAAATAATTACTTTTACCTGGATGCCACTTGAAATAATATAACCTTTTCATTTAAATAGAAGTCATGATTTTTTTTTAAATTGAACGTATTGCCTAACTTACATGGAGAAAAACATAAATACACACGAACTGAATACCTTTTTCTTTTTAAAGTCGGTTAAATATCACTAATTCTATCAATGACCACGAATGACTGAAAGCTGTATAACATCTATACTTTTAAGAAAGTACTAAGCTAGCAAAAGATAAGCTAGGAAAGGTCGTTTAGACTCATCGGGCACGGAACCTTAAAACAAAAGCTCTTAAAGTTATTGTTAAATGATAAAATTATAAGAAGCACGACATTTATTACATATAAAGTTTGTATCACCACACTATACCAGTCAGCTGTCGGTTTATGATCGCACGCTTTACGTTCCTCCCGGGCCGACTTGCTTACTACGCGTTATATTATTACACTTTATTGAGCTATACTTATGTTTGTACTTTATGTGTTTTACCTGCTCTATATATGTATATTATTTATTTTATTTATATAATAGATACAAATGGTTACTACCGACTTACCCTCGCTTCACTCGGGTGCGTCCCTAGGTGCGTTTTAATTTTTTTGAGCGAAACCCTAATTCTATTTCTAAAATAAAATTAGCCTAAGTTACTCCTTATAATATCAGTTTTTTGCCAGTGAAAGTCCCGTTAAAATTAGTCCAGCCATTTCGGAGATTAGCCGGAACAAACAGACAAAAATTTTAAAAATTGTGTTTTTCTTATAAGAACCGTATATAATTCCATATGCATTTAATATAAAGCTGTTATTTTGACATTACAAACAGACACTTCAATTTTATTTATCTGTATAGATCTGTATAGATTATTGAAATGTAGTAATTCATATGTTTACAATAACAATAATTTATATTTTTTACGAAGTCGGATAAAAAACTAATGCTGGTAGCTTATAAAATTTTTTATACTAATATTAATTATATTTTAGTACAGATGGATGAGATTAGAATTCTATATGGTACTGAAGAGAACCTGTTAATGCTAAGGTTAAGCCAGTAAGTTAAGTTTGATGCTAAGTTATAAAATCACCTATGGTTTGATATGACTATTCTATTTTAAAAGGAATGTGGAAAATTGTGCATTTAGATAAATATGTTGGAACATTACCACACAGCACCATCTAGTTCCATGGTAAGCTACGAGGCTTGTGTTGTGAATACCAGGTAGTTGATACACTACTCATATATAACTTTAAATATATACATATTATAAATATAAACACCCATAACTGGAGTACAAACATTCGTGATCATCACACAAATGAATGAAGCCTCCAGCGGGACTCAAATCTGCGACCGCTGGCACAGCTAATAGGGTCGCTACAAACTGAGCCAAACGTGTCGTCAATTTAATTTATTAGTTAAATAAAATCAGAGATTAGATCTAATATCTGATTTTATTTAATTTCATTAATCAATAACAATCATATTAAATAAACAATATACACAACTTTTATAAGCAAAGTCAAATGCGACCACTAGTTTCATATTTCATCGCTATCTAAAATACAAAAAAGATAGTTGTATTACAATTCTATTAACAAACAAATGCGTATCGAAAGAATAATCAGAAATGACGTCCTTATACAAAATATGTATCACTTTGTATTCATGAATCGCAGTCGTACATTCTCTATAGAGGATATCGACTATATAAAGACTATATCAATAGATC
The DNA here is from genome assembly GCA_905404265.1 of Fabriciana adippe. Lineage (NCBI taxonomy): Eukaryota > Metazoa > Arthropoda > Insecta > Lepidoptera > Nymphalidae > Fabriciana > Fabriciana adippe. The sequence continues at coordinate 13,294,744 of FR990004.1, forward strand.
TTTACGTTTTTAGCTGTTATCCGATTTTACTTAGCTACGTACGATATTATCCGACAATATATTACTTTTTTTAGGAGGACAGTGGTAGTCCAGTGGAAACGCGCTCGCTTGGGAAACCGAGTGAAGCGGGTTCAAATCCCGGGTCTCGCACCTCTGATATTTTCATGTGCGAATCATTTCTAACATAATTACCACTTGCCTTACAGTGAAGGAAAACATCGTGAGGAAACCTGCATGTCTGAGAAAACCTAGCAAGTTTTCGAAAGACATGTGAAGTCCACCAAAACGCACTTGGCCAGCGTGGTGGACTATGGCCTGATTCCTCTCATATTGAAGGGAGGCCCGTGTCCAGCAGTGGGACGTTAAAAAGGGCTGAATACATACATATTACTTTTAAAGATAACATCCAGGAAAAGCCTGAAAGGACTTTATAGCTAAATTAAAAATATAAATGAATGTTTGTGTTCTGAAAACCTACACAACAACTGACTTTGTCTTTTTGAAATCAAGGTACTTAATGTTAAATGAATACTATTACTATATATAACTCATGTTAAAAATTAAAAACTTTCCCTTACTCTAACGTATTGATTAATGAAATGTTTATATGGCTAAAACGAAATAAGAAAATTAAATAACGTAACAACTCTAAGTAAAAAATTATAATGCAAATGAATTTTTCACTATCATATAATATATAAACGATCTTTGTTCCGTGTCAGAAAGTATGTTAAGTTTCAGATGTTATTAGAAAATAGAATTTTATATAATATGTTATCTTATATTATGTTCATGAGGTCAGTAAAATGAGGGTGTATTATGGCGCGCTCTACGAAGCGATAGCAATAACTTGTTAATATTCTTAGACTACACTGCTGACCAATATATTATATACACATATTAATTGTATATGTAATATGAAAATATATGTAACAGTGAACGCATGGTGTAGTGCTAACGTGTCTTGAGATAGAAGTCTATTAATGAATATTGTGTCATTTTAAAATCTATTAACACTTTTAAGTATAACTTATACTTAGTCTAATAAAAGTAATACAAAAACTAAGTCGTCTCTAGATGCATGAACGTACTGTACTTATATTTTCACGTGTATGTATATCTGTCATTATATCTGGGCTAAATTAGGATGTGACCTAGTATTCAATACATATACCTAATATAAAAAAAAATAATTCATATAAATATTAAAATATTACTTATAAAAAAGTGTATACATGAAGTGTCCCGCAGTGTAGACGCGTGTCATGTAGTGGCATGTTATTGGGAAAGTTTTACGCTACGTAGCCTCGTAGCCTCGTAGCCGCGTAGCCTGGAGACGCCCACTACAATGTGCTACATTATTATGTGCTATTAGAATGTTAGAAGACATAAAAATAAGCAGTTTTTGATAACTATTTTTATATAACAGACTAACTGAACTGACGGACATCTTGTTTGAAATAGTAAAAGCAATTATAATATTTCCCAACTTTCCCGATTTTCCGGTAAATTTTTGTTATTTTAGAACCCTATTCAAAATATTATAAGTATATTAAAAAACAATTAGCGAAATTGTGGAAATTTTCAAATGATACGCTGACCAACGGATAGGATTTCATTTTTATTTGTATAGATTAAATTAATACCAGTCAACAAATTGGTGGTAAATGATGCAGAATTGATTCGGTATTGCATGTCCTAAGTTTCTAGCCTTTTTTTTAAGTAGCATTCTCATAAGACAATACAATAAAATATAAATAGGGAGTGACAAAGTAAGTAAGTACTTTGCTCATAAAGTCAACTTTCATACTACACACGCCACAAATAAATCACACAAGTACCTATCCTTATATACTTACTTAAACATCAAAAGATATACTTTTCTTTATATGTTTGTAAGATACTTTATTCTCATTTATTTATGTATCAGTAGATTATTTCATCTCAACTAATTAAGCAAAAACTTACTGTTTATGGAAAAGCAATATCCTCTGGCACATGAATTGTTATTTAAAAGAGGATTCGAACCTTGTTACTATCATGTACTTGTTCTTAAATGAAATAAACCATTTATTTATTTATATAAATCATAACATGAGCATCTGGTGATGATAATATACTCGCATGTTTGTATATATAAATGTATGTATATATGTGAATTTAGTCAAAAAATAACATAGTAATTGTCTATACTAATATTATAATGAGAAAGGATTTGATTGTTTGTTTGTTTGCACCGAATAGGCTCCGAAACTACAGAACCGATTAAGATGACGTTTGGTAAGAAGATAGTTTGAGACCCTGGAAAGGATATAGGATAGTTTTTTATCCCGGAAATCTGCCTTAAGGGAATGAAAATGGGGATGAAAGTTTGTATGATGAATCAACCTAGGGACGAACCCGAGCGAAGCGAGAGTGAGTCGCTAGTGTTGAATAAATACGGTTAAGTGTAATAAATATTAAATATTTAAAGCTAAAAGCAGCACAATATAAAATCAACATTATTCACTAATGCACTACCGATATAATAGAGAACGATCAAATATTCAATCGTGACTCAAATTCCTACACAATGACCTACAACCCTTTATTTTGTTATTATTCAAGCAGAACTGGGTCAAAACGGTATATAAAATGCGATGTAACATGAAAGTTGATGTGCGTAGTAACGAGCGGCTCGATTGTGAAGCGATTCATGAATTTATATTATTCCATCTCTCTTGTATAATGCTAGCGTATAATATCTGATTGTTTTCACGATATTTTATTGTTTTATTAATTCTGTTTTCTTCAAAGAATCTGTTGTGAGAAATAATAAAGAGGTTGTTATTTTACAGTAAGTTTATTTTATGTTTGTGTAAACAATAAACCTTTCACGCTTTGCTCTAATTGTGAGGTTTAGACATACATTAGTTATAATAAGTATACCTGTTTAACAGTTATGTTAGGACATAAAGAAACATATGTATGTATCGAAACTTTATGCTTTAAACTTTATTTTTTTTACTAATATCATAATTGTTTTATTTTAAATACTTTTTAGTTGATACCAGTACAGATTTTTAACATAATTTATGATATTCATGATATACTTGTTCGAAATAGTTTTAGCATGACTTAATAGGCCATCAATCTCCTCAATCGACCAAGCAACTTGCGATGACGAGTACCTACAATAAGTCTGGTTTGTTGCGACGTTCATTATTTTGTTATCTTATAATATTAAACGAGCAATTCTTGTATATATGTACATATGTATAACATTTATTTCGTGTATCTCGGAAACGGCTCTAAGGGTTTGGATCAAATTTTGTATTTAGATAAAATTTTGCTTTTTAAGTCTTTATCTATATAAAAAGGCATTTTTTTATATCTTTCCATAAAAACGCTGAGCAAAGCTCAGTTGTCCAGATACTCTTTTTAATAACGCATTAAATAATATAATTTCTTCAATTATCAATAAAAAGATTGAGCACAATAATACAAATTCACTAAAGTCCATTGAACGAAACTATCGCCATCTAAGTGGCCATTCGCCAACAAAATACTGCGATGTAATAAATCGGGTCCTGAGTAAGCAATAACTGAAGTACTAGCATTGAGTACACGACTGTTACCGATGTTGCGCCGATAATACAACGATAATACGTCGATACGTATGCGTGGCGTGCAAACCTTTATTATTATTTCCACATATTGACTTTGCGTTGTCTATTGGGGGGGTGGGCACCCCCCAGCCCCGGACACCCCCCGGGCCTTCCCTCAGGGGGAAGATGTAGTCGCTAGACACATGTAGCGGTCGAAATCGATAGGATAATGCGTTTAGGATTGGCTCGTCGTTTGCACTGCGGTCGTCTGAATTAGATATAGTATTATATTAGATTTGAATTTAATATTATGTGCTTAGAAACACATAGTAGTATGTATGAAGTTACGGTATTAGGGCTTTTTGTAGAGCGTAAGTTGACTTTGATATTGCATTAAGTTGGTAACATATATGTTACATATATATTCACGTATGTGTTATTATAAAAGGCTATTTTAAATGATTTTATATATTTTTAAGTATTTTTAAAACTAATCAATCATGAAACATACTTTATGTAACAGACTTAAAACTATGTCTAGTTATTTTAAACATAAGCTAACTGCGTACAACAAATCATTTATAACATTATTGAGAGTGTATTAAGGCTAAATCTACTGCTAGAGGCATTTACTCAACACGTAACTGCGTGGGAAGTGGAAAAACATAGTTGTTACATAATGGAAATCAAAGTAGGCTGGAGGAAGTTATTAGGCATAAGTAGTAGAAAAAGTTGAGTTCTATAATAATTGAAGAAAAATGTTAACAAATATTAATTTCATTTGTATTACACGTAATTTTAATATAATAAGGAAATTCCGTACGGTAATATGCATTCCCGCGCTCGTCACTTGACCATCTAAAAATGTCAAGCCCAGTGACTCATACACGGACCACGTCTTAATCTGACAAACATGTGATTTCACTTATAGATATTCATCGTGTCATTACGACATCAAAAGCCGGAACGTTCAAAAATCAATTAAAACGATACTTGACGTTCAAAATTAACTGCCGCTCTACAATAGAGTTTGTATCTTAATACCATCTAGGTTTAATATATCACTCATAGGCATAACATCGGTAAGCTGTCCGTCCGTCCATCGCCTTGACTAATGAAAGGGTCCGCCCGACAAATTAAATACGGCCGATAATTATCTGAGAAAATGTAGAGCAAAGTAAATTAATCTCTACACGAGTTAAGATGAATCTAAGTCCGTTTGAAAATTAACTATGAAGTTATTACGTTCTAATATTTTGTGATTTTTAAGGTCCCGTGGGGGTAACATGTTAAAAATATAATGTATGTATGTTTTTTGGTCGAAAATTACAGGAATTCTTTCAAGCTTTTTTGACTTTCAAGTCAAATTGTGGTTATCATGAATTATAAAAATTAATAATAGCTAGTAATATATTTCTATAGAAGTCATCTAATTTAAATTTTTAAGAAAATAATTTATCACAAAGAGTAAAATGTGAAAAGCTAATAATGAATTTAAAATGAATGCACAATTAAAATTTTATGCATATACATATCATTAACAGTAAAATTCTGGTAAATAATCTATATATATAAAAACGAATCCCTATTTCCCTTGGTCACGCCATCACACGTGAACGGCTAGACCGATTTCACTAATTCTTTTTTTGTTGTGTTCGTTATTGTCAGGAGAAGGTTCGTATATTAAAAAAAAATAATAAAATTGCACAGGAACTTAGAAAATGGGAATGAAAGTTTGTATTGTGAAGCGAGCTAGGGACGAACCTGAGCGAAGCGAGGGTGAGTCGCTAGTTATATATACATATTGAATATAACAGATATCTGTATTTTGTATAATCATATACTTAAAACACTTAAAAACCATTTTACTGTTACTTATATTTCATACATAACTTATCGAAAAACTTATTATTCTCAAAAATTATATCCGTACAGAACCTCGTTTTCTTAATTCAGCTCACACCCAATAACTTTAAATGATACAGCCTTTGTATATTAATATCAATCAAATCACTTTCTTAGATCTCAGCAATACGTTTCAAAATCCACTGACACGAGACATATAAGATATAACATTATTAATTGATGTCATAATACGGTTGATACAGCACAGTGTACACTGTACAGTAGCGGCCGACGATTTTATTAATGTCATTAGCTACTAATGACGCTTTAGTTAGAGAGAGCGCGGTTCAACGGCCGGATTTGGAGTGTGAATATTGAAATTATATTACCTACTTGTTGTCATTACAATCTTTACTAATTAAATTTTAATAAAGATTGGTTTTTAAAATTGCACTTATGTTTTTTAGGAAGTGTGAATTGATTTCTTTTTGTTTTATGCACTTTTTCTTTTGAAGCAGTGGTCGTTCAGTGGTAACGCGCTTAGGAACTGAGTGAAGCAGGTTCAAATCTCGGGTCTCACACCTCTAATGTTTTCATGTGTGAATCATTTTGCAACATGATTATTACTTATCTTACGGCGAAGGAAAACGTTGTGAGGAAACCTGCATGTCTGAGAAAATCTAGCAAGTTTTCGAAAGACATGTGAAATCCACCAATCCGCACTTGGCCAGCGTGGTGGACTATGGCCTGATCCCCCTCGTATTTAAGGGAGGCCCGTGCCCAGCTATGGGAAAAAGGGCTGAATTCTTTTACTTTTGGGCAACTTAGTGAAGTCGGACATTGAAACCGTGATATCCAGCAAGGTAGAGATAGAATATCAAATACATACTTGACTACAACATGGTGGATGATTCTATGAGGTCTTTTATAAAACTCGATAGCTGAATCCGCGAACATACTTCGAGTACGTCGTATGATGATTGATATGTGACCTCGGATTTAGTTATCGAGATACATGCATACGAGTTTTTTGTTCAGAACAAGTAATTTTGTATGAGCGATTTTTAGTATGAATGCTGCTGTACATTCGTCGTCCAAACACAGGTATGCCTGAATTTACGTATTCTGTTTTATACTATACCTTTAATTAAGATGAATAAATTAAATAGAGTATTAAAATAATCGAATCCGATTGATACGTAGGTCTATTCTAATCAGCAAGTTAAGAAGAATTCTTTGAATATACGGATATTAACTTGTATCAAAATACCTCAGTAGGTACTTTGATTAATTCATTATCAGAATAACTGAAAATAAATTATTATTAAATTCTAGAATTATTGATAAAACATAAAAATTGATCACCAACCAAATCACACTCGATATTGATTAACATCTCGTATGTTAAGATTTAAAAATCCATATAAAACATATAAAATAAAAGAAATCATAACTTTGTAAATAACTAAATAAAGTAAACTAAAACAATATATAATTAAAGCAAAAGGTTTATTAGAGGCGGTTGTCTGAACAAAATGGCGGGATTAATGCCGCGGTTGCGTTATTACAACATTAATTATAATATTAATTATTAGCTAACTCGTGTCCCGACTCCCGGCCCTTAAGGGACGTGTACTGATACCAAAACAAAATGGGAAACTCTGATGAAGTTATTGAACAATGACGTAATTAAAGTAAAATATTATAATTTATAAAGATATTTAAAGATAATCTGTAATTTTATTGTAATAAAATAAAGTTAAACTATAAAATAATAGTAACTTTTAAATGAAAACATGTAATTTTAAACATTTCTCACCCTTTTCAGTAAGAAATATTTTTCAGAAAACCGTACCAGAAAATGAACTATTGCAATAAATTAAAGAATAAAATTATGTCAAGAGCCGTTGATATATTTATATCTGTATTTAAGCGATATTGAAATAAAATCATATCGGTTTCGATTTATTTTAGCATCTCAAGCAATCGATCAACGGTAATTGGTTTTGCGGACGGTACTTTAAAGTCGCACATAAGCTCGAAGACGCGAGCGACATCTGTCGACGTAATTGAGGGATTACGCAGATAATTGAAACTGTGCGATAGGGACCGATATATTTCAACCGCATAAGAGCGAGGGAGAGGGCCGATTCGCTCAACTCCGACGTCAAGCAGAACGGTTAACAACGTGTCTTCTTGTATATTGTATTATCTTACGTTTTATGCCCTATTAATCTTGGTAAAGCAAGCTTTTATAGCGTTATACAATAAGGGACTCTGTTACAATGCAATAGAATACATTTTTGGGTGTTGTGTTAGGGTGTGTATAGGATGTTCGGTTGTTTTCGGTGCAATAAATAATTGTTTGCGTAAAACTGGAGTGCCGTCGCTCAGTCGGCTGTCAGAGCGATCGCTTTGTTTGAGACGTAATCTGGCATCACGAGCAGTTTAAAGATGCGCCAATAAACAAGTACCTAATATATAGTTCCCTTGAATGCTTCAAATTATGGTGTTATTTCGGTGAAATCGCTATAAATCTAATGAAACCAATGTTATGAGCAACTGTTGTCTAGTAGATGATTACAGGACCAAATATTCGTTTAAAGCATCGATATTGAGATTATAGGCGTCATTATACAGCTTTATTAGAATGATTAGTCACAAATATCTTAACTTCTAATATTATTATAAAATTTAAATTATACATATAAATTATCATCATATATTCGTTTTTGTTAGTAAAATTACGTTTAAAGATGCTAAAATGTAAAAAACCCCAAGTTTTTCAGTCAAAAATCCAAATTTAAATGGCACTTTTTCAATGTACGGATTGCAATTTAGTTTAGAGATATTGTGGTAGCTACCTTTAAGGATTATAGACTAAATAATAATACAAACGTTTGAAAAATTACAGCATATATGTATCTATTATAATTACGACTATAATTGAATTTTAAATTTCAATTGAACGTGTTATAGTAATATAATAATTGAGGTACAGCTTAAACAGAGGTTTCAGATGTTGTTGCTAACGTTTAGTAGCAATACTTCTTGATATGCTTGAAGATAGTGTACGGTCAATGAGAATGTGTAGAGACACTACAGTATCTACTGGTAGGGTGTACAGATAAATATAATTGCTTAAGTATTTCTGGTCATTATCAAAGTATTTTATTTCAAGATAAACATATTATGTTATTTTTACACAAAAAAGATCAATAAATATAAATAAATATGTCGGGACATTAACACACAGCACCATCTAGTTCCATGGTAAGCTACGAGGCTTGTGTTATGAATACAAGGTAGTTGATGCACTACACATATATAACTTTAAATATATACATATTATAAATATAAACACCCATGACTGGAGTACAAACATTCGTTATCATCATACAAATGAATGCCCCCATCGGTACTCGAATCCGCAACCGCTAGCAAGTAAGTAGAGTAACTACAAACTAAGCCAAACGTGCCAATATCATTTATCGTTATAACATCATTTGTCGTTTTTTTTCTTTAGTAGTTTATTTATTTAGCAGTAATAACGCACTCTCTATTCGTTTAAACTGTAACTACCCACACATCCTTTTTGTAATTTCCCACGAGAATAGTTTAGTACTAGATAAAATATAGACTTAAACCCTTAAGCCATCTCTATGCAAAAAACCGTGTCGATCTGCCGATAAGGTATGCTTTTACTTACAAAGTGTTAAATAATCTGCACTTACCTATACTTTAGGCAGTATTAAGCAGTACATCATACTATTTCCCTATATTCCTTAAAATACAGAGTAAAAATGAATGGACATTATTTTCAGCTCTCGTAGCGTAAATAGCATGAAGACGAACTTTTTAAATATTTGAAAAATTTGAAATTCCCATACACATAAATGAGATTAACTTTATCCAATATCAAAATTACCATAGAAGTCTAAAACAATTTAACGGTTGATTTAATAAGCGGATTGCTTAGATAGAAGCGATGCTAAGTCGATTAAAAATCGATTTTATATTGAAGCAGGAAGTGTCACTCGCCGACTGACAAAGTTAATTAAAAGTTATGTTACGTTTCTTGTACAGAATTGTACTCGGATTATTGGAACACTATAGAGTGTTTCAATGCAAACACCTTAGTTATATATAATTATTTATACTACTAGTTGTATGCCCTGGGTTTGCCAGGATTTTTTTTCTTAATAAGGCACCTAAATAATTATTTACAATACAAAAATTGCACTCCTTTTTATATGTTATAATGTTCAATTCAAAAAATTTTTTTCTTAAGATATCTTTTTCATAATATTCCTATATTATGAAATAGACAGTTAAAATTACGATTAGATTATATGAGCGATGATGATTAAGTAAAAATAATTGATAATTAAGAGGTAAAAATGATAAATATATAAATGATGCACTTTCGATTTGTAAATAGAAATAGGTACATATGAATGATAAAATATTCAATATTTCAAATTATGTATCATTCTAATCTTCATTCAATTGTCATCACTCACGTTCACCAGCAAAACTAATGACCACAGATAAATTATAATATATATTTTGACAAGTAAATATATAATATGAAAATGGTACAAAATCATAGAGCCACATAATCATTCAATTTCATTCATTCCGTTCGCGCGAGGGCGGGAAGGCGACGCCATAAAAATGCAAATGGCCGTGTCGACGAGGGATGCTTGTATCAATCACGCAGCTCTCCGCCTTATTATTGCGGGATTTGCTCCGGGATTCCCCGTTTATTGTTTTCGACTGGCATCGTCTCCGACTTATACGGATTTGGATTTTTTAGACAACTTTCCTGATATAAATGGTGATACATTACGCGAGGTGAGGTAAATATAAGTTATACATATTTTACTTATTGTTAGTGAAAAAAATATCTGTTTCTTACTTTAGTGAATTATTTTTTCAATTTGTTTCTCTATTAGGTTTCCGTATATGAGTATAATATTATAATACAATTTATTATTATTTAATAATATTATTCATTATTTCGGAAAGCGTGAAGTATTAAAAATAGCTAATTAAGTTAGAAGACGAATTAAACAAGATTTGGTACCACATTGAAAAAATCCTGACTCTTCATAAGTGTTTATTACTTGATAAATACGGCTTTAAAGTACATTTATGCTCAGATCGTAATATCTCCATACCGCCGTTCAAATTACATTATCCAAACAACTCACCATTATCCAGAACAAACATATCGGCATTACTAAGCAAGATCACATACACTTAAAAGCTAATCGATCAACAATAAAATAGCGATTAGTACAGCATATTTTGCAATCTGTGTCCATCTGTCACACGACAAATAGACCGTCGTAGGGCACCATTGTGATGGTAATGCGACCACAGTTGTTGGTAACAATGCGTCGTAGCCGCATCCGACACGCCTACGCACATGCGATTTTTTATTAATACTTCTACGTCGTATACCGATTTACAAATATACAATTAAATATAAATAATGGGTAAATGAATCATGTGGGTTTATTTGTTGGTTTTATAATTATACTGGGTTTTGCTTTTGGATTCAAAGTGTTAATCCTGGGTATGAGCTATGTATTCAAAAGATTTAGATCCATTGAGTCATTGCAACATGAAGTAACAAACACTTTGAACAACATACTCTGATATTTGTTTCTTAAGTGCATGAAAATTTTTAAATAAAACTATCTATTCGGGTTTTTTTCGCGGATATATTTTGATTTTTGGTTTCCGAGGTTTCTAATGATTTACAGCAATCATGGTCACGAAAGAGACTAAGGTTTTAGACGCCTCAAAGATCATCATATATTTGTTACAGACAGTATTGTATTCAGCCCTTTTTAACGTCCCCCTGCTGGGCATGGGCCTCTCTTCAATAGGAGGGGAAACAGGCCATAGTCCACCACGTTGGCCAAGTGCAGGTTGGCGGATTTCACATGTCTTTCAAAAACATGCTAAGTTTTCTCAGACATGCAGGTTTCCTCACGATGTTTTTCTTTACCGTAAGACAAGTGGTAATCATGTTGAAAATGATCATATTGAAAATATTTTATTGAGTATTGTAATATATACATTTAAATTTAAACCGTATGTTATACATTATGAATTTAAATACCATTGTACTGTTTTGAACCTTACTTTGAAAATAACCTTTACTATAGTAAATCATCATAATATTTCAAATCTGAAGGACAGCTTGTGTAAAAAGATAAATTATGGTAAAATTAGCTCTGTATGTAATTACAAAATAAATGATGTTCAGTACATTATAATTTATTAGAGCAATTTAAAGGCTACTTCACACTTAACTTATTTATACACTTACCTATGGTTTACTACGTTTTACTTATCGCTCTTGCATTATACGTAAAAGAAAGATTTTTTTTTTAATATTTTTAGTCTTAATACTTTCTTAAATTTATGCGAATATATAGAATATTGACATTTTAAATAAACCCATCTTTGCGGATTCTGATCTTTTGGAGACTCTCAATCTCTCGTGGCCATGATTGATATAAAGCATTAGCAACGTCGGGAACCAAAAATCAAAATAAATGCGCGAAAAAATCCGAAAAGATAGTTTTATATACATTTTTAGTCTTGTTGACGTTAAGTCAATATTTACTAGTTTGACAAAAACAGTTTAATTTAAATCACACTTGTATGTTTGTATGTTTATTACTACTTCCTGCTAAAATTACTGAACAAATTTGGATAAAATTTAGTAAAAGGATACATTGTGAATCGAACTAACAAATAAGCTACTATTATTAAGAAAAATTGCCAAAAATTAGCACTACACAAATAAAAGACGTTGTTTTTATATGAAGGCACAAAGACAGCTAAAGATGCACCCGACCGAAGCAAGGGTAACTCACTAGTCATTTTAAACACTTATAGGTACTGCTTAGTACATTCCGCCTACACATTACATTACAGCAGTAGTAATATGTTAGGGTTCGCTCCGCCTCCACGCCCACCGACACTGTATAATGTGAGTGTAGACACAAAAGGTATGTCAAATATACTGTCGGCGAAAAGATTAGATCATAGAATTATTCTCGCTTTAATAGAATAAATATCTATGTTATTTTATTTAATAAATTGTTTCTCTTATTATATTTTAAAAATATCTACAAACTAGTGACTTACCGTCGCTTCACTCGGGTGCGTCCCTAGGTACGTTTTAATTTTTTTGAGCGAAACCCTAATTTTTTTTTCTAAAACAAAAGTAGCCCAAGTTACTCCTTATAATATCAGCTATCTGCCAGTGTAAGTCTCGTTAAAATTAGTCCAGCCGTTTCAGAAATTAGCCGGAACAAACAGACAGACAGACAGACAAAATTTTAAAAATTGTGTTTTCCTTATAAGTACCGTCAATAATTCCATATGCATTTAGTGTAAAGCTGTTACTTTGACATTAAAAACAGACACTTCAATTTTATTTATCTGTATGGATAATGGTAGTGACATAACTCTGGAGTTACGTTCAAATTACTATACGTCTGCGTATAGAATTAACCCATAACTATAGATTTTCCAAACTTCTTTCAAATACCTATAATCCTGGATTTCCTAATATTTTTGTGAGAACAAATTGAATTAAACAATATTTCTAGACACTCATAGGTTGTTAAAGCTAAGTTAAAGCTTGAAACTAATAATATCTGCCTTACTCTACTAAATAACGTCATCAGTCTGAGCTCGCTCTAATACAGTAATTACCAAACGTTCTTTTAACAAATTAAGGCGCTACTGATTTATTTCTCCCATTCACTATTGATCATCATCACTGGAAAATACATGCACGATTCACTCATACATTCGATTAATGATCGTCCATTAACGTTCGCTCTCCGCTGTCATCGGCACAATCGATTGATTGCTCTACATTCGTATCGGAAATACTGCCTTGCGACTCTACGATAGAGTCGAATTCACTTTAAAACACTGTTTATTACACAGGGTGCATGAATCTGTCGAATAGATTTAGGCGTGAATTTAGGCACGTCAGTTAGTATTATGTGAATGACGTCGAATGTATTGGTTCGGATGATTGAGATTGGCTCTGCTAATGAGTGAATACTTCGCCTGTGAAAACATTTGTGACGTCATCTAGTAGAGATCTCTGCTATTTGTATTATTTTTTTATTATTTCCATAATATTTTCTAAAGCGAGGTAACGCTGTAGTTTAAGATTTCATACGATAGGTATTTAAAATGAATATAACACTAATTATATAATAATTAATAATATTAAAATGTCACAACTCATTTTAATCTGAGAGATCTTATCTCATAAACATTCACAGTGTTGCCATTAATGCAATTTCATTACAAAATGTGCTTCAAATTAAAAAAAAAGAACATTTAAAATTGAACCAGCTGTATCCAAACTTTCAAAACAAGTTAACAGCGCGATCGATCAAAGTGTCTAAAACGCATAGCAAATCATATAGCTATTAAGATTAAAATTAAAAAACGTCATCAAACCGTTACATTTACGCATTCATAAAGTATTTAGTGGGAGCACATTAGACTGCATAGTAACTATCCATCAGTATAATTTAATATGCGCCCCTCTATCGGCGATCTACACGGGTTTAAAGTATCGTTTATCTCATCTTAGTAGGGGTCGCTTAAAATATTACTATACGTCATTGTTTAGATGCTTTAAGTTTATATTCTGAGCTTTAATTCGTAACCCTGGTACGTTATCTATAACTAAAGCTATAAAATTGCGGCTTTTATCAATCTTGTAGATATGAAATGATTTATTTCGTCACTTTTATTTAAATATTTAAATAAATATTTCGATGACACGTTTGGCTCAGTTTGTAGTGACCCTACTTGCTGTGAAAGCGGTCGCGGGTTCGAGTCCCGCTGGGGGCATTCATTTGTGTGCTAAGCACGAATGTTTGTACTCCAGTCGTGGGTGTGTATATTTATAATATGTATGTATTTAAAGTTATATACATATGTGTAGTGTATCAACTATCTGGTATCCATAACACTGGCCTCGTAGCTTACCATGGAACTAGATGGTGCTATGTTTTAATGTCTCAATATATTTATTTATTTAAATATTTATGCCGCATTATGTAATAATTAAATTAATACATATTTCATAAATCTATTCCATTGCATTAAGTAAAATTACTACTTAAAATCACGTATCGTGTACTTTTTAAAGTTAAAATTTTTTCATAGAAAGCACACAAAAATTTGCAACCGAATACAAAATCTTCAACATTGTTTGAAAGTAACCAAAACTTGCTATAATAAAACAATAAATAAATATTTTGGGACATTAACACACAGCACCATCTAGTTCCATGGTAAGCTACGAGGCTTGTGTTATGGATACCAAATAGTTGATACACTACACATGTATAACTTTTAAATACATACATATTATAAATTTAAACACCCATAACTGGAGTACAAACATTCGTGCTTATCATACAAATGAATGCCCCCAGCGGAACTCGAGCCCGCGACCTCTGGCACAGCAAGTAGGGTCACTACAAACAGAGCCAAACATGTCGTCAATATAAGCTATAAGCTAAAACAATACTATGTACCTATATCAATAATTAACCAAACAAATCTCATACAGAACAAACCTGTATTAACATAACCTAGCTTATACTCATAGCAGTAAACATAACGTGTTTCATGCATACATCCGTCGTAGGTCCTTAAAACTTTACAACCGACTGATTTAGTGCAGTCCATAGTAGAGCCTCGCGAGCTCAAAATGCAAATCGTCGTACATTGCTATCATTCCTTTTATTGCAGCAGTAAATCCGAACAAAATTAGTTGCGGGCCAGCCTTCTATGTTCCCACGCAATGCACTCGCTCGCATTTATGGTCTCAGAATAATAGAATGATCTCGAAGCATGCTGTTTATGACGGTTGAAATTAATGAGATTTGTAAATCAATCATGGGATTTAAGTTATGAATTCTATTTTTAATGTTGATAAGTTATGGGGAAATTCTTTGATTCTTAAAGTGGGTTTAGTTGTGGAATGGTTTGTTTATTTTATATGGAAAAAAGAAAAATAAAAATATCGAAACAGATATGAGTGCGAATGTTTTTTTCAGATTTAATTAGGTTATAACTTAAATGTCTTTAAGAATCCTCTTAGCTTGAACTGACCGACTGTAACTCTCTACAAAAATACTACTTATTTAATTAGATATAGCAATTAGTAAATCCCTACTAATAAATTTATCTATAGTCCGCTAACCCGCACTTGGCCAGCATGGTGGACTATGGCCTGATCCCCCTCGTTTGAAGGGAGGCCCGTGCCCAGCAGTGGGACGTTAAAAAGGGCTAAATACATACATACATAAAAATGTATCTATTCTGGCTGATAAATGCACATGCGTTCATATAATGTCCATAAAAACATATCAAAAGTTTTAAAAACGACAATGAAACTATATAAAATTAATAAAAAATGATTTTGAAAGGTATTAACTTATTGTGGTATTAGTCTGTTCATTGACTCTATGCTTAATTCAAATGCGATCGATTCGAATCGTATATGTTAATATATTGTCCAAGATAACTCATGTATGTTTGACGACTAACCCGAAAGATATACTTTTGCAATAATTCTAAAACACACTACACAAGACAAAGAGAGAAATTAAAAAGAATAAAATAAAAACGCGTGTGTATGTACTTATATAGGCACGTAAGAAGTTATAATTCTTTGGCGTAACAGAACAAAAATTGCTAAAGATTTCATCCCGTATGTCACAACTCTCTGTTTGTAAAAGAAATGCAGCTAACTTCATCATGTCCCTTTTTGGCTGTCGGTCGCGCATCGTCAAAATTTTACTCTCATAATTTTTTCCAAACGTGCCAAGAGAGGTATAACTTCAAAATAATTTGTTTGTATTTGAAGAATATTGAATAGATTGGAAGGATACCTTCTTATTAAAGAAAAAAAATCTAGCTTAGTATTAACTAAGCTAGATTTTGTTAAAGCTATACAGACTAATATATCATATATCAGCGTAAAGAAGAAAAAATGCGCGAAGTAGTAACTAATACACATGCAAACTTATGCGTTTACGGTAGTAGTCAGGTGTTCTATAAGGGTAAAATAATCCAGTACCAATAAAATTTCGTCAGCTTCACTCACTTCACTTTTTAAACACATGACCAAGCGTGACTTACTTAATATGTCTGATTTATTGATAAATTTTAATTAATTCGTTTAAACAATATAGAGCAAACACAACAAAATAAGTTTATAATTAATTGCATTAAGCTGCACGATGCACCGGCTGCACCACATGTGTAAACACGCGACCGGCCCTCCGCCCTCCGCCCTCAGCTCTCCGCCCTTTGTAATCTACCCTTCATTAATTCTATCGAATACCAAATGAGGTATGACATCATAGGGGAAATAAAAGTATCGCATATCATTACGACTCTACCAACTCTATCACCACGACGTAGAGCCTAGTATGGACTGCCTCTACATTGTGAGGGTAAACATTGGTGGATTGCCTTTTGA
Organism: Fabriciana adippe; assembly: GCA_905404265.1. Taxonomy (NCBI): domain Eukaryota; kingdom Metazoa; phylum Arthropoda; class Insecta; order Lepidoptera; family Nymphalidae; genus Fabriciana; species Fabriciana adippe. The sequence continues at coordinate 13,311,736 of FR990004.1, forward strand.
GCTCAATTTGCAGCTAAGAGGTATTTAGCACAAAGGATTATGGATTGCGCTTTGTTGGTTTCAATGTGTAGTTACAGCATTTAGTTAATTGTTACAAATTATACCTTTTATATTCAAGGTTTTGTTGATTTTGAACTTATTTATATGGGTTTGGATATAGAATAAATTTCTGGCACATCTGGTGCATCAATGGAATGTCAGTGTTACAAACATGGTTAAGTCTAACACGGTATAGCTACCGAATGTTCTATAACGACACGATACGAGATTATTATCCAAAATTGTTACAAATTTTGTTTTTGTTTTCTACATTATTATGTTAGTTCAGCGAGTTCATTTCTGTACGTGTATATAAATTTAACTGAACTTAACGCAAACCCAAAAATATAACAACTGTTAATGTCTTTAATCAATTTTCTATTAAGGTTTTCAATATAAAAAATCTAATCTATCCAATCTTTAATATTTGTACCTCAAAATTTTAAAATTTTGTAAAGTAGTTAATAATACATTGAAGATATTATTAATTTATCACCTGAAGTCACGTAATACGGTAGCTTCAAAGTAATTGATATGCATACATTAATAAATTAAATACGCGACGAATTGAGAATGCCTTACAGTGAAGTCAGCTTTTGAATAAACTTTTTCTTGTATTATATTCACACCTGCTCTATAAGCATTTGACTACTGTAGAGTTTATTATGAAAGTATAACCAATGAGTTTTAATACAATGAATGTAAATTAATATTCTTTTTCATAACTTGTCTCTACCTTTGGTAGATGTAGTGAATGAAAAACCGTAATCTACTACTTAGACATTTCTTTTATTACATACTTTTATATCAGTTTTATATATAGATACATAGTAAAACTCAATAATAACACAGTCTGATGTAACAGATATCGCAGTCGGACCGCGTGCATCGATACATTAATATAGTTACTCTCGGTTCACTGCTTGTGCTACATTGTCGCATTTGGCGATAAATATTGTATTGAAATATACATTATTGTTATTATTAAACCAACCAGTATCTGAGGGCACTGATTTGTTAATTTGAAATTTCCAGGTTCAATTCTCGTAATAGTTAACATTTGACATTAACCTACTAATTCTTGTCTAGGTGTAAAACAAATTGAGCAGTTCTCAACACACAGTTTCCTCAAAAGGCCTATTTGCTTTAAAGCACTATTATCTTTAAAAATAAAATTATATTTGTATAAGGCTTGAAATAATTATATGGATGAATAAAAGTCAAGAGAGAAGCAACAAAGTACTGTCACTAATGTAGTAATGTAGAGCCCCTAAATGGAGCGTTTCACTTAGTGTAACGCGATTCGCCCCTTGGAATTAAAAGCTAAATACGCACGATGACGCGACTCTCGCAGGGAACCCTCGTATTATTTATTGTACTGTTACGCATGCAAGTAAGTAATGATTTTTGTGACTAAATTGACGGTTCATAATCGTATGATATGTTATTAAAACTTTTAGTTTATCTTTGCTATTTTGACGACATCTTCATGTCAAAAAAGATAATTTTCTTAAGTTAACGTGCTTATTTACAGAAAAATTCAGACAGTCATAATATAAACGTAACATTTTAAAATTATATTTAGAAATCAGTAGAATACTCTCTGGTTGGGCTTTGGTGTAGATGTAATATATTGTAGAGTTGTTTTAGTGGGTATTATCGATCTTAATTGTGAATCAGTATAAACAATACAATATATAACATTTTATATTTTTAATTTATAAAACAAACTTTCTTTACTTTTAAATTGAAAAGTATATTTTAATTGTTATTTATATTAAACGATTTTCGTAGCATCATAGCATCATAAAATCACAACTCCAAATATCCAAAAATATTTTATATTCTGATAAAACGAAAATAGAATTTAAACGATGAACAAAACAACACGGCCGGCGACGTTTCAATAAGCATCCCTTATTGTATCAAACGTGCGTGACCGCAGCGCGGGTCGACTCTACCCCTGCTACACCACTCCATTATGAACGAGAGGAAATCCTGGACACGACCATTGCTCTTTTGATTAGAGACTCAGTTTAAATTTTAAAACCAAACCGGCAATGTATTGTCCATTACGAAGTATTTTCGACTCTCAATTGTGTTTACCGTTCATAATAATCCCTAATGTAGAGCTAATGTCCTCGGCGTTTAGCGATCGTTATCCGAGGGGTCGGCTAATTAGTTTAAAATCAAATGATATTTTTTCGCCCCTTTTTATTGTTCAATTTAAATATATTATGTATAATTCTGTTTTTGTTTATTTTTTGCAATAATTTCATTATGTTTTTTTTTTAATTAAGCCACAAATATATATGTATCTTTGAAACTGCTATGACCTTTTAAGTTCTATGTAGTATTATATTTATGTTACACATTTTAAGACAATATATAATAAAAAAAAACATTATGTAATTTAGTCCCTACTTCGTAGTTTAATAAACAAAGTCAAATTTGATATAAAAAGTTTCGTTGACACGACAAACTCGCACAACACGACATTTGTGTAAATCAAAAGCGAATATTCTTAAAAGTTCTGGTCGATATGAAACAAACTGCACAGCGATACGTCCACATGTTATACTTAATCCCCTGTTACAGAGAATCGTTTGATAGCGCCGACTAAGTGATTGACTTTTCAATCTCTATAATCCGATTATGGACATGGCTGACTCTACCGATTTCGTATCACAGGAATTTCACCCCTATTTAAATTACATTTGATACATAATAGCCTGTACATATATCCCATATGGCGTGTCAGCTATTTAGTGAGCCGTGGGGTGAAGGCCGTATAGGTGTTACCCTATTAGAGTGTCCGTTAGTTAATCTTCAAACTTTATCGCGTACAGTGTTTGACTATTGTTTAAATTAATTGTTTCAAACAATAAAGAGATTACTTATTAATATAATTGGTTTGTATCTATTAGATTTGATTGTTATGAAAATGTTTAATGTAGAAGACGTTAGATAGCTTGCAACTCTTTAAAGTCTTTATTCAATTTTTCTATGGAATCTTAAAGTAGACCGACATCTATATATATAAAATAAAGTCGTGTTAGTTACACCACTTATAACTCAAGAACGGCTGGACCAATTATTATGATATTTGACTTTTTGGATTTCTCTTAGTCCGGAATAGGATAATATGTAAGTATTAAAACATCAGAAGAATTAACGAAAAAAAATGTATATGGCTATTTATGTACATCTATTTAGAATGTGCCTAGCGACGTACCCGAGCGAAGCGAGGGTGAGCCGCTAGTTTGTTATATAAGTATGTAAAAATGATGCAAATTATATAAACTATCATCACACTTATGTTTTCTTCACAATCAAGATACCAAAAAAATGTTTCAAAACCAATATGTGACGATATTTCGAACCATTTCGTGCACGTTGGTAGTGCGATAACTTGCGTTGATAGCGTGCAGCTTTCAATTACACTTCGTAGACTACTGTAGGAAAATGTTTACGTAACTCTAATTAGGAAATAAGAGCTTTTAAGCTTACCTTAACTTGTGATTCAGTCATGCCCAAAGCGTACGCGAGCTTAGCTCTCTCTGGACCAGCGAGGTACTTGGTCTGCTCGAAGGTCTTCTCTAGCGCGAATATCTGCTGTCCGCTGAAGGTTGGTCTCGTGTGTTTCTTCTTACCGTCCTTGTCCATACCACCAGCTTGTGCGGCGCATGCACTGAGAGCGCCGTTGCTCACTGGAACAAAATTAATTATAAATAAAAATATAAATAAATATAAACACCTATGACTGGAGTATAAACATTCGTGCTCATCACACTAATGAATGCAACCAGCGGGACTCGAACCCGCGACTTACTTAGCAAGTAGGACCACTACAAACTGAGCTAAGCGTGTCGTCTTATGCATATATAATTATATCAAACTACTACCATAAATGCTAAAGTTTATTTGTTTGTGTATATGTGTGTTTGTCACTCTCTCACTTCGCTAAAACGATTGGAGGGATTTGGATGAAATTTAGTATACAAATGTCTATTTGATTTAGAATACTGGTAACATATAGGCCACTTACTGTTTAGTTATAAAATTTTCCAAAACAATACGTAAGCGATGGCGAAGGTATATGTGATCCCTAAAATTTTCCCTACATTTTTTTGTATTAAAAACAAAATTTTTCATAGATTCCTATCGCTTGACAGAGGATTGTGACATAGATTCGACAAACTTTTAGCTTGGACTAAGTTAATTAATCGACATAATAGTTTTAGTGTTGATTAATTACCTAAAAGCAATCATAGTAACCCTAAAAATCGATTTATTTACTATCACATATACGTTTTATTTAAACCTAATAATCATCGATTAAATTACACATCAACGAATGACCGTTAATTTATTGTAGCATAATTGTACGTATTTGCTCTCGATCACGCCACTGCGCTAATTACCGGCGTGACGGGATGGTTTCACGTTATTTATAACGTACTCCATATCAAATTGGCGTATAGGCGGGGAGACAGCTGTTGAAATGGCACTGTACATTTTTATTCCTTTTTTGGATTATATTTATTTTGCTTAATAACTTTATTAAGTCGATAACATAGGAAAGTAGCGTTTAAGCTAACTTATACCTTACTCACAACGTTTTACTGTTCGTGTATAACTTGGTCAAGAATAAAATACAGAAAATATCTATATGCAATATTTTCATGTACACATTTGTGGCTTTTTAGATCCTAGGTAATAACTAACTGAATTTCGTACGAAATAGATCTAGAATCTAGGTTTATTTATCTCATAAAATACTACTTGGCGAGTTTTTAACACAAACATGACTTTTCCCGGCCGTCTCTCAAACTACACATGCAAACCTACAGCGATATGATCATATAAGGCTTGTAATATATTACCGCGAGCAAATGATCGTTAATTGTGGAACCAGCGTATTTATTTCCCATTCCAATTTCCGGTTCATTACAACTTTGACCGGTTCACATTGTTTTCCAAACTTAACCATATCCCATCAACAAAACAACCAAACCACCATCATTCTCTTCTTCTGTACACTATAAAGTAAATTCTATTTTCCTTAAAATCCATGGTTACAAGTGGATTATGGGTCCTAGATCACGGATCAGCGAAATTATTTCCATAGAGTTTTATGGGTAGGAGTGGCACGTTACCCCGTGATACCTAAGCGATACTTTCTTAAAATATTTCCTAAGATTTACGCAAATATTTGATATTTTAAATCAAACTATCCTTTAGGACATTGTATTAGTTTTATTTCTCGTTCCGACTTTTCAAATGCTTTACAGCAAACATGGTCGAGAAAGACTAAGGTTATTGACAGAAGTCACACTTATAACAATGCTTTCTTAATTTTATGCTAAATATTTAATATAATATTGTAAAAAACTACCAAGTTACTAATGAAATATTTCAATACTCGAGATATATAAACTATATTTTGAAAGAAATCTCATACAATTAATAACCAAAAACAACACACTTCCTATACCTTATCATATTATTTCATGAACAATTATAATAAATGACGAAAACAAAAGCATTTGTATGCATAGTTATTCGATCCCTCAACGGTGTCGACGTTTTTATCCATTATTTCCATTTCATTTTCCTCCGACCGCACCCTCCGGCCCGGGGGAGTCCCGGCCGCTTCATCAAAACATTTGTACGCGATGAAAAATATAACAATCCAATGTGATACGCTTTTTGTTTGCCCTCCAGGCTCCGGCTTTATTGTCCTTTTATACGTTCCGATGACACCGTTTGTCGCAATATTAGAATCAAAAGATAAAATGCTGCTGGAATATTAATTAACTTTTACATCTCTTTATTATTATTATCAGTAAATATACATATTTTGTGTTTGGAATGAAATATTTAGGCCTTGGTATTTTTTTATTATTCAGTTATAGCCTAACTGTAACAAAAACTAAAAACTTTAAATAAGTAAGTGAAATGAAGAAATGATTATTGCATTAATAGCAAAAACATTAATTTTTACTGCATTAAATATTTAGCAATATTATTTTCTTATATTGGCATATAATACGTATATGTATTATATACGATCCATGCCTATAACAAGAGTCAAAATATCGATTTATATACGTACATATATATATTTGTATGTAGATATCATTCTTAATAAGTAACAAAGTTCAACATTATTCATATTTCATCGGTTTCAAAACAGAAGAATACACTCAATTTAGGTGTATATTTTTGGCTATGTGTAGAAATACAATAGTATGTTCTGAATTAATAGTATTCATGTATTTATTTTTTAACTAAAAAGTTTAAAAAAGTACATTGACTCTTGAATAATAATCTATTTATAAAAAAAAAAATATAAAAGTGGATTGACAATTTGAACTCCTCCTTTTTTTTTAAATCAGGCAAAAGTACAACTGACAATAGCTAGCATTTTTTCGCACATAAATCTGTTACTTTTCCGACCTCTTCACCGACCTCATAAAGATAAATATTAATTTCATTCAAGACAGGGTTAATCGGATGCTGCATTAATATTAATGTAACTTTGCGCAGAGGTAGTTTGTTTATGCGGAATGTACTACAAATGTACGGACAGACGGTCTGTATTGCCGTCTTATGAGTTATGGACGACGATTTATATGCTTTATGTGATAACTGAATTGCTTTGCACGACTTGTCCCATTTTATGACTTTACTTTTGTTTTGACAGTAGGTACAATATATAAGCTAATTAAGTAAAATTTTAACAATAACATTATTAGCTGTAAATCTATACGTGGCTTTTTTAATGAAGTGATTGATCGGACGGAATTCAATAGATTCTGTAAGGGTCTTTTTATTTTTAAAAGTCTTTCAGAGACCAAATATAACTAAGTCTCATTTAGTTGACTTAGAAATATCTATACCTCTACTAATTCAATTATCTGTACATTAAATATATTTTGTAAAATCTTATTGAAATAATCATTATTATCGATACAGAGGCCGAATTTATAGTTTTTTAGGATTTTTGTCTGTCTGTCTGGGAACGCATCACGAGAAAACCACTGGACAAAGTTTGATGAAATTTGGTGCAATGATAGCAGATTATCTGGGTCAACGTTTAGAGTACTTTTTAGTGCGGGAAAATGTCTCATCTCTGGGAAATCTTTACTAACCATTAAAATATATATGTAGGTTAAGCTCTAGATTCTATACACTCATATTCTAAAATAGACATTTTGTTTGCATACATATATGTAAAATTACCCAGAACATTAATTACATAGAACATTTAATAAACTAAGTAGTCGAAGTCACAAATTAGTAAATTAATATTTATAGCTATAGGTATATTATATAGCTATAATAGGTATAGGTATCCTATCTAAATATCACAATGGTAACAGACACCTTTCCATTTTACGTCAGAGTACTGCTCTCTTCTTTGAATTTAGCGCCTTTACAAATTTATAAAATTTATAAATGAAAAATCCTACTTTTAGATACTAAAAAATAAAAAAATAACTGAACAGGGGTTATCATTTACTATAGATATCTAATCAAATATTTTTTTACCTAAGCAAATCTATTTCGATACTTATATATACATCACAAATTGATGTATATTTTAACTATAATTAAAGTTCATACCTTGTCATATTTACTTATCAGATATTCATATCTTAAAGCATTGTAGACTGGCACTGACAATCCAAAAGATACAAACGTAAGAGCACAGAAGCTCCTTCTTTTTTGGAAATCGATTAAAAAAGCTCCACACTGGAATCAAATTCGTAATCATCAGCACAGTATGGCTATACTAATGATAGTTGGTCATTGATTTGTATAAGCAGGTACCTATTATTAAAAAGAAACGTTTTATTAATCAAGCTTATATAGTAAACTTGTTACGTTTTAACGCTTAGTATAGATTTCTTAAAGATAAGATATTTTCCCGCAGTAAAAAGTATTCTATATGTTGACCCGGATAACCAGCTATCATCACACCAAATTCCATAAAAATGTGTCCAGTGATTTTCTCGTGATGCGTTCCCAGACAGACAGAAAAACAGATAGACAGATAGACAGACCGACAGACAGACAAAAATAAAAAAAATATAGATTCGGCATTTGTATCGATAGTAATGACTATTTCCATAAGGTTTTCCAAAAAATATTTAATGTACAGATTGGACTCAATTAGAATTTTATTATTATTATAGATATAGATAGAAGTACGTGTTTATTAAAAAACGCCTCGTTCTGAAAGCAAATGAAAACTATATAACAATCGCATTCATTTCCTTTACATACATATGTAGGCATATTGAGCTCGCACCACATCGATTCAGTCGGAGCCGCAAAGCGAGCAACCAAATATGAACTCTACTTGCTTGACTTATGGTTGCAATTAATTTAGCAGTTAATTTAGTATATTGTGCTCAATGATTTTCAACTGTATCAAGAGAACATAAGGTTTAAATTAAATTGTATCTTTTGTGAGGTGAGTTATTGTGTGAGGGATGCAGCGTAGGCTGTTTATACGTCGGGTCTATACCTATTGGTTTTAGGAAAATGTGAACAAAAGTAATGTATTATAAAACGACACAGGTAAAACAAACACGTACGCACTTTTATGCAAACTATTAGTTTATTAATCTACACTATACAAACTGGCAGAGTTTTTACTTATTTTGAGGCTAATACAAGAATAATCCAAGAAATTAACAATCTCGGCATTTATACGCTTTTTCGTTTTTGGCGGTAGGATGTGACGTCACTCCCAACCGGTAGTCAGTTAACGCACAGGATGGCTTTGGCTTTGGCTTAGCTTCACTTGGCTATGGCGTGGCGACATAAGGCTCGGCTATACAATGTCGTGTGGCGTTACAGTCGGCCATCCTGAAACAATTGCTCCCGCAATGGGAAAACGTTGTCGATTAGCTTTCTAGAAGGTCAATAAGATCTTCAGTTTCTAGTTGGTCGTCAGAGCTGCTCGCGCTATCTGACACTAGAGCTACACTACGATAGGGTCGCAAGGAGTCGGCACAAACCAGCCCAGTAAAATTTTTGTAGCCCCTTAATCCCTTTATGCTCCTAATTCTGTACCTATCGTTGCCGACGACTTTAGAAACAATATAGGGGCCTGAATATAAGTCATCTAGTTTAGTGTTAACCTTAGCAGCACTACTTGTAGGCGCCTGCCTCCATAGAACCAAGTCCCCCTTTTTGTAAATATGACAGTGTTTGCGGCGTTTGTCAAAGTTTCGCTTCATCCTAGCGGTGGCCTTAACAATACGCGCACTGGCCTTTTCGCGCTTGGACTGAATTGACTCTGATACCTGATCTGGAATAGTTACATCACACACTGGCCTACCATCACGTGCAAACATCAAATCATAGGGCTTAAAACCAGTAGTATCATTTACTGTATTATTTATACCCCAAATAACGTCGGGGAGGCAGTTAGACCAATTATTAGCTGCTTCACTAGGGTCAGTGGCGCGTAGAGCATTGAGTATAGTTCGATTAGTGCGTTCAACCTGTCCATTTGCACGCGGACACGCAATTGAATTTAATGTATGTTTGAACTGTTTGTCTAACGCGAACTTTTTAAAATATCTACTGGTAAAAGCCTTACCATGATCCGTTACTACTCTATCTGGATAACCAAATAATGAAAATATTCTTTTGAGTACTCTTAATGTTTCCACCGAATTGACTGTCCTAATAGATTCTGCGATTACGAATTTCGAAAATGCGTCCGTTATAACCAACATATACTGATGACCTTTCTTAGTCCTACAGAAAGGGCCTAAATGGTCGATATGGACCATTCTAAAGGGTTCATTTGGCTTGGGAATCGGGTGTAACATACCTTCTTTTTTACCATATTCCCCCTTACCATAAGCACAATGCAAACAAGATGTTACATACTTTCGAATGAACCGTGTCATTTTAGGAAACCAAAATTCATTTTTAATTAGATCTGTACAACGTTTTAATCCTACGTGCCCTATTTCATCGTGATGCATTTGAACAATTTTCCATCTAGCCGCCCGGGGAACTACGAGACGATTGCCATTGAGCGTTTTTCTAAACAATCTATTACCTAATATTACATAATTATTCACTATATCGGGCCCAGCCGACTTAGCGTTTAGTTGATCAATTATGCTTTTCAATTTATCATCCTGATACTGAATCGTATAAAACCAATCCGCGATTTCGAGGCGATTAATATTTATTGCATCAATAGGATTTCTACTTAACGCGTCGACATGCTTCATTCGTTCACCGGGTCTGTATTCTACACTAATATCGTACTCTTGTATTAACAACCACCACCTAGCGATACGCGGAATAATATCTCGTTTTGTAAGAGTGGCACGGACGGCAGTACAGTCAGTGATTATTCTTACGTGCTTACCTATAATGTACACTCTGAATTTACGCAAAGATTCTACGACGGCTAGCGTCTCTAATTCATAACTATGATACATAGTTTCCTCTCTAGACGTTACTCGGCTAAAATACATAACCGGACGTACTGTACCGTCAAGCTGCTGCTGTAATAGTATACCCGCTATGCCTAATTTACACGCATCGGTATGTATTTCTGTATTTAATGTAGGATCATATAAGGCTAAAACCGGTTTAGAGCACAAACATTTCTTTAATTCATTAAAACTTCCGATTTGTTTATCACCCCATACCCACGGTACATTTTTCTTAGTTAGTTCTGTTAAAGGGCGAGCGATAATCGCGAACTTATTTATAAATTTTCGAAAATAGCTACAAAGACCTATAAATTGACGTATTTCATGTACATTCTTAGGTATAGGAAAATGTGAAACCGCAATCAACTTTGGCTCTGCAGGTTTAATCCCGTCTTGAGAAATTTCATGTCCTAAATAAGTTACTTTATCTTGTAAAAAAGAACACTTTTTCATATTTAATTTTAAATTTTCGGATTGAAATTTTTGTAATACCGCTTCTAACATTTTTAAACCCGAAATAAAGTCGACTGAGGGCAGAAGTAAATCATCTAAAAAGGCGAGAATCTCATGACGTGAACTGTCACTCTGTGTACAACGGATCGAATTAACAATTTTGCTAACCAAACGCATAAAAACAGATGGTGCATTCGCTAAACCAAATGGAACACGTAAATATTCATACTGACCCTGAGGTGTAATAAAAGCAGTTTTATGAGTGTCCTCTGGTGCAATTAATAATTGATGATAACTTTGGGCCATATCAAGACTAGTAAAATATTTCTTACCGGCTAATTTAGAAATGTGATCGTCAATGTTAGGCAATGGATATCTGTCTTTTATAGTAATAGCATTAAGAGCACGATAATCAATACATAATCGACTATCACCATTCTTTTTCTTGACTAAGATAACCGGAGAGGCATAATTTGATTCGGATTCTTTTATAATACCGGCGTCTAATAATTCACGGACTTTGGAATTAACTATTTGTTGTTCAGTGTGCGATAACCTATAAGGTGGACGATATATAGGTTGCTGCGTAGTAAGCTTTATTTTCATTTGTAATAAATTTGTGCAACCAAGATCTTTTGTATTATTTGCAAAGGAATGTTTATATTGTATCAATAAATTTATTAAACTATTACGCTCGTTTTCATTTAAACTTCCTATACTAATTTCATTAATAGGTACACCACCTATGAGGATACTAGAGATTTGTTTCACTGTAAAGATGGAGGCAGACGAATTTACATTATGTATATTACAAGTAGTAGTCATTACACAATTTTTATTATTTGGCGAAGTATTAGGCAAGTTGAATAATAATGGCTTGGCTTGACTCACCTGGCTAGGCTGGCTGACTAATTTGTCACAGCTCCCGGCTCGAGCTAAAATCTCGCCGGCTTTCCAGTCAACATTAATGGTTCCAGTGTTGACAACCTTAATGTAGCCCTCGCCACCTCGGAGCAAGGTCGCTGGTAACATGTAGGACACGCCTTGCAGTTCATAGTGGCGTGGCGCTGTACAAACATCGTTTCCGGACGTATTACCCAGCACTCTAACTTTGATGATTGAGGCACCGGGTGGTAGAGATTCCTTGCTTGAAGTCACCACTTTAAACTTGTTAACCTCTTCCACTACATCAAATCCAGTTAAAGGATCAGGATCCACTCTTAGCGTAGCTGTCCCATTTGCCACAACAAGTGATACGTGATCAGCGTTTATAATTGGTTGTCCAATTAATAAATGAATATCTTGCATATCCATTTCAGTAACATGTGCAGTACATTGCACTTGAATGTTATCGATTTCTAGATCAAACTGTACTTTCCCGCGGCTAGTAAGTAAACCACCAGAAAAACCTTTTAGGACAGTGTTAGTAGGCGAAACTTTGAGTGACAAAAGAGAAACAATTTGAGAATTTATAACATTCACTTGACTTCCCGTATCAATATATGACTTGAGAAAAATCCCGTTCACCTTCACAACTTTTTTATAGATTTCGTTATAATTTTGCACTATTTTGATTTCTTTGGTATTGCTATTCGATTCAAGGGTAGCTTTGGCATGTGAAGTTAATATACTTGAACAGCGGGAAGCAATATGACCTTGCAGACCGCACTTGAAGCAAACTCGTTGATCAGGTAGTGTACAATTTCGTAAAATGTGACCCGTCTTCTTGCAACGCGGACAAGGATCGATTTCAGGGTTAACTTTTTTATCTGGAGTGGACATTTGCTTAGTATCCTTGATTGGTACGCGTGCTTCGAATATTGGTGAACGATAATCATCGAGGGCGCATAGAAAGGCCTCATACAATTCATCCGGACGCTGGCATTGGAAAGCACGTGCATTCGGTTGTAGTGAAATCGGTAAGCCTCTGATTATGCACGAGACACTGGCAGCGTCAGATAGGTTGCAGCGAAAACACATGGCGATTTTATCTTGATAATATTTCGTCATTGTCTCGTTCGGCAATTTCTTCCTATGCATCATTTCGTCTAATAAAGCACTATAATCACGATGTTTTGGAAAAGCTCGTACCAACAAGTGTTTCCACTCATCCCAGGTATAGTTATATTCATCGAGTCTGTTGTACCACTTTCGAGCTTGCCCGCGAAGTTTGTCTTGTAAGTGAAAGGCTTTTACTTTATCGTCCCAGCCATGTATGTCACCCAACTGCTCAATTTTCTTTAACCACGTTGATACTGTGCAATCTTCTCCATCGGGGTCAAATTCTGGTATGAGGGACGCTGCACGATGGCCTTTAAAATGACTAAGCGGTACAGTTTCTTCGTTAAGTTCATGTATCGCCTTCTGAACTTCATTTTCTAGCAAGCACTTAAGTAACTTTCTCGCGGGTGGTGACGGATATTCTTCATCTTCGCTGGTATGATATTGTTCTTGCTCGCTCCATCCAGGCGGACGGACTCCATTGCCGGTTTCATTAGGGCGATTACGTTTCATTATCCCGCTTCTGAGTAAAACGACACAGGTAAAACAAACACGTACGCACTTTTATGCAAACTATTAGTTTATTAATCTACACTATACAAACTGGCAGAGTTTTTACTTATTTTGAGGCTAATACAAGAATAATCCAAGAAATTAACAATCTCGGCATTTATACGCTTTTTCGTTTTTGGCGGTAGGATGTGACGTCACTCCCAACCGGTAGTCAGTTAACGCACAGGATGGCTTTGGCTTTGGCTTAGCTTCACTTGGCTATGGCGTGGCGACATAAGGCTCGGCTATACAATGTCGTGTGGCGTTACAATTAGCTGTAGGCTGTAGTATATAGTAGTTTTAGTCTATGGATTCATTCGCATTGACTTACAAGCAGAAAAACAGTCTTCTCTTTATATGTTTAATGTTTATACAAAAAATACTTTTTTTTTTGGGAGGGTATAATTTTAAAAAAAGAGCTTATAATAATTTGTGCATTATAACAATATTTTAAAAAATTTACCTAAGATGTGGAAAATTATTTAATATGAAAATAATAAGAAAATTAACGGCTCACCCTCACTTCGCTAAAGTTCGTTCCTAGGTACATACATTTTAAATAGATATAATTAGATATTAGATAGTGTCAACCACATAATTTTCTTCGTGTATTTTTCTGTCATTTTAACAATTATTCCGCTATTCGGGACGGAGACAAATCCAACAAATCAAAGATCGTAAAAATCCGTCCAGCCGTTCTTGTGTTGAAGCCGTTTTTGAAGTTGAACCCGATTTTGTTTTATATACTATTATATAGATGAACTATACAGTGTTAGTGTAAATTTCTTAATATATAGAAAGAATTTTTAGAATTGGTACAGCATTGCCATATTTATAAATGATTCTTTAGAAAAAGTCTTGATACTTTCTGAAATTTAAGCGGATATTTAACAAATTTTAACAATTGTTTAATAACTTCTGAAACGTCTAAAACCTTAGTGTCACCCTTGACTATGTTTGCTTCAAGGCATTCGAAACGTCGGAAACAAAAATACCAAATAAATCCGCGACAAAATCCAAAATGATAACTAGAAATTATATCTATTTTTTTACTAGAAAAAAATAGAATTATTCTACACAGCCATATAAATAAAGTATAAAGACACCAAGCTAAATATAAATAAGACGAAACCAACGTATACGATTATTATAACATAATGAAACACGTACTACGTTCCAGATTCACGTTGTCGACAAGGAAACATGCGTTCGGGAAATCTGCGCTACATCATGTATTCACCCCCCACACCCCAAACACCACCAACCCCCCGCCTTTAAGGGTCGTGGTCTTGAGAATAGCAACTTGCTCGTAATAATAAAGGGTTGGAATAAAGTTCCTGCAGTTTTAATTGTCCCGTCGTGTAGCGGTTTTCTTGGTAGGGCTTTGTCACAACTTTGTTTGGTAATAAAAGTTAGGCAGTTGGAAGATGATATACATTGTTATTGATATTGCTATATTTACTTGGCATGCTTATGAATGAACCCTTCTTAGTTAAGATGAGCTTTTATAAACACTTCTATTTTTATATGAACTTGTAATTAGGTCTTTTATATTTTTTGTTATTTTTTTATATGTGAATTCTCTCTTGCACCTAGAAATGGCATAGAAACTAAAATGCAAAAATTAGTTAAAACAAATAATATTTATAAGAAGTGTTTTTTTATTATATCTCGAAAACTTTTCAAAATTATGTGAATTAAATCAAAATAGATATAAAATTAATATTATTTTATTTATTTTTTTAAAAATTCAGACAATTAAAAAAAATACTTTAAAAAATAAAACTCAGATTTAAATACATACTTAAAATAAGAGCAGAAGGCACTCTTAACTTCTCGCACATAATTTTCAGGAGCAACCCTTACATATAAACGCCACCCTCGCACCCTACATAGGGGTATATACGTTAACGTGAGCCTTCGTTGGCTCCTCGTTAGATACAAATGGCTATCCCACGGGACGGCACAGATTTACCGGGATAATTGTCCTGGGATAATCGTCTCGAATAATTATCCTGGGATAACAATCCCGGTGTAACGTCCCGGTTGTAATTGTTATTGGGCACTTACGCGACAACGTTTGAGAGCTCGTCAAGATAACTCTAGAGTTAGTGAAGGGTTGCGGTGACTATGTGACAATGTTTATGGTTTTATATTTAATAGTACCAAGTTGTACTTTAGAATACTATAATGTTTTAAGTATTGTAGTCCATCTATATCTCATATCTATACATATTATAAAAGTATGACTGATTGCTGTCTGTACATGGAAGATATTTGAGAAAAACTATTATTGGAAGTCTTTACTAACTCAATAGAACCCAAAAAAAAATGATTTTTAAGAATTTTTGTCCGTTTGTCTATGCGTTTGTGCGCACTTACCTCAGAAATAGCTTAACCGATATGGGTGCGGTTTTCACTAATGTATTGTGGTAAGCTTCACTTAAAATTTAGTATTGTTTTATTTCAAACTGTTCATAAATAAAAAAGTTATGCCAATTCAAACAATCACAATATTTGGATAAATTGAAAAAATATATTTTTATTGGTTTATTGTCGATTTAATATTTTCCTACAAAAATAGTATTTAAAATAAAAACAGTAAACTTAAACTATTTAAAAAACATAAACACACATCAAAACATCTTTTATTTAATATCAGAGCTTATTTATCACAAATAAATTAGCCAAATTAACATTTTTCTTTATGTATTAGGTATACATATAATATTTTGATTAGTCAAACTGCATAGCAGATATTATGATCTATACATATACTCGTATATATGAAATACTTTCAGCAAGCATTGGTTGAAATTCAATTAGCAATAATTTATCATCTTCTATACTAATATTATAAAGCTGAAGAGTTTGTTTGTTTGTTTGTTTGGTTGAACGCGCTAATCTCAGGAACTACTAATCCGATTTGAAAAATTATTTTTGCATTAGATAGCCCGTTAACTGAGGAAGGCTATAGGCTATATATCATCCCGGAAAAATGAAGGTTTCCCGTGGGATAGATTTGTTTTGTCTAGTGACGAATCCGAAGCGAAGCGAGGGTGAATCGCTAGTGTGATATAAAATTGAACTTGGCTGGACATTCTACCGCGTGTCCTGATCCTTTAGAGTAGATATATTATGCTGTAGGTATAGTTTATTAAAATAAAAGGGAACTACGATATGATATGCGAATAAAGTTAACGAAAAAACTAATACACATTTAAAAATCTGTCAGTATTAGGATAGTTTTTAATATTTGTAACTGATCATTAGAACAAATCACCCAATGGGCTCTCTCTAGTGCAGCAAGTATACCTATAGTCCTAAACCCAAGGGGTCCATCCCCCTGGGACGCGGCGCTGTGGGAGCGATTTCATTATAATATTTATAGCGAACAATCAGACACCCCATTGAAAGCGTTACGACTTGGTTTAAACACCCGTATTACTGTTAAATACTTATGGTTACACTTAAAGACTTGAGAACAATGGAGCTTTTTGATGCAATGTATTTTTTAAATAACATATTTTTATGCTTATAAGAAAATTCAAAGATTTTTAGTGTTGATTCACTCATTAACAAAGTGAAGTCTAAATAACTACAAGGTAAGAAAAACGATAGGTTCAAAATGAAGAACTCTGGGAAAATTAAAGGCAATTTAATAACATGTTGTCTTATCTCTTTGTAATTTCAATAAATATCTAAGTATACACACAGTACATCACACAAAACACTAACGTACATATGTCAAAACTTATATATATTTTGTATGGCATGAACAAAAACCCTATTTCATATAACAGTTCTAATTAAAAGTTGAAATCATAAAACTAACTCTATTTTCCTCTACGAAAAACGAATTGTCCGTCAAGCCACCCTAAAACACCATACGAATTCAACGTGCATAGTTTAATCTCGGACATATGCCGCTATGGGGAGCTCGCGGGGGGTCGGCAATTAAAAAAATGTGTCCCACTTCATCCGAGCGGCGACCACAACCCGCCCCGCACTAATTAATATCCGACCGGCCGGAATAAAACCCGCTACACTCGTAGTATGCGCTATGCAAACATATACCGCTACATTCGAAAGACTTTGAAATTTAAATTTAATATGTAAAGAAAATAATAAAGGAAAAATTAAATTTTTAAACTACATATACTTACTAACTACTATTACAGTCGTACATTGTGTGTAGATATCATGAAATTGGAGTTTTAATCATATCTTTTTGTTTTAAATGTTTGGAACACAGTAAAAATATGTTATATTTTATCGCATAGTATTAATTTAGTTCAATATATTTTTATTGTGTCAGTAACAATCTGTTTTAAATTACGTCGTGTGAAAATCTAGATAAAAGCTAATTTAATAATAGCAAGTACTTGAATAAAGTACTTCCGAAAAAAGAACTAGGAGTTAAAATTTTTGCTTTTTAAGTAATTATTTATCAATATATCATGTATTCTATTAGACATAACTAGCCCTCTTTCCTTTTAATATCTACAGCAAAGCTGTTCTTTAAGTGGACGATGACGTCACTAATGAAAAGGCCTGTGAAGGTTTTGTGATTTTAATAAACATGAAATGTATCCGAAAGCGCCATTACAAGATCGCAGATTATCCTCTCCGTTATTATATGTACATCCGTTTCTGTTATGAATATATTAATGTTAAATTGTCTTTAAAATTTGTAGAGTATATTATTGCTATATTGGAATAAGAAGTGATCTAAGAAGTTAAAGCAAATATTATGGGTATACTTACGTGTAGCCAAAATTTGGGAAAAGATTTCAAAAGTATAAATATAATCTAATCTATACATATAATAAAATTGTAAAACGAATCTTTACATGAAATATTTTTTAGAAAATCTTATTGAAATAGACATTATTATCGATAGAGAGGCCAAATCTATAGTTTTTAGAATTTTTGTCTATCTGTCTGTGACCGCATCACGGAAAAACTAGAAGGGATTTTGATGACATTTAGTATGATGATAGCTGATTATCCGCGTCAACATATAGGATACTTTTTACTGCGAAAAAATATCTTATATATGAGAAATCTATACTAAACGTTAAAATGTAACTAGGGATGAACCCGAGCGAATCGAGGGTGAGTCGCTAGTTTTAAATATAATTTTAACGTATCAAATAACTATACATAGACAGCCTTACAAATGTACCTAATAAATATCTGAAGCGACCCTCCCGTTTCTCTCAGATTCTAATAAATTGAATTGCAAATATTGGAAACTGTAATTTTTTATTGAAAACTCATCTTTAGCGGAATAAAAAATAGCTCCAACTCGAGGTCACGTAGCTTTCTATTAGAGTAAGAATTTTTGCAATCAATTCAAGATTCCGGAGATCACCTCTTACAACCAAACAAGCTTTTACTTCCTTATATTATTTGTATATTTTAAATATAGTGTATACCCAAATAGACACATGACGTGATCCCTTTATTTTCCAAAGCAAGATTTCACTTACTTATACACATCTACTATAAATCATCAAAGCCAATGTAAATATATAAATGGTTCAAATATGTATATATACTTATATTCAGTAGGATAAGAACATATTTATTGTATTGATATATTGAAAATTATTATAATTATATTTAAAATGAGCAACTGTTGAGTTTCTCGTCTGCTTTTCTCCGCAGAAATACCTGCCGAGCCGGTGGCAGATTCCCCATGAACTTACATATTGACATTTAATTTAAATTTAAAATGTAAAATCGACGATTCAAAAATGTTTGTAAAAGTCTATTGGTAAAAAGTATATTTTTATTTGATTTGATTTGTCATATAATAAAAATATAAACAATTTTTCGCTAAGAAGTTAAAATATTTCATACTAATGACTCACCTTCGCTTCGCTCGGGTTCGTCCCTAGGTTGCTTCCAAAACAAAATTAATTAATTAATTTGGTTTTAATTTTTTTTCGTGAGACCCTATTTTTTTCTAAAATGAAAGTAGCCTAAGTTACTCCTTATTACATCAGCTATCTGCCAGTGAAAGTCCTGTCAAAATCGGTCCAACCATTTCAGAGATTAGCTGTAACAAACAGACAGACAGACAGACAAAAATTGTAAAAAATGTTGTTTTGGTATATGTACCGTGTATACATCCATATGCATTTAGTAAAAAGTGGTTATTTTAATACTACAAACAGACACTCCAATTTTATTTATCTGTATAGATAAAGTTTGAAAAAAATTATTTAAGTTAACATTGACCGTATTTGTTATATACTTACGATGTACATAATATGTATTTGTGTAATATTATGTATCATAATCGTATTTCGGATCTCAGACTAAACCACATAATATAAATAAATTTAATTAATCAAATCCATCTCCTAATACAGTGTATGAACAGCAATATGTGCGATAAGGCAGTAGCTGTGGAGCCATAAACCCAAAATCCTTTAACAAATTAAGATAAAAAAAGCCCACACAAAATAATATCGAGGCATTATTGTCAGATAACGGGCTATTGTGACCGACGCGGCGGCCTGCGCCTTGTTATCGCACGTATGACTGTAAGCTGTAATAAAGCTAATTAAATTTCCTACTCGACCATGTAGTTTTTACTGGTTAATCTATTTTTACCTGACTTTCCTTGTATAATAACCGACTATTATTATAATTGCGAAGGTTTGTATGTGTGTTTGTTTGTTACTTCGTCACGTTGTAACGGCTGGAGGGATTTGGATGAAATTTCTTATACAGATAGACTATGAAATGGGGTAGCATAGGCTAATGCGTGAAATGAAAAGACACACTCGAGCAAAGTGAGGCTATGTCACTATATTTATATGTAAATGTAAATAAAAAATCATTTTAATTAACGCTTATGTTAACGTCAATCACAATGTGAAAGTCTTTTTTAAATTAAGATGCGTGTCTTAGGACTTAAGAGTATAATTACGAGTATCTACATATATCATATAGTATGTGATAAAGTCAAATAATTTATTATCTAATTCTTTTTTAGATTGACTCAAACAATTTACATCTATAGATGAGTAATTATATTAATAAATAATTGAAATGTCTGTTTGTAATGTCAAAATAACAGCTTTATACTAGATGCATATTATGGAATTATATACGGTACTTACAAGAAAAACACGATTTTTTAAATTTTTGTCTGTCTGTCTCTCTGTTTGTTTCGGCTAATCTCCGAAACGGCTGAACCAATTTTAACGGAACTTTCACTGGCAGATAGCTGATATTATTAAATAAAAAAAATAGGATTTCGCTCCAAAAAATAAAACGTACCTAGGGACGCACCCGAGCGAAGCGAGGGTAAGTCGCTTGTTTTAAATAAACCAATTAAAAAAAAAAAAAAACATTTTTTCGAAATTTATCGCTATTTTTGTTCCCCGCGATTCAAATGGTTTATGGCAAACATTGACTATGTAGACTAAGGGAGACTTTATATACAAAATAAAACTGGGATAAAATTAGAAAAAATAGTTTTATTTAAATTATTTAAATTACTACTTTGTGCATAACAGAAATGGAAATATTTTTATTATATGATTATAAGTAGGTATCTGTCGCATAGTACATAAAATTTACATTTTTTACTTCATACATATACCTATATTTATTGTTTGAAATAAAAATATATCTTCAATGAAAACTACTATGTATTAGGTAGATACGATAATAAGATATAGGTATTATTGAAAGATTAAAGTACATATTATACATCTATACCTACATATAATAAAATTGTAACTAAGCCGAATCTGTACATTAAATATTTTTTGAAAAATCTTTTTGAAATAGACATTCTATAGTTTTTGGAATTTTTGTCTGTCTGTCTGTCTGTTACCGCATCACGGAAAATCCACTGGTGGGATTTTGATAAAATTTTGTATGATGAAAGCTGGTCATCCGTGTCAACATATAGGATACTTTTTACTGCGAAAAAATATCTCATCTCTGAGAAATCGAGACGAACCCGAGTGGAACAAGGGTGAGTCGCTTGCATATTATAAAAGTTACTACAAACTAGTAAAGAATAAGAAATCATAAGTGTTACCAAGAAGTATTGTATAAATTAGTGGCTTATTTCTAAACAGCATTAGTTTAGAACAGATGGAGGTAAATAGACAGATAGTGCATTTAAAATCAATAAATATAAAAGCTGTTATCACGAAAACAAACAAACACACACAACACCTGTTCCACGCCTCGGCCATACAATTGCTAACTGATAAGACTATATTATTCCGCGACGCAATTAGCGTGAAGCTATCTCAAGTGGGAGATTACGAAAGATTACACGCATTACGGCTGTAATATTGTAATATTCAGATAACCCGTATAGATATCAATCAATGGATATTAATTAGAAAATCTTTTACGTTAGGCGCAGTAGCGGCTTGTTTCGGGATAGCTTATTGAGGAGGATTTTACAGGTTCGATTCATAATGAAGTTAAGTATGCTGGTATAAATTATATTACTTTGTTTATCTCATTGATAAGGTGATGTTGATAGAAAACTATACCAAGCACTGACTCATAAAGACTATATTTTTGATATATCCAATTGTATGCATAAGACCACATCGATTTGATGTCTTTAAATTTAAAGAATATTATTTTTGAGAAAATGGTTATTTTTCTATTTTCCATAATGTACATGTATATAACGAAAATGTAATTTATATAGCAGGTATTTTTTCGATATTCACAACTCCTTTTCGAAACAAATCTATATTCTTAATAATTTAGTAAAATTAAAAGACATTTTTAAAATTGATATAATTTTGGCATTCATTTATCCACAATAACGGTTAATACCATTGTTATCTGTTCAATATAGATAACATTAAGGACCTACACACAATATATTAGTAATAATAAGCTTCAGTAAGATATTCTAAGGTAAATAGTAAATATGAAAGATAGGTAGTTTATTCAACATGCCCTTTAGCAACTATTTATTACACCGAGATAAATAAAAAGTACTTAGTCTTTTCCACTCTCCAACCCATAAACTATTTTTAGGTAAAATAAGTTGTCACGATGAAAAAAGCACAAATATCACAGCCTCCGTTAGGAAATATTCATTAATTTTAGATCAACTACTAATGTCATAACATTACTTCCACTTGTTTGTGAAGCTTTACAGGAAAAGCTTTCATAGAAAGTATCATTTGACATATTTCTATTATAACATATTACTTAAATAAAATTGCTCTTTAAATCTCCGTTTAATATAATACTAGATGTTTTTTGTCAGCGCTTTGTCCATCATATTTATCTAAGCGAGTTCTAAACGCATTACATTATTAATAACAGCAATGTATACGTTGGCGCGAGTCCAGTTGGGCGATTAAATTGTCTCTCCAGCCCTATTTGTATATCAAAATAATATCATCCTATGATTTTTATCAAAATGATTGCGAATTATGGATTCTTGGCCAAAATATTTCAATTTTCTATAGTTTATTCTATGTATGTAAAAGAAACTTGGAAATATTAGCCTTGGAATGCTTGAATAGTGGAAATCTAGCAGAACAAAAACATTTAGTATGAATATCCGTTAAAATATACCCGAAATGTGTTTTTTGTCGTATTTTCAGAAGTTATAACTTACTCGTAAATGCGTTATAGATATAGTAATGTAATTTTAATTGAGTATTAAAATATATTTTGTTCAAACAGATCCTTTTTAAACATCAATTTTCACCAAGCACTTTTAAATAATCAATTCTTACATTAATACTAAACGATTGAAATGTGTGTTCAAATCAAAGCTTATGCGCCGGATACAAAGGCTACTCTTTATCCTGGAAAAAGAAATAATTATGATAAAATATTAGTAGGTATATACCATAAAAAATACTAGTACTTCAATTAAGTTAAAAAGTAAAAATAAATAAATATTATATAGGAACATTATTACGAAAAACAATATTCGTCCTGTACGGGATTTGAACTGGTGTCCTCCGTAAAAAGCAACACTGAATACATATCAATATATTAAATTATCATAATTAATTAATTTAAAGTTTTTACACAATATTTTAACATAAATTAATATATTAATGACCAATTAATTAAATAAAATATGTTTTGTATATTAATACACTATATTAGATTACAATTAGTGGTTCTATTACAAAAATAATCCTAAAATTTCTTTCATTAAATAAAAAGCCACGTCAAGTAACCACACTAACTATTTTCGACCTACGCTATATATTGTGTGAAGCTAAAGACAAAAGCTAGTTTATTCACTATACATATAATAAAATTCTGAGTCGAATCTGTACATTAAATATATTTTTTTAAATATTATTGAAATAGTCATTATTATCTATACGGAACCGAATCTATAGTTTTTAGCCTTTATGCCTGTCTGTCTGTCTGGGAACGCATCATTAGAAAACCACTGCATAGATTTTGATGAAATTTCGTATGATACCTAATAGTCGGGTGAACATATAGGATACTTTTTACTGCGGGAAAATATCAAAATATCTAATCTCAGAGAAATCTATACTAAACGTTAAAACGTAACTAGGGACGAACCCGAGGGTGAGTCGCTAGTATGTTATATTATTATTGTGGTAACATCAGACTTCTAAATATACGACATAGCTTTATTAGTCAATCCATTTTAATTGTTTTATTATAAAAAGAAATCAAAGTTCATTAAAAGCTTTTTATATAAGCTTTAAATATTATATGTTGAAATTAAAAGAACTCGATTGGTTTTTTAATGAATATTAATTATATGCGAATGGCAGATGACACGTGAGTGATATCAAGATCGGAGTTGATTACACCGTAAATATTTTAATAACTAAATCTAAATAATATTGTAAATGCGAAAAGTATGTTTGCATGTTTGTTTGATTTGGAATGGATTGTCGCATTTTCTTGCGCAAATGTTGTGGGATAAAGAGTGTCAAAGTATCTTTATTTTATAATACCAATAATATAACTTGTTTCTGTAAAATAATAGTGAACAGCAAAAATACTGAATTACCTAGATTATTTAGTAGGATGTGCCTACTAGGTATCTATCTATACCTATTGAAAACTTAAATGAGGAGAAAACGGATTTAATCACTAGTTTCATACTTTTGTCTATACAGATAAATAAAATTGAAGTGTCTGTTTGTAATGTCAAAATAACAGCTTTATACTAAATGCATATGGAATTATACACGGTACTTATAAGAAAAACACATTTTTTTAATTTTTTTCTGTCTGCCTATCTGTTTGTTCCGGCTAATCTCCGAAATGGCTTAACAGGACTTTCACTGGCAGATAGCTGATATTACAAGGAGTAACTTAGGCTACTTTTATTTTAGAAAAAGAATTAGAGCTTCGGACGCACCCGAGCGCAGCGAGGGTAAATCGCTAGTATTCTAAAAAAATTACTGATAAAAAATGAATAAATAATGTAAGATATTCTGTTATATGAAAAATAAGTAATACCATATAATAATGTATGTAAGTGAGCAAAATAACTTAAAAAATTGTGAAATAAATAAAAAGAAAAAAAAAGATAAATAAAGTTTTTTCGTATAAGTTTATTTTAAAATAGTTAAATAATATATAAAGTAGTATACATTGTATTATGTATGTTTATATATGGGTTTCTTTCCGACGGAACCCGGAAGCGACGTGCGTACATTAAAGAGCGGCCGACGGACGGTAACGACCGAACAATATCTCTACAAGTCGAGAATTAAATATAAAGGATTTAATAAATAAATGAATTTTAACTATAATATATAGAATATTTCATATTTAAACTAAAAAAAATATATTTTACGTTACAATTATAAAAATTATTGTCCATAACCATTTGTTATAGATGCAATGAAAACTAGGAATCTTATTTTTTTAATAACATGGAATGTATTAAGTATATAAATAACATACTACTTACTTATATAATGATTAAGTATGTTAATTATTAATAAATATTTAATACTTAACAAGTTTTTTAATAATCAATTTTTATTTAATGATTTTTTTGCTTATTAGAAAACGAGTTTGGAGATTATATCGACAAATCGTATGACCTTATAGATTTAATATTAAAAAAACATTCTAAGGTTTTTTTCTTCAAGCTTTTTTTGGAATATTAAGATTTAATTATGTTCTAAAATATCACATTAGCTCATTTAGAAGTCAAGAAATAATATACAAAAACATGTTTGCGGATAAACAGCGAACAGATAACTTATCTTAAGGTCATATTTTTTTTTAATGAATTCTTGTAAAAAAAAATATTAAATAAACCAACTTAAATTATTATTTAGGTATATGTCAAAGTTTTTTAACAACTCTACAAGCAGAACCGCGGAAATATATAGAATTTCAAGGAATTGAAAATAGAATATCAAGTAATTTTATTATTCTCTTCTTCATATAATTTATTCATTATTATCATTTAAAAAATGAGAGCGTTAGTTTATAAAGCTCATACAATCGCAAATTTTTTTTAAATACATTTTTTTTTTTTTTTTGTAAATTAAAACTAAAAAATATTAAAGATGATGTGTACGTTTGTTTTTAAAAATAATTTAAGAATGATCAAACGAAAGTTTATAACGCCTTAGTTGTTCAAAACAATACAAGCAATGCCCGCTCTCATATGTACCTACATATAACTTTAAATAATAAAACCTAATCTTACAAAACACACTAAAACTGTAGAAGAAAACTAACTAAATCGAAAACATTGCGCTATGAATAAGTGATATTGATTTCGTTGATGTCTTTTATAAGCACACACTTAACTCTGTCCCTATCGTTCTAGTAATGACACTTACTTGACTGTAATCGTTCCCTCCACGCCATGGGGTTTGAAACCAACCCTTGAAAACCAGGCCAGTAGAGAGGCTTGTGTTGCAGGTAGTGCGCCATGCCTGCTGCTGCCGCGGCCAGGGAGAGCCTTGGAGTTAGCAGACCAGCACCCATATTGGCTCCCACTGATGGACGAGACAGTATGTGATCAATACCGTGAGGGTTAGGAGCTGGAGGAGGTGCTTCCGCCAAAGAACTCAATGCGGCTAACGGTGCCCCAAATCCACCTTCCAAAGCCCTAGATAGAGGCGGCGAACCACGAAGTTCCGACATTCTTGAAGCTCACTCACTGATAATAAGTTTTAAAACATAGTCTATACACACTTAGTGATTCAAATACACGCGCACATATCAATATGAAGTGTCACGACGCGACTGTCTGTCTGTGCGAGCGACGCCGACCACGAGCTAGCGGCCGCGTGTGCGGACCGACACCAAATGAAAAGCTTCGAAACCCGGAGCAAACAAAAAAACGTTGAATAGAGAACGCCCAGTCAATCTAAACCTTATATCCGAGGCCCCGCCCCCTCGCAGACACGACACATAAACTGTACCCATCTCTCTCTGCCGCCCATACGAACGAGCGGGATGGACGACCCGTAGTGTTAACACGAGAGCGTAGATTTAACGAATCGCTATTTAATGGCGCTTCTTGTCTCTTTATAATTAAGTCGGGTGCAGTTTTTGCGGTGCCGCTCCCCCCTCGCCCCCTCACCCCCCACGCTCCCCCGCTACGTACTATTGTACGGAATAATAAGTCCCGAAGTGAATAGAGCAGTTTATTTTATGGTCCTTTCTAAATACCGGAAGGATCTATTTGTCGTGATAATTTATGTGACAAATATTTTATTAATTGACACTCGATGCGTGGAAATAAAACACCCAGAGCATTAACTCGCCATCTGCCCTAAGGGTTGAGATTGCAGTTTTGCGTATTGTTAATGCCTTTTATGGCATTTAGCACCTTTACAAATTGTGAGAATTTAATTTTATGTGGTAGATCATTACCAATTAACATCACGTATATTTACTTCCCATAACAAAATAATAACAAATAATCATTTATTCTAAAACTATCTACCTATCTCTATTCAAATTACATAATATATTAATTAATGTATTCCCTTTATATCTAAACACATAGTATTATGTAAATTATACCACATTTTAATTAACAAACCCACTTTACATTACTCTACATGTAAATAAAACCCAAAGCAGAACAGACATTATCAAAATCCTAGCATCAAATTAAAAAGTATGACCACATCCGTTTCACACCACAAAGGAGAGACAAAAAATGTTACCATAATAGAGTCAATTTTTAAGCCCTCTTTAATCCTTAATGGCCGACACTAACCAAAATTAAAAACATACTCCCCATACAAAAATGGCTGCGAAAATAAAGATAACAAAACCTTTGGAATAGGATTAATAAGTATTAATTTATATTAGAAAAGCTCGGGGTGGTTTGAATAAAACTACAGGGAGATATAATTTAACCGTAAAATTACATTATATTTATTGAAATTGAAATTTGAAATCCAGAATCATAACAAGCTTTATTAGCATTTTTATTGTACATTTTTAAGGTAGATTTCGTTGAGAAATAAAAGTTGAATGAATATAAAATTGTTATGCGTTTTTTTCTCGTATGTTTATTTATCTGTTATATATTATTATGTATTTATAAAACTTTATATTTTAGTACTAGCCTTTGTTAGATATTTATAAATATTATACTGATATGTATATTCGTTTAAATATTCTATAAATTCAAATATATCTCATAAATCTCCTAAATTCATTAAAAAATATTTTTATATTTTCGTATTTTATTAATAAACTATATCATGGAAAGCGTTAAGTTTTTTTATAAATATGAATATTTAAGTTTTTTATCAGTTACAAGCGGTGAAGGGCAGTATGCAAGTGGTGTCTCTACAAAGTAGAGTCAATGAAGCCGACAGGTATTGTTGCGGACCGGACGTAGAGCGAGTGTTCGTGGCGGGACAAATCGATGAGGTTTGGTCGCACTTGTGCCGGATGTTACTACTACAGCTATGCACGCAATAAATAAAAGATTCCCGTTTATATATTACATGCTTTTATATAGGTAATACTATTTTACGTGAATGAATGATATGGGGAAATAGACTATTTGATATATTGATTATTTTTATTAATAATTATGTAGGTATAATTCGTATAACTGTATGTTTGGCAAACGGCAGCTTCACCGGATTCTTCTAAAGATAGAAAACATTGTTTTAGATTTATTAAATTGTACTTTCGAACTTAAAATATTACTTATCAATTATTTTTAGGATTCCTAGTAAAAATTGTACCTATCTATAAAATTAATAATAGAATAATGTAATGTAATAGGAGTCCAAAATATTGCATAAGCAAAGATAATACCTATATTTTTTCATTAGTATTACAGTACAAGCATTACAGTAGTCGTATATAAAATTTTCATTTAGAGTGTCTTGGATTTTTTTAATGTTTATATAAATTATACTTGATTTTTATACATGTATTTAAAATATTTTTTATTTCTTTTTAAATTGTGTGAGTTCCGCTCGAACTAAGACAATACCTTTACATCTACCATCTATTATAGTTTACTTTGACCAACATGGTGCAAGAAAGCCACATAAATTAAAATGATATGTATGTCCACATCCGGCCTTTACGATTTTTTGAATAACCTTACTGAGGAAAGTATTTAAAAAATTTACTTTTATTAAAATTAAAATACTGCCAGATTTTTTTTAATAGATAATATACCTACTCATATGTCTCACCTATCTTTGCATTTATATCTTTTGAAATGAAATAAACTTTATTCAATTAGACTAATTGCAAGTGCTTTTGAATAATCTTGTATCTTATAAATATTATATACTCACCCTCGTTTCATTCTAGCCTGTAGGACTAGGTGTAATAGGTATACACTAATAATGCATTATTATTTCTTGGGAGCTAAACGTAGGTACTGGGATAAAAAATAACTACTTGATTAGGAAAAGTAACCTAATTAATCGCTACTCGATTGCTGGGTCAAAGTAGACGAACAAAACAAGATTATAAGTTTAAAATCTCGCCATATCCTTCAAACTAAATATATTTATCAATCATAATTGAACAAAATCAAAAATGTGTGTATTTTTTCGCTGCCATAAAAACGTCGACAAAGCTCTACAGTAGAGTCACCTCGATATATCATTTAATATTGCCGCGTAGGCTGTAGGCTAAACACTGGCTATGGAGTAAACAGCAAATAAAGACTACCAATAGTTCTACTTTATAGAATACAAGTTTTTATTTATATTACCTATTTATCATAGCTCAGTATAGAGCTAGCAAAGTTGTTATTAGCAATAGTGAGCAATTTTGGTTCTAAATAAACATGTAACTCTATTTTGTTAAATAGTTAAAAAATATGAAAGTCTACAGTTTATTTTATTTTGTTATGACTATCATTATCTGAGGAATACTTTTGTTTTAATACGGGGCAAAAAGTAGCCAATGTCACTCTTACTTCAATCTAGAGGCAAGCAGATGTACAGACGTTTATTCTTATTTTATTATTATTATTATTATTTTTAATTTTGAATGTTATATAGGCACCTATACAATGTGTTTAAATTGAAATCTTTGATAAAAGATTAAATCAAAAATTGAACCAGGCTTTGCAATTTACCTAGTTCCTTAATTCTGATATCAACCAACATTAATTAGTATACCAACATTTTTTATTTTAATTTATATTCGTATATTTATTGTTTGGTAGGGAAAAAAATATGACTTGACTTCCCATTTAATAATTTGATGTGTTAGTTCTTATATGACTACAATATCATTTAAATTCAATTGTAGAGTTCTATCACACTTTAGTGTATCACACTCATAACATAAATTTTCTATACAAAATAATACATATTATAAAAATTTCTAACCCACTTTATAACACGTTACGAACCTAAAATATAAAATTGAAACATGTTCATACTTTTCAATACAATACAGTAGACGCCAGCGCTCAAACTTTCAAAAATAAAAAATCAACTTTACAGATATGAGGAATCGACTACGCCAATCTACGTATTAGAAAGAGACGTGCGATTGTGCGAGTGAGACGCAACACATTAGCTCGCTGTGATTGGTTGAATTAGTTAACAAACCCCGCCCTCCCCCGTGAAGTGACCCACGTGTTTTTGTTGCGCTCAGATGAATTTCAGCCGCGATACGGTGCGGACGTGTTGATGTTTTGTCTAACTTAGCTACGCTTTTAGCTTTTTAAATCTTATTATATTATATTTTCTTCAAATGATAAAGAATTAGAATGTTATATGATTTATGCACTCTATTATTTAGGTAGCATTATTATGTTTTTTATGTATATAATGAATGAAAAAATGGTACCTACGTGTGGCAAGATCTTTTGTATGGGCAAAACATTTTCAAATACTATAATAATAAATAATTACTTTAATTAAATAATTTTATAAAATGTTCTTGTTTCATATTTAATGTAAACTTACATCGTAATATATTAAGATTAAAGTAATTATACTACATAAAATTCGTATAGCTTTAATAAGCTTTACACTCAAACTTTACTGCCAGTCAAGTTAGTAAAATCATAATATATACCTATCAATCATTATAAATATTGTATTATATATGTCAATATTTTAATTTGATGACCAATAAATATATAAATTAAATAGACTTAACACTACAGAGCGTTAGGGCTTAGTTATTCTAAGGCAGTTCTCACACTAGAATAAAAAGGTGAAGTTTGTTTGTACCTTTCTGATACATATCTACTATTTTTGTATTGTATTAAGTATTAAGATATAAACTATAAAATATCGTTTGACACCTTCTCAACATACATTTTTTTTACCTTCTCAACATACAATAATGTAATTTTTTGTGCCTATGCTTTGAGTTCTAAGAAATCTCTTCATGTAGGTTATAGCAGAATAAGTCCTTATAATTATTTAAAATATCTAACTATTTTTTCAGATTTTTTCGCGAATTTATTTTGTTCTCAATGTTTCAATGCTTTATATCAATCATGGTCACGGGAAAAACTGACCACGTGATGATAATTTCATTTAAAATATCTTTTTTTAATAAAAATCTAAGAAAAAACGCTTAAAACTAAGAAAGTATTATGTTAATATTCAGTTACTAGGTCTTTGTGATAATGTCTATTAGTAACGCCAAATTTAAAGTAATGAAAATTGAATTATTATTTTAAATTCATTACAAAATAACGCGTTTTTGAGCAGAATTTTTACATCTCTACTTACTACCTACGTTACTTAATTTTTTTACAAGAAAATGAACAAGCGTTTAAAGAAATAATCATGTTTTCAATATACAATTTAACATAAACTCATAAAAACTCAATAGAACGATACTAATCCAACTATCCGTCACATCTAAATAAATGAAAACAGAATCAAAACCATTTGATTAAAAATAAATCTGGGACGATAATATTTTCTATCCTATTAAGTTTTAATCATCGCTAGATGGCGTCACTTACTTAAAAGCAACTACAATGAAATCCCCGTCCGAGGGTCATAATCACATTAGGAGGACGTTATTGAGTTATAATAGCAAATGAAATTGTTTCGCTCGATTTAACCCACGCGCAAACATTGGTTATGAAATGCCTCGATGCTCACTTCTTATTAGAACTGATAGTATAAACAGTTTTTTGTAGATTTATGTTATGGGGAATTTAATTTAAGTTTGCAAGTGATATTTGTTTATAGTTGGGGTTAGTGTTATAATATATTTTTGTGACTATAAGGGACAAGTAGAGAGCCCGATGCCCCTTTTAGTGGATGATTTAAAGAAAAAACTATTGTGGAATATTTCACGTTTCAAATCAGTGGTTTAGGGCATAGAATTAAATTAAGATTTTTTATTAAGTATTTGACTATGATTGTGAATCGAATGGTTTACTATTCGAAACGTCAGAAACTACAAATCTAAATAAATCCACAGATTTTTTTCAAAAACTTATAGCTTTCTATAAAATTATGTTCGTTTTTACTGTTATGAGCACCATATTAAGCGCTATGATCATCAAAAAATATTCTTAAATTACCTAATTAGTACCTGAATATATATAATAGAATTTGAACTTTAAAGCTTTAATAACTTTATTCTCAATAGTATGAGTTGTCGAAACAATAAACACCGAGGGTATTGGTATGGAGGTGTAGGTCGGCGAGGGCGGGCGGGGGCGGGCAGGCGCAGGTGCGCGGGAGGTGAAACTTGTACAATTAACAAACGGACACCGCGGACTTGGTGCAGCTAGACATGCTACATGTCGATAGTTAAATATTATTTTAATTATCTTTGATGAGAAATACAAAGTGTTATCGACTTGTACGTATTTACTCTCGCTTTACTTTGATGTATTACTAGGCGCCTTACAGTGGCCTATATGTCAGATCATCCTTTCTTCAGATTTTTCTTAATTTGAACCAAAGTTATCGTGAAGGAATTACAAACATACACATATACAAACATTTCGCATTTTTAATGGTAGTGTAATTAAATATTTAATAATATACTCAACCCAAGAGAGAGAAATCGTACTTTTAGCTGAAGTACCAAAGGTGAGGTACTTTAAGAAGAATGAAAGAAGAAGAAGATGAAATGAAATGAAAGAATTTACTTTATAGTACCGTACCATGATGTATGCTGTTTTACATAAATAATTAAAATCCGATAAATCACTAAGCCTAATCTGAAACTTAAGCTCCAAGGTATGTAAATTAATTACTAGTCAATAAGGCTCTAACCATTATTATTTAAGATATGGAATTAACTTTCTCTGGTAAAATTGAAATTCTTCTATATTTCTTCTCTCGTTTTCTTCTTTTTTATCTCTTATTCCTTCTTCCTTTATAAAGTTTAAACGCGCCAGGAGAAAAGGAAAAATTTGTAAATACCCCAAAAATAATTAATTATCGAACTATAAGATTATTTGCATAATATATGTTTATTATTGAACGCCTGATTATTTAAAATATCTATCATTCTATTAAATATTGCTACTTGGATTTTTACTCAGAATCATCTTTTCTTCATATCTAAGTCAATTTGCCATAAAACTAATAAATAAGCCATTTTTCATTTATCAATTACGATTAAACAAAGAATATTAATTTTAAATCTTCGACAATACAGTTTCCCAACACTATTTATAGGTGTTGAAAGCTAACATTTATTTCGTAGGAGCAAATGATCGTGCAGTGCAGGTACCAGGTATTGGTAAATGAAAAACAATAAATATTACACTGCCTTCTGAGGGGACGTCATCTACTGCGGCCGGGGCTCGGCGAGGGGTCGGAGCTCGGGGGTCGCCGATTAAAAAACTTAGAAAACTCCCTTTATTTATCGATCGTTAATAGTTCATAAATATATGTTGTTAAGGAATAAAGCTGAATATTGTTAGAGTTTCATTTAGATATTGGATTTTGGTTATTTATTATTACGAAGGAAACGCTCTAAGGAAGGAATAAGTTATTTTCCATTCAAAACTTTTCATTATTTTTTTGTTTTACAATACTAGTAACTTATCCTAGCTTCGCTCGGATGCGTATATATGCCTGTACCTTATATGCCTATGTATCCTTTATACCATATATGCCTGTATATCCTTTTCGTTTTATTATTACTTTTATAATTTAACACAAACTTTTTAATTATTGTAATCAGTAGGTATGTATCTCATGATAAAACTACAACACGATTTTTTTCTAATATACCGGAAAGAAATGATCTCAAGTGCGTTATAAAGATAAAAGTCATTCTGATGATCGAGACATAAGTGTCCCTCATCAGAATGACTTTATAAGTAAAGCTTTTATATGAGCTAGTAGGTATATATAACCTTTGAGCCGGTATACAGAGTGAGCATATTTGTGACGACCATCGCCAAAATTACTTACAATATCTGTTTATCATGCAGATAAAATCACGGGCTATAACGTTAAAAATATGAAAGTCATCTACGATTGTTCCTGCACGAAGTGAAGTTTACTGGTAAAAAATATTATACGTAGCAAATGGGTACAAACTATGTATTTGTGGAAGGCAACTATGCTGACCAATACAGGCAGTGGTAGCCCAGTGGTAACGCGCTCGCCTGGGAAACCAAGTGAAGCGGGTTCAAATCCCGGGTCTCGCACCTCTGATGATATTTTCATGTGCGAATCATTTCTAACATGATTACCATTTGTCTTACGGTGAAGGAAAACATCGTGAGGAAACCTAGCAAGTTTTCGAAAGACGTGTAAAATCCGCCAACCCGCACTTGGCCAGCGTGGTGGATTATGGCCTAATCCCCCTCGTATTAAAGAGAGGCCCGTGCCCAGCAGTGGGACGTTAGAAAGGGCTGAACACAACAACATGTATTTTTGTCCTATGCACCACATCATGCCTCACCTGTGTATGATAAAAAAAAGCAAATTCTCTTGCATCAAGTCGCATATTACTTGAACGTCGATAAATTCTATTACTGTTTAGTATTTGTATTATATTTATAAAAATATAGACCAACTAGCAACTCACCCTCGCTCCGCTCGGGTTCGTCCCTAGATACGTTTCAACGTTTAGCTCAGAGATGAGATATTTTCCCGCAGTAAAAAGTATCCTATATGTTGACCCGGATAACCAGCTATCATCATACCAAATTTCATCAAAATCTGTCCAGTGGTTTTCGCGTGATGCGGTAACAGACAGACAGACAGACAGACAAAATTCTAAAAACTATAAATTCGGCCTCTGTATTGATAATAATGTCTATTTCAATAAGATTTTCCAAAAAATATTTAATGTACAGATTCGGCTTAGTTACAATTTTATAATATGTATAGAAGACTCCCGCAGACGATAAATCAATCAGAACTGTTGATGTTAGCTGCTTATTAGTGTAAGCTGCTGTTGTTAGTTCTGAAAACAGTACTGTTGTAGGTATATGTACATAATATATTTTATTAAATAAACACATTGCCATGTCGGTAGTTTTAACTCCCAAAAGACGAAATCATTTAATAAGAGGAGGGAATTATATAAATAAATAAAAAAACAATTTCGAAATCTATTCCAAATCGACAAACATATTTATAAGAATTGAGGTAAACTATTTTTAAAGTTGGTTAAAGTTGATTAACTCAATAATAAACCCAACATTAATATCTCATTTCCTTGGAGCAATATCTTGGTAATTAGCAAGGAAACATTCAAGACTCAAGTAATTACGAAGCGTTTATCCCAAAATCTACAGTTTATTGTCCGGTTGTTCGCTTAAACATTGTTAAATAGTGCTGTTAATGCGCCTCGGTTACATTTCGGTTGTTACCAGTTTGGTGCTAACGAGACTCTATGACACAACTCAAAACACTTTGAATGGACGTTTAGCTTTTACTAATCAGAGTTTAAATGAGGGTCAATTAAGTAATTGTATGATATAAATAATGTTATACATTCTGGCCCTTCTAAATAACCCTCGCCTAAGGTATTTACAGACACATGCGTTTACATTATTAATTCTAATAGAAATCTAGTCGATTCTTGAATTTGCTTTCTTGGATTGCAGTATAATTTTATCAGTGTCAAATTGATTATGTAGGTATATCCATATCCAATATCCATACTAATATTATAAATGTGAAAGTGTGTGTTTGTTTGTTTGTCCTTCTTTCACGTCGAAACAGAGCGACAGATTGACGTGATTTTTCCTGCAAAGATAGTTCGAGGGCTGGAGAGTGATATAGGTGACTTTTTACCACGAGAGATTATTTCATTCCCACGGGAAAACACGGTATAATACAATCCAGAAAATAATTTATGATCAGAACTACTTCAAACTTGGTATAAGTGCTCCTCAATAGAATTAAATAAATACGTTTTAAATAAAACTATATTTTCGGATTTTTTCGTGGATTTATTTTAATTTTTGGTTCCCGACGTTTAGATTGCTTTACAGCAATCATGGTCACGGGAGAGACTAAGGTGTTAGATGTCTCAAAGGTATTATATTTTTTTTACTGACAGCCTACCCACAAAATAACAAAATAAATTCAAAAATCTTGAAAATTGGCACCAAAGTACCTTACAATATTTGTTAATTTTAATTTTAAACATTTTTATAATTTTAATTACTTTTACACTTGAATATGGAGTATTATTGATATAATTTTAGCTAAAATACATGTTTATTTAATTGTATTGAAGAGCATTAATACCAAGTTTCAAATAATTCTGATCATAAACAATTTTTTCCTCATATAAACAGCACAACCCCCTTTTACCCATTTAATGGATGAATTTCAAAAAAAGTAAAATAAATATATTTCTTATTTATTATCTTAAAGTTAAATACCACTTTGTATGTATTTCACATTAAGAATGACAGAGTTTCATACAAACTTTAATCCCCTATTTTTCTCACTTAGGGGATGAATTTCAAAAAATCCTTTTATATCGGATGCTTACATCATATAAGGAATAGGTACGTCCTCCAAATTTCACGTTCCTACGACCAGCGGTTTAGGCTGTGCGTTGATCGATCAGTCAGTCAGTCAGGACAAAGCATTTAATGTATACATATGTAGATAACAGGATTATAACCTTTAATTAAAAAAAAATGTACATTTAAAAGTCGGTTATAATAACCACTCTTCAACCGACTTCCAAAAAGGAGGAGGCCAGCCAGCCAACACAAATCTAAGCACACCGACTTCGAAAATATCTGATTAGGTATCTATTCTATATGAAAACCATCGTTTTAGTTATTTTTTACTTTTCAGTGCCTGAAAGTCGGTTTTTTTAAGTTTTTATAAATTTCACTTTCACTTCAATTTTTAACTACCGTTGTTACTGAAGACAGCGATGATTTTCGTATGAGAAGTAAACTAAGACAACACCATTTATAATCTCATACTTTATCGATACATACATGATACAAGTTTTACTAGTATTTACAATGTTAAAGAATATAAGCTTCCTAACTCCATTGAAAGCAAATTTTCGCAATATTACACACCATCCTCGGTAGTATAGTGGTAAGTATCCCCGCCTGTCACGCGGGAGACCGGGGTTCGATTCCCCGCCGGGGAGATTTTTTAAAGTTTTTATAAACCACTTTTTTTAATCAAATCGAATTAAAATATATGTTACTTAAATAAACTTTTACAAGTACCTTGAAATTGTAAATTTTTATATTATATTTTTAAATTGAATTAAATGTAATTGTGTAAGTCCGAGAAGGAAGCTGCCACCGATTCAAAATCAGTATTCATAAGAAGGCAGTAAAAATGTTTTGTATGATTTACTCTTTTTAAAAATATTACTAGTGTTCTTAATAATAAAAATATCTTACCGTCCTAAAATCGAACCGCGAATATGTAAGATCGAGATCGTGCGATATCATAGTAGCACTATCAGACCACATACGAGTAACGTTTATTTATAAACAATATATCATATTATACAATAATAAAATTTTATTTAATACTTTCTTTCATTTACATTTAAACTTTTAATAACAAACTAGCGACTCACCCTAACTTCGCTCGGGTTCGTCCCTAGGTAGATATGTACGTTTTAACGGTAAGTACAATATATACATAAACATAGGTACAGAAAAGTAGGCAGGTTATTTTATTTTTTTCTTTTTATTAAAACTTTCCGTGTACCTTAAGGAACATACGAAAAAAAAATTGCTGAATTGGTCGAGCCGTTCTCGAATGAAATTTAATTTATTATTTAAAGAATTAATTAAAGAATTATTTAAATATCAAACTCTTATAATTAAAATAAAATAAGTCACTTTCATATAAATATTCAACTACAATTGTATTTGTCCGTTTGTTACGTCGTCGCGGCAATTATAATTTAACATAATATACTCATATATAAATGTAAATTCGTATAGATATTAAAAATTACAGGAATTATAATTACAAGTCTATACCTTTCAAAAATATATAATTTTCAACATCCTGTTACAATTGTGATATTATATTATTTATAAGTATCTTTGCCAAGAATATTTTAGGAAAAATACTATAATACCATATTTTAGACTTAAATGAATATTTCACTAATTTCCTTCTTCTCACGAGTAGATGGTACGAGTAGTAAGACAAGATAAAATGATTAAATTTTCTTAAACGGAAAAGTCCACATATGAAGTATAGAAGCGCTTCAACTATAATTTTAAATATGCATAAATTATATTTTTGGCACAATTTTAAAAAGCTTCAACATAGTACAAGTGTTCGAGGGCAGGGAGAGGGAAGGGGTGCGATTAGCAATATTGTAAGCCTCGAGGTTTCTAAGTGCCCGGAAGCGTTAAAAGCCAATAGTACAGAGTTACAAACTTTTAGAATAGAATTTTATCTTATCGTTTTTACTTCAATTTTACTGTTAACTTAAAACTTTAACATAACACTTGCCAATTATTATCACATAAAATTTATCGTATCATTAATTTTATTTCCGGATATTCTTTTTACAAAGACACTTCAAAAATAAAAAAAGTTCTATAATCTTATATCCGGTTACATAAAAACTATGTCTCAAATCTTTCTTTATAGAAAATCCACAAAGCGTACTATATTGAACCGCTGCGCCGGCGCCGCCTAACGTAAAAGTTGTCTCACATACCTGCAGATAAGGTATCTTATTTAAATAGGCGTGTGTTAACCCTTGTTTATACTTCGTACCTTATTAGGTACGAAGTAAATAAGTACTTGTATATTATTACATATCCAACTTATAATTTTTGTGCAGACACAAAAATCTGAATCAAGAATATTGTGAGTGTACTTAAGATTACTTTAAATTGCATTATTTTTTTTTTTTTTTTTTGTTTTCTATTTATAATTAAAACCTAATTTTTGATTAACAATAATTAAGTATATGTTATACTCGATATATAGACGAATCAGCGTTTATATGCATCGGAACTTCTCTAGAATGTATTTTTCCTCGTGTAAAATATGATTCATAAGAAAATGTTATGACTGTGTAATGTATAAAATGGACTATAAAGACGAAACGAAATCAAACTATTTAATGCAAATTAAAAAAAATAAATCAAGGATCTACGAAAGACTAAGTTATGATAGCGATATCGCTAACAAACCAAGGTATCTAAAGTCCCTTCTAAAAGTTGTCAATACTTCATAACACACGTCGATGTCTAGGCACAAATTACGATTTACGTCGCCCCCCGCGCGACCGGGCGGCGCCGCGTCGCGCGACCAGCTAATTTATCCAACTTTAACCCAATTTACACGCACTCTAAGTGTTTCAAGCTTGCGGTTCCGGAAACGTTCCTAGATTAACATTTAATGGGACAAACGGACATATTTTTTGATTATCACGAATGCAGTGGTTTCAATAACTTACTGTTTGTTTGTTCAAACTTCAACTTTCCTTATTTTCGTGCTATTGTTTTGAGAGAGATTATGCGGTCGCCTATGATATGCTGATGTATAATATGTACATTGTACGTAGATAATTTTTAAGTTGACGATACGTTTAGCTCAGTTCGTACTGACCCTATTCGTTGTGCAGACGGTCATGGGTTCGAGTCCCGTTAAGGGCATTCATTTGTGTGATGAGAACGAATGCTTGTACTGCAGTCATGAATATTTATATTTATTATATGTATGTATTTAAAGTTATATATGTCTCAACTATCTGGTGTCCATAACAGGCCTCGTAGCTTACGATGGAAGTAAATGGTGATGTGTGTTAATGTCTCAACATATTTATTTATTTATAATTTATCATGTAAATTTTAACTTGATAAGAAATCAGATTATGATTTAAATACCAATTTATTTTTAATTTGTCTTTTTTTCTTGTAATGTTTGTAAACAAAACATTATGTACGTTCGTTCAATATTGAATACAAATTATTTTAGTAAAAATACATCTTAGAAACTTAAAATATTTTTAATAACCCTCATCATAATTGCTATAGATAATTTTAGATTTTTTAGTTAAAGCACTTTAACTAATAGAGCATAAACGAGTTGAACTTAGTAAAACAAAGCTATTTACGAAATGAACATTTCGCGAAGGCAATTAGTAAAAAAATGTCATTTGGTGGAAGCGGACGCTAAATCTCAGTAACAGAAAAAACACCTCATCTACAAATGGACCCAAATAAGTTTCAATTCTTCAAATCCAATTCCAAAACGAATTCGTTCCGATATTTATTGGGGGTTTGGATTAATCTTTAATTCGCCCTCCGAGCCGCTCTGTTTTAAAACGCTTATAACTTACACGCAAAAACTTAATTTCGACCCTATTTTTTCATATATAAAGTATAATATCATTTGTAAATTACGAAAAGTAGTAGTAAAAGTGGGAAATATTTATGAGCCTTCGAAGGAAATTCTTTTTGAATGTTTGCATTTATGAAAATATGCTCGAATGAGGGGCGATTGGCTGATACAGGTGGTTAGATGTTACGTTATTTCAATAACAAAGTTAGAAATCATTTGAAGATTATTGATAAATACATGTAATGAAAATATATTTTATTATATTATGAGAATGGTATGAAATGAAACTGCATACTCTATTTTTTTTATTTATTTATTTATTTTTATTTCTTCACTAGCGACTCACCCTCGCTTCGGGTTCGTCCCTAGACAAAAACAATATCCCACGGGAACCGTACATTTTTCCGGGATGATATATAGCCTATAGTCTTCCTCAGTTAACGGGCTATCTAATAAAAAAAGATTTTTTTTAAATCGGATTAGTAGTTCCTGAGATTAGCGCGTTCAACCAAACAAACTCTTCAGCTTTATAATATTAGTATAGATTTATCCACAATCATGACGTTCAATGTTCATTTAGATATTAAAGTTAGTAGAAATATTGATAAATATTTGTTTTTTTTTTCGGTAATGCATTTTACATTTGCATTCAATTAAATTATTTAAACGTATAATTATTTTATTAATACCTTTTACAAAACTGACGGCAAGACTACTTATAGAGCTAAAAACCCACTTCCTACATTATAATCTACATTACGCAGGTAGAAATTTTGACAAATATTGTTTCTGAAATACTAATAGTAAGTAAATTTTGTTTAAAAATAAATTAAATTAACTTTTAACAGTTTTTTTTTCTATGTAAATTACTATCTAAGAGAACTGATTTTTTTATGTTTTCATAGTATTATATCAATTTTCATTTCATATACGTGAAAGATTTTAGTTAACTCCAATGAAACACCCTATATAAAGCTATCGTTTCCGATCAGAAGCAGTAATTTATAAGGGGTGGCTAATAATGTTTCTCGAACTCCCCCCACTCCCTCCACGAGTGCTCATTACTACTTAATACTTGTAATCGCTTCGTAACATTATTATGTTCTTGTAATTAGTAAACTATATGGTTATTGTTGTAATGTCATTTCTTTATCTAGTACTAGCGACTCAATCTCGCTTCGCTTCGGGTTCGTCCCTAGACAAAAACAAATCTATCCCACGGGAACCGTATATTTTTCCGGAATGATATAATATAGTCTATAGCTTTCCTCAGTTAACGGGCTATCTAATGCAAAAAGAATTTTTCAAATCGGATTAGTAGTTACTAAGATTAGCGTGTTCAACCAAACAAACAAACAAACAAACAAACTCTTCAGCTTTATAATATTAGTATAAATAGGAACAGTGGAAAGGTATGTGTGTCTGTTTAATATTATTTCACACAACAATAGAGTTACGGATCGAAGTGAATACATATAATTAGTTTAAAAGTTAAAGAGTGGCATAGGAGAGTAGGTTGTAGTCTACTACATCTCTATATTAATATTGTAAAAGCATCCCGTTTCTACAGGTTGTTATAAAAAGTTACTTAACTAGTCATTAGTTTCGTCCCACTGCTGGGCGTGGACCTTCCTCAATACGAGGAGGATCAGACCACAATCCATCACGTTGGCGAAGTACGGATGAGTGGACTTCATAGGTCTTTTCAAAATTAGTTAGATTTTTCAGACGCGCAGGTTTCCTCACGATTTTCGATGTAGGAAGCTTCACCATTAGGATAATGGTAATCATGTTGACCATGATTCGCTAATAAGAATATCAAAGGTGCGGGACCCGATGATTGAACCTGCTTCACTTGGTTAATTAAAACAATAATTATAAATTTAAAATATACAATATTTTTTCTATGTTAAAAAATACCTTTTTTTTTCAATTTTCAGTAGAAAAAAGAACAAATCTTACTAACATTATAAATGTGAAAGTTTAGATGTTTGGATGGATGTTTGTTACTCAATTACGCCAGAACGACTGAACGGATCTGAATAAAATTTAGCACAAAGATAGATTATAATCTGAAATATCACATAAGTTTTAATCACTTTTTATCCCGAAAAATGTGCGGTTCCCGTGGGATTGATTAGTTTTTGTTTTACTAGAGCGAACCCGCGCTAAGCTAGTGTAAGCTGCTAGCATTTAATAATAATATAAGTTCACAAAATATATCACCATAGCAAACAAGTCATAACCTTTCATCGTCAAAGAAAATTAATATTGAAAACTACCTCGAAAGCCGTAAATTTCCACCAACGATAATCATTCACAGTCGCACCTAACGATTATATTAAAAAGAATTACTTTTTCAATCTTATTACAAACAATTGGCCGCTCTCTACCGAGGTAGAGTCGACTCTAGCATATGGATGTAGAGCTGTTTTTTGCGTTTTGAGAGAATTAGAGGTGGGTTTCTTGAAGGTTCGATTCGTCGGGTAGTTTAATAAGTGCAGATGATTTATTCGCCGCCAGCCGCACGCGGCGCTCCCCCTTAATTAGAGAGAAAAAATATGCCTTAAACACCTCTCGGACTGTCATCTTAACGATATGGACAATTAGCATCTGATTTAACTTTCGCACTGATTTTAAATTATATTTGATTCCTTTCTGTTATATGTATATCTTCAGGTCGATTAGTTCCTCTTCAAATTCTTAATTTAATTTAAATGCCATAAATATGTTTAGCAAACTTCAAATTGTACTGCTGAAATTAAATAATAAATATGTTGGAATATCCACACACAGAACTATCTAGTTCCATGGTAAGGTACGAGGCTTGTGTTATAGATACCAGATAGGTGATAGGTACACTCTTCTTTAGTCTTTTTTTTTTGTTTAGTATTTCTAGAACAGTCGACTGTAAAATATTTTTCTATACATAATACTTACAATCGGTTAACTTAATAGTATTTTTTTTTTTTTATAATAATGAAACTAGGAACAAAATGTATTGTTTTACAACCAACTTGCTTTTTAAATGAATTAAGTATTATTATAACAAAGTTATCATTGTATCCCTCAAAACAAATCAGGTATAAAACAAAAACACTACTGCGCCCACAAATCCCTTTGAAACTAAAAGAAAAACAACTTCAAAGTCGCTGATGGCAATCGAATCAAAACACAGGTAAATATCAAACGTTCCCTTCATAGTGGAATGGCCTCATTCTAAATAAAAACATAGCTTCCAAATCGTTTCTATTTTCCAAACATCTGTATAAGAAATCAAAAATAAAATATCCTTATTATTCTAAAATTCGATTCTATTCCTTTGTAATAGGGGTTTATGGAGTGTATTTTCACATAGGCGGGATTATAGTTACGATATTGCATGGAGTAGCGTGTGTGGCAACATTAAGGCGAATAAAATTTAAATATGGCAACACGGTGCGCTATAAAAGAACGAATAATATTAAAAGGAATA
This sequence comes from Fabriciana adippe, assembly GCA_905404265.1. NCBI lineage: Eukaryota > Metazoa > Arthropoda > Insecta > Lepidoptera > Nymphalidae > Fabriciana > Fabriciana adippe. The sequence goes on from FR990004.1 coordinate 13,355,955, forward strand.
AAAATAATATAGCTATGAACCCACCCTGTTTCATAGTACTTAGCTGTACATGGCCTTATTCTATGTTCATACGTTGAAATCTAATATATTTAAACGAGCAATTCTTGTATATTTATATCTTTATATATTTATTTATACCGGCGATCTCGGAAACGGCTCTAACGATTTCGCTGAAATTTGGTATGGGGGGGCTTTCGGGGGCGAAAAATCGATCTAGATTAGTCTCATGTCTGGGAAAACGCGTGTTTTCGAGTTTTCATGCGGTTTTCTTTTGCATTATTCTACGCAGAATATGTTCGATATTTATGTTCGTATTTCTTACACTCAGGTATAAGCATCGTGGTCAAGCGACCAAGGTGCAAGATTAACATTATATGGATCATATTGGATATTGGATACAAAGTTCTACTTTTTTTTTGTATTTATCCAAGTTTTTAGTTTTTTTTTAGTCTAAAAAATATGATATAACAAAAAAGAACACCGAGCGAAGCTCGGTCGCCAGGTACTAATGTATTATGCGTTATTAATTATGAAAATGAAGATTTTGATATACTTAAGATACAATAAAAGAATATGATGTAATGTAATTTTCCTATAGAAACAATCATTTAGATGCTCAGAAAACTAATTTCGCGAAATATGAGCAAGGTATAATTTTAAACACACTTAATTTATTTTATTAACATTAGAAGCTGAGTATCTCCGAAATAATAACAAAACAAAAATTGTGTAAAATATTACTGTTATTAGAAATTAGAAATAATATTATCATGACATGAAAATCAGAAGAAAATAAACTACCTCGAAGATGCATTTGTGCTTGAGTGGTCTTGGGTTCATCCTCAGTCCGGGCAAAAACATTATTGCTTCATATATAACTAATTCCAAAAATGGATGTTTTTAAAAAGCTTAACTTTAATGTATATCCCGATATTTCGAATGCTTTACAACAATCATAGTTACAGGAGAGCTTGAGTCTCTCTCGTAACCGAGAGAATCTGAAAAGATTACATCGGTTTCATAACTTTTTTCTAAATATGTTTAGTATGTTACAGGACCAATCGGTTCCTGATGGATATATGTATGTGGCTTTGGCAATAGCCTTCCAAAATACGCCAATATTTCGCAATATAAAGGCATATTATATGAATCCAAGTTGATCTGATGAAAAAAAGCTTTTTAATTAAATTAGATTCAACTATTATTTCGATTATTTTGCAAACGCGATGAACTTTTGATTTTCCTTATAATAATTACTAAATATCAATTTCACAAAAATGATGATTTACGATTTAACATATTTTAATGGCTGAATACTTAATATTTCATAAAATTCGTAAAATAATTTCCTATCTCTCTATCTTCACTGATCTTTATATTCAAATACATCATGTTAAAAAGTTTAAAAATACACAAATAAATAACCTTGAGCCAAAAAAAACTTGTGAAACTTGCAAGTGTAGTTAGATGTAGGTACTAGTTTAAAAGTTAGGTTACTGTTTATTATAATTTAAACATGTGATTCATCAACACTACAACAATCTCGGCATCAAATTAAGACTCGTAAGTTCATACAGCGGCTATCTATACTTTTATTTATTTAATTTTACATCCATCTAAGAAGATATCTAAGAAATTTGCTACTAGCACTAACAAAAAGGGAGGAATAATTCTTAAATCTTTGCCTGTTTAATTAAGTCATAGCAGAAGTTTTATATAGATCGTAACTCGTAACGCGGTACCGAGTATGTTACAGTCGCAGTTACGGGGCATGTTAAAGGTAAATATTTTTGCACGTCAAACATTTGGTACGCTCGTATTATTCAAATGCGGGGCCAATAAGAGAGCATTTACGGCCATCCATAAAACTACAATCCAACCGTACGAATAAATATCCGACCTCTGTAACTTATAACCTTTCATACATGGATGTACTGGAAACGGAATAGACTCTCGGTTTAGCGCCTACAACAACTCGATCAGACTAAGACCGTTATATCTATAGAGAAGAATGAAAATTTTAAATCATAATTGAAATTTTAAATACACTAATTAAACTTTTTCAGAATTTTCCCTCCATACTGTAAAATTTAGAAACGCCGCCTTTGAAAGCGTAAATTGCTTATATGAATTTATTTGTATAGTACCAATAGTTTCAGAGTTAAATGGCTTTGACACAGTTACTGACAAACAAACAAACATTGTATTTGTGAATTTAAAGATCTTTTTAATTTAAATATTTAACTATAATTATATCATTTAGTTTTTAATTTAAGAAGTAATCATGGAAAGTATAAAATAAGACATAAAAATACACCCACAAAGTTACCCACAAATAGATGAGAATGAGGAAAACGGATAAAATGCTTGGTAATCTTAACCAAATATTATCTAATCAATCTACGTGGTTTATTGACGTAGGATAAAAACGTTTATAGTTAATGTTTGGTCAATGCTTAATAGGTATTTGTGTAAGCAAATCATATTACAGGTAAACTATTTAAAACATAATTTTCTTTTTCTAGGTAACATCTTGCTTATATTTGCTTCCAAAAAGCAAACTGGTATGTCCAATTAAATTGGTTCAACGGTTTAGCCATCACAAACCAACAGAAAAACATACTGTGCAGTATCAACGCACAGGCCAAACCCATAAGGCTACGAAATTGAAATTTCGCACTCATATTCCTCATATGATGAAGGCATCCACTAAGGAAGGATTTTTCAAAATTCAACCCCAAAGGGGTGAAATAGGGGGATAAGTTTGTATGAAACTTTTTATTCCTTGGACATATTGGCATGATGTTTCGTATTTTCCACAGTTTGATCGCGAGCAAAGCCGCGGGTTCTGCTAGTAAATAATAAATATTTTCAGTACAAATACTTAGATCACTTCTAGGTATAGGATATCCGCACATGGATTATAATAATACAAGCTATAACGCAGAGGTTATGGGCGGTAACCCGTAGCCGAAACAACCGGACTCGGGTTAATTTTGCACCTGCACATACGATTGTGTGCTTTCCACCGACCAGCGACCGCAGCTAGCTTAAACGATTTTTTCTTCAATCTAAACCTACGTGTTGTACTGGCGAAAAATATGTTCACATGTACTTAAACGTCGTAAGTACGTTTATTTACCCAGAGAATATTATTTTATATATTAATATTAAAAAACAAATAAAATATTTCTTTATTCAAATAGCATATCTATTTATATGTATGGGTCGTTCTTCTTTTCTCGTGACAATGAATTGGTGTTTCTCAGTTTTTCGAGTTTTTCAAGTAACAATATTTTGATTTCAGTGTTAGATATTTTTTTGCAAATGCATTTAATTTTCATTTGGATCATTTAATCTTTATTTTCATGCTCGTAATATTGTTTGTTTTGCGGCGATTTTAAAGAAAACACTGTGACAGAGTAGTTCTTTTTCGGTAGGACATCATTATGAATTACTACTCTGTCACGGTATTTAATGAAAAAATAAACACATGCAAAAAAACTATTGGCTACAGAAAGTTAAAGATTATTTAGTATTAAAAGATATAAAGCGATGAGGATGTAAATTCGAACAATGAATACATAATAATCTATACTCTAATATGACACAAAATGAGGTGAGTGACAGATCATTGTCGCTAAAAAAGAAAAACGACCCATATATCTAATTTCACTCATTTACATCTTATTAAATTATTACTGATTAATTTCAAATTATGAATTATTATTAATTCATTAAGCTATTTTAAACCCGTTTTTATTATTATAAATGTAATTAGAATGGCAATATAAAAATTTAATAAAAAAATTGTTAGTACATATGTATAAAATAACTTATGTAACTAACTAATAATAATTGTTGAATAAAATTCTATAATGAATAATTAATTGTAAAGTCAAGAAACTATATAATTGATTTGATTTCTTTTGCAAATTGTTCTCAGAACTGACGACATATCTTTTAAACTACAGCTGCTGTTTTAGTTTTTTAACACTGGTTTTAATTTTATTTGTACTAAACGTCTGTTACTGTTAATTTTGTTTCTTAAAGATTCTAAGCTTGGTTCGTTGATAAGGATATCTAATCTATCTAATATATTTAAACAAGCAATTCTTGTATATTTATTAGTTTATACCGGCAATCTCGGAAACGTCTCTAACGATTTCGCTGGGTATGTAAGGGCTTTCAGTGGCCAAAAATGGATCTAGATTAGTCTTATGTCTGGGAAAACGCGTGTTTTCGAGTTTTCATTCGGTTTTCTTTCGCTCGATAATTGCTTACGCTCGGAAATAAGTATCATGGTAGCGGAAAAGGCGCATAATTGACAGTCACAGGTGTCCGGTTTCGAATCCCGGTCGGATACAACGTTTTTACTTTTGTTTTTTTTTTTTGTATTTATTCAAGTTTTTAGTTTAAAAAAAATTGTACTTTTGGCCAAAACTCCGAGTGAAGCTCGGTCGCCCAGGTACACTACTCTACTTATATGACACATGAAATGATACCATACAAAAAAAATCTTAGTATTTCAGTTACATGAAGCATCATCGTAACAATCATGGAACAGAAAATTTTATCTTCTGTGACCTAACAAAAATAATTAAAAAATACTTATAGCAATTTTTAAAATTACTTTAATTAATATAAAATTCCCATCTTCGGCGCAGATACTTCGTATCATACACATAAAAAAGTACACATCCTACGCACTTCATCCTTTATTAAATTCGGTTGAAAATATTCAAATATGAGAGATGACTTTATAAACTTTTAAAAAAAGTAATATAATAGGATAGAATAATCCAATATCGATAGCTGTAACATTACAGTAACATTACCTGATCTGCATTTATTTGGCAGTGCTCAAGTTTCATGGCGGCCGCCACACCGCCAGGTGCGACGCGTGTAAACTTTTATATGTTTTGATCCGCTAACCAGCCGAGCCTTTCTAATCGGATTCATAGTTTCACTTTACTGTAAATACGTTTTTGATCATATTTTTAGGAATTTATTGCTTTTATGCATTAATTCTGTATTATCTTTACATATAATAAAATTCTAAGTAAGTCGAATCTGTACATTTTTTTTTTTGGAAAATCTTATTGAAACAATCATTATTATCGATACAGAGGTCGAATCTATAGTTTTTAGAATTTTTGTCTGTCTGTCTCTTTGAGAACAGATCACAAGAAACCACTGGACAGATTTTGATGACACAACATATAGGATACTTTTTAATGCGGGAAAATATCTCATCGAACCCGAGCGGAGCGAGGATGAGTCGCTAGTTATTCTATATTATAATAAAAATTAAATTTAACTTAGTAATCGCATCACTTGAGAACACTAACTTCACAAAATGTTTGTAAAATCTCGTTAATTTTATATTATGCCAAATTTCAGCAACAAAGAAGTGTTGGATTAACGTTTTTAGGAGAAAAAAATGAAAAATTTGACCTAAATTGGAAAATACGGGAGAAACTAAAATTATTTTTTATGAAAAATTACTTCAACTCAAATATCACAAATAGATTTATTTAAATTAGGAGAGATAAACACCTTTGGGTCAGCTTAATTAGTACAGATTATTACGAACAATTAAAAGAAACAAATCGATCCAACCTTTCTCCAATCAGTAAAGCGTCTCAATCTTATAATACCGTAAAGTCGTATAAATCTTATAATACATTTTTTTATCGTGGAAATTTGCAACTTAAAGCTGATACTGTACTATATATACTACTACATAGTAGTCAATATAACCTGTAACGAGAAAATTATATACATATTATATACATAAAATACTTACATAAGTAAATAAATCTACGTTTAGTAGTGAGTGCTCGCCACTCGCTCTCAGGCAAGAGGCTAAGCCGCGGCAAGTTGCTCGCGCGAGGGACAAGTTTTTGCGCGACAAGTATAACACCCTACACAATTCCACTTCACTACTTATTTGAATAATATTTAGGTACCTTCGAGGTCATATTATCTTAAATAAGATTAAATTTCTTTAAAACTTTCGAATCAAAACAAGGTTTAATGTATGAGTAGATGTAGAGCTAAATACTGGCCGTTTTTGCTTATTTTATTATTCTGAAATAAAAGTCCACGTACATGCACCTGCTAGATAATATGTACTCATACAGATGGCTTATTCATATAGAAAGAATTACGTTATGCTGTTAACGATATATTGCAACTGAAAATTTAAATTTTTAAAATTAAATTAAGCATTTTGTTAAATTAATCACATCTTACAAACGACCTATTTATCAAAAAATTAAAACGATATATAAGCACAATAGAAGTTATAAATGTATTGAGTCCTTTTTAATGTCATACTGCTGGGCACGGGCCTCCCTTCAATACGAGGGGGATCAGGCCATAGTCCACCACGCTGGCTAAGTGCGGGTTGGCGGACTGCACATGTTTTTCGAAAACTTACTAGGTTCTCTTAGATATGCAGGTTTCCTCACGATGTTTTCTACGACTACAAGTATTGAAGTCCCGGGTTAGGCCCAGAGTCATTAGTTTTATCTTATCCTAAATTTCAGCAACAGATATGTTATATCTCGGCAACAGAAATTTCGGAGAGAAGGTAATAGTAAAGGAAAAAAAAGTTCAACTTATGAATCTATTGCACAGATGAAAATTACTTAGGAAGACATTTGTAGAGTATACAAATGTCAAAAAAATCTTCCGCAAGAGAGTTTAATAAATAAATAAATATGTTGGGACATTAACACACAGCACCACCTAGTTCCATGGTAAGCTACTTGGCTTGTGTTATACATATATAACTTTAAATACATACATATTATAAATATAAACACCCATGACTGGAGTACAAACATTTGTGCTCATCACACAAATGAATGCCTCCAGCGAGACTCAAACCCGCGAAATTAGCTAATATTTAGTCAAAAATCTATAAAAAGTACAATGAATATTTACTTCAGCCAAAAAAAATAATCCATTGAACCATTTCTTACGCAACTGTACCAGAAACGGATGGCGATGATGCAAAATTGATAGCTCAGATACCGAGCTCCGCGCCGCGCCGCGGGACACGCGCCCGAGTCATTGCCTTTAAGTATAGGCTCAACTCGTCACAAACACAACTACATATTATGTTTCACTGATAAGTCTGCGTTTAAAGACGCTGTAGAACTGTCTTAGAAACTTTATGTTAAAGAGGGCCAAATTGTATTAAATCACATTTAGAAGATATGCTTGTCTGAAAACTAATTTACTTATGAGTATAATATATGGCGACGTCAACGCAGAAGTGGCCTATCTATAAAATAATTAATTTTATACAATTTTGATTTATTACACATTTGTGTAACACCAATTTCACGATATTTGCGCTGAACAAAATATATCTGTGTTGATGATATTAAATGTTTATCCAGGGCTATTTAAAGCCATGCGACTCTCTATATAGTATTTATTTTCCATGAGAATGAATTCATTATTCAAGATAACAAAATTTTTGCTTTATTCCCATGACTTGACTATTTGAATTTCACATAACACTAAAAATAATAGGTAAAATGATTACCTAATAACTGTCACTGTGGTAATCTACTTGTTTTACCAACCCTTACCCACCAACACTCCTATTTGTACTATTAACTAAACCTTATTTAAACACGATAACATGTAAAATATCGATATAAATGTATAAAGCATACCATTGTTTACCGACACATGTAATTTTGTGTAACCCTTTATGTTGTTATTAACTGTGGCATGCGACTTGCATGCGACTTGCACGCGACTTGCACGCGACTTGCACGCGACGTGCAAACGTCCTGTATCGATGACGGGACGCTGTGGCGTGACAACAAACACGCTAATCATGTTACAGGATTACACGAGTGATCGATGTTCACAAATTAATGTCTCGTTATCGAGTTGAAGTGCACTGTTCACAGAGCGCTCAGCGGGAATTTTGGGAGGCGGGTGAACTCGATGATTAATAGACCTGCTAATTTATTTATTAAAGAACATATTATAAAGATCTGATAAAAATAATTTTTGTAAAGAATAAAAGGTTCCTTAGGAAATATCTTATAAGCCGGAATTTTCTAATAAGTACAGATATAATAAAAAAAATCAATGAAGTTATATTTAAATAAGTAGAGACCACGATCTCTGCTCCCTGAGCTTGAAGTGACACTCATTTTGATAAATCTGTACATATTATAATAAAATTCTAACCGAGTCAAATCTGTACATTAAATATTTTTTTTGAAAATGTTATTGAAATAGTTATTATTATCGATACAGAGGCCGAATCTATAGTTTTTAGGATTTTTGTCTGTCTATCTATCTGTTACCGCATCACGAAAAAACCACTGGACAGATTTTGATGAAATTTGATATGATGATAGCTGGTTATCCGGGTCAACATATAGGATACTTTTTACTGCGGGAAAATATCTCGTCTCTTAGCTAAACGTTACAACGTAACTAAGGGCGAACCCGAGCGGAGCGAGGGTGAGTTACTAGTAAAGAATAATATTATCAGGACTTAAACATATGTATATATGTATGTATGTACTTTCATTATATTAATGATATTATCTATTCCTTTCCAACTATACGTAAATAATTATAAACCTACTCGATACATATAAATGTCGCGTGTAAAAATTTTATTGGTAAGGTTAATCGCAAGAAATAAATTTATTTACAATTTCACCATTTAGTTTATATTTTGATATTACATAGGTTTATAAAATTAAAAAAACTCAAATTACTAAAACGTTCTTCAAATCTTTCCTTCCATAAAAAGAAACTTCGAAATATAACGGTATGTTGTTCCATCTAACATTACAGTTGATCCTACATCATACAAATGGCAAACATCAAAACGAATCAAAGAATGTGGTAATAGTTTGTATAAACAGTTTCTATTCAATTCCCACACTGGATGCTGCTTCAAAAACTTCGCCCTTTTACAATTTCTAGCTGACCGATGGAATATCAAAATAGTCTTAACATGGATAGGACTGCTGTGGCTTTGGACGATTATTAAATAATGTTTTAATAGGAGAAAACGAAGTGTTTTTAGTTTTACTAATTAATTATTGTATATACTTATTAAAAGTATTAACACTTTATTAATTACCTACTAGCGACTCACCATCGCTTCGCTTCGGATTCATTCCTAAAAAAACAAATCTATCCCACGGGAACCGTACATTTTACGGGATGGTATATAGCCTATAGCCTTTCTCAGTTAACGGGCTATCTAATGCAAAAAGATTTTTTCAAATCAGATTAGTAGTTCCTGAGATTAGCGCGTTCAACCAAACAAACAAACTCTTCAGCTTTATGATACTAGTATAGGTTGTATATAGTTATTAAAAATATATCTTACATTAATTAATATAAATTTAAATTATGAAAAGTTTTAATACATTAGCTATCGGTTTTAACGAAACAAACTTATAACTATATTTAACAGATAAATTTAACTTAACAGTATTTTAGATTATGTAAGTGACTAACAAGTGAATTTTTCGAAATTTAATGAATGAAAAAACAAATTAAAGAATTATTAAAAGTAGGTGTTTATTATGCTTAAAAAGGCCAGATCATAATACTGAAGACCTCTCAAAGAACGTATTGAAAGTAAATAATCACATTGAAAAAACAAAAAAAAGTATGCATAAAAGGAAGTAATATATAGTTGTAGGGTTGGGCGCCCTAGCCGCCCTGGTCGCCTCCTCAGGGATATAGCATAAAGGTATATACATATGTATGTAAATATAAATTCAAGGTGGTCGAATTGCACTTTAAATCCAAGTTTAACAATAAAAACAAAATAACTTAAGTCAATTTAAAAAAAAGAAAATAAATAAGTCATGTCCACAATAACAATACAACCAATCGTTGGATTGATATTCAATTCGGGCCGGAAAGATCGCCGCGGGACGGCAGGCGAGGGCGGTGCGCGGGGACGCGGGAGGAGAGGGGGGAGGGGACGGGACTCGCAATTGAATTTGAAAACAGAACATTCCACCCTCGCACACCCTCATCCCTCATACGCGAGGTACCCATGTTAAAAGATTTTTTTTATCAAATTTTCTCTGTTTAGGTACTAATTTATTTATTTATATAATTGGTTAAATATGTGTAGTACAGCCTCAGATCAAAAGTATATAATAAGTTATAGTAAATACTTTTTACTTTACTTTTAAAAGTTAAAAAAAAAAAAAACAATTTTATCGAATGAATTAGTTCGCCTATAATGTAGAAGTAGTATTATCATTATTATGTAAATAATATTAAATATATAAAATAATATATTGCATACATAGTGACAACCTTTTAATTCACTACTAGTAGCAAGATTGAAAATATGGCCACCCTACTTACCCCCTGGCCAGCGCCATTTCCCTGGCCATAGACAACAGTTTTATTGTTTTTATATTTATTTATCCGGCAGCGGTGTTTTTGCGTTATGCCTGTCTTTATGACGTAGCAAAAGGCGAGATGGACACTATGGACACTTTGTAAACATGATGATAATGCTTAGCAGAATTTATTTAATGTTATATATGAAAATGATATTTTCTATTATTTCGCTCTATTGTTTTGTTCAGATATAGCATTATCATACCATTTAGGTAAAATAATGCTAGGCACATTCGTGTTGGATAAAAATATCTATACTTTTCTTTTTTTTTCTGCCTCTTTATTTGTACTCCTGTTTATTTGGACAATACATATTAAAAATTGTACCTTTATGTACTGAATACGAAGCCTTCTCTTCTTTCTAGGCACGCGTCCTTCATATATGAAGTTTTTTATTCGTATTATTAAAGTAGCACATAGTATTTTTTTTTTTATTTTAATATTTTCACGTTATATAAAATTAACTCTACATCAAATTTTCTATTTCCAATAAATTAAAACAGAAATAGCAAGAAAATAATGCCACATAAATTGAATTATCAATATGTAGGTATAACATAATACATTTTACTACTAATATAATTACATATAACCCCATATGAAAGAAATAAAAATCCTAATTTGTACATAAAATAAAAAATAGGTAATACGTAATGTCCATACAAATTCTGGCAAGTATCAGGTGAGGCAAAGGTCGCTATGATACGTCAGCGATTCCTAACAGAATAGCCACCCTTATTTTATCGTACATCCACAAATATAATTTTTCATTTCCAAAAATATATAATCAACCGTATACCACAGTAATAAGGTACACCAGGCAAGTGTTTGTACGTTTGTGTGTTTGTGCGAAAGGAAATAGCCATGTTCTTTCGCTTATCAATTCAATATCACAACGCTTTTGATCGCATCGTTTCACTCGTTTAGTTTGTTCTCGTGTTATTCGAGATATTTGTTTGAGCTATTTATTATCTACTTTCTACTTAGATCCTATAATGAAACGTCGTTTTCCATAATACCTATTTAAGGTCCTACGTTTCGATCATTAGAATTTAGATTTACGTATTACTTCGTTACCTACGAAACACCGTAGATGATAACACTATACTGTATTGTATTCAGCCCTTTTTAACGTCCTACTGCTAGGCACGGGTCTCCCATCAATACGAGAGGGATCAGGCGATAGTCCACCACGCTGGCCAAGTGCGGGTTGGTGGACTTCACATGTCTTTCGAAAACTTAAGGCAAGTGGTAATCATGTTAGAAATGATTCGCACATGAAAGTATCAGAGGTGCGAGACCCGGGATTTGAACCCGCTTCACTCGGTTTCCCTAGCGAGCGCGTGACCACTGGGCTACCACTACCTTACACTATACTAGTATATAATATACATATAATACTCACTATACTAGTAGTACGTAGATAGGTACTAACATTTCATCGGTTATATGATGTTCAAAATTATTATTTTTTAAATACTTGGCGTTAAAATTGCTCTCGAAATGTATATTTTTTGTATGCTTATAAACGATTTTCCGTGTCAAGTTTTTACTTATCTTTAAAGAAACGTGTTGAGATCATGATAAAAATGTAAGAAATCGAATTACTTTCTTGTTCTTAAAGAAAATGTGAGGTACTAAGGAGTGACAAAGTGCTTACTTTGCATACATACTTAGTTTATATTTTAATCGCTCGGGCTTTCCTAAGAGCTAGCTAGCTAAGACGTACTTTAGAGGTGGCCCACCTCGGTGGTTGGGTTGTTCCTGATACTGCTCTGATCATCGGGGCATCGTGGTTGCGTTTGTACCTAAGTGATCCTGCGACACTCCAATAAGAGGGTTAGTTTCGTTGTTTTTTCCTTGGGTTTCAATGGATAGTTTTAGTACTGGCTTTTCTATCCGGTAAGTCCCACATAACTACCTGTATGCATGCAGGTGGTATGCGTATGCATTTCCAAAGTTAAAAAATTAACGGTCGTAATCTATCAGTATTAAAAAATTATTCGAATCCACATACAAACTTTTGCATTTATATTTTATAATAATAGTATTCCATACATAATACAATGTAAAAGTAATAAATACCTAATTGAGAGTTATCTTAAGATTTCTTCTTAGTCATGTTATGTTAAAATAATTTTCTGTAAACCTCAATAAATACGCGATCAAAATATTAAAATAGATACAAGATGGCGCTCACCAGTGGTCAGTTTTTGCGGCACTAACTTCGCTCATTTTGTTTTTATGAGGCTAGTAGCGGCCGGCTGCTGTCACCTAATCAATCACTGTTTAACTTGCTGTCCTGCCAAATTAGTTAACCAACTTTAAAATTTTCCTTGTACAAAGAATATATAAATCTAAAATACTATTATATTAATAAAATAAATTATAATATTAATTTTGAAATAGACGCAGCAGATATCTATTATCTCTCTAAACTCTATATAAAAGTTTGCGCTGATAAGTATGTACGTAATGTGTTGAGGGACGCGGGTACACCGGTGTGTCAATTAACAATTATTTTTTTAGAAATTATCCTGGAGTGGATAATAAGCATGGCCATTTTCGAATAGTAACCAAATCTCTAGTTTCCATACTATTTAGTAGAGCGTTTTGTTAGGCAAGAAGATCATTGCAGAATTGAAACTAAAAAATATAAATAATACAATTGAATAGAGAACCTCCTCTTTTTTGAAGTCTCTTAAAAATAACCATTGTCGTCAAAACCTCTAACTTTTTTAAAAATTAAGTACAACTCTAATTTCAGATTTATTAATTTTTAATTTCTTGTTGTTCTTTCAGATGATCAATATTTGGAATATAATAATTAAAAAACGGTTTTGTTAGTATGATTAGTGAAAATTATTTAACTTACATATGTATTTTTATCCTTCGTGTTACAACTACCAATAGTAATAAAATCGACTGTTAGTAATCTGTAGCCGCTTTATACTTGAAATTTAAAATAAAAATAGCACTTATGAAATTAGGGCTTCTGGGCAAAGACTCAAAGAGCACTATAATATATATGGAAAGTTCTGGATTTTAAATTAAAAAAGGACCTGACGAGAAGGCTAAGGGCGGGAGCTTCTCAACCTACGTTATTCAAGTCGGGCCTGTCACATAATCAAAGATTAAAACTTACAAATAAATAATCTACTTAAATCTCGAAAACAAATCGAGATATTGAAAAATTTTATTCTATAAAAATTTTATACTTCTCGTTTTATCTTTTTGAAAATCTATTAAATTCTGTGAATAAAAATTTTTTTTTCGATTTTTGGGTATCGATCTTGAAAACAAAGCGAGATTTTGAAAAAAATATTCTTGTTTTTTGTTTTATTTTTTCAAGATCTGTAAGAATTAATTTAAATATCCCCCTTGAAGGACTTGTACCGTGTTGTACAACGTATTGAAGAAACTAGATCGTAAATTGCAGATTGCACTCTATATGCCAACTGTTAATTAAATTATATAATTGAAATTAGTCAACAATAAAGACTTAACAAAATATTTTGTGCAAACAGGCTTCAATGTACAGACCAGAAAATAAATAAAAATAAAACGTCTATCTGATTTTGAAAAGGCCGATAGATTGTTTTGATGCTGCCAAATCCTAAACAGATATTTTCTAATGTTCATCTGCTGATCTATTTAAACGATAATTTGGTTAAAAAATTAAAATTATTATATGCATTTATAGGTGTTATATATAATACCTAATCCATATAAGTATGATTGTAATTTTGTTTTTATTTTTGCCCGTAAGTAGAACAACTAATCATTATTTCGTTTTAAAGTTTATGATTTAAAAAATATATAGCGATTTTTATGTAAAATTTTAGTCTCGTTCTTGATCTTAATGTTTAGAAAATAAACATACGTTGGTATATAAATTATATTCACTCTACACTTAAATAAACAAATTATTAATACCTATGTAGTAATACTTATTAGGAATTTAGAAAATAAAAAAATTATAGATTTTAATGCAGTGAAATACGTAGGTATATTACTAATATCATAATTTCAAAAACGAAGAAAGAAGGAATTAGTTTATAATGTTGTTGTATTATATTTTATGTGTCAAAGTATTATGTATTGTCTTTATATCATTCATTCACTGAGTCCGTCTCTAAAGGAAGGATAGTGTGGTGTCTGACCTACTTCCGACTTAGATCCTTTTAATTTACTTTCTTAATGAAAAAGTCGAACTTGCCTTATTGTTATTAGCCCTACGTGCCAGGTAGGGACTTATTACACAATATATTACACTAGTGGCTCACCCTCGCTTCGCTCGGGTTTGCCTCTAGACAAAGAAAAATAAATTTATCCCACGGGAACCGTACGTTTTCCCGGGATTAAAAGTAGCCTATTTGTTATTCTGGTGTATGAACTATATTAGTGTAAAGTTTCATTAAAATCCAATCAGTAGTTTTTGTGTACTAAACTGTATAAGTTACTGTAGTTTTTTAACTAACCCACGGGAACTCTTTTATTTTCCGGGATGAAAAGTATCTAACATATTGACTGGGGACATAAAGTACCACCATACAAAATTTCATAATTTAAATCGGTCCAACAGTTTCGGAGATTAGCCCGTACAAACAGACAAACAGACAGAGAAACAAAAAGATTAAAAAAAATCTGGATTTGTTCTATTTCTCTTCTTACAACCCCATTACTCGGTTTTTAGCATTTTTTTTTCTATGTACAGACATTCGACCCCTACAGTTATATTTTAACGGTATATTTGCGGTAGATATTTACTTGATTTTAGAATAGTAGGTAACTAAGAAACTTTATTTTCTGTATAAAAAAATTTTAAAAGACATTTTTGTAATAATTTTATGTTTTAATATGATACAATTTGAAAACGGTTTGAGTAAATACGCATTTACATCTTTATTATAAAAATGTGTTATTGAAATACCTAATCATTTAGATTACGCGAGTGCAGACATACACAAATTAAAAATAAATCTATACATAATGAAATATACTTTCTGTTTTATTTGGACAATCATTATCAAATATCATATCCAAGGATAGCTGCGGAAAATATTAAAAAATAACAAAGATGGTGTATAAATATATTATAGTTAAATAATACAATATTTTTATAAACATTACAAATACAAAATGACTAGCTGCAGCAGATGGAAGGTAAGGATAACTGCAAATTGTGCATAGAAAATCTGCCCATTGCTAGCAACATTATTATAAAGGTAATATTTTACGTTTGTAACTATGCATTTTTGTATATAAGGTACAAACAGTATCTATACTAATATAATAAAGCTGAAGAGTTTGTTTGTTTGTTTGTTTGGTTGAACGCGCTAATCTCGATTTGAAAATTTATTTTTTGCACTAGATAGCACGTTAACTGAGGAAGGCTATAGGCTATATCTCATCTCGGAAAAATGTACGGTTCCCGTGAGATAGATTCGTTTTTGTCTAGGGACGAACTCGAAGCGAAGCGAGGGTGAGTCGCTAGTTTTATATACAATTAAAATTTTAATCCTCTAATATCTATACATATAAAAGTAAATTATCTAAATATAATTATATTTATTATAATGTGTTAATTCTATTTGCTAAAATTATGTAGTGTCTTGCGCCTGGCAATACCAAAAGCCAACCGCTTCCCGCGGATTCTCTTTTGGCGGGAAGAGAAACGCGCCTTTTTTTAAATCGTCCCAGAAATAAAATTGAATTTTATAGTATTTTTAATTAAACTTAATAGTTAAATAATAAAAATGCAAATAGAAAGCGATGGAGATGAGGAGGAAAGATCTGTGAAGTCAACATCCAGCAAAAAACGAAAAATTAGGACACCAGTAACCATCGATAAGTATAAGCCATATATTAAAAATGCATACACAAGACAATATCCCGATAATAGCTCTAATGGGGAATTTATAGTTTATGTAGAACATAAAGATATGGAAATAAAACTTGGTAATATGAATCCCTTGAACCTCTCTAAATATTTTAAAAATATCAAGGGGGTTCATGAACGAGCAAGAATTAATGCAAATAAAATTAAAATATCTTTCAAACAAGCAGCTTTAGCCAATGATTTCCTGAAATCCCGATGTTTATTAGATCATAACTTAAGAGCATATATTCCTGCATCCTCTGTGGAAAGGGTAGGCGTTATTAGGTACATTCCTAAAGAAATAGGAAACATAGAACTGTTTGAAAAAATTTGTTGTGACAGAGATGTCATTGGTGTTCGAAGATTTATGAAACGAGAAAAAGACTATTTAAACCCATTAACAACCGTATCCATAACATTTTCGGGTACTTCTCTACCTGAATATATTTTATTAGACGGATGGAGATATAAAGTACACACTTATATTCCTCCGGTGTTACAATGTTTTAAATGCTTAAAATTCAATCACTCAGCTAAAGTATGCCGTAGTGAACAGGTTTGTTCTAAATGCTCGGAAAATCATTCATACAAAGATTGTAGTTCTGAAACATTAAAATGTACAAATTGTTCTGGAAATCATCTAGCTATTTCAAAAGATTGTCCAATAAAAGCAGCTAGAATATTAAAAAATAGACAATCTTATGCAATGGCTACTTTAAATAGAGATTTTATTAACTTTCCAGCTCTTCCTAAAACTAACATTCAGAAATACACAGGAAAATTTGACAATAATAAAAATAAAGAATTAGAGTATGTTCCATCAAAATCAAATAACTTTAATATTTCAGATATTATAAATAATACAAAATTCATGAATTCGATAATAAAAACTTTAGTAGCATTAGGAAATTCTGAATCTATTAAGACCACATCTCATATTAAGGAAATTTTAATTAAAAATTTAGCTGAATAATGGATATTTTAAAATTAGTACAACATAATATACAAAGTATTAATAATAAAAAACCTTTGTTACAAACACTTTTATTTGAAAATGAAATAGATATATGTTTATTAAATGAAACATGGTTAAAAAGTTCCCAATCACACTTTTACATGTCTGGCTATGATTTTATTTTTAAAAATGCTGAAAATGAACATGGTGGTGTAGCCTTTTTAATTAAAAGTTCAATAAAATATGTCCAACTTTCTACTCCAAATTTCCAAGATGTTCAAACAATTGCCATTTCTGTTGATACAAAAGTAGGTCCTCTAACTAATCTGTGTGTATATTGTCCACCTAAAAATAAAATTAATATGTCAAAATTAAAAAATATTATAACCAGTCTCCCTAAACCATATATAATATCAGGTGATTTTAATGCACATCATGTAGCATTTGGATGCACTTTAACTAAAACAAGGGGTAAAAATCTATATGATTTGATAGATGACTTAAATTTATGTATTCTTAATACCGGTAGTGCCACTACTGTACGTAGGCCAAATGACAATATATCGGCCATTGATGTCACTTTAGTTAGTCCAGAGTTAGTACCCTTATGCGATTGGTATGTTGGTGAGGATCCATTAGGTAGCTATCATTACCCAACATTTACTAATATAATTGCATCTCCAAATACCTATGAGATTAATAAAAATTTAAATAAATATATGTATAATAAAGCTAACTGGGAAAAATACTATTTTCTCTCAGAAAGTCATTTCAATAATTTTAAGATATCCAATGAAGATCCTGTAGGATCTTACAACAAATTTTGTAGTATTCTAAATAATCTAAAAGATGAATGTGTTCCCAAATTGAGATATGGTACAAAAAAGAAAGATAATAAAGCCCCTGCTCCATGGTGGAATGACATTTGTGCAAAGGCGGTAAAGGATTGTAAATTAGCTTTAGGTATTTACCGCCGGAATTTAAATATGGAAAATTATCTTAACTATAAAAAAATGGAAGCTAAAAAAAAGAGGATTATCAAAGAGGAAAAAAGGAAAAGTTGGAAAAATTTATGCACTACGTTTAATAGATACACTCCCATTAGCAGAATAATGAATTTTATAAAAAGATTTAATCGCTTAAAAATAGGTTCTAACAGTAAAAATGATAGTTTTATACCAGAATTTTTTGATAAATTTACAAAGACCGAAGTTGAAAATGTTACTTGTTTAGAAAATTTATTTGCTAAAACAAAAGAAGATAAAAATAATGAATTTCTTCTAAAACAATTTAGTTGGGATGAATTTAGTAGTGCTTTACTGTCAAGAAAAGATTCGACACCTGGTTTAGATGACTTTCCGTATTTAATGATTAAAAAGTTACATAAAGTAGCACAATTAGTCCTTCTAAATATATACAATCTTTTATGGTCATTTCAAGTTGTTCCTGAATCGTGGAAAACACAATGTATTCTTCCAATTTTAAAAAATAACAAACCAATTCAAGATCATAACTCTTATCGACCTATCTCTCTCACTTCTTGTGTAGGGAAAATATTTGAACACATGATTAAAGTAAGGTTGGATTATTTTGTAGAAATAAATTCTTTATTACCTGATTATCAACTAGGTTTTAGAAGAGGTAAAAGTGCAGTTGAAGGCTTCGTTTCAGTCATTGCCGACATTAAAAAGTCTATCCTGGCACACTCTAATGCAATCTGTGTATTTCTGGATGTTGAGGGTGCATATGATAATGTGAACCTGTTTCAATTGATCAGAGTTTTAAGTGAATTAAAAATACCTGGTAAGCTGTTAAGATGGATATTTAATTATTTGTATAATCGTACTGTATATGTAAAATTTAATAATATTATACATGGGCCTAAGTATGCACATAAAGGATTAATGCAAGGTGCTATCTTATCACCAATTTTATACAATCTTTACACTTCTCAGATCCAAAATTATATAAAAGAAAATAATATAAATATCATACAATATGCAGATGATTTGGTTATGTATTCTATTAATCAAAATATAAATATAGCTAAATGTAGTATAAACCAAGGTCTTAGTCAATTGCAAAATTTTTATCATAATAAACTTAAATTAAATATCAATTCTTCCAAAAGTTCTGTTATGTTATTCGGAAAATCAAATTGTAATGTTCAAGTTAAATATAACTGCGAAAACATCCCTATTGTAAAGGAAAAAAAATTCCTTGGTGTAATTATAGATAAGAAACTTAATTTTAATAGCCATATTGATTGTATATGTAAAAGAGCTTATAAAAGAATCAATATATTAAGATATTTAGCAGGAGTTTTTTGGGGTGCTGATGCAAAGATTCTTAGTATTTTATATAAAAGCATTGTAAGAAGCCACTTTGATTATAGTTGTATTGCCTATATAAATGCTAGTCCATCTCTGCTAAAGAAACTAGACATTATACAGAATAGGGCATTAAGAATAATTACTGGAGCTATGAAATCTACACCAATTAACTCAATGGAAATTGAAACAGGTATTCCTCCTTTAATATTAAGACGATTGATGTTAGCCCAGAAGTTTTTTCTAAAAATGCTGGCAATAAACTCTTCTTTACCTGTTAGGAAGTTAATGTTAGCAGAAGAATTATCGAGTGCTATAGTGTCTTCTAATATTATTAACGCTCAATCAATAAATTCTGCAATGCTTCCGCAAATGTCAGCTATTTTACATTTAACGATAAATATATCAAAGTCTATTTATTCTAGCTCTCTATGGCCTGTTTATGAATATAAATTTGAAAGTACTTTGGAAAGAAATTTTACAATTATTTTAGATATTAATAGTAAATCGGAATTGCTTAGATTATTAGATCTCAAAAATGATTTTTGTAAAATTTATACTGACGGATCGAAAAACACCCAAGAAGTTAAAGCAGCATTTTTCGACAGTAATTTAGACTGTACAAAATGTGTTTTGTTAAACAATAATTGTTCAATTTTTACTGCGGAATGTTACGCAATTTATATGGCATTATTATATGTAAATTCCAGTAGCAATATTAGAAATGTTATTATTATTAGCGATAGTAAAAGCGCTTTATTATCTATAAACAGTTGTAAATTAACCTTTAAAACAAATTATTTAGTATTTAAGATAAGAAATTTACTGTACAATTTAAATGCGAGAAATGTTAACGTTGAGCTTGTCTGGGTACCCTCCCACAGAGGAATTGCAGGTAACGAAATAGCTGATCAAGCTGCAAGAGATGGATATGATGAGGACCACAGAGATGTTGTTAAAACTCCTTTCTCTGATTACTTCCCAAACATCAAAGACGGGATTAATAGACTTTGGAAAGATTATTGGACTCTAACAAATCAGAATAAAGGACAATGGTACGCTAAAATTCAAAAAGTCTTCAATACTAAGCCCTGGTATAATAACATCAGCTATGATTCAAGAAAATTTATCTCCATAATTACTAGAATGAGATTTGGACATTGTCTTACTCCATCTCATCTTTTCAAATTAAAAATAATTCAAGACCCTAAGTGCACTAAATGCAATGAGCCATACGCTGACTTAAACCATATTATTTTTAAATGCGAGTCATTGAAGATACATAGATTAATCCTGGCTTCGGACATAAATAACATCTGCGCAGAAAATAAAATAAATATTCCCCGCCGCCCAGAAGATATACTAGCTAATCCAAGATTTTTTAAACCATTATTCAAGTTTATACGTTCGTCAATAGAGAAGATATAACAAAGGAAAAAATAGGAAATGTAGAAGATGTTGTGTATAATTATATAATATTAATGTTTTAGTTTAAGACTTTAAGTTGTAAAGATTTGTACAGTTTAGAGCGAAGGACTTGTATCCAGCTCTCAATAAATAAAAAAAAAAAAAAAAAAAAACCGCTTCCCGCCGGCCGGCGACTTAAATATGACATGACATTGACATTTTAAATATTTCCATTTGGAAAAACAACGCGCGTGGTGTGTGACTGGTTGTAAGCAACGTGCTGTTATTAATTTATAATTACAAATTTATAAAATATAAAGAAATAAAATGAAGGGAGATAAAAATGTCGACATCCAAGCTCTTAAGGACATCGCCAATAAACTTAGGATAGACAGCATAGTCGCTACAAATGCATCAAAATCCGGGTAAGTCTAATAACCTCAATTAACATTGCCGCTTCATTGAAGGTCTAATGAAGGTTACAAAGTAATGTGATTCCCATGGAATCTTATTACAACTTTATTTTCTTTAATGGCATACTTTAATCTAAGTGTAATACTCCATTGTATACTATTATTCGTAACTGGCATTTCTGGGACATGTGACTATGGCCCCTTGCAACGAAAGGTTATTCTAGGTCAACGTTTACCAATTCAAATTTCAAATTGATCATGCTATCATGTTTAATGACCGTAACTTAAGTATTACTTCATTTATTAAAATTGACATAAAAATTAGTAATTCAGAAAATAACAATATTTTATATATATATATATATATATATATATATATATAATATAATAATATTTTATCTCATCTACAATTTTACTACACTGTTCTAGAACACTATTAGTTGATTACCGAAATGTATACAAGATTCAGTTAATAATATTTATGTAAAATTAAAACAAGTATGAATTGTTTTAATTAATAAGTGATATAAAATATATTAAGAAATAGTTTCATGCATTTTGCTACAACCACAGTGATTAGAAGAAACATACTCAAGGTTATGCATATATATAACCTAATTTCGGCATTTCCTTTTCAAAATAATATATGATGACATGACTGCTTTATTTGATTAATGATTATATATCAAATGTTTATCAATGTAATTACTTAAATAATTTATCACTATGCATATGGCTAAATAAAACAGCAATATAAAAATCTTCATCTGAAAAATTGTAATCAAGATAGTGTGTATTGATTTTTTGATAGTAGTTCTAAATATGCAGTGTAGTGATTTTTTAATTATCAGTTGCTTTAGTAACAGTATTGATTTAATACTGTTATGGAATTAGGACAATGTCCCGAGAACTTTCTTTTGTGATTGTTAAGAGTTGATATAATATTATGATTAATTTACAAAATAGCTCATAATGATCTGCTTTTTTATATAATAATAGAAGTGATATATTTTTAAAACTTATTTGTCTCTCATATTTTTTTGTCAATTTATCTGTAAATCAAACGTTACAGGTCTCAACAGGATTCTTTTAAATATACACTTAAAAATTAGTATAATAAATGATTAAAAACAATTTAATTTGTTTTAAAACTATGTAGTTATAATATTAATTTAAAGCAATATGTGTATTAATAACAATTATGTAACATTGATTGGGATTATGGGAAATTATAAGTAGTTATTATTAGTAGCATTAGTAAGGAAAAAATTAATTTTATACATTTGTCCTTAGTGTGTCATCTTATGCATATAGTAATACTCTTAAGTTATTTGAGACTAGTTTTCTGCACAGGAGATATTATAGTTCACAAGTGCACTCTTTATTCCTGTCACTCTCATACTCCAGTGGGACAAGTACTCGACACAACCAAGATCTCAAAGTTATATAATATGCCTTAATGAAATGTGTAGGGTCTGGCTAACGAAAGCGTGACCTGGAAAAACGCGGCAAATTCAAGAAATCTTTATGTGGTATAATTATAGTAAGAGAAAAATGTTTTGATACTTCTACTACTACTAATTTAAGGAACACATCACGTCTTTAGATATTCTGAAAGTTTTCTAATTCATATCAACATCATACTTTACAAAAGAGAATGTCCGAGCCGTGCTTCAAAATTAAGTTAAGTCGTTTCTTAATTTGATAAACATTTTAATCAATTAATTATAAACAACTCGAATCTAATATGTATTAGTATACTCGTTTAATGTATGTATGCACAAAAATGTATACAGCTACTAACAACGCTTATAAAAACTTAAAAAAAAAATACTGACTTCCAGGCACTGAAAAGTAAAAAATAACTAAAGGGGGTGTTTTCATTTAGAATAGATACCTAATCAGATATTTTCGAAGTCAGTGTGCTTTGATTTGTATTGGCTGGTTAAATCACAATGTTATTTTATTATATTACAATACATTGTAATGTAATAAAATAACATTGTGATTCTCTATCACTATGTTCTTTAAACTTTTAATATAAGCCACTACATAACTAATAAACTTTATGAACATTATACTAAATAGTTAATAGTAGCTCTCATTACATGGTTATTGTTTAACTTCTTAATATTTTGTATGTTTGTTCTACAGTCATCCCACATCATGCGCGTCAATGGCCGAGATCATGTCGGTGCTCTTCTTCCACACCATGCGCTACAAGGTGTCTGCACCCAAAGACCCATCTGCAGACAGATTTATACTGTCAAAGGTAAACATAAACATAAAAATTATATACTTTAATTTTTTCAAACAATTTCATAAATATTATTCTTATCCTATAACAAATAGCAAAATGGTAATAACTGATAAACGAAAACTTAATAAAAACAATCTTCTATACAATTGCCACTTCTTATATTTCCCTTCTGTACTTGCTATAACTCCATAATATTCAGTAATTAATATTAAAGTTGATTTTTATTTTTTCCCAGGGTCACGCAGCACCAATCCTATACGCAGCATGGGCTGAAGCCGGTCTCTTCCCCGTGGAGGATCTGAAGAACCTCCGCAAGATAGACTCGGACCTGGAAGGTCACCCCACGCCCAGACTGAACTTCATCGACGTGGGCACGGGCTCGCTGGGGCAGGGGCTGGCCGTGGCCGCCGGCATGGCGTACGTGGGGAAGTACTTCGACCAGGCACCTTACAGGTGAGATCTATAACGGAATATGCTATGTATATGTATTTATTTGGTTTTCCAGCACAAGATACATTACATGGAAAATAATTGCAATAAAAAATAAAAATCATTTTGCATTTCTACTTATTAGAAAACAATGCACGCACTAAATAAATACGACATCATTATATTATATAACACTAATTAATAGAAGTGCAAGAGATAAAATTTTAATAATTAAAATTAAGGCAAGATTAGTTAATTAAAGAACTACATATATTGATGTATAAGTTAATATTAACATAAATATAAAAGGTCATTTGTATGTCATGTTAACATTTTGCTATAGTAAATGTATTGTTAGAACATTTGACACATGCATACAATTAAAATTATTGCCAAATTACCTGAACTTTGCTGTATATATGAATGCAAAGTATGACCGTTTCAAACTATTTCTACAGATTTACTAAACTGATTAAAAAGTCATTGGTAGTCAGTAGGAAATCGAATGAAGCGGGTTCAAATCCCGGGACTCGCAGCTCTGATATTTTCGCGTGCGAATCATTTCCAATACGATTACCATTTGTGTTACGGTGAAGGAAAACACCGTGAGGATATTAGCATGTCTGAGAGACATTTCCGAAAGACATGTGAAGTTCGCCATTAGGCCAGTATGGGCTATAACCTGATTCCCCTCGTATAGAAGGGAGGCCCACCCCCAACAGTGGGACGTTAAAAAAGGCTGAATGCACTAAACTGATTAAAGTAAATATTTATAAGTGAGGAAATTAAATTACACTTAATCTATGGCAAAAATATTAAAAACCATTTTTTTTAGTTATAACCTCTGGGTTAGATCCAAAGACTTTGACCTTTTTAATACTCAATGAATCTCGACCTTATTGCTAAGTGATTATAGGCGTGTGACTAATCATTGTTCGTGCGTTGGTATTTTCCTATAAATATATTGCTAAGTCATTACACTTGATGGTAGAATATATATTTGCAAATGAACATATTGTATTCAGCCCTTTTTAACGTCCCACCTCTGGGCACGGGCCATCTTTCAATACGAGGGGAATAAGGCCATAGTCCACCACGCTGGCCAAGTGCGGATTGGCGGACTTCACATGTCTTTCGAAAACTTGAAAGGTTTTCTCAGACATGCAGGTTTCCCCACAATGTTTTCCTTCAATGTAGTCATGTTAGAAATGATTCGCACATGAAAATATCAAGAGGTGCGAGACTCGGGATTTGAATCCGTTTCACTCGGTTTCCCAAGCGAGCGCGTTACTACTGGGCTACCACTGCCTAAATGAACATATACTGTGATCAAAATTGACTGAGGTTACTGGTTGTGCTCCCGTTCATATGTATTCCAATTAAATCCAAAGCATAAATTACTTTTTAAGACTAAATCCGAAAGTTATATGAAATAGTTAAAAAAAGATTTGATATAAACGAAAAATCCATTACTAGATCTTTGAAAAGCCAACAGATGATTATATTTTACCTAAAAACTATAAAAATAATTATTCCATCTAGATAGATATAACAAATAGAGCTATTTCATCTGTACACACCTATACTTGCCTGCACAGATGGCTAGTCTATTGAGACTATGCCAGCAACCAAATCTCCAATGAGATTTGGTTGCTGAGATTGTACATGCTAAATAATATAAATGTGAAAGTGTGTTTGTGTGTCCTTATTTCACGTTGAAACAGACTGATGGATTAGCATGATTTTTATGTGGAGATAGAGGGATGATGAGTGACATAGGCTACTTTTTAGTCACGAGATTATCTCATTCCCACCGGAAAACACATTATAATAGACACAATAACTCATCATCACGCATCTTCGTATATATATATATATATATATATATATATATATATATATATATATATATATATATATACATGCAGAGTGGATTTTTGAGACGGGACAGTAAGGGCAGGTACCCTAAATACTATAGTTACAGGAAAACGTTCTTAGGAGTCCATCCATAACTTTTTGAGATATTCTGAACTGCATTCACAGATTTTGGAAAAAATGTACAGTCAGCGAGAAAAATGCTAAAATACCAAAAACATTTTTTTTATGTCAATCGATCCTATTTCATGTAGGAATCAAAAGACTCTATGGGACCATTTAAGGTATGAGTACTAGAAATGACAGAAATCGCCAAAATCTTTTTCCATACATTTTGTACGGAAAAGCGTATAATCAACTCGAAATATTTTTTGTTACCAAACAGTCCTATCGTTAATGTGATCAAAAGACCCTTTGAGACCAACTGAAGTTTGCGTACAGAAACTACGGTAAGTCACAAGACCGGGTTTACACGCAGGCATTTTATGCAGCGGGCATAAGAAACATTTTTTTAGTGTTTCTGTACTCAAACTTCAGTTGGCCTCAATAAGTCTTTTGATCACATTAAAAAATACGACCGTTTGACAACAAAAAATATTTCGAGTTGATTAAACGTTTTTCCGTACAAAATGTATGGGAAAAGATTTTGCCGATTTCTGTCATTTCTAGTACTTATACCTAAAATGGTCCCATAGAGTATTTTGATCCCTACATGAAATAGGATCGATTGACATAAAAAAAATTTTTTTGGTATTTTAGCATTTTTCTCGCTGACTGTAATTTTTTTCCAAAATCGGTGAATGCAGTTCAGAATATC
This sequence comes from Fabriciana adippe, assembly GCA_905404265.1. Taxonomy (NCBI): domain Eukaryota; kingdom Metazoa; phylum Arthropoda; class Insecta; order Lepidoptera; family Nymphalidae; genus Fabriciana; species Fabriciana adippe. Next base: position 13,382,753 of record FR990004.1, read on the forward strand.
TAAAAAAGTTATGGATGGTCTTCTAGGAACGTTTTCCTGTAACTATAGTATTTAAGGTACCTGCCCTTACTGTCCCGTCTCAAAAATCCACCTGTATATTGTAGTTAAAGTATGTATGTATATATATGTGTCATTTTCTATTGTATGTGTCAACAACTAGGTATCTTATAAGACTTAATACTTCTAATCAAAGATAGACGCTGATTTATTTTTTTGTTGATGTGAGCAGTTAACAGAAGGGTCTTATAGTAATACTTCAGACTTTTTTGCACACAGACTTTGCTTTTCTTCACAAAATTCGGGTCATGATAGCATAAGTTGATATGATTAGAAGAGCCATAAACTTCAACAGGCACTTTAGTTTCTGTATAAGAAACTTCTAAAATGTTTTATTCTATCAAGAGATACCTCCAAAATATTCAGATCTTTTAATTGAAATGACAATGGTCGTGCTTTGCCCGTTTGCTAAAATCGAGGTTTGGTGAACTCATTCTTAATATTTACGAAATAAGATCTGACTGTCTGATGGAAGGAAATTAAAACAATAGTTGACTATATATTCACACTCATCCAAAATATATAACCTAGCCATCCAATGCTCCATATCCATATCATCCAATCCTGTATACTAATAACTATATTGTGTGTGTTCGTTGCAGAGTGTTCTGCCTGATCGGCGACGGGGAGTCCGCGGAGGGCAGCGTGTGGGAGGCGCTGCACTTCGCCAGCCACTACAAGCTGGACAACCTGGTGGTCATCTTCGACGTCAACCGCCTCGGCCAGTCCGAGCCCACGTCTCTGCAGCATCAGGTACGAGGATATAGCTTGCTTCACAGCTCTAATCTTACCTATTTTTTAATATAATACAAAATAATCACACCTATCAATTTTCACTCAATAAATTTTCACATTTATAATATAAGTATATACATACATAAGTGTTGAGGAATAACTATGTAAGAATAGTAAGTAATTTACATCAGAATTGAGTATTTTGATATTATCATGTGACTTTTCTACTACAACTTATATAAATAAAACCCTTAAATGGAATTTCTCAATGATTATTCAACCATGTGAAATGTAATCAAGATGGGTCAGTCATAAAAAATATAAATATATGGCGTGTAACAAGTATTGATACATCTTAGGATTTATACATAAATACATTCCACTCCATCGGAAATATGCAATAAATACTAAGATATAGTAAAAGCGTGATATAAAAGCACTACACTCAAATGCATGTGGCTGCAGACAAGTCGCGCTACACGTTTTTTCTCTAAATAAATAATTTTCATATATCATAATTGAAGCGATGGATAAGAAATGAAACTATTTATCTATATATAATTACTACTATACTAGCATTTTCCGCGGCTCCGGCCGTGTTCAAGCTTCCGATATAAACATCAGTTTTATACGTATGGAAGTCTGCCCAATTTGTTGACATTTATGATTACTGCTCCGCTCCCTTGGCTAGTGGCATGATGATATACAGCCTTCCTCAATGAACGGGCTATCTTATTTTTCAAATCAGATTAGTAGTTCCTGAGATTAACGCGTTCAAACAAACAAACTGTTTCTTTATAATATTAGTATAGATGTGAAAGTTTGTATGTGTGTGTCTGTATATTTGTTACTACTTCATGCTGTAACGTCTAAACAAATTTGGGTGAGATTTAATATACATATGGACTATAACCTAGAGTAGCACAAGTTACTATTAGGCTCAGGGATAATAGGAAATAAAGAAATAAAGAATAATTATATTAAAGGATCGATTCGGATCCTGGAATATACTTGCATGAACCACATAATAATTAATTTAAGATGCATTGTTGTATGTAGCAAAATTTTTCATTTTATGTGAACAAATGACTTTAGAATTTTGAAAAGACAAATATAAATTTAAAAAAAGAAAATATATTTTTTTGTAATACAGTATCATATTCTGTATTAAAAGATTTATATAGGCGACGACTTAACTGATAGCAGCTGACATTGATCCCCACACTTACGTCACCTTATCACTCGCTCACACCTTACATAATATTTACTGTGAGGTTATCGGGTTCCTTCAAGAATGTAGAGCAATGTTAATTATTATTAAACAAAAAATATTTATCATATCGCTAATAATCATAAATTATTAAAAGATAACTAATTCAGTACGAAAACTACGCTAAATGTCAATATCACCTAAAAAACAAAAGTAATTTACTAAAACGTAACAGAACTGTCATAAAACTTTTATGTCTATTCTAGTTGACTTATTGACCTATATATTATCTAGTAACTAGCGCCGATTGGGTTCGTCCCTAGTTACGTTTTAAAGTAGTTTATAATAGATTTCTCAGAGATGAGATATTTTCCAGCAGTAAAAAGTATCGTATATGTTGACCCGGATAGCCAGCTATCATCATACCAAATTTCATCAAAATCTGTCCAATGGTTTTCTCGTGATGCGTTCCCAGACAGACAAAAACTCTAAATACTATAGATTCGGCTTCTGTATCGATAATAATGTCTATTTCAATAATAATATTAGTATAGTATGTATGTATGTGTAAATTATACTACTGAAGTGATTTCTCTCCCGTGACCGTGATTGTTGTAAAGCAATCGAAACGTCGAGAACCAAAAATCAAAATAAATCCGCGAAAAAATCTGGAAAGATGATTTTGTTAATTAAAATTCTTATTCTCTGTTCAAGTTGGGCTTTATGTGTTTATAATTGTCGTTAATGAACACAAATACATACATATTGTCTTTTTTTAATCATTTATTTAATCATTTTTTTTTTAATTTATGTTTTAATAATTATATTACTTAATGCACTGAATCAATTCAAATAGAAATGTGTATATTATTATATATTTCTATGCGAGAAGTGCTAAATGAAAAGTGTGTCGTACTCACGCGGCCGCTGTCGGCCGATGTGGGCAGTAGCATTCTGACATTTTTTTTCCGTTCGTAAAAATGAAATATGTAGTTTGTTTAATGAAACGTTCAATATGGAGGAGATACTTAATTTTTTTTCTGCAATCAATTTTGAATTATAATCTGATTTTTATTATCCTTTTTTAACGAATATGATGGTAACATATCTTCAGAGTTCAGACTTCAGAACAGTCAGTCACATTTCAATTTTAAAAAAGAAATATCTTTATGTGTGTTATCATCTTATATTATTAAATGCAGAATTTTTGTATATTTATATAATATAAATTTATTTTGTGTATCTCGAAAACGGCTCTAACGATTTGGATCAAATTTTCTATTTAGATAAGGTCTTGTTTTTTTTTTAAGTTTATATATATAGGTGTGTTTTTCTGAAATAAATGCGATTTTTATATGATTTTCGAACATTTAAAGTAGTTATAAACTTATAAAGCTAAAATGTAAAAAGTAATAATGATTACTATAACATGTACCTTGTTTCCACCATCACAGATGGAAGTGTACGAGGCCCGGCTGAAGGCGTTCGGCTTCCACACGCTGGTGGTGGACGGCCACGACGTGGGCGAGCTGGTGAAGGCGCTGGACGAGGCGGCCGCTACGCGCGGGCGCCCCGCCGCCCTCGTCGCCAAGACCTACAAGGGCAGGGGCTTCCCCGGCATCGAGGACAAGGACAACTGGCACGGCAAGGCGCTGGGCGCCGAGGGAGACAAGATCATCAAGGTACGCCCACTACTATGTAATATATTGTTTGTCTGTGTCTGTGTGTGCGTGCGCGTGTGCGTGTGTGTGTGTGTGTGTGTGTGTATACAGGTAAAATATGACTTGTCACATAGGCTACTGTTCCTTGTTAGGCAACTAGGTACATATTCCAATTGAAAGCAATTTGTGATGTCAAAATAAATTTAAAATGTTGAAAATTATAAATTAGGCAAGATATTATTTTGTTCTATTAAAATATTTCTTTGCTGATGCACTTGCTCAAATAAAATAGGAATTCATATTCTTATGTATTTCTTTGAGAGAAGTGCTAAATGAAAAGTGTGTCGTACTCACGCGGCCGCCGTCGGCCGATGTGGGCAGTAGCATTCTGACAAAGTTCTTTACTTTTGTTTGAAATACTCGTATTTCTGTAAGTATTGTAAATACAATTATTTTAAAGTATATTTTAAAAACTTTTCGCAGTAATATTTTAATTTTTGATTCTCAATATTTTATCAAAAAAGTGTCATGGTAAAAAATTTAAATAAAACTATGGAAAAATTAATTATTTAAAATGTCAAATATTCGTGTAAGTATTAGTATTTTTTTATATTGAATATAATGTATAATTCCACTCCGCAGCTCCTCCAGTCTCAAATGAAGAGCGACAAGATCACCCTGAAGCCGCAGCCGCCGCTGGCGGAGGCGCCGCGCGTGCACATCGCCGACATCACGCTGTCGGCGCCGCCCGCCTACAAGCGCGGCGAGCTCGTCGCCACGCGCCTCGCCTACGGCAACGGCCTGCGCAAGATTGCAGACACCAACATGAGGTATGTCCCTCACCTTCCTTCACCTTCACTTTCACCTTCATCTTCACCTTCGTCTTCACCCTTAGCCGCTCTCTTATTTATTTATTAGGTTTATTTATAATCACAATAATACACACAAATGTAAAATTAGAACTAGGAACTAAATGTAGTGATTACTTACGAATAGACACAGCATACACAGAAATATAGTTTTTAAAATATTATACAAAATATATTTTATAAGTAAACAGTTTTTTTTTTAATTGATCAATGAGTAAGTACACAGTTACATTTATTTAATTCTTGTAAGTGAGGACTCTCACCCTCACCTCTGTCCTGACCCCGTCCCCAATTAAAGCCACAGCCACAGGTTAGAAACCATACTGTTATCCCGTGTCACTCATTCATATATAACAATGTGTGACAACAGCTAACACAAAAATGACACTTCATACCTTATGTAAACTTTAACTATAAAATTTTCCTTTGTAATCGTTATTTTGACGAATATTATGTATATTTTATAAAATTCATTAAAATGAAAAAAAAAAAAACATTAATTTTTATAACAGAATAAGATATGATATAGTATGATATGAATGAGCGAGACAAACTATGTTCGATATTCAAACACGTTACCATGGTAACATATAAATAAACAAATGATATAGACGTCATAATGTCTAGACGAGACAAGACGCGTATATAGAAATAAAACTTTATTATTACCTTGCCTGATTCACTAACAACAGATACCATTTTTTTTTATATTAAATATTCAACCCCATAAATACACCCCGTTTGTCCATTATTTATACTGAACGGGACTGAACCCACGACCTTCGACTAAATGACCGGTTATGTATTACCAACTTTTGCAATTTAGATATACCGAGACGAAAAATACGATCAATTATATATAAATATACGATCAAAAAAAATCAAATCAATAGTTTTTGTTAAAAAATTATTCTTAAATACTGTACATTTGTGAATATTTGCGTCTTTTATTTGCACTGAATTAATTAATACAGAAATTCATATTGTTATGTATTTCTATGCGAGAAGTGCTAAATGAAAAGTGTGTCGTACTCACGCGGCCGCCGTCGGCCGACGTGGGCAGTAGCATTCTGACAAACCTTCTTTATTTATATTAATATCATTATCTATTAATTTTGTTTCAATTAATTGAATTTCATGTTAGTTTTATTTTATAAATATTTATTCCAGAGTGATCGCGTTGGACGGAGACACTAAGAACTCCACCTTCAGTGACAAGCTGCGCAACGCTTACCCAGACAGGTGAGCTTGTATTATTATATTATTGAATTAAAAACTAAAACAAGCGACCGACGTTCATTATAAGAACAGCCGCTCAACTTCAAGTAATATTGGGATTAAAAATTGTGAAGACGTCTCATTAAACATTCATGAGTCAAAGTAATGTAAACTGGCAGATTTGAAATATCGAAACTATTTTGTTCAGAAAAATACATGATAGGACAGTTTATTAAAATATATATATATATATATATATATATATATATATATATATATGAATATATATGAATAATGTTGAACTTTGTTACTTATTAAGAATGATATCTACATACAAATATATATATATATATATATATATATATATATATATATATATATATATATATATATATATATATATATAGCATAACCAAAAAGAAAATATTATTTTGTTTTTTTATTTGTTTTAAAAAGACATTAATTTAATACCAAAATTAAAACACGAGTTCAACGAGGTAATAGAGAGAGAGAGAAGTGGATCGTTAAGTCGAGTGGGAACAGTCTGAGCGTTACGAGCGCATGGCGACGCGTCGCCACGTCAATAGCTACTTTGACCCGCCACATTAAATGTTTCACATCAAAAATATGTATTATTTTTGTGAAGTAAATTATATATATATTATTTATTACTCTCATGTCTCTATATATAAAAATTATGATCAAACCGTAAAATGTAACAAATAATGTATTAATTATTAACTGTTTGTCCACTAAACAAATAAGTAAATGTATATATATATATATATATATATATATATATATATATATATATATATATATATAACGGTGTGGTGTGGTGCGGCGTGCGCAGGTACGTGGAGTGCTTCATCGCGGAGCAGACGCTGGTGGGCGTGGCGACGGGCGCCGCGTGCCGCGACCGCGCCGTCGTCTTCGCCTCCACCTTCGCCGCATTCTTCACGCGCACCTTCGACCAGGTACACGCACACACGGACACACAAACAAACAGATATACGTGATTGTATACACTTATATACTTGTATATGCGCACCACTCTCATGGGGTCACGTAAAATTTAAGTAATCGGAATTTGGATGTGAATAAAGAGAACAAATTCAAATGAAATGAACGTCAAACAAAATCAACTAATCCTAAACTCAATCTAATTGTCTATAGGTACTTATAATGATATACCCCTGATATTTACAGAAGTGGCGCTGGTTTAATTGACCGAGCGTTTTATAAGTATCTTAAACATCGTGGATATTTTTTATTATTTCTAATAGATTAATGTTTTATTGACATGCTATGTTTCATAAATAAACAATAACAATCTTAAAAACAGAACAAGGAATAAAATATATTAAATAATAATAAAGTAACCTTGTTACAAGCAAAAAATATACTATTAAATAGCTAAAAATCATCAAACCGTCTTTGTGCCGAACGTAGTTTAATTAACAGCTCTTTTAAACCTAATTTGTATCAAAACTGAGATATATTTGTATAACACTTACAAAGTAATCTGTCCTCAACTGTCACACTTCGAAGCAATTAACAAGAGAATATCCGTTTCCCTATTGTCCCCGCCAGATCCGCATGGGCGCCATCAGCCAGAGCAACATGAACCTGGTGGGGTCGCACTGCGGCGTCAGCATCGGCGAGGACGGGCCCTCGCAGATGGGGCTGGAGGACCTGGCGCTGTTCCGCGCCGTGCCCGGCGCCACCGTCTTCTACCCCAGCGACGCGCCCGCCACCGAGCGCGCCGTGGAGCTCGCCGCCAACACCAAGGGCATCTGCTACATACGCACTTCTAGACCCGCTACAGCTATACTGTACGATGCTGATACTGTGTTCAAGGTGTGCTATATACTGTTATATACTCTTAACTATACATATGTATCATTTTATTAGATTTTAGTGGCTAGATTCTAACACTGTCTCAATTAATCTCATTCACTGTCACTGGTGGATTAATGACTCTACAGACTCGCTTGACACAGAGCGAGCAGTAGATCTGGTAGCCAATACTGAAGGAATCTGATTTCCAGGGTGGAACAAATCGATGGGACATGGAAGAAAAGTACTTTAAATATTGACTTTATCAAATTTTACTCAAAGGAAACCTTTGTTTTAAAAAATAATAATATTGCATTTTTTTTTTAAATAAAGCTTACTTGAACACGTAATCGAACCAACTACAAATACAATAAAATGTACCGTCACCATTTTATCGAACTAAACGATAAAATCTATGATAAAGATAATGTCTCTCGAACAAACATTGTATCTTACAATTAAAGAAAACAATGAAATCTTTCAATTTATACATGTCGACTCTAATTAACAGCTGGGAACAAACGCATAGGACCTGGATGAAAAGTGTCTTGAATACTGAAAATATTAAACTTCACTCAAAATAATTTATTAGTAATGAACATATGTTAACTATATGTATTTGTGGCCAGGTGGGTGAGGCCAAGATACTGCGTCAGAGCGCTTCGGACCGCGTGCTGCTGGTGGGCGCCGGCGTCACGCTGCACGAGGCGCTCGCCGCCGCCGACAAGCTGCAGCAGGAGGGTGCGTGCGACCACCGCCACTACACCACCTCATCCGCACACCACCACCCCACCTGCACACCACCACCCCACCTACACACCACCACTACATCTGCCCACACTGTATCCGTACACTAACGACCCACACATCACCATTGCATCCGCACGACACCACTCCATCCACACACTACAACTCCAACCAAATATCATCACCATAACACCACCAACATACAGTCCATATCATCCTCACATCACTTTATGTAACCTCCACACTACCCACATATTTAATTATTTTTTACCAGCTTAAGAAGGAAGTACTGATAAGAGTGTTTCTTATACATACGTTACACGATGTGTTTCACAATAATGTGAAGAGATTTCAAACAATAGATATAACTTTTATAAAATATAAGGAAGATGCCATTCCTTTTTCTTTTATGTTAATTTTTTAGTTTTATAATATTTAAATAATAAATAATAGTGTATATGAATGGTATGATTGTCTCCGCGCAGGCATCAACGCGCGCGTGCTGGACCCGTTCACGATCAAGCCGCTGGACGCGGCGGGCGTGCGCGCGGCCGCGGCCGCCGCCGGCGGGCGCGTCGTCGTCGTGGAGGACCACTACCAAGCCGGTCGGTGGCGTGCATTACTTAGACATTATCAAACATTTACTTAGATATTAAGCATTCACTGCTTACTTAGACAAAGTATTTAGTACTACGTAGACATAATTATACATTTATAGCTTACATGAGACATGGATCAAACTCTCTCCTTTATTAGACATAGATCAAGCAGTCATTGCTTACTTATACATATTCATAGTTAAAAATATTATTGACGATGAATAGATTCTATAATAAACCCAGTGCTTAGAAAAATAAAGTTACTTAAAAGTAAGGATAATGAATGAATAATGATCTGTGTATAATGTTTTTAAAATGGCTACAGAGGAATATCCAAAAAAAAAATTTCAACCACTTATTAGATTATATTTATAGATTACATGCATTTACTTCTTATATATTTAATTATAGATTTAAAAAAAGAAATACATTTGTTCAGAATGTGATTGAAAATTACAATGCTGATCCTATTTAGCTCAGAATTACTGTAATATAACCAATAGTTCTGAAAACTGGTAATATATATTTTTTGTCACCACTAATAGTCCAATTGAAAATTCACTTTTAATCAAGTTTTTTTCCATGCTTTTACTCAATCTACAAATTATTGCACTAGCTTGAATATTATAGAGATACATATTGTTATGTATTTCTATGAGAGAAGTGCTAAATGAAAAGTGTGTCGTACTCACGCGGCCGCCGTCGGCCGACGTGGGCAGTAGCACTCTGACAAATATTACTTTTATTTTGTTCAAAACACTATCAAGTATTTCCATTACTAATAATATAAATGAATAATGTGTTTGTCTGTGCTTATGTTGTAAATTTGGAATATAGGTAGATTATATCCTTAATCATATGTCACGTCTGTATAATAAGTAATTCATATCATGAGAATGCAATACTATTTATTGACGAGAATGACTGAATTGGTGTGACTATATTGTAAAAAATGTTCGTAATAGTTCGAGTAAGGTTTTTAGGGTAAAATATACTAAAAGTGTTTTTCTTTTTCATATGATTTTTATACAGCCTTAAAGATTATATATATGGACAAGATGGGAAATGTTTGTCGGGTCAGTTAGAAATTAATAATATCTGTACCGGTTCTTTTTAAAATAAAAAACGTTTTGGAATCATGACTTAATACTATTTAATGTCTGTAAACTTATTAAAATGTACTTGTGAGTACGAGCGACTTGCTTGCTATACCCTGTTTTTTAATCTCAGAGACTAAATTGACACATGCAAATTTCAAATTTACAAATAATGTTGCCAGCTCTTTTGGAGCAGTGTTGTACCTACGATACCGATTTGTTAAATCGTAACTTTTTATCTTTATTGGACGATTCGTTTCAAAGTTTTACATTCAAAACCGTATAACTAAAATTAACATTATTAATTTTAAATCATTAAATATCATATTTATTTATTAAAATATCATATTTATTAATTTAAATATGATATTTATTAATTTAAATATGATATTTATTAATTTTAAATCATTAAGTATCATAAAAATTAACATTATTAAATTTAAATTTACACTATCAATTTTGTACCTTTACGTTTTAAATAAGTATCTTCACATTATTTAAGGATAACTTATTATAAAAAAAAAAAAACGATACTTGATTTTATTAACATTAATTTTTGATAGTGGTACATCACTATTTAAGAATTGCAAAAAACTGACAACCCACGAAATGTCAGTTTTGTCTCTGAGATTAAAAAACAGGGTATAGAGGTCTGCGAGCTAACTTGATTTTTTGAATTAAAATAATAATGAATGATGTGTGTCGAGTAAAATGCTAAATTGCAATATGTTGCAATTGCATCGTACAATGTCATCATACGATATGGTTTCCAGGCGGGCTGGGCGAGGCGGTGCTGTCGGCGCTGGCAGAGATACGTGACGTAGTGGTGCGGCACCTGTGCGTGCGCGAGCTGCCGCGCTCCGGCACACCCGACGAGCTGCTGTACAAGTACGGCATCTCCGCGCCGCACATCGTGCGCGCCGCCAAGGAACTGCTGCAGCTGTAATACCACAGCAGCAGCAGCAGCGGCAATCACCTTACTACGAGTTGTTGATATTTACATATTATATAATATTATCACTGTAATATATACAAGGGGCAATCGCATATGTAATACTATGTATTATAAAATTCATACAGCACTGCCAAGTGCAAGGGTTGTCAAAAAATATCATTTTTTTCTAGTTTTAAACAATTACAATTATACTCGTCAACCCTAGGTGTTCCGACTGTTGGATAAAAATAAGTACGACAGTTGAGTGGTCACCAGTCTCGCATCATTCCGCACGATGATTATTTCTTGCCGCCTTGGTTAGAGGACTGTATGGATTAATAGACTGCTATTATCAACATTAGTTAATATAGGATTGCCTCGTGTCTTCCTTCATGTGATGTCCAAATAGTTAGGCAGATTTCTGAACTCATTAACAGATTCTCAAAATATTAGTAAGACTGTCTCTATCGTAAACTCGTAGTAAGAACAATGTTGTAAGTAAGCGTCCTGTCTTTGATGTTATTGCCAATAAGAAACTTGTACCGACGCCTATTTTTTTCCCCAGTTTAACTCGCGTGTACCTTGGGATTTTATATTAATTTTTAACTTCAAATACTCGAGTAATTCGAGTGTTTGAGATTTTTACGCAAGATGTCCGTCTGATGTAATAGTGGACTGATTTCAATGTGTTTTTTTTTTATTATAAAGGTTGTCAAATGCAAGATTTAAAAGTTCACGCGAGTTAAATCCTTCAAACAATATTGATAAAAGCTATATTAGTATGTTCTGTAACAAATTGAACATCTTAATCGACAAACGTTCCCATAAATTATAAAAGGCTGAAAAATGTGTGATACTGTACTATATAAGAGTGGTCAGAGATATATTGTTTTTATGTCAGAACCGTAACAACGCTGTTACAGATAAATATTTCATTGGCTATTTATGTGACATTCCTAAATTAAAAAAAAAACATTCCCAAACTTCCTAAAACCAGTTCCTCACACTCGGGTTTGAATGACAGTGTATATACATTCAATTTTGTAGTTTAGGAGATAAAAGTAATTAATAAGCAAACAAACAAACTGTCCGAGCACTAAATGTAAATGAATACGAAGATTGTTAAGAAGTCGTATCAAATATACATATAAGGGTGATTATATTTTATATACAATACGGTTGTTTTTTGTAAGTTTTTATCGTAATGAAGTGCCTTACTGTCTTACTGCTCGCACAAATACACATACATGTATGTTGAGATATACGATGTGTTTTATATGTTATCTGTTGAGCACAACTTGTTGGTTTTCTTTTTCTATGCATTTTGTTTTTTTTTTCTATTATCTGTTGTAAAATCAGTCGTTACATTTAATTGATAATTTTTGAATTGTTGAGTTTATTTGCTCAATATATTTAAAATCTCCAAACGTTAAGTTTGACGACTGGATAAAGTAAATATTGTAACTTCAGGTGTTTTCTATTATTTAATTTATTTTTGATCAATTTTCTATGAATGATTTTTTGTAATTGTTTTTCATCACAAGTTTCAAACAATATATGCATGTGTAAGGTCATTAAATATTTTGGTGAATGATTTACTTTACTGTTATCTTCGAGGGCTTCCATTAAATCACAAAATCAGGTTAAAAATTTTATTGGTTTCATACATTCCTGTTGCATTTTTGTAATCACAGAATTATTTGAGTTTTTTTTTAATAAAGTTTATTGAATACAATCGAGTCTTATTTATAATTAACAATTATTATATTATAACATTATGTACAGACTACAGTACACACTAACACATGACTAGAGATACTCAGCGGGCGCTCGCCGCGCGGCGCGACGCTCACGATGCGACTTGTTAAAAGTAATTCCACACGATTAGTCTCGAGTAATACTCATTTTTTATTTATTAGTAGCTTTTTTGTGTTAAAAATAATAATATCACACTAAATTAAATGTAAATTATTTCACCTTCTCCAATGAAAATATTGAAAAAGTTGAAATTTTATTCCTTGTTTTGTTGGATTTCTTTGAATTGTACTATAAATTATTATAGAAGCTGTAAAACATTACCTAATTTCAACAAAATCCTTACACTAGATGTCAAGTGACTAGTTAGTATTCGTTAGTTCTCACAATATTTTACAAAATATAATTTTTCTAACATTAACAAGCCAATATAAAATATCTATAATTTTCATAATTCATTATCTAATTTAACATTATTAATATATATATATATATATTAATATATTTTCTATTTAAGTATTAGACACTCATAAATAAATTCATAATCAGAGTAGTGTTGCCACTATTATAATAAATAGCATACTTGTTGACGTTGAGCAGATTCCCTCACGGCAAGTTGTTGAACTAACTTAGACCCAAAATTACTTTTAAATATCCGACACTAAAATAAATATAGCTCTTCAGTAAGTTAGCTGCTGTTAGTTCCAAAAGCTAAGGAAACCTAATCTACACCAATTATTCAACTAAATGGCAACACCACTACTTGTTTACGTATAGACTATAGAGAAAACAATAATAATAATGTATAAACAGTACGGAACCGTGGACGGATGCACAAGCGAAAACAGCTCCTGATCAAGTCTTAGTGAAGGCAAATGTTAAATGCAATACCAGCGCGTCTCCTCCACACCGCTGGAGTCTTTGGCCTAATCTTACACAACGCGCTTTGGAAGAACTATACACTGCTTTTTGTTAAAAATTTGTAAAGTTAATATTCTGTATGAAATTGCAAATAGAAATCGACTTGTTTTGTCGCTGGACGTATGTAGGTATATTTGCTTCATTAAATCACAACATTTTCAATCTTGAAACTTTTTTTCAAGTCATTTTGAAACAACTCAAAATGTATTTATCGGAATATTTCAAAACAACAAGAACAGTCAGAGTTCAAAGATTCATGACACTCAATATTGCCATTGTTAGCTTCCAAGCGTGTTCGTTCTCCCCACAGCAGCAGCTAGGGCTCGCCTCACGTCCAGTGCGCGGGCGCGGCGGCGGCGGGCGGCGTGGACGCAGGAGTGGCGGGCGGCGCGGGCGCGGCGTCCAGCTCGCCCGGCAGGTAGTCCTTCCAGCTGCGAAACAGGTAGCGGGTGAACTTCCGCAGCTGCCGGAACTTGCAGTACGTGGCGCCCTCCGCCGACTGCAGCTGCTGCGTCTGAATCAGAAACCCCTTCTCTTTGAACGTTTGCTCCAACTTCTCCCTTTGCAACGTCTTTCTAGATTTCCTCTTCTTTTTACTTAAATCTTCCTTTTGTGTGTCGATTTTTGGCAACGACGTTCCCACTTCTGTTTTTTCTTGGTTTAAGTCTTTCTGTAGATATTCGTAGCCCTTGTTGCCCTTGCCCCCTGTACCACTGTAGTATCTGAAATTCCCCCCGGAGTCTACTGACAGCATTTTCTTCTCCTGTAACGAGGGCTTGGAGCCGCCCGTGAACTTGAACTTGCAAATGCTAACTTCGGTGGTGGGCGTGGTCGTGTTGGTTTTGGCTGGCATGGGGGGAATGAATATTGCCGATCGTTTCCTTTTCACGGGGCCTTGGACGGGATTGGGCGATACTCTCTTTTTGGCAAGTTCTGGGCTCTTAGTCTCCTCGACTTGCTTTATAACTTTAGGGTCCAATAATTCGGAAATTTGTTTAAGTACCAACTTACTTTTGCCATCATCTGGTAACGTATCGTTGTTCTCAGAATTTGGAGATATTTTCTCCCGATCTTCGGGTGAAAAAGGTAACTGCCCGGAAGCTGCTAGCCTTTGATAGTATAGCAGTTGCGTCTGTAACGCTAGTGGATGCATATAGATGCCTGCATTAGGCCAGTATATGTACCCGGGGAACTTCTCATCGTCGGGATGAGAAGTGGATTGAGCAGGTTCGGACAAAGCTGGGGATATATTTCTAGTCTGGCGCGACAGGTCCGGCGAGCTGCTGGCGGTGGCGGGCAAGTTGGTGTTCCTTTGTATTACTGAAATGGCGTTAGGTTGTTCGCTTTTCACACTTTCTTGTTCTGAACTATCCTCGAGCTCAATCTTCACTTCTGGCATTGATGTGTAAATGTTGCCAAATTTTTTTTGTATTTGCAATTTCAAGTCGTGCAAATCTCGTATACAGAGATTTAACGGTTCATCGTCGCTATGTAACGGGCCCGCCGTTGTGATTGGCGCTTCAGGCATGGGTTCGTCTGGACTACAGAATCTGGGCGGGGACGGATTTTCTAGTTTTCTCTTTTGCTCCTGTGAAAGTTTCCTTTCTAGAAGACTTGAAATGATTTTATTTTGTAAGTCAGTTTTGGGCGTACTGAAAGGTAGATCCGTACTTCTGAACGGACTCATGTTCACCTTGTCTTGGGGAGGTGGTTGTCCGGGCACCACTGTACCGTAGTTTTCGTAAATTAGGTGGCAAATGTCGGCTTTTTTAGGTTTTCTACCACGTCTGGGTTTCGAATTGTTTAAAGTCATTTCTCCCATATACGGTAAATCTTCATAAGTCATGATTTTGCTGGGCGTGATAGCTGGGCTTCTCTTTTTCTTTTCTTCTTTATTTTTAGCAGCCATATTCAGAAGTGGTGTCTGTGGAACTGTCAGTGTTCTCGTTTCATTTTGCACTCCGGCTAATCTTTGCGCCCAAATTTTAAACGATTCGTTTGTAAAATTGTTGTCTACGTTTTGTTCTTTAGGCTTTTCTGAAGTCTTTTTTTTAATATTGGCCTTCTGTAAGCTCTGCTCGTAGTGGTCGAGGTACTCCTGGGGCAGGGCCTGGTGGTGGAACTTCAACTTCCACCGATTTTTCTGTCGGCTCCTCGTGTGCTTCACTTTAGCGGGCTCAGACTTTTCAAGATTTCTTTCCTTGCTGGCGGACAACAACTGTTGTCGTAGTAGTTCTTTATTTTCCGATGATCTGAAAAGAACAAGAATTTACCATTATTATAATATATTATTATACTAGCGACTCACCCTCGCTTCGCTTCGGGTTCGTCCCTAGACAAAAACGAATCTATCCCATGGGAACCATACATTTTTCCGGGATGATATATAGCCTATTGCCTTCCTCGGTTAACGGACTATCTAATGCAAAAATAATTTTTCAAATAAGATTAGTAGTTCCTGAGATTAGCGCGTTCAACCAAACAAACAAACTCTTCAGCTTTATAATATTAATATACATAAAATTATAGTAGGTACATTGTAGATTTTTTTATTTTTGAGTAAATATTAAAATTAAAAGAAAGCTTTTTTTATATAAAGATTGGAGAACTGATATCGTTGATATTTGCAAAGCGCAACTTACTTGGAGGGCGGGCGGGGCGCGGGCGGACACACGTCGCCGCACGCCGCTCGCCGCATCACTTCTGAAACAATAATACAAACATTACTAAAGGATTTTTATACCTACTGGGTATAACTAAACTTTTATGGATAGCTTAAGCTTCGGGCTTCTTAATTTCGTATTTCTATTATATTATATATATATATATATATCGTATTTCTTCTTAATAGTATCGTAGTAGCCTTAACTCATAAGTACATTCAAATAGGAATCCCATAATAATAATCTTACTATTATTATAAACGCGAAAGTTTGGATTGATGGATGTTTGTTACTAAATCACACCAGAACGGCTGAATAGATCTGGATGAATTTCATGGGCACAGAGATAGATTATTGTCTGGAATAGCACATAGTTTACTTTTATCCCAAAAGGATGTACGGTTCCTGTGGGATAAATTTGTTTTTGTTATTCACAGAGCAAAGGAGTGACCATTTATTCCGTAATGTACCTAGCACCAAACCGAGCGGAGCGAGGGTGAGTCTTGCTAGTAATATTATAAATACGAAAATTTGTATGGGTCTGCTTAGATCTATTACTCATTCACACTGAAACTGGTCTGTTACCCTTTCACACTGGATCCGCCCAGGATTTTGATGAAATTTATTATAGAGGTACCTACATTATGACCTGAAGTAAAATACATAGGCTACCGATAAGCAGCTAATAATCTACATCATACATTTTAAAACCAGAACGTGAAAACTTTGTAAATAAAATGTAGGATAGTGAGATTCCAGTATAAAATAATAAACAACGATACATTATGTAACTCCACGTGGGAGCAAGTTTGGTAAAACAGTAAATTCAGTGACGTCGGAATCAAAGTAATGTTACACAAAGGTTGGAAATAAAAATAACATTAACATCCGCATTCGCTCTCAATGTCATCAAAAATGTCACCGGGAAATATTCCTCATTCGAAATTCTAGGAATAACCAACTCTAAACCGCATAGCGTACCGCAAGTAAGAACGTACGTTCGGCTTAGTGTATGGCCAGTAGCCACGCGTCACTGTTTGTTTACTCTAGGTGTAGTACATATAAGGCAAATGCAAAGTCCCTGTCGGAATAATCATAATGACGCTTGTATTAATATTATATTTAATTATAGAAACCTACAATATATGTATTTTGTAAATTAGTTACGTGATTTTATTAATACAAATTGTACCGAAGCATAATGCACCGATCAATGACAAACTGAGTAGGTAAACTGTATTAAATTATTACAATTTTTACTACACGAGTTTATCTAAGTAGTACCTAATCTAAAAAATGGACTATAAGTCAGTTTCAAGACTACCATATAAAGGGAGAATAAATGCGTACTTCTATAATAAATACAAATATCTGTCTATCTACTTGTTTCTTAGTTTTCAGGATTAGATCTGGAGGACTTAGACCGGTTTTCATAAAATCCGGTATAGTGATATAAATCCTAATTCATTGTAGAAAATATTTGCATGAAAAAATCCTATCAAGTAGATACTTACATATATGTAACACGTAGGAAGGTTATTTTAAATATTATTTATTACCTTTGATGTTTTCTTAAAAAATAAAATACAAGTGACGTGCCTTCGAAGTAACACAACTACAACTGAGCGTATAAAGTAGGTACGATTTGAAAAACTAAATAGAATCTTTTAACGTACTTTTTTGATTCTAAACCGTACAAGTACATAATATATGAACCCACCTAATTAGACAATACGCCCAAATCAAAATAGTAATGAGAAAAGCGATCTGATTAGGAACTATATTGGTCAGTCCGCATGTCCGCCCCGAGCGCGCACGCGGGCGGGCGCCGACACTCGAGCGCTGTGAGTTGGCGCCCAAAATATGCCACATGTTATTTCGCAACTAGCACTAAACTAAAGATGGACAGCGCTATTCTCACCGCCAGATAGGGTTACAGATGCAGGGCGCAGGCCCAGCCTCCGGCGCCGAGTGCCTGTCCTCATTATGAGCAAATGGGTACATCTGTTCTAATATTTGTAATTACACTATAGTTATAATACAATAATACTCATTTCTTTATAGATACCTCAATTTTTTTTTATATAAATGTAAAATAGAATGTATATAGAGGATAATATGACTGTTTACACTGACTTGCGGATTCGACTTCACTCGAGCTACACGAATAAAAGCAATGCGGGAACCGTCAACTGATAAACAATAAATACTTAATAACGTTAAATACTTTTTCAGATGTTTTAAGATATATTTTATGTTCGTCCCAAAACTATGTTCAAATGGCAACACTGATTTTTTTTTATTTTTATTTCAATTTCAATAATTTGTATTGACTAGTTGTTAATTAATTATTACCATTTACCACTAACGTCACCTTTACTTGAGAGGTGCTACATGCTTAAAAAGTCTTAAATTTATTGAGTCTAAAGTTTATTTTATCGATTTATTATGAAAGAAATGCAATGATATTTTTACACGTATCAATTATCATTTAATTATATGAATAAGTATTGTATTGTATTCAGTCCTTTTTAACGTCCCACTGCTGGGCACGGGTCTCCCTTTAGTACGAGGGGGATCAGTCCATAGTTCACCACGCTGACCACGTGTGTGTTGGCGCACTTCTCTCAGACATGTAGGTTTCCTCACAATGTTTTCCTTCACCGTAAGACAAGTGGTAATTATGTTGGAAAATGATTCGCACATGAAAATATCAGAAGTGCACGACCCGGGATTTGAAATCGTTTCACTTGGTTTCCCAAGTGAGTGCATTCCATCTGGGCTACCACTGCCTGAAGAGGTATATACAGGATGGATTTTTGAGACGGGACAGTAAGGGCAGGTACCTTAAATACTATAGTAACAGGGAAACGCTCCTAGGAGACCATCCATAACTTTTTGAGATATTCTGAACTGCACTCACAGATTTTGGAAAAAATGTACAGTCAGCGAAAAAAATGCTAAAATTCGAAAAAAAATTGTTTCATGTCAATCGATCCTATTTCATGTAAGGATCAAAAGACTCTATGGGACCATTTAAGGTTTGAGTACTAGAAATGGCAGAAATCGCCAAAATCCTTATCCATACATTTTGTATGGAAAAACGTTTAATCAACTCGAAATATTCTTTGTTGCCAAACAGTCCTATTTTTTAATGTGATCAAAAGACTCTTTGAGAAAATCATAATTACATTGAAAAATAAAAATAAAATAAAATTATATCAACTAAACGTGTTTTTTTGAAACACGATATCCATTTTAAGCAATTTATTTTGTAGATCACCTAAATGTTACCTATTTACGTTTGTATTAAGAGTCTTTTGATTACATTAAAAAATAGGACTGTTTGGCAACAAAGAATATTTCGAGTTGATTAAACGTTTTTCCATACAAAATGTATGGGAAAAGATTTTGGCGATTTCTGTCATTTCTAGTACTCAAACCTTAAATGGCCCCATAGAGTCTTTTGATCCTTACATGAAATAGGATCGATTGACATAAAAAAATTTTTTTCGTATTTTAGCATTTTTCTCGCTGACTGTACATTTTTTCCAAAATCTGTGAATGCAGTTCAGAATATCTCAAAAAGTTATGGACGGTCTCCTAGGAACGTTTTCCTGTAACTATAGTATTTAAGGTACCTGCCTTTACTGTCCCGTCTCAAAAATCCACCCTGTATATATAATAATATGTATATGTATACTTAAGTATAAAAACTGTATCAATTATTATTAAAAATACCGCAAATTGAAACAATATATTTGATGAGTTTTATAATATCGTTATTTTAACTTTTACAATTAGAGTCACAAAATATATTTAGAGGTATGAATTACCTGAAAAAGCTTTTTCGATACCCGTGAATACAACCATCCTCACCCTCGCACTGACACATCCACACCGGCTGGGCGTGGATTTATGAATAATATAATGTATATTTTAGGTCACTTTATACTACTCAAAACATGGAAATACGTAATAACTGTCGTATAAAACGAAACTAACGAACGTAAAGATGACCTGCCAGCAAATAATAGCTCTACACAGCGCTCTACTTAGTGCTATTTTTGAAAGAACAGTACAATACTCGAATATCTTGAGCTTTTAAAGAACTCTAAAGTATTTACTAGTATGACTCTAGTATATTTATAATATACATGTATTTAAAGTTTTATACTTATGGGTAATGTATCAACTATCTGGTATCCATAACACAGGCCTCGTAGCTTACCATGGAACTAGATGGTGCTGTGTGTTAATATCACAATGTATTTATTTATTTTTATTTTATTAAACTGATGCGTCTCTATATTTTCAATGAAAAGTCATTGTGATACGACTTTGTAATTCAAAATATGTGATAATTCAAATAAAGTTACTGCTGATTTAGATTATTTTAATGTTAAACTTGTTAAACAATGTTAGGTACAAAGATATACCTATAGCAGAAAAAATAAATATACTGTTACGTATATACTCGTATATAGTTTATAGCAATTGCATGGACGGCGAGTCTAAAGGAGATGCGTCAGAGACAGATATTTATTACCGCTGACTCATAGGTTCAGATCAACGCACAATAAATCTATAAACGATCGATTCTAAATTCATAAAAGTCTATAACAACGCTAATTGAAATTCGTAATTTGTTTTAATATTTTTATTATAATAAAGATTAAATGTACTTCCTTATTAATTTGACAAAATATACATACGTTTTACATACATATATCGCCAAAGTATATATGGGTCGTTCTTCTTTTCTAGCGACAATGATCTGTCACTCACCTCATTTTGTGTCATATTAGAGTATAGATTATTATGTATTCATTGTTCGAATTTACATCCTCATCGCTTTATACCTTTTAATACTAAATAATCTTTAACTTTCTGTAGCCAATAGTTTTTTTCATGTGTTTATTTTTCATTAAATACCGTGACAGAGTAGTAATTCATAATGATGTCCTACCGAAAGTGTTTTCTCGAAAATCGCCACAAAACAAACAACATTACGGGCATGAAAATAAAGATTAAATGATCCAAATGAAAATTAAATGCATTTGCAAAAAAATATCTAACACTGAAATCAAAATATTGTTACTTGAAAAACTCGAAAAACTAAGAAACGCCAATTCATTCTCGCAAGAAAAGAAGAACGACCCATATGTGTTTGCCGTGTGCGGTGTTTGATCACACACTATCGACACAAATAATTATCTAGTTTATTAAATTGTAACATAAAATTGTGTAATTAATTTCTTTGGTATAGTGCGGTTTGTTTAATCACTTAGGATAAATCCCAGGCAAAGTGGATATTTTTATAGATCAATGATGATTTATTATGATGAGTTTCGTACTGAGTCACATAGCTTATAATTCATTATTCAAGACGCATACCTATATAATAACGTTTTTTTTTAAAAAAAACGAAATTTTAAACATTGGAAAGCTTTGTGTTTGCCAAATGCTAAAAATGAATGTATCGTTATTAATATTTCGCCTCTCAAATGTATAAAATCGAACCCGGAACATTTGACACAGGACGCTTATAAATTAAACGAAGTCGTAATCGTTTGAATCAACATTCGCATAAACTTCAAAGAATGAGTAATAAGTGAACGTGACTGAATGACCTACATCTGTCAGACTTTGAAATATTTTGGCAATTATTCCCAAAATCACTCGTATATTATGACTGAAACTAGTGAAGATGTATACGTTTCAATTCCATTAAATAAACATTTTAATACAAGTATTGTATCTGTCGGTAATTATGTCTGTCTCATGAGATATTAGCGAATTGATCGAGCTTCTTCTTCTTTCAACGTTTAAGAAATATTCTATGTTACATACATAGATATGTTAATACAAAACTAAATGAGCTCAGAGGTCCTAGAAGGTTCATTTAAAAATTAGAAGAAAACATTTTTTTGAAATACGACGTTTAATAAAATAATAATAATAAATTGTTATTGCAAGGGTATGTATAAATCCAATTTATAATATAATAACACATTACAAGTACACATTAAAAATAAATAAATATAAATATGTTGTGACGTTAACACACAGCACCATCTAGTTCCACTATAAGCTACGAGGCTTGCGTTACGAATACCAGATAGTTGATACACTACACATAATACATAACTTTAAATAAGTACGTACATATTATAAATATAAAAACCCATGAGATGAGTACAAACATTCAACATGGACTCGAACCCGCGGCCACTGAGCAAGTCACTACAAACTGAGCCAAACGTGTCAATTATATAATATATGCAAATTTTTTGCTACTAAATATATAGATAACAAGTTCCAAATAACGGGACTGTTGCTTAAACAAAGATAATAATACAAGTAGCGTGAAGTGTGTACAGGCATGAGGCATTATGCCGAGCTTTAACACTCAATTAAGGTTCGGGCGAGCTGCAGACATCATGAAACATAAACTTCCGCGAATGCTCAATACACTCAACAGGCAAAACAGCAGACGGTAGACAGTGTAATTGCCGCGTCGCGCGTCGCCACGGGGTCTCGCTTTACGCGCCCGCAATGTGTCACCTCATCACCATATTGTCCTTATTTCTTTAGAAAAGTTGAATCATTTTCAATTTTACTACACTTTCATTCCAAAAAAAAACCGTCGGGTAAAACTTTTTACCGGTTTCGCGATTTTCAAATTAAAAGCCCTGACAAGGCTAATAATGTTTTTGAAAGTGGATTTTGGCAAATTTTCAACAGGAAAGTAGACGCTCTGTTTAATAAAGCTCGTAACATGGTTGCGCGTGACTATAATTTCTTAAATAACTATTAAAGTTCCTGGGCGACCGAGCTTTACTCGGCGTTTTTCGGGAAAGATATGAAAATTGTTTCTTTCAGAAAAGATACCTATATCTATATTGTAGATAAACTTAAAAAGTAAAACCTTATCTATATCCGTTTCCGAGATACACGAAAATACATATATACGTATACGAGAATTGCTCATTAATTATAAGATACAAGTCGAACGAATGTTCGTCAATACGAAATATGTAGAATTAGCGCGTTGTCGTCTTATATACCGGTACAATGTTCCATTTATTTTATTTTATTTTAACATCAGAATGTAATCAAAACGACATTGTTTGATTATAAATTTGAAAGTTGCAAACAAATACAAAAAGTGCATCCAATGATGTAAGCGTACGTTACGCGCGTGCTGGCGCGCCGCCAGCGTGACGTCACCGAGCTTTTCTAATTACTGCGTATGGACAGATTTTCAATGGGTCAGTCTTAGCGGACCCATTCATTTTATCTAAATTTATATATGTGTACTAGCGACTCACCCTCGCTTCGCTTCGGGTTCGTCTCTAGACAAAAAGAAATCTATCCCACGGGAACCTTACAGTTTTCTGGGATGATATAATATATAGCCTATAGCCATCCTCAGTTAACGGGCTATCCAATGCAAAAATCTTTTTTCAAATCGGATTAGTAGTTCCTGAAATTAGCGCGTTCAACCAAACAAACAAACAAACAAACTCTTCAGCTTTATAATATTATAGTATAGATGTAGACTATAGCAAAAGTAAAATAAGGAAGTTGTCAATACATTGTTTATTTTGTTTTAATTTATGTACATATACCTATATATAAATACTCAGACCAATAAAAAATTAAGCATAAATAAGAATGTTAACGTATAGATGTTGTTCTTTTGTAAGCGAATTATTTGAGAACGGCTGGACCGATTTGGCTATTTCTTTAAAATGATCGTAATAAGATTTTTACTAAAAAGATAAAAATACTGAGAGATTTTTTTTCTGTTTGAGTGTGTGAACTCGGAGAACAAATTTAATAAAAAATAGTATATCCGATCAGCTTGTATTCTATACACATAATAAAATGAGTCGAATCTGTACATTAAATATTTTTTTGGAAAATCTTATTGAAATAGTCATTATTATCAATACAGAGGCCGAATCTAAAGTTTTTAGAGTTTTTGTCTGTTTGTCTGTCTGGGAACGCATCGAGAGAAAACCACTGGACAGGTTTTGATGAAATTTCGTATGATGAAACTTTGTACTGCGGGAAAATATCTTATCCCTGAAAAATTTACACTAAACGTTAAATATAAATCAGGAGTAATAAAAACCTAATAAGCTAAGTCATATGACTACAATGCCTTGGCAATTGGCGGAGATGTGAATTGTTTATTTACGATAAACAAACTAAACAGGTAAAGTATTTTGATGTAATGAGATGAGGATGTTTTCCTTCGCCGAGCTATTTTCTCTTACAGAGCAGCGATACCATCTATTGTGAACGCGTCTGTAGCACGTGTTATGTTGTTGATGCTGTAGCATTATAATTATACAAATTCCTACTCTATTTTATGTAATACTTTTTGCAATTTTTTCTCAACAGTGTCAAAATAAACTTTTATTGTTGCTTTGGTTTTCATTTTTATGAGGTTATGTGAAATCAAAAGTGTAATTTTCATATAAAAAGTAATCATTGGTCAAGGTTTTTTATTGATTTGATGTAAACTATAAATAAATGTTTTATTTATTTATTTATTTATTTATTTGATCTCTTCTAATCTGCATGTTTCGTTTACAAGCTTCATGGACTCTTTTTTGTTGTTTAAGCAAAACTAGTAAATAGGCCAAAATTATGCAAAATTAACTTATTATATAATAGGTAATAAAAGATAATATTGAATATAGTAAAAGAAAATTTTGGTAATCAATTTAACTTTTGCCTACTTCTTTATGGTGCTTTGTGTTTCCTCTAGATACAATTTAATATATGTGGACGCCTGCGCACGAGTTGGCTTAATGGTGTTATTTATATTTTTTTCCTTTTACCGCTATAAATTAAACGAATATAATAATAGAGTCAAATATCTTAAAGGGAATTTTAATAGCATCCTTATTTGGTATACAGAAAACGGAATGTAAAGCGTGAATCATAAGCGGCGTAGGACGAGCCGATACGACTCTACCTCAGACGGACGCATGCAAATTTTATATTTATATCATTTTATATTATCCCCATATTGCTATACGCGTGTATGCGACTCTACAGCTGCGCCGCACAAAGATGGGCTAACGAAGCGTTATTTATAACTTGTACTACGAAATCGAACCGAAATGGTAAAAGTTCCGATCTGAGATACATATACATACATACATATGTATGTATACATCATTATGATACAGATTATCGTAAATTGCCAATGTATGATCTTTGTGCAAATATGAATACAAAATTCAATAAATAATATTTCTATGATAGCTATAACTATAATAGGTAAAATAAAATAGTTAAATTGAACCGTATTTATAAAACGCTATTATATTAGCTTTGCTTGTGACTAACTATGTATGTAAATAATTATTTATTACAAGACAATTTTAACTACTTGTTATAATTATTATCATATCGACTTAAAACTTTGTAGATGTAATCTTAATGTTAAAACAATAATTTCGTACCATCTGATCAATATAACTCATTGACGACTATTAAAAAATTCCAAATTCTCATTCATTTCATTCATTTTGACAGGTCATACCTACATAGTATGTTACGTTATTATTTATTACGTTGGTCAAAAGCATTTTTCTTGTTTATTTTTACTTTTAGCTACATTTACGTCTTGTCTAATCTTTACTTATACAAGATAAATTAATCTGTCATATTTGATTAAATTATCCAAAATTGTTTAAACTAGCGACTCACCCTCGCTCCTCTCGGGTTCGTCCCTTGGTACGTCTTAACGGTTAGTATTTATAGATCTATCAGAAATGAAATATTTTCCCGCAGTAAACAGTATCCTAAATGTTGAACCAGCTATCATCATACTAAATTTCACCAAAATCTGTCCAGTGGTTTTCTCGTGATACGTTCCCAGACAGACAGACAGCATACAGACAGACGAAAATTCTAAAAACTATATAGTCGGCCTCTGTATCGATAAAAAAACACTATTTCAATAAGATTTTCTAAAAAATATTTAATGTACAGATTCGACTCACAATTTTATTATATGTATGGATAAAATGAATGAATCAGGAATAAGGAAACTAATATATTAAAAAAATCTATCAAATTATATTCCACTTTCCTGTGGTTATAAAATAAGTACGTGAACAAGTTATTTATAAATATTAAATCAATTTGTTGTAATTGTACCTAATTTAGATTTTATTTTGAAATAATTTATGTCATTAAATGTCATTAAAATTGCGAAACAAAAACACAGTGAACCTAATTTGTTTTAACATTTTCCTTTATGACAGTGTGCCCTAAACCTATTTTATTAAGAAACATAGTATAGTCTGTCTGTAGCTGGCGTGCATTCCGCGTATATCGTAAACCTTTGCGAAGGAAAATGTGGGTTCATTTTATGATGTTGTCGTCTTCTTTGTTGTAATGTAGGTGGTCTTATATTAACTACACTTAAGATCTCCGCCTAGAAAATTTCCATTCCACGACGATTATAATTGTGACATATTTATACATAAGGTAACGTTTATGCTACTTCATAAACACATTATCGTTCGACATTTTAGCTTTATTTTAAGTGATTTTTAGAATTAATGTTTCGTATTTAGCCCTTTTTAACATCCCACCGCTGGGCACGGGCCTCCCTTCAATACGAGGGGAATCAGGCCATAGTCCACCACGCTGGTAAAGTGCGGATTGGCGGATTTCACATATCTTTCGAGAACTTGCTAGGATTTCTCAAACATGCAGGTTTCCTCACGATGTTTTCTTTCACCGTAAGGCAAGTGGTAATCATGTTTAAAATGATTCGCACATGAAAATATCAGAGGTGCGAGACTCGGGATTTGAACCCGCTTCACTCGGTTTCCCAAGCGGGCGCGTTACCACTGGGAAACCAGTGCCTTTATATTTAATGTTTTAAGTCGATTGAAAAATATAGAGACTAGTCAAAGCTGACATTGTCTTGGGTGGTCATTTTCTAAAAATATTTTAATTAAAATAAATGCAATGATGGCAGTATGAGCTAATTAAGGCAAATAATTAGGCAACAAGTAACATTAGCCCGTTACACAATCGTAATGATAATACACTGTATCTCAGTACGGTGCGTATAACGCGTATTATTAGACTACTCCAGACTTACAATCTAATGTCACTCGTATCACACACACAGACGCGACAGAATAGAGATGGCACGTCCACATAGGACCCTCGTGTTTGCACTCCGCGGGAGACATTTTGACACTTGCCTTATATGGACAAGAGCCGCTAGCTGAACTTTTCCGATGTAATTTATCGAACAAATAAATTTCTCAACTGTACATGCCATATGAATATTTACTTTTCAATTTTATTTACGCTGTCTGGTATTTAATTTGAACTCTATATTGAAACTCGATAATTTGTGTAGAGCTTCTGAACAAACAGTACTCTTCTAGTGCGAATAAATATTATTATATTTAATGAATAAAATTAAAAACTATAGTATAGTTACGTTTCACTTTGTATTTAAAATCCTCTTGAAATCATGTCACAATTCTAATTCAGCACAAAACTCACTTGGTTATATCGAAACTAAAATATTTTTTAACCAAATGGTAAACTGTTGAATGTATCGAGCGATTTATAAATATGTGCATCTGTTCCGATATCGCTAATCACTATCACGTCGGTATAAACAACGATAACGCGGCTGCTGTCGTCTGTAAACATCCAGCGCCGAGGCAACACCACTCCCGTACAAACACACTAGGCATTTTCCAAATACGAGTGAACACACCACCGTAGAAGAGAAAAAAATAATCACCTCCAGCTTCGGGCAGCATTTGCGACATCCAAGTTTCTGTTGACACGACACTCGCGGGGGGTGTGGCGTGGGGCGCGAGCGAGGGCGGGGGTGGCGAGCGCGGCCGGCGGTGACGAGGTATGACGGGTGGCGCGGACGGTGCACTGCTGCAGCGCCTTATCACAGGGGTCGAGCGAGTCGCGCGCTCCCGACTAATCTAAATACAGACAACGCGGCCGCGACCAAAATCGCCATTGCTTTACGGCCTAAATTTAGAGCAGCAGAAATAAATGCGTTTTTACGTGTTTTTCACGAGTATTAGACGGGAATAGTGCTTTCTGGTGGTGTGCCAGCGAAACCCGAGATTCGTGCCGTATTTGGCAGGCGGCGGACGCTTTTGGGTATTTAGTTTCGAGCGCCCGCGCCGCGCTAATTCGAGCTTCCGTTGTGCGATACCTGCGCCGCCGCTCGCGATGCGCCGGCACATGCGCGTCGGGATCGTTCCATATATGGCCATCTGTTTTCACACTCCGACAATAGGACTTTACGATTGAAAAAACACTTTGTTACATCTTCATTTTGTAAAATATCTATACATACATTAAGTATATATTTATCGCGGTGAATAACCAATTACGTCAGCATAAAATACTTATATAGTTATTTCTAAAAATGTACTTTGTATATATACATTAGGCCACTAGCATTTATGCCTACAGTACTGGTAAAGTCGGTGACCTATATTCGTCGCTACACAAGATTGGCGGCGTGCATACATTAGAAGTAAATTATGAATGCCTCACTGATAAGCCATCGTTGTGAATTATTAGCGCTCAATTATAGCAATAAATTGTTATAGCTTCAACTGTCCGTTCATTTCATTTCGACGACGCAGCCCACTGCTCTATTTTCTGTCCGCTTTTAGGCAATGCGTGTTGAATTACTACTTACGTATATATCCATGTCCAATACAAAAATCAATACGATATTAATACAATGTTAAGCAATGTTGAAATATGATAATTTTTAATAACAAGTTGTACATATTTATAAAACAATAATCTTCCTACAATTATCTCCTTATTACACTTTTATGGCTAAAGTAGCTCAATCGCACCGAAATAATTATAATGTTTATAATCACTAAAATGGCTTAAAGTTTGAAGTTTATTTTAAATATGCACCTACACTGAATTCAAAAGCACTAAAAACAGTTATTTTACTGACGTTTTGGAAATGTAAATGGGGAATTATGTAAAGATATAAACGTGCAATTAATGATTAACAGTATAGTATGTCTGTAATTTAATAATTGATTTAATTTTACTCTTAAAGCTTTTAATGGTTTTAATTCATCTATAAAAAGCTTTAAGCTGCCCCCTCGTCCTGGAAGCTTGTTTGGCTGCAGATCATAAATCTGTGTATGAACCTGGTCCAAAAACTCTATCAAGAAAAGCCGTTGGGGAAGTTCCATCTTCTTGCATCAAACAGCTATCCCTCGAGATTCATCTCTCTGATCATACTGGATGGCCTATCAGAATCGAATAGTGCAATAAGGAAAGAGGGTGAGTAGGGACTAGGGACCTATGTACAATAATTGTTTATACACATAGCTCGTACGAACAGATAACTTGTTTTAATAAAATTGACCGCCGCGCCATAGTCGAAAATCAGTCAGACGGTCAAATATTATTTTAAGGCTAAATTGTTTTATTACTAACAAATATGGATGTAATATCTGAATTAAAAAATTATTATTATTATATATGTATTTTCTATAATATAGTATTTGCCATTTAGGTCCAGTTAATGAAGCAATTTCAATGTACATACTAAGTAGATAACACCAAAGTCAAAATCCATTTAAAGGAATAGCTATAAGGAGTTGTATTATCGCGGATACCTCGCCCGTTCACATTTCATATTATAATTGTCAGGCTTAATGCATAACGCAGTCCAATTAGCATACGCTTAAGTCCCTATAGGCCCACTATTTGCATGTCGACAAGTACTCTAGGCTGCGATATAAAAAAATATATATGTACTCAAGCGTAAGAAATAACTCTTAGAATACTATTAACAGTGTAGCCTGTAGAATGTAAATATATGATTATATAAAAAAATTAAAATATGTACACAACTAGTTGCTTTGGCAAACTCATAATTTTTTTTTTCTTTAGCTTAGGAGTAGAATTTGTAGCTTAGGGTAGCCGTTTCTCAGGTTCTCTTTCCGGATATGAAAATCGTTAATTTTATAATAAAAAAAATGAAATCGTTATAAAAACTATGCTATCTTTTAAGTTGAAACAATAGCACATTTAAAAAAAATTACGGTAAGATCGGATATGCAGTTTCAGGGTTCATCGCGGGCCAACGCCGTGACACGGGAATTTTATATATTAGGACAAAGAATATTCGTAGAATAGCTAGCTATTTATTATAGTGACTGCTTAATATCTAGATGTTTGATATCTAAATGTGAATAAAATTATAATAGTTTTCAAAGTTTAAGGAGCTTTTGGTTCCTACTTTCTACATCATTAAACTCTTTTTTGTTCGCTACACAATAAGCAGTTACAACTACACCTTATTCGATTATCTTTGTCGAATTTCAAAAATTATCTATTATATAGTCCAGAAATGATCTAAATTATTATACTAGAAATATTATAAGGATTATGGAAACGGATCAGGAAACTGCTTCTTAGAAAAGCGTTTAAAGAAAATATTCTACTATAAATCACTATAAATTTTCAAAATGGTATTTCTTTATACCAACAATATAATTCTTTCATAAATTTAGCCGACATTTGTTATATATAAAACTATTTATTTATTTATTTTAAATATATTATTTTTTTTATCTTTTTGTTTTTACTTCCCTTAAAATAAAAGCGCAAAAATATCCTTAAAAAGTTTTATTTACAATAATAGAATTAATACTAATCTGAAAATTATAATATAAATATATGTATAGACATTACAGTCCCGCAGCCTACTGTACTATCCGCCTTGACCATAATAAATTGTGCGCATACATACATACGTGGGATTCTATATTAATAATAAACTAACGCCTCGGGTTCGCAGTGACACCGTGTTGACACCGTGTGCACGTTTATATTGGCTCGTTGCAGCTTAGCAATTTGACAATGAAATTGTTATCTATGTGCTCACAAATCGGCGCCTGAGATCCGTCATTTTCATTTTTGATAATATCCATATAGCCTTAGCCTATAACACTCGCGTG
This sequence comes from Fabriciana adippe, assembly GCA_905404265.1. NCBI lineage: Eukaryota > Metazoa > Arthropoda > Insecta > Lepidoptera > Nymphalidae > Fabriciana > Fabriciana adippe. The sequence continues at coordinate 13,414,096 of FR990004.1, forward strand.
AATCAACAAAATCGGTTAAGCCATTTAGTAATTACGAGGGAACAACCCTGTTGAAAAACTCCAATAGGATCTCATCAAAAGCGACAAAAGCCACATAGAAACCTATAAAAGCCTGGTTTAAGTGGCTTTTGATGAGATCCTATTCGAGTTTTAAATAGGGTAGCGCGAGTCGCGCGAATACATGGAAATACTACTACTACTATCGCGAAGGAGTTTCCTTATTGCCTATTGAGAAAGTCAAAACCTAAAACTTTCATTTTATAATCTTTTTATATTTATAAGCATATATAACTCATCACACAATTCCCATACACAAAAGCAAGAAAGAATAATAAAACTATCAGGGGCCATAAAAAACTTATCATTTTTAAAGCGTAATATTCAACATTGTGATAGAAAAGTCATAAAATATCATAATAGTGATAAAATACGCCATTATGTCGTAAATCAAGTCACAGAGCGATGCTAAGTGAGGACACTTGTATTGAAACGTATCGCCTTTCACCGCACGCGCAGAGGCGTGTCGCTACTCGCCGAGGCATGCCACTCCCCCGCAAACGTTACTTAGGTACACTTTTTTAAATGATATAGTTACATTATACACACATACAGATTATTGCGCTAGATAGGCTGTATGCTATGACATTTTAAATGAACAAATTAATTAGCAGTCATGAACCCTTAAAAAACGAATCTTCACTATCTCGGACAAACTGATTTTCTCCCTTAATTTATACATATACATATATAATAAAACTGTACAGGTCGAACGTCTTTACATAGAAAAAAAAATGCTAAAAACCGAGTCAGGGGATGTAAGAAGAGAAATAGAATAAATTAAGATTTTTTCAAAATTTTAGTTTCTCTGTCTGTTTGTCTGTTTGTACGGGCTAATCTCCGAAACAGTTGGACCGATTTAAATGAATTTTTCATGGTGGTACCTTATATCCCCGGTCAACATTTTAGATACTTTTCATCCCGAAAAATTAAAGAGTTCCCGTGGGATAGTTAAAAAACTTTAGTAACTTATACAGCTTAGTGCACAATAACTACTGATGGGATTTTAATGAAACTTTACTAATATAGTTCTTACATCAGAATAACAAATAGGCTACTTTTTATCCCGGAAAAATATACGGTGCCCGTAGGATACATTTGTTTTTGTTTGTCTAGAGGCGAACCCGAGTGAAGAAAGGGTAAGCCGCTAGTTTATTAATAATATGGGTACCTAATCAAACTCCAGTTTTCCCATTTTCTGAATAATATAGGTACATAGGTATGCCTACGATGTTTGTTGAGTCAAGACTTCTGTAGGATAGGAAAGTTTTACTTAAAAGTTATTATATATAATAAAAAATATTAAGTAAGTTTATTATTGCGTAAAAAGAAAGTCAAATTATGCGTATTACACACACAATTTAGATTGTACAATTAAGATATACCTAACTAAATCTAAGAAAGTGGAATATTATGTACATTTATACATATACACAAATCCATAGTATACTTACTTTATAAAATGTGAAAATTGAAAAATATATTTACCTAACTGGTAAAAGGCATTTAATATGACAACTTGTGACAAATCACGAGAGTAAATTGTTGAAATTACGCCGACTTCAATGACAATATAATACACAGCTACCAACATGAAGTGTGCAATGAGGATGTCGTAATACTCGTACTTTACTTATAAATAATATTTTATTGTATTTGTGTAACGATAAAAAATATTTTTTCCACTAAGGCTAAGTACAAAAGACAATATCCGTTAAAATTTCCAATAAAATTGGCTTTTAAATGCACTTATCGTAATTATTGCAATGTTATGAATTATGATCAAAGTGAACTAATATAAGCTTTATTTGCACATATAATATCCTTCATATTATATATCTATACATATTATAAAATTGTAACTAAGTCGAATCTGTACATTAAATATTTTTTGGTAAATCTTATTGAAATAGACTTTATTATCGATACAGAAGCCAAATCTATAGTTTTTAGAATTTTTGTCTGTCTGTCTGTCTGTCTGTTACCGCATCACGGGAAAACCACTGGACAGATTTTGATGAAACTTGGTATGATGATAGCTGGTTATCCGGGTCAACATATAGGATACTTTTTACTGCGGCAAAATATCTCATTTCTGAGCTAAACGTAAGAACGTAACTAGGGACGAACCCGAGCGGAGCGAGGGTGAGTTGCTAGTTATATTATATTATATTTCTGCAGTGATTGAAAATGGAATGCACTGTAATGATGTATTATGATTTTTGTCCCCATCCTACATCGAGGTCGACGATCGGCGACACAGAAGACATTAACATAATGAGGTAATGAAATGATTAGAACAAAAAAGTTCGTGGCAATTTGTGTACGTCGGTACATAGCGCGGTCCGTCGCGTCGTGCACGCCGCGCGGGGGTGTCGCGGCTTGTACACTGTACACTGTACACAGGGTTACCATAACCCTCGCTATTTTTAAAAATATTGGTATAACGAAATATTGAATTTTTGAATCTGATGGTAATTTAAAGTAAAGTCGCACTCAGTTTTTGTTCGTTCCATAAATTAAATTGTGTATTAATTATTATAAGTATATACTATATATATATATATATATATATATATATATATATATATATATATATATATGTATGTATATCGGTAATACAACACATAACACACTAACTCTCCATGCCAATCAGACTGGCATAAGTGGTCGCGATCTTCATCAGTGAGGAAGCGAGGAAGAAGTATATAACAGTTATAATTTCACATGGCAAATATATAATATTTTTATTTTATAGTGATAGTAATTAGCGTCAGCCCTATGTAATTAATGTCCGCAGCTGCGAGGGCGCATGCACTCGTGGGCGCTCCCCGAACACCATCCATCAGATACTTGGCCCTAAATGGAGACAATGAAAACATTCGATTGAGTGTAACGACTCAATACTAATGTAGGTACCCATCATGTTTACGATTAGTCACTTCTAATGTAAAAATGTGCCTTTTTTAAGGAAACAAAATATTGATATCTGAAAAGTTATGATTATATTGTAATATCATTTCGTAATAGATAAAAGCTACATTGATTATTATATACATTACCTATATGTGCAAGAAGACATAAAGAATGCTCATGTAATTTTATAAAAATTGGAACAAATATCTGTTTATCCAATATCAACAGATTATCCAATATCAGTTTGTAAAAGCCGAAAACATCTCCACTGTGTAGAGTACCTAATAAATACAATATTATAAATTCTTACTAAAGGAAATATACTTTACATAAACTTAAATTATTTCAAAGTTATATTTAAATTAGCTACCTGTAGGTACAGTCACAATATTTCTGCCACCGGCCCGCTATGGTCAAGTCTGTCATCGATATACGACAATTTAGTTAAAGTAAAGCCTACATTTGCGCAGGCGCACCCACGTGGTATAATATCTGCCCTTACTGGGAAAATGTCGTTAGGCAATGCTGGATTGTTCGCGTAATTAATTTTTGTAAATAGCTGTTATACATATTTTGTCTTAATGTATTATCCAGGATAATTTCCATTAGAAGAAACAATTATATAATTATAATAATTATAATTAATAGTGACTTATTTATAGTAGTTGAGTTTAAAAAGTATGTTTGTAACTAAATAGTTCTCAATAAACATTTAAAAGTAAATGCGTAAATCAAAGTACATATATCACAAGTTTTACGTAAAACATGTACGACATAATATGACCCATGTTATTGAAAATCGACAATTTAAATGAGTAAAAACCATTGAAATGGAAATGACTCAACATGGCAAATAAACAAATAAGGGCTAAGCTTTTGGGCATAATGTGCTATAAACAATAACACGACTTACGTTATAATGAGGATAACGCGGGGTATGCGCGTGGGATAATCTTTTGGATTCTGCGTACTTTAGCAGCGGCCTACATAGTAGTCGCTCTACGTGCTCATATAGTCTTACATATTGTTACGTTCTATGAGTACGGGGATCGGAAATAAAGTACGTCTTGTGCACTACGGATGTTTTATTGCTCTTGGTTAACAAGAGTGTAATGGGATAGAGGGCGTCCCCAGGCACGGTGGAGTGACGATATACGCAGGACGCCTGGCAGGAGCTGGATGCGAGAAGCCGAAGACAGAACGAAGTGGCGTGTATTTGGAGAGGCCTATGTCCAGCAGTGGACGGATAGAGGCTGATGATGATGATGATAACAAGAATGACTTATCACTTATGGGGATTTACCAACACGTGCAATATATATACAGTTCTGGTTTACTCGTAATTCAATTTTTGAACACTATTTCTCACCACTAATCACACTTACGTATTTCTTCTGTTTTATTTTAGCTTTGCAATTCAACTGCACTCTCGACACACTGCCGCCCTTTTCATATGCACAAACAAAGAAAATTTCTGGAAAATGTTCTGTTGCTCTTGTAGGCATATTTACACCAACCCTTTTAATAGGATTGTCTTAGGATGTATAAAGCATGCTTCAAACGTGCCTTTTTAATTATTATTCAGTGTATTATGACGTTACACACTCTCCACTATGCGACGCGACAATATTATGTATTTCTCTCGTAAAAGGCAAAATGCGAAATATTTTACTATACGTCTTTCCATATTTTAAATTTCAAAAAGCAAAAAAGTAAGTTGTTAAGAAAGCTCAATTATAATTATATTCACGATAACTTTTATAAGTTAATAAGTTAATTTTTTTAGACTTACGAGAATGTTTGACATTTTAAATAAAACTAAACTTTTCGGAAAAATCCGAAAAGAAAGTTTTATTCGTTAGTTCGTTACATCAGTCATTTATTTAAATTTCACTCCGAAGTCCGAGCGCTCGCCGACTCCGAAGCGGGAGGCAGTATTGTGTTATTTTATTGTCCACTATTGATATTTGTGCGCATTGTAGTATTTACTAGTTTATCATTTTTAAAATAAACTTGAAATGTTTTTTTTAGAAAGAAATGAAACTGACAATAGCAATTTTCATTTACTATGTTCATTAATGTCAATAAGATTTAAAATATGTACAATAAGCAACATATATATATATATATATATATATATATATATATATATATATATATATATATACTGAAAAATAACAAATTATAAGTAATATTTAAAGTAACATAAAAATAAAATAAAGTCCATAATGAGTGTTGAGAATGAGTCGGTCGTGCCCATACAGCCTGTCATATCTTTTCGAGTAGGTATCAATAATAATACCAAATCGGCCGGACGGGAATCGGCGATCGCGCCAAAAGCAGCTACAATAAATATAATACAATTTAAGCTCGGCCACAAGTGGCAGTGTCCTCGCCTTTAGTTCCTTATAACCAATAATGCAGAGCTATTTGTGAATATTTTCCACATAGAAATAAATGTCTTCGCGTTGTAAGTCCGTTTTATTGATGTGTTGACTTTAGTATTCTACTTCTGTAGGTACATCACACTTCAAGTTACAATAACATATACATATTGTTAATCCTAATGTTAATTAGAATGATTATTATTACAATACTAGCGACATCGTCCCTAGGCACGCGGGTTTTGTTCACAATTTCATGGGTTGTAATTTTTTTGCACGGAATCCTAATTCTTTTTTTTTAAAGTAGCCTAAGTTACTTCTTATAACATCAGATTTCTGCCGTCAAAATCGGTCCAGCCCTTTAGGAGATTATCCGGAACAAACAGAGAGACAAAAACTATAAAAAGTTTTTTTTCTTATAGTACACACATACATTCATATGCATTTAGTAAAAAGCTGTTATTTTCAAATTATAAACAGATACTTTAATTTTTTTTTGTGATAGATTATACGGCTGTGTGATTACCTATACTAAATTCTTCTGTTGTATAGAAGGACATCGCTGGTTCAATTTTAGTTAGTAATAAATATTCTATTTTACTCCACAAGCGTGTGTTTTAAACAATAGTTTCAACTCAGATACACAATTTAATGCCATAAGAATGCGATTACGTGCAATTAATCAAATCTATTTCAATGACTGATTGCGTACCTATTTAATCTCTTAAACTGTTTATGTAGTCCTAACAGTTCCCTATTTTTTTTCCAATGGATTCCTACAAATTAATAATAAAATATAGAACCGAAAGCAGCTTAACAAAAACATATAAAATTATAACTTCGACCATCGATCTTATATAAAATACTAGCATTAACAAATCTATCCCACGGAAACCGTACATTTTTCCAGGATAAAAAGTAGCCTATGTGCTATTCCGGATTATAATCTATCTCTGTGCCAAATTTCATCGAGATCCCATGAGCTGTTCTGGCGTGATTGAGTAACAAACATCCATCCAAACATCTAAACTTTCACACTTATAATATTAGTAAGATAGGCAAAGATTTTCTGTCTAATTACACACAAGCTTTATTATTCAATACGGCCTCATATGTAGATACCTATTAGATATATGATGCTTTCCAAAGGCTTTATTAAAAAGGATTTAAGAGAAAAAAAAACGAATTACCGTTTTTAAGCTTTATTGTCCTCTGGGAATACCGCGATTGCTTATTTATTTTAATGTTTAAAACAATATTACTTAATTCTTGTAAAATACCGAGTCCATATAAAATAGTTCTTACATCAAAACTTGCGGTATTTTGTTTTGGTAGAGAAGGAAAAATACAGAATTTGTTTTTGAGTAAATGTGTATGTACATATATATTAAATATTAGCAACATTTAGAGAATACATTGAGAAAAGTTTTTGATAAATAAAAATTATATTCAGATAGAATTATTCGCCAAAATATAAAATGCCGACAGGACCAATTTTAAATTCGTGGGACCTTATATATGTGGGATTTGCGAGATAAGTAGGTATGCGTGAAATGGTATTTTAAGAATAAAATTAGAGGAGAGAAGAGGATAAAAGGAGGAAATATGATTTAATTTTTAAAATGATATGGAAAGAAAAATGTATAAAAGAAAAGAAAAAGTGAACATTGTGTTCTGTAATTTTAATACAATAAATAGTTAGTGTGATATAAACGCTTTTATTGATATCCTCGGATCATATATACATATATTATAGCATGAAACGTATTATTAAGTAATAATTTGTAATTGAATTTAATAACACAATAATTCATTAATTATAATAATACGTCTGTGGTGTGACTCCTACACTAGAATCTTCGGCAAAATGTTCCATACAAAAGATGGACTGATTCGGATGACAGATTGATTAGATACGGTTAGGGTTGCCGACTTTACTAGTTCAATTATGCTATGAGTTATTATAATTATTTGCCTCGTGTTAATCGTGAATTAATTTAGACTTATTTTATACTGGCTAGTGATATAAAAGTTGCAAGTGTACGTTTTATCATTTTAATTAAGTTGTTACGGTTAAATACAATAAGGTACGTAGTATAACCACAAATATTGAATATAAATGCTTGAATGCTTCTGTTATGAATATTCAAAATAATAGTAAAATTATAGGTTTAATAAACAAATGGTGGCGTGACGCTGTCATGCCATCATGCCTCTTCTGCGCCACCGCTCTCGACTCCCGTCCGCGCGTTTAAGTCGTATTCTAACACGCGCTATTGTAAAGCACTCTCTATTAAAAAATCTTACATATTTTCTATTCTTCTTTAATTTCTATAGAATTAAATTTTGATTAATTAAAAATTGATTTTGTTAACGAAACTCTATTTTTTCTTTATTTTACTTAATATTTCGTTATAAGTTTTTATTAATTACTAGCAACTCACCCTCGCTCCGCTCGGGTTCGTTCCTAGTTACGTTTTAACGTTTAACTCAGAGATGAGATATTTTCCCGCAGTAAAAAGTATCCTATATGTTGATCCGGATTACCAGCTATCATCATACCAAATTTCATCAAAATCTGTCCAGTGGTTTTCCCGTGATGCGGTGACAGACAGACAGACAGACAAAAATTCTAAAAACTATAGATTTGACTTCTATATCTATAATAAAATCTATTTCAATAAGATTTTTCAAAAAATATTTAATTTACAGATTCGGCTTAGTTACAATTTTATTATATGTATAGATTAATTATAATATTAACGTAATTGTTTCACATCTGTCGAACATCCTGTGACGGCCAACTTTTTTTTAAGTTTACGAAAACTTGTGTGGTATACTGTGTGGTATGTCTAGGTCTACAAAAGATATTTTTAAGTAACTTTTTTGTTCAAGTCAATAATTGCAGAGTTATGTGTTTCTCAAGTTGTTAGCACTGTGTCAATATTTAACCAAGAGTGAACCCTTAGTACTTAAGTAGGTACTATGAACTGAGGAAACATGGCCATTCAAAGATCGGTCCATAATGCTTGCCTCCGTGCCGCCCACGCGCCCGTGCGGTAATGACGGATGGACATCGCACATCTTTACTGTAGACAAGCTCATTATATTCGTCTATCTGTCTACTTAGTCATAAAAATACCATACACATTTTTAATTCTCAATTTTATCGTACTCTACGTATTTACCGCAATAATAAAATTTACCATTATTATATTAGTGAATTACCTGCTAATTATTATATAAGTAAATTACAAACTGTTAAAACTAAAGTTTGGACAATCGTTCATTCGACACGTTTTACATCCGTACCTTTTACCTGCTAGCTACCTATTAGCTACCACAATCCATAATTTTCATACAGAAACAAGATGGTTATTTCGTCAATATTATCATTTTTAGAAATGGTGAAGGGTTCTCCGAGGTATTCATTTGAGTTTCTTATATTCATATGAACTATATTACATGACATATTGAACTATATTATAGAATAATCATAAATCTAGACTTTGCCACAAAGATCGTGGACTTTAATCTTGGCAAGTCTAAACATTTCTATCGACACTTAACCTCATCTAATCTTAAGAAATAATTCAATTGTCAGAACATCAATTCAATGAAGCAAATTAGTACAAATGAATTCTTTATTTAGTAGAGAAGAGTAAAATGCTCTAATTATAAGTGCCTATGGCGACTCCCCCGGAGTATAGAGGTGTTTACTAAGAAGTGACATGTCAAAAGGACTAATTACATATGTTCCTAACACCAAGGACTAATGTTGTATTGCATTTAAAGATATTCAGCCTAGTTAGGCCAAAGCGAGATATTGGATATTGCCACCTGATATACTAGAGTACATCGATATTGACGGATGCGGAAAATGGAATCAAGAGATGAGAGATTGTCTCTTTGTTTAAGCGCAAGATGAAGTCCGTTTAGTACAAAGATGTACGTTTCTACATAATTATAATATTGACCAGGTTTGATAAATCATTACTTTAAAATAAACATTTAATATTTTTTATTTTCTTAGCTCTACCGTTTGTACCTTATTAAAGTACAGTAATTACTCTACTAAGACTAATTGAAAAGAAATCATGAATTTTGTTAGTATTTTTATCTTTAAGCGCTTCTATAATATTCAGTGCTATTAATTAAAACTCTAAATGTATTAAAATTTTATCGAGAATATTGTTTTATCGAGAATCAAAGAATTTATGATTGGATATTAGCATACCCACCTACTTGCATTAGTGTCGCTTATTAATTCACAATAAACGGGTGCTAGGTGCATAAATATGCAAACACAATATTGATGTAGGAAAATTATATTAAAGTATGCAATTATAATTATTATGCTTCAAGGTTTCTAACAAAATGTGATAAACGTAGAATATTTCTAGTTAATTATATATTATTATCATTTACATGCAAGCAGGTATTATTTTGTGTATATTTTGTGAAAACCTTTTAAATAACGCACATCTAAATTTTATTTTAGTATTTATTTGTATTCAGGCCTTTGCTGAATTACAATACTGAAAATATTTTATATTAATATACCTATAGAATACATATTCCCTTAGAACTCTTTCTTTTCAGAATTGATCTTTTATTTTAAGTAGGGTGTAGGAAAATTAATCTAATAAATTAATATGTAAAGTCCTATATTTTTTAAAATAAATAATAATTATTGGATTTAATATAATAAATAACATACGTTTAAAAACAATCCCCTGCGCTCCTTGAAATCCGCACATTAGATATTGCACTATTTAAAAACAAACAAACTTCAAATTACGTTGATATATGTATGTAAAAAAAATATTTATAATATTATTGCATTTCACTCTCACATATTCATATTATTTTTAAAATTAAATAATATTTCGCACATAAAAGTTTCGCGCCGAAATCGTAACTAAATGTCTTCGATAACGACACGTGTAGGCAAAGGCTTTAATGCATACTGCCAGAGTTCCAGCTCGAGCGCAGGCTGTACGCTTGTGGGTCAACGCCTACAGCCTGCAATGAGATCACGGTGTTTCGAACGTAATTTACACTTACGCGTAATGCAATCAATCTGTCGTGCGCTCAATAAAAGCTTCGATAATAATGTTTAAAGAGTATTTTAGAATATTTGGCAAAAGTTTTTATTGGTTTTTCATTTATTTATATTCTTTAGTTTTATTCTATATTCTATTTATTTTAGTACTATTCACATTCTTGATTACTTTATTACAACTAAGCTATATAGTTATAATATAGTGTACGGTAATAATTATTATTTATTATTCATGTTCAATGGACATTGTCCATACGTAGGTACAATACTAATATTGTAAATATGAAAGTGTGTGTGTGTGTTTGTTCGTTTATACTTTTTCACGCCGAAACAGCGTTAAAGTGAGCTCATTTATGGAGAATGGAGATGGACGAAGATCTAGAGAATATAGTAATAAGAGAAAGAGAAGAGTGAGAATAGTTGTAGAGGTCTTCTTTAATTTACCGAACGAACCCGAGCGAAGCAAGAGTAATTTTTAATTTTATAAAAGATTTAGATTTTTACTTAATATAATGTTTATTTTTAAATAATTTGAGATTTAATAAAAATATATAAAAAAAAATCAAACAAAACTTAGACCGTACGATACGTAAATGCTATTAGAAAACGAGGTATTCGTTTTGTAAATAGAACATGGTAAATAATAATAAAGGCTTGTCGATGATTTCATTGCAATAAAGCAAACAACGAGATGGTCTGCGCTTAAAAATCATTAGACATCGCGATGACGTTATCAAACAAACACTGATGGATAGAGAAATCACTATCTGCAATGTAAATTATAAATGAACTTTTTATTAATAACATGTTACGTCTGACACCAGTAGAAATATAAAATTGAAGAAAACTCCATGTTATAGAAATACTAGGATTTTATTATAAAATCTTAAATTATGATAACATTATAAATAAGAATTAAGTATAGAATATAAAAAAAATAACTCGGTAACTTTAGATTTTTTTTAAATAATCGACAGCTAAATATTAAATTTAAAAACGTAATACAATTAAATATATGAGATATACGATATATGAATGAGTGATTAAGCATCGTTGTCGCCTGTGGCGGAAAGTTTAATGGGCATGTAGTCGAAGAGCACCGCCTTTTTGTCATACCCGCAGCGGAACAAGTTCCACGCGAGCTCTTCCGGAGTCTGTCCCCCTTGATCCGCGCATCTCTCTAACACCTGCGATGAAGGAACAAGCATTTGTTTAAATATTTCATAATTGCTTCTCTTAAAATTTACTAAAATATTTTAATTTATTAAACATGCAGTTCTCTATGTTTACTGTTTAGACGGCCAATATAAATATTTTTTGAGAGCGAGATTTGAACCCGCGTCCTCAGGTGACGCATAAACATTTTATACATCTACGCGATCATCTTTGCAACTGTGCCAAAATATTGATATCACGATGTCAAATATCAAATCAAATCAATCAAATCAAATATACTTTATTGCACACCAAAATGTACATGACATATATACATAAAAGAAGGTATAGCACAACAGGCGGCCTTATCGCTAAGTGAGCGATCTCTTCCAGGCAACCGTTGGGCAGAGAGAAAGAAAAATATTGGGAAGGGGTGCAATCAAAAATTTTTCAGAATATATATTTATACAAATAATACATACACGAGTACATACAAACATATATACATACATACATACATATATATACCGACAGGAATACCAATATATACTATACACAAAATATGACACTAAACCAATTACAAGTTAAGATAATATTCTTTAATTATTTTTTTAAATACCGATAACGAATCAGCATGTTTAACCGTATTTGGTAGTGAGTTCCATTGACGGGCTGAATGGACAGTAAAAGAGTGAGTATAGAAGGAAGAAGAGTGTGGAGGAATTTTTAAAGTTAGGTTTTGGTTAGAACGAAGAGGAAATTGGTGAGAATCACTTAAAAATTGAAATCTATGTTTAAGATATTGGGGTGTTCTAGGATTAAATAAAATATTATATAAAAGTGAAAGAAATATCCTGTCTCGCATCATAATAATCTGTGAATCTGACCTTAGTAACGTTTTTCCCGTCGGCTCGATGGGCCATCTTCCCAAGCACTACAGCTTTTTGGAGCTTCCCGTCCTTACTAATGACTTTGCATTTGAGCAGTACGCAGTAGACGTGTTTCTTCAGCGCGGGGTCATCTGTCAGTTCGCCGCGCAAGAGACTGTCCACAAGCTTGGGGTCCACTTGGGACTGCGCGAGACAAGCTTCGGAATGCGCTCGGAACATCGCTTTTTCGTCTTTACCTAGTGCCTTAATAAAAAAAAGTGTATAATTAAGTATTATTTTAATCTCTTATGAACGTGGTTTTCTTCTCGTTTTAAATATGTAAGTACATAGGTACATATGTATATAAAGATATAATGTTGATCTAAGTATTATTAAACTCTTTAACTATCTAGTTTATTATTATGAATTTCTTGTAATAAGACGAAGTTCTAAAATAAACAGTTATTATCATTATAAACGTAAAATACAATTTATGACAGTACTTACCACGCAATTCTTACACTCGGCGGCTGCCTGTAGAAAGTGAAAAAATAATTAAGTATATTTCATTTAATTTATTTCTTAGATTTACGCGAATATTTGACATTTTAAATAAAACTATCTTTTCGCATTATTTCGCGGATTTATTTTGATTTTTGAGAGACAGTCTCTCTCGTGACCATGATTGCTGTAAAGCATTCGAAACGTCGCAAACCAAAAATCAAAATAAATCCGCGAAATAATCCGAAAAGATAGTTTTATTTAAAATTTGTTTCATTTATTTTGCTATTAAAATATACAAAATAAAAAGAAATACCGTTACTAAATTGATAACATAAAAATAGACACATTTTAGTGCAAATTTCCTACAATTCACTTACAAAGAAAAATATTCACTCTTTCCCACGTATGATCGTATGATCATTGATCAATTCAATACTCACATTGTCAATGTACTAGATACGGGATACCTGCTCATTACATTGAAAATGTACCACAACCAATTAGACTGCCGTGTTAGCTAACTGGCTACAAACTTATAATATTATATGTCGAGTCGGGCCATAAGATTTCTTGAGAAAAAATGCTACATTTTGGAAGGGAAGATAATAACATACTCAAGTAAGGTAACATATCTTCTACGTCTTCACCTACAGCAGCCTTCTAACTTCTACATCTTAAATTCTCATCGGTTATACGAGAAAGTAAAGCTAATCATGCACTATCATCTTTGAGCTCTGCAGCATGACTGAATTTGGGTCAAAACACATTACTCCGAGTCAGTCATGACAGAAAACTCTAACTACTCGTGCACTATTTTCTGAATCATGACTGAATTTCAGTCAGAACAATACTTCTAGTTCAAATTCATCTTAAACATCATTAGGTAGGTATACCTGATGAACCAACACCACAACTAGTACGAGAGCTAGCATCATGTTTCGTTGCGACAGGAGCAGCGACAGGAGCAACAGCACAGCAGCCAGCGGCAGCCAAAGCAACGCTTGCAAAAACACTCGCGCGCGCATCGCCGCGACGGGTGCTTTATGCGCCTGCGCATGCTTGCCTCAATGCTACTATTGTTATGGGCGAGTTTGGTTCGAGTTTGCTGAGAATTATTATATGGTACACTATACAGTATACATTGATGTAAATTATATAATAATTATTTTTTATATGATAAAAATATTTTTTAGAGATTATTTTAACATAAATTGTCAACAGATAACCGTTTGTAAAGCACCAAAAATATTTATATCTATACTAATATTATAATGAGGTAAAGTTTGTAAGGTTGTAGGAGGTAATCTCTGGATCTACTGAACCGATTTAGATGAAATTTGGTAAGAAAATAGTTTGAGAACCTGGGAAAGACATAGGATACTTTTTATCCCGGAAATCATCCCTTAAAGCGATTAAAATGGGGATGAAAGTTTGTATGGGGAAACAACCTAGGGACGAACCCAAGCGAAGCAAATTTGTATAATATCAATAAAATTAACTTCTAGACAATCCAAGAATTTCATAATTCGTGTATTGTACATGTACCCGAATATTCATAGGTGATATGACGTCGCAACTAGTCAGAGACCTCTAACATAATTTTATGAATAGATACCCTGTTGAAAAACTCCAATAGGATCCCATCAAAAGCGACAAAAGCCACATAGAAACCAATAAATATTTATTGGTACTTGGTACTAAGACAGGGAAACATCAATTGCTTTACAACTAATTTACCAAAATCTCTACTATTTCTTAGCTATAAAAAATACACTTATGTATTTAGTTTTCTACATAAGACTCCAAAATATACATACATATTTAATTTAATATAAAACTTTAGTACGAACGCCTGAGCTCTAAATAATAGACAATGCGCGTTTATTTGGTAAACAGGGGACGGATGTGAGTCCACAACATCGCTCGTTCACTTACCAAATATTCATGTATTGTCTCTACATGTTTATTTACGCTATATTATAACTATAATAAGATTATATATTTTACCTTTAAAACACTTTCAGTACTGAAGATTTAACACTTACACTTGTGGATTTATAACTTGTAAAATTTAACACTTTTTTGAACACTTAACAATGTATCTGAAAATAAATGTCACATATAAATGAGTTTACTGAAATATTTTCAAATTTTAAGACGTAATTCACTTAGTATCTTTAAAGCTTTATAACACAGTCTTAACAAATTATTTTATTATTGGCTATATTTTTACAACTGTATAGGCTTGTGTGAGTTCCTAAATCAGACAACCAGACCTTTTATAGTTACTTACATATTATGTATATGTAAATAAGTTTCATTTCTGCAAGAATATTTACATCTGTACATGTAATAAAACAGTAATTAATAACGAAATCTGGACATTATTTTTTTTAAACAATGGCTTTAACTTCTTGTGTAGGTCAGAATATAGACCCCAAAACAATAGTTATTAACCATTCTGTCTTTTTGTCTTTATGTCTGTATATCTGTGTGACATTTCATGCAAAAAGCACTGGACCGATTTTAACTAAATTTTATGTAAGTTATCACAACTTAGATATTACTCGGGACAACATTTAGGATACCTTTTACTACAGGAAAACCTTCACTTCCTCAGGAAAATTTCATAACTGATTTTGTCGAGTCGTCTTTAAAAATTTACATGTCTAACGCTGGCTAAACCTAAGAGATACCTACATCAACACAATGTACAAGAAAATCGTAGGTCCTTTGGGCTTCGCCTCAGTCGGGTGAAAAAGGACATAATAATCTCTCAACGACTTACATGTAGTCGAGTCACACACATTCAAACATCATCACAACGTTTACAGTAGGTACTATGAATAGGTAATAGGACGGTCCGTTGATACTAAACGGTGCCTCGGGGGTCTAGTGGCTAACATGTAAGGCTACAGATCCGGAGGTTCTGGTTTTGAGTCCCGGGTCGAGCCAAGTTTAATTACTGAGTTTTTCTGTTAAGATATACTCAATAATAGCCCGGAGTTGGAAAGATGGCGGAGTTTCACCCCCGTGCCTCAGAGAGCACGTGTTGCATCGATCCTGCGCCTTAACTCTCATCGGTCGTGTCAAAATATCGTTCCATCGAACTTTCAGAGTAAAGGGAATAGAGTGCATTTGTGTCTGCACGAATACTTTTGCACTATAATATCTCCTGCGCAGTTGGCTTTTTGGATTGGGCGCCCTGGCCGAAATCAGTAAGTAGGACATTATTCTCTCCCGTGTCCCGGGAGTCTCTCCCGTGACCATAATTGCTGTAAAGCAATCGAAACGTTGGGAACCAAAAATCAAAATAAATCCGCGAAAAAATCCGAATAGATAGTTTTATTTAAAATGTCAAATATTCGCGTAAATCTATGAAAGTATTATAGGACATTATTATTATTATTACTGACCGGTCGTCCGGGTGCAGGCGGTGCATGCACACGCCGGAGGACGGGCGGGGGGCGCGCGCCGGGCACGCGCGCTGCAGCACGCACGGCGCCACGCCCAGCGCCACCACCGTCGTCAACAGCACTTGGAAGAGCATCCTATATACTACCTGAAGTGGGAGTTTTGGGCATGTTCTAGAAACATTTCTTTTTATTAACGCATCGCGAGAAGGTTCCGTAATGATGTGGATCGATATTTAGGTCCATAATAGCGATACATAGTATAGTTATACTAAATTACTATGTATATTGTGAATGAATTCATACATTTAAAATTTTCCATTAATGGTACCTACTATGTCAAACCTGGTCTAGGCAGGACTAAGCAGTCGCGATATTTTAATACGAGGAACTAAAATGATTTAAATTTATTTAACATTAGCAGAACCTGTGGCTTTGCTCGCGCTAAAAAAAAATTTTTGCCTTTATGCTATTGAAAGTCTGCCCTATTTGTTGACATTTATGATTATTGCTTCATTTATGATTATTGCCCCTGGGTCAGTAGCATGACGATATAATATAAGCTATAGCCTCCTTAACAAAAGGGCTATCTAATGCAAAACGAATTTTTCAAATCGAATTGGTAATTCCCGAGATTAGCGAGTTCAAACACACAACAAACAAACGAACAAACAAAGAAACAAACTCAGGCAGGGTATAGATTAAAACGTTAAAACATTGCTTACCGGTATTTACCAGGTTATTTTACAGAATCAGTTTGTAATAGTTTAAATTGATAGTAACTATTAATATTATAAGGATTCTCGAACCAAAACATAATTATGAATATGCAAAATAAATTTCATGAATTTTGATATTTAAATGACAAATCAATTTTTAACGTCACCTTTTAACTCATTGTTTTCGCAGTTTTGCTTATTCACCTTAAACATATTTATATTATCTATACATGGAATTATCATTGTTTTTGGGTTTATTTACAAAGTAGCAATTTATCCCCGCTTCACTCGGTCGCAGCCCTACGTAATTTTCGCGTTTATAACAATATAAACTCGTTTAATTGCTTGCAACTTTGTTAACTGAACATGACCGCTATATGGTCGTATAAAACTGAATTGTCAACTTTATCTATCTACCGATCGATAAGAAACTTACTAAGTAGTACTTAATTAAAATTATTTTTGTACACCCTAATGCACGCCCATGCGCAAAATTTCAAATTTTTGATAAGAGATTGCATTGCACTAAATTTATTAAAATATCGAAAACCATACATAGGTTTTCATGATCCCCAAGACGCATCCTCGGAAACTGTCGTCAAGTTGTCGGTCCTACACCTTACCTATCACCACGGTGTCGATTCGTCCCACCAGAGTAGAAGAGTTCAAAGGAACAGTAATATCCCTATTTAAAAACTCCAATAAGATCTCATCAAAAGCCACATAGAAACCAATAAATATTTATTGGTTTCTATGTAGCTTTGGTCGCTTTTGATGAGATCCTATTGGAGTTTTTCATTAGGGTTGTCCCGCAGAGATGCCTAGTTATCATTTGTGTCTACTCACAAATATTCTTACTATGAATACACATACAATTTTTTAACCAATGATGATGAATTTTCGATATAAGTTTAAGGATCAACCCAAAAATATTTGTTGTTAATGTGAAATAAAACAAAATAAAAGTTTAAGTATATATTTTATCTATATACATTGAAATGTACCATTCAATTATATTACACACGGGCTTCAGATATATCTGTCACCTTCCATTGTATTATTCGAATAAGTATTTCTTAAAACATGAAACAATATTCTGTTAATTCCACACATTTAAAATGTTTATAAAACAATGTTACATGTAAACATTAAGACTTATTTAAATTATAATTTATTTAAATATATTGCAAAATTATACAAATAACACTTAACGGCAAGTGCATCCGCAGTATAAACTATAATTGAAATATGGAGGGTAGACGTAAAAAGTGCGAGTACTAACTCTGCGATAAAAAAAAGTGTCCGTTAAAACGACCGTTAAAAGTGTCCATTAAGGTTGACGCTGCGGTAGCGTACGATAAATTTTAAAGAAAGCGGCAAAAGGAATTACAATAAGATAGAGAAATAAACAAGGATGGTTATATTTAATAAATTATATTAGACTACGTAAATAGTTGAAGTTTTGTATACTGGTATTTCATTAACTTTAGTCATGAAAAATTTTAAATATTTGAACTCTGCACACTTCACTCCGTCTACAACAGCTAAATTCAAGTAGTTTTTCGTACGCCAGCGCCATCTATTTTCAGCATACAGATGGACACTTCTTTAACTTGTTTCCCATATACAGTGCTGCAAGGATCATGGCACGTGGCCGAAATCGGAGCTAACACCGCCATTCTGTAAAGCGTCACTTTTGAGAAAAGTTAGAGTTGATGTTTGTGGTGGATATTTCGTGCTTTTATTTCAATAAAAATATTTCATAATATGAAGTGCTGTTAGTGAGATTAGGAGGTTTTTTTTTCTTATAAAAGAAAAACTTTAATTTCACATCCACGCCCTCATGTCGATGTCACCTAAGTGCCAAATGATTCTTGTAGCACTGTAAGAGACTCCTCCTTACCTCTACCCTCAATAATTTAAAAGCAAGGTTTTTACAAAAGATAATTATTTCACAATAATAAAAAATAAGTGCGTGTAAGAATGTGTACGCGCGCAAGAAATGAAACTTCTGTAGGTTATCGGTACTTTATATGAAATTCAACTTATGTTTTAAATAATTAGGATAGGTTAAATACCAAAAAATTAATTATTTATCGATTTAAAAAGGAAAACAATATTTTATTATTCACATAGTACAAATGGTTTTAAGATAAAACTTAATTTTCAATCAAATGTTATAATGATTCAATAAATTATATACTTCAATAAAATAAATAATAACACAGGGATGCAAATTTGAAATTTGGATGAAAAGAAAAACGATTATATTTAAAATGAATAAAAAAATATTTTAAGTAAATAATTTTTCAACAAGATTTTTTTAATATGATTCCATTGCTCATTCAAAAATAAATATCTATTTTTACGTAATTTATTCTTTGAAATATTCATATAATAATTTAAAAAAAAATTATAATTGACTCTATATTGACTTTCGTAACAACCGTTGCCGTTACAAAAATCGTAACGCCAATCCTTTTTCCCCTCTCATGACGCGCTAAAAGAAGTTTCAATTCAATAATATTTTTTACATGTAACCTTGCTCTATAAAAGATTTAATTATATATATTCGAGCTAGGTAACTGTGACATAATACAGTCACATTAAACATTTAATACACTTATAAACGAACAGAATATAATAACTTTGTATAAAGTCAAGATCTAAAAATAAATTAATTAAATAATATTTTTGTGCCCACCACAGTTCCATAGCAATGGCTACTTCACTCAACACACTTACAAACGTTTAGCACCACAGACTAATATGTTAAACAAATAACATAAATAGAACGGAATGACAAAATAAACTTTTTCGTTTGGAACATTCACTGAGTGGCAGCTCTGAACAGAATATATTCTTGATTATCTTTGTCTGAATTAAAACTATTATTTATTTGGCCAATACAATCCTTAATCATCGACGGACGTCACTCACGAATATAGTAATAAAACGTTTTCAAGACGAAATTAATCTAATACAGTTTAACTTAAGCAGTGATTGAATTAAATTTCCTAATAAAACATTATTTATCTAACAGTCGTCTTAAACATTCGGAAATCATATTTTAAGACATACATGTAAAGACAACCAATCTAGTATATTATGACAATATTCTTCTCCATTTCTTCCAAAACTATGTAACATTGAAAAATTTACACGGCTCACACCACCCTGGGCTCGGCATCGAACCTGTGCTTGTAGAGGGCGGCGGCGGCGGGGCCCTACGTCTGCGGGTGCGGCTGCGGGTGGAGGGGAGGGTGGAGGGGAGGGTGGGGGTGCCGGCGGCGGCAGTACACGCGCAGCAGCACGGCGGCGAACACGAGCAGTATGCCCGCGCCGCCCGCCGGCGACACGGCGTGCCCGTACACCGCGCACGACACCAAGATGGACACCGCCTGAGGGACGATAAGTACATGACGATAATCTTAATACAAACACATAAAACTTTACGCTGTAGTAGGTTTGATCACGCAGAGAAACAACGGGCGCCAAGCGCTACGATCTCTACATTACTCCTTTCGCTTCACCTATCGTTATCATTCTCTTTACACACACTCGTCGGGTAGTCTACAGACCCAGTGTCATTGTCTTTCAAGGCACTTTTGAAAATATACAAGAAAATAAGTGTATTACAGTAAATTCGTTACTATTTAATAAGAAAAAATATTGTTTGTATCATTTATATCCAATAACCACAACGATGTACTATAAACGTTAAAAGTTTTTGGCAACATTGGCATACGAACTGGTAGTAGACTCATGACGTTCAGTAAAAAATTGTAATAATTTAATGCTGAATAAAATATTTTGAATTTGAATTTAAATTTGAATTATTGCTCTGGCTCGAAGGACTAAGTGTCGTAAATTTATCATTATTTATAAATGAATCATTTATGTATATATAATATTTCGACAGTTTTGTAAAATTGTTCAGTGAAATATTCAATGCATTTTTATATATACCTATATTAGCTTTTTTCTTTTTTATCATAGTATAAAAATCCATACAGGGCAACAAAAAAAATAGTTTATATTTTAACGAAAATTCTGATAAATGCAATGGTTGTTAAAATATATCAATATTCATGACGGACGATTCCAGAGTTAAGACACTGTAGAGCCATCTCGTGGCAGGTTATTCAAGTCTCTAATATAGTCTTATTTAGCGCCCCACACGATGACTCTGTCTAGACGCTTTCGTTAGACGCCTGTATGGATGTGTAAACCGGCGTGAGTAGACCGTTGCGAGTAGACCGGTGTGAGTAGACCGGTGCGAGTAGGCGCGTACCTGGCGTATCGTCATGATGAGCGTGAAGAGCACGGGGCCGAAGCGCGCGATGGTGCGGTAGATGAGCAGCTGCCCCGCCGCCGAGCTCGCCGACAGCAGCAGCGCGTCCGTCACGAACACCGGGTGCTGCACACGCACGCATATACACATGGGCCATGTTATTACACGAAATACGCTCATAAACATATGTTTATAAACCTATTTAGTATATATATATACATGTTATTTATCTATACACATAATAAGAATGAGAATAACATAACGTTAGGTACAGTACACACTACACTACTACACGTCAGAGCGGTGTGTGCGTCACAGCTCACTACAGAATTCCAGCTGAATTCCTTTAGTCAATTTTTTTCAGGAATGTGGCTTTTTCGAGCTGATGATAGGTTTAAGACGTTCAGTAAGAAACTGTAATTATTTAATAAAATAGCATGATTGTATAGATCTGTAGTCGCTATGTACGGAGTACGCACCCGCAGCAGCGCGGCGGTGGTGGCGTGCGGCGCGGCGCGGTGCAGCAGCGCGGCGGCCGACAGCGCGCACGAGCACAGGTTGACGGCGGCCAGCATCTGCAGCGGGCGCGGCGCGTGGCGCCGGAACAGCGCGCCCTGCCACGCCGCCGTGAAGCTGTCGCACCACAGGTACAGCGCCAGCAGGCACAGCCCCGACGCGCTCGTCGTGCCCCACGCTGCGCATGCACGGACACACATCACCCACGATTGACACCGACCGCGACCAACATAAGACACAGGAACAGCCCCGACGCGCGAGTCGTGCCCCGACTTGCGAGTCGTGCCCCCACGCTGCGAACGCACGGATAAACACCACCCACGATCATTGACACAGACCGCGACCAACATAAGAAACACAGATACAGACCCGACACGCGAGTCGTGCTCCACGCTGTGCACGCATGGGAATTACACTCACAAATATTTCCCATAACATATTTTCTTTCGCCAGTTCTTTTTAGGACTGAAGCTTTTGGACCGAACCGGTGGACTCATGGATAGTGGAAGCCGATCCGAGCCAAACTACCCAGGAATTAGCGGCATGGTATAACGTTACCTTACCAACAATATTGACTTATTTGCGTCAAATCAATAAAATAACAAAAAATATGAAAAATCATAAGATTTGACTGATCTGCAGAAAGAAACGCTTGTTGAAACTTGTGTTGCCTTGTTGAATCGATACAGAAATGAAGGAATATTGGATGGAATTGTGACATGTGATGAAAAGTGGATTCTTTACGATAACCGTAAGCGAAAAATGCAATGGCTGACCCCAGGTCAAACGCCGCAACAGTATCCTAAAGCAAAGCTTACCAATAAAAAGATAATGGTAACTGTTTGGTGGTCTCAGCATGGTGTTATTCTCCAATCTGGTCAAGCAATAACGGCAGATGTCTACTGTGCCGAACTCCGAACAATGATAGCAAAACTAGCAGTGAAACAGCCCCGACATGATAACGCGAGACCTCATACAGCACGACAAACCGTTTTAACTCTACAGGAACTGCAATTAGAAACCATTCGTCACCCTCCGTATTCACCAGACCTTGCTCCAACGAACTACCATTTTTTTCGTGATTTTGACAATTTTCTACGTGATAAAACATTTTCTTCTTAGGAGGCAGTACAAAATGCTTTCACACAGTTTGTCGAATCTAGATCACCAGAGTTCTATCGCAAAGGCATAAATGACCTTCCTATTAGCAATGTGTAGATAATAATGGTAATTATTTTGATTAAATAAACATGTTAAAAAAAAAACGAATTTTAATTTTTCAATACAAATCGGCATTTTCATACTTAACCCCTATTATTATTTTATTTAATGCTGAATAAAATATTATGAATTTGAATTTTAGCAGATGTCTGATATACCATTTTACACAATGTAATTGACTATTGAAGAGTACTTCTCCAATATATCCCTTATAGTCCGGTCAAAATAGACATTTAAAATACCAAAAATTCCCGGAAAGCCAAATATTGGTGGAGAGCTGGGGTTTACCATTACAAATAAAGTTTTAAAAATCCCCATCGATCCTATGTGTGCTACAAAAGTTATTCGGGGTCAAAGGTCAAAATTTGAGGTTTTTTGGATTTTTCTCGAAACGGTAAGTGTACAGTTTCATGTACATTTTTTTTTTGCTTACTTTGCGCGACAGCCTTTCGAGGCGATGCGTCGCTACGTTTTTAACAGTGCACTTAAAGACACTGAGCCGAACAGACGTGGCCAGTTAGAATCGTCAAATCATACTGTAACTGCAGTAATTAAAATACTTCAAACTTACAAGTATTTTAACTTGTGCACTCCACCACCCTACTAACAACTAAACTGTACCGTTCTAACTGGGACGGTACATTTTTTGGTGGTTTTCGACGTGTTTATACTCAGTGTACTGGGTGATTTATACTGCGATAGCGAATCGGTTGCCTGGCCTCCCACAAGCGGGAATCACCAGGTTAATTGAGAAGGCGCCTATATCGCTGTTGCGATCACAAGTGCACTGGGTACCAAGGTCCTGCAAAATTCAACGGAGCTCAGCTGTAAACTACAACGAGCATCGGAATCTTGTAAATTGCGAAACTTCGTGTCCTTGGACGAACCAGTAAACTAAACTCAACACATCTCAACATTATATAGGAAACTAAACATGGAATTACTCGGTAAACAACAAACTTGCTTCGAAAACATTAAGAAATTATGTACTAACTACAAAAAAGATAGCATTTCCAGGAAAAACACGGATTATCTGGAAAACCGTCTTTCAAATCTAGAGCATCAGTGGGTGGAATTTCAAGACAGACATGAAACTATATTAGAGTCAATTCATGACAAAACTCAGGCGAGCTATTTTATAAACAACGTTTACGAAAAAACTAAACAACTTTATGAAACCACTAAAACGAATATAATAGATTTATTGTTATCTAAACGGGAACAACAAAACATAAACTTTGACCTCACGGGGATGTTAGAAGAAGATACCGATGAAAAAATAAAAAACCTAATGTGTCAGCAAGAATGTTTATTTAAGGCATTAAATAGAGCTATGTCAAAAATTAAGATTAATTACGTTAATGAAAAATGGGAACTTGAAGATCATATATCGAATTTAAAATCTAAATGGGACTCTATTGAGAAACTACATTGGGAACTGGAAGGTGCGCTAAAAGAATCTAATTTAAAGGGAGAATACTATCAGAAATTTGAGACTATTGAGGAAAGTTATGATAGTATGAAAAGGTTACTTCACAGCAAAATTTGGTCCAACACTCACTATCAACAGTCAACACCACGAATTGAAATACCAGAATTTTCGGGGAATTACATGCAATGGATATCTTTTAAAGACATTTTTATGGAAACCATTCATAACAATCCTATGATCTCGAAATGTCAAAAAATGCAACATCTTAAAACAAAATTGAAAGGTGAAGCTGAACGTTTGGTGCAGCATCTTTTAATCAGCGCAGATAACTATGACTCTTGTTGGGATATACTTGCACATCGATACGACAATAGACGTCTTCAGTTTACGTCATTTATGAATACTATGCAACAGCTGCCTATCATCCAGCAACCTAACGCCTTTAACATAAAAAAGATGCATGACGTCATTACCGAGAGTATGAATGGCTTATCAAACATGAGAATCGATGTATCAAGCTGGGGTCCGATCGTCGTACATTATATGTCTCAAAAATTAGATTCTATAACCTTTAATGAATACACAAAGGAAATACAACAAAGTCGAGAGTTACCACACTTACAGGAATTTTTGGGATTTTTAGAACGAAAATTTATGGCTCTTGAAACTTCAAGAAACTGTCATAAGGACTTCCCTACTGCTCAAAAACAATATTTAGCGAAGAATGTTAACAATCCTGTCAACAAAAGTTATAACAATTATAAAAACTATAAGAATTACTATGATAAGCAAAACTTAGCAAAGAAACCAACTTTTCAAGAATACCATAAAGACTCGAAGGCATTTTATAGCTCCTTTGGGAAATGTCCTTTAGGCGATGGAAATCATGTTTTAATGCAATGTCCGAAATTTATTAATATGGACACCCTACAACGGAACAATGCAGTTGCGAAACTTAAACTCTGCAAAAATTGTTTATACAGCCACGGAAATACGGATTGTATGTCATCGAGGTCATGCAAGGAATGCAATTTGAAACACCACACGCTATTGCATACCAAGAGTTCATTAAACTCAACAACTAAAACTGGAACAAATGAGTCTAGCCCACGTGCATCTACATCAAACCAACAAGTTTCTCATCATTTATCTACAGCTGATATGGAAATTCTTTTAACTACGATGCAAGTTAAAGTTAAATCAAATGACGACACTTATATAATACTTCGAGCTCTACTTGACCAAGGCTCACAAGTGAACTTAATCACGGAAAATGCCGCTCAGTTACTACGTATACCTCGTAAGAAACTAAATGCTACTATATCTGGAGTGGGTTCAGCACCTGGACATTGTAAGGGTCGACTGGAACTCGTCTGCAAATCTCTACATTCTGACTACACTTTCAACACTCAGGCAATGATACTGAACAAACTAACTAACAACCTACCTAACTATACCTTTGCAAAGGGTTATTGGCCACATTTACAGAACTTAAAACTCGCAGATCCCGAATACAACGTGTCCGGGCCCATAAATTTACTTTTGGGAGCGGATGTCTATTCGGAAATTCTTATGGAAGGTGTTTTGAAGGGCGACTACCATTCACCTATCGCTCAACAAACTCAATTGGGCTGGATTTTATGTGGCAAACTAAAAACTTTAAACTGTCACGTCACGACAATTAACTTAACTAACTTATCAAAATACTGGGAGAGAGAAGACATTACTCAAGGAGTCGATGACATTAGTTCGAATGATCAATGTGAGATCTACTATCAACAAACCACCAGAAGACTTGCTGACGGCAAATACATCGTTAAAATGCCTATGGTGAAAAATTTTGAAGAAAAGCTGGGAAAATCAAGATCTATTGCAACTTCCCAATTTTTACGCCTTGAAACCCGACTCCATAAAAACAAAAGGCTATCTTTTATGTACAAGGATTTTATGAGCGAATATATAAAACTGAATCACATGAAATTATTAAATAAAACTGCATCATCAAAACCTATACAAGAGTCATTTCTACCACATCACGGTGTCTTAAGAGAAAACTCCACCACTACCAAGTTGAGAGTTGTTTTTAACGCCTCACAAAAAACTTCAACCGGCTATAGTTTGAATAATTTAATGGAAAAAGGCCCTAATCTTCAGAATGATATTCAATCTCTAATATTAAAATGGAGATCATACAAATACGTTGTCATTGCCGATATTGAGAAGATGTATAGATGCATCTGGATATCTGAAGATCAACAACAACTTCAAAAAATTATATGGCGTGACTCGTCAAAAGAAAATCTACAAGAATATGCTCTATGTACCGTGACATACGGTACAAAATGCGCTCCATGGCTGGCAATGCGGACTATAAAACAACTCGCAATCGACGACGGTCACAAATATCCTGCTGCGGCAAAAGTACTCAAAAATGAATTCTATGTAGACGACTTAATAAGCGGCCACAACTCACTTGCAGGTGCAATAGAGCTACAAAGTACATTAATAAAATTACTAAATGGAGCCGGCATGAATTTAAGAAAATGGTCAAGTAACTGCACAAAATTATTAGAAAACCTAACCGAAGATCAAATTTCAACGAAAACAATTATTGACTTTAAAGATGAAGAATCGTTGAGCACACTTGGGCTTGGTTGGAACCCTAAATTAGATACTTTTATGTATGACTGGAATATTAAAAAGAAAGCATCTAAACATCTGACAAAACGAACTTTACTTTCGGAGATATCTCAACTTTATGATCCATTGGGACGGCTATCTCCTGTAACTATAACTGCAAAGCTCATTTTGCAACGAGTTTGGACAGAAAAACTATCATGGGATGAATTATTACCGGCTGATATTCAAAATGACTGGCTGAAACTGAGAGATCAACTACCAGAACTGAAAACATTAAAAATAAATAGATGGATAGGAGGCATCGAAAAGGATATAGAACTACTTGGATTTTGCGATGCCAGCGAAAAAGCTTATTCATGCGTAATCTACACACGCGTGACTAATGAGTGTCAACAACCTGTACTTCAGTTAATTGCGGCGAAAACTAGGGTTGCACCACTCAAGCAAAAATTATCTCTACCTCGTCTTGAGCTTTGCGGTGCATTGCTACTATCACAACTGATGGAAAAAATAAAAGGGGCGTTACCGGATCATAATATCACTATGTGGGCTTGGTGTGACTCCAAAATAGTGCTAGCGTGGCTTCAAGGAAATACTTCTAAATGGGAAAGATATGTCGAGAACAGAGTGAAAAAGATAAAAATAGTTATTCCTCCAATGAGATGGAATTACATAGAGTCAAAAAATAATCCTGCAGATTGCGCTACGAGAGGATTATATCCCAACAAACTCTTGAATTTTGATTTATGGTGGAATGGCCCAACATTACTAAAAACCTTCACGAGAATTCAACAAGAGGAAAATATGAATTGCCTATTTACAACAAATATTGACGAAAAGCAAACGGAGTCAACCCTGACAAATAATGACAACTTTATTAACAATATTTTATACAAATGCAGTTCATTGCTACGTGCAACGCGCATTATTGCTTGGATCATGCGTTTTATTACAATGGCTCGCAAGACTCGGAAAACAATGGCGAAACTTGACCGATGAATTGCGGCCTACTTATTTAACTATAAAGGAAATACATCAATCAACGCACATAATTATTAAATACATACAACGAATTGAATTTAAAACTGAATACAATTCATTATTAAAAAACCAACAAACAGATTGTAAAAGTGCCATTTACAAACTAAATGCTTACTTGGATAAAATGGGAATAATGCGTGTTGGCGGACGCCTAAATAAAACGAACTTACCATCGGGTATGAAGAATCCTGTGATTTTATCACATACGGGAAGATTCACTACGCTAGTAATTGAACAAGCCCATGCTGCAACCCTCCACGGCGGCGCGCGACTTACTTTAGCCTATATACGTCAACAATACTGGATTGTGGGCGGCAACAGAGCAGTGAAAACTCAATTACGTCATTGCGTTCGTTGTCATCGGTTCAAAGCAACTGAAATAAATCAACTCATGGCCGATCTGCCACAACAGAGAGTAACTCCATCTCGGCCGTTCACGCATACCGGAGTCGATTTTACTGGCCACGTGGAAGTGAAAATCGACTCCGGTATGCGTGAACGGCATCCGGCTCGAAGGACCACAAAAAATGTACCGTCCCAGTTAGAACGGTACAGTTTAGTTGTTATTAGGTTGGTGGAGTGCACAAGTTAAAATACTTGTAAGTTGGAAGTATTTTAATTACTGCAGTTACAGTATGATTTTGACGATTCTAACTGGCCACGTCTGTTCGGCTCAGTGTCTTTAAGTGCACTGTTAAAAACGTAGCGACGCATCGCCTCGAAAGGCTGTCGCGCAAAGTAAGCAAAAAAAATGTACATGAAACTGTACATATTACAAACCCCAAAAAAAAAAGAAAAACAGAAACGAATAAACGAGTCAATTAGAATCGTCAGTACAAAGTTAAAAAATAATAATAATTAAATTAAAATATAAAAATAGTTAAATTAAAAAAAAACAATAGCAAAGTAGTCAATCAAAAGAAAATTTAACGTCCTCAAGTTTAGGGTTCGGTTGAACGTGTTTTCTTTGGGCCGGCATGGGTGGATTGATCTCTTGTGTGCGC
This sequence comes from Fabriciana adippe, assembly GCA_905404265.1. NCBI lineage: Eukaryota > Metazoa > Arthropoda > Insecta > Lepidoptera > Nymphalidae > Fabriciana > Fabriciana adippe. The sequence goes on from FR990004.1 coordinate 13,443,326, forward strand.
TCCTCCCGGGATTGTGAGGTTCCGCATATTTGATGTCCACTGGTGGCCTCACATGACTGTAAATCCATGATGATTGGTTTTTGAAGAGTTACAGTTGATTGTATTTTCCTTTTGTTATATATTCTTCGCTTATTCATTATAAATAAAATGACGGCAATCGCAGCTAATATTAACAGCGAATAGCAAAGAGTATATTGATGGATGTCGTGCGTTGTCATTGACGACGGAAGATCGATTTCTTTTGTTTTTAATTGATCAATTTTCTTATGAATATCTTCTGTATCCATATTTTCCAGCTGCAGTAGCGGTGAAGAGTGATGAGCTTTCACTATCTTGTTGATAGTGTTATCAAGAGTCGGTACTTTCCACTCATACTCCATTATAGCTTCACTATTATACTCATTGTGTGGGAAGATTGTTAAATCTTTTGTTTGTAAAATGCATCCTTGTTTTAATCGAAGTATTGCCGAAGTGTTGATGACCTGTGATGTAATATCACCTTCGCAAACAGTTCGCAGAAAGCACGTGCTACAGCACACCGCCAACCACGTGTTTGTAGTATGTAACTCGAACCAAGAGGACTCACATTTCCTATTGTTCATAATGCAGGGCGAACTTGTTTGATGACTTAACAATTTCGCTTCACAGGGTGCGTTTTTGTTTTCCAAGTTGTAAACAGGCAAATTAAGATTACAAAAATAGTTATCCGCACTGCGTTGAATGCATCTCTTCATCCCATTTTCAAAGATCGTCACATATGTATTTTTTCTAAAATTAACAGCAATGTATTTAGATGATACAGATATTGTTCTGATACTTTTGTCATCCGATTGCATATGCATATGCCTCAGTGGTAATGGGATTACTTGATAAAAAACGAAGTCTTCGTCGCTTGTTAAAGGAATGTGAATTTCTAAGAGAAAATTATTTTCCGTCACTCGTGCTTTTACGTAGAGTAATTTGTAAACATCCTTTATCTCCTTTTGAATATTTTCTGCGGGTAAAGTTAGAGTCTTTGGTAGTTTTCCAGAAATAATGCCCAATTCTTTAATTAAATTGATGGGAGGAAGAATATGAATGTCGATATGACCTTGGTAAACATCCAATAATGTATTAAAAAACATCTCCTGCATATTTTTTAAATTTGTGAGTAGTAGGTACGCCGTCATGGAGGATGTACTGAAATAGTTAGTGCTCGAAAGTAGTTCAATTTTTGATTCCATTTTTGTATTTCTTATATCAATTTCAGTTGTAAAATTGTTTATACGTTGCAATTGCTTATTCATATTTTCCTGATACTTTTTCAAAACGCCATTTTCAAGTTCGACAATTGAAGTTTGGTTTCTTGTAAGTTCCAGTATATACCTTTCATTATTTTGTATTGATTTAATGTCTTGTTGGTACTTTTCAGCAAATCTTTGATCCAGGATTCCAAATAAGCTATTCGCCATATATCCCACACCATCGATTAAGCCGCGCTTCCTGCGATTAATCAGGTGTTTATGTGGAGCCAGTAGTATGTTGTTGTATAACTTGAGGACATCCATCTCGTGCGAAAGCTGCTGAGTTATGAGTTCGCAATATTTTGGCTCCATTTGTTTACATAAACCTTTTAGGTCGTCCAGGTAATTTTCTATTTTTTGAACTCCATTCCAATATGCGGTTAAGTTATAGTACATAAGCAATATCCATTCATCGTGAATAAATTGAATTTTTTCTATAGTGTCGTAGTATATAGGTCGGTCATGGCCAAGGCTCGTAATCTGAGCGCCTGACGTCATATTTTCAGTACAATGCACTCCGGTTATCAATAAAAACAAAGTTAAAAATGAAACAAATACAGACAAAAGGCTTTTGTTTCCCAATTGTTTCGGCTTTTTCCTTGATATATTTTCAGTTTCGCTTTGATCTTCTTCTTTAATTGGTAGTGGAGATAATTTTATAATTGGACGTTTTATTAAACCTGATTGAGTTTTCAGTGTTGTGACCCTTACATGTCCGTCGCTCCCGGGGTGTGTTTCAATTACACGCCCGATGGCCCACTTTCCTGGCGGTAAATTATTTTCTTTCACCAATACGACATCTCCTACTTTAATATTCCTAGTCCGTTTTTGCCATTTGCTGCGAGATTGAAGTTGTGTTAGATAGTCGCTGGACCAAGTTTTCCAAAATTGATTTATCATATGTTCGGTTAATTGCCACCTCTGACGTAAATCGATTTTTTTAAAATCATCATAGTTCGATAATGGCAGTGTCAACATTGGACTCCCGGTTAGGAAATGCCCAGGTGTCAGGCAGTTGTAAAATTCATCTGGATCTTCAGTGAGGGTGCACAATGGCCTTGAGTTCATACAGGCCTCTATTTTAGTTAATAATGTCGAAAACTCTTCATAAGTAAGTTTCTGGTCTCCCAAAACTCGGCGTAAATGATGTTTCATCGAGCGCACCGCAGCTTCCCAGAGACCTCCGGCGGTTGGCCAAGCGGGAGCGTTGAAATGCCATACCACTTCCATTTTCGTCATCTCATCAAAAAAGTCAGGAGTCAGTTCCTTTGTGAACACTTGGTATTCGTTATGTAACATCTTTGATGCTCCAATGAAGTTTGTTCCACAGTCAGAATACACATGCTTAGGCGTGCCACGTCTGGCACATAACCTTTGAAAGGCTGCGATGAAAGTTTCAGTACTCAGGTCCGAAACAAGTTCAATGTGCACAGCTTTAGTTGCCATGCATATAAAAATGGCTATATAACCTTTAGAAGTTTTCACGCCTCGCCCCTTGTTGATTTTCACTTCCACGTGGCCAGTAAAATCGACTCCGGTATGCGTGAACGGCCGAGATGGAGTTACTCTCTGTTGTGGCAGATCGGCCATGAGTTGATTTATTTCAGTTGCTTTGAACCGATGACAACGAACGCAATGACGTAATTGAGTTTTCACTGCTCTGTTGCCGCCCACAATCCAGTATTGTTGACGTATATAGGCTAAAGTAAGTCGCGCGCCGCCGTGGAGGGTTGCAGCATGGGCTTGTTCAATTACTAGCGTAGTGAATCTTCCCGTATGTGATAAAATCACAGGATTCTTCATACCCGATGGTAAGTTCGTTTTATTTAGGCGTCCGCCAACACGCATTATTCCCATTTTATCCAAGTAAGGATTTAGTTTGTAAATGGCACTTCTGCGAACTGTTTGCGAAGGTGATATTACATCACAGGTCATCAACACTTCGGCAATACTTCGATTAAAACAAGGATGCATTTTACAAACAAAAGATTTAACAATCTTCCCACACAATGAGTATAATAGTGAAGCTATAATGGAGTATGAGTGGAAAGTACCGACTCTTGATAACACTATCAACAAGATAGTGAAAGCTCATCACTCTTCACCGCTACTGCAGCTGGAAAATATGGATACAGAAGATATTCATAAGAAAATTGATCAATTAAAAACAAAAGAAATCGATCTTCCGTCGTCAATGACAACGCACGACATCCATCAATATACTCTTTGCTATTCGCTGTTAATATTAGCTGCGATTGCCGTCATTTTATTTATAATGAATAAGCGAAGAATATATAACAAAAGGAAAATACAATCAACTGTAACTCTTCAAAAACCAATCATCATGGATTTACAGTCATGTGAGGCCACCAGTGGACATCAAATATGCGGAACCTCACAATCCCGGGAGGAGCGCACACAAGAGATCAATCCACCCATGCCGGCCCAAAGAAAACACGTTCAACCGAACCCTAAACTTGAGGACGTTAAATTTTCTTTTGATTGACTACTTTGCTATTGTTTTTTTTTAATTTAACTATTTTTATATTTTAATTTAATTATTATTATTTTTTAACTTTGTACTGACGATTCTAATTGACTTGTTTATTCGTTTCTTTTTTTCTTTTTTTTTGGGGTTTGTAATATGTACAGTTTCATGTACATTTTTTTTTGCTTACTTTGCGCGACAGCCTTTCGAGGCGATGCGTCGCTACGTTTTTAACAGTGCACTTAAAGACACTGAGCCGAACAGACGTGGCCAGTTAGAATCGTCAAAATCATACTGTAACTGCAGTAATTAAAATACTTCCAACTTACAAGTATTTTAACTTGTGCACTCCACCAACCTAATAACAACTAAACTGTACCGTTCTAACTGGGACGGTACAGTAAGTTTTATCAAAATAAACCTCAAACCAAAGTTGTAGATCTTAAAATTCTCTACAAAAATGGTCCTTATGATTTTTTTCCTAAGAAACACACATAGGATCGATGGGAATTTTTAAAACTTTATTTATAATGGTAAACCCTAGCTTTCCACCAATATTTGGTTTTCCGTGAATTTTTGTTATTTGACCACTATTTTTATGTCTAAATTAACCGGACTATTAATTATAATGTCAAATCAGCTTGATTTTATTTTATTATCACCTGAATTTCACATACTTTCAAAATTTCAAATCGGTACAATAATTAGAAAAACATTTAAGATGCATCTACATATAATAAAAACGTGATTACATGAATGTGCATATTTTGTAGAAGCACGCCATGAATTGCTGGATGATGTCGTCCTCCTGACTGATTTCAAAACACAGCGTCGAATCTTACTGAACTAGTCAACTGCAGGTGCTATTATAGAGCACAAATGGAAGCGTAAACACAAGTGTATTCTCCATTTATTTCACTCTCATATTGCAATGAGAACAGAACCCGACACTCGCGGTGAGAGTTAAAGCGCAGGACTGATACGACACATGCTCTCCGAGGCACAAGGGTGACAACACCACCAACTTCCCAACTTCAGAATGTTACTGACTTTCCTAACAAAAAGATTCAATAATTAAACTTGGTCCGACCCGGGGCTCGAACCCAGGAGCTCCAGATCTGCAGCCATAAATGCTAGCTACTAGATTAAATATATCATCTAGCGATTTGCCGACATTACAACAATACCTCGGCGAGCAGCTTCCGAGAAACTAAAGATTATGGATTCTAGGGGGAGTATGATTGCAAAGCTGATACTCAAAGGAATGACGGAAGTGCATCGCCAATAGTGCAGCCTGCGACTTAATAAGAACACGAAAAATCTCACCACATCCGGTCACCGGAAGGATTGACAGATTAACAACTCTTTCTTGATTCGGTGGGCGGTGGTGGATGACCGATCTTAGTTGATTGAGGGATTTATTTTGTTAAAAATATGTAATTCAAATAGTATCTTAAGGACATAAAGCTGAACAACTTAACCACTGACCAGCGCTATCGTCGTGGCTGCCCAGCATGAAGAGCACCATTCCCACGGAGATGAGGAGGGCGGTGCCGTACTCGTAGGGCTCGTACTTGTTGCGCGAGATGAGCTTGCCCATCAACATCACCGGGATCACCTTGCACGACTTGGACAGCACCTGCGCAAGCGGACATTGAATTAGGGAATCCCCCGGGGTATAAAATATTTTATTGATACCATGTAGACAAACATAAACAATCGTACCTGAGTGGGAAAGCTGACGTACTTCAACGCTTCATACTGACACCAGGCGCTGATGATATTAGTGAGGGAACAGTAGGAGAACTTGTACAAGGGAGCCACGATGACCGCCTGCCCCGTGATGAGGAGGCGGCCGAATGCTAAGAGGAAGCCCAGCAGCCGGTTGATGAACACCAGGAACTGGGAGTCGTTGAACCTGAGCAGTGTGCCGTCGGGCATCTCGTAATTCTGCGGGCAAGATCAGATAAATATGTTAAGCCATTAACACACAGGACCATCTAGTTCTATACTAAGCTACGAGGCCTGTGTTATGGATACCATATGGTTGATACACTATACATACATATATAACTTTAAATACATACATATTATAAAATATATAAACACCCATGACTGGAGTACAAACATTCGTGGTCATCACACAAATGAATGCCCCTAGCGCGAGTCAAACCCGCGACCGCTGGCACAGAAAGTAAGATCATTACAAACTGAGTCAAACGTGTCGTCATCAGATGTATTCAGTTAAAGATATGTCACCGAAAATAGTTAAAAGTTATAATTATATTTTTTAAGTTACAGTTAAAACACAATATCAAAATCCATGCCGGTGACTGCCTCTGGTCTAACTTAAATGCCGCAGGGTTATCAAAAATACAAATATTTATGGTGATAGTTTCAAAGTTAAGCGCTGCATTGTCTTCTCGTAGAAAATTACAGTATATTCATCAACCCTAAATCCATTCCATCTCCTGACTGTCTTATAAAAGTACGTATAACTGTCGGGCGCGCCTCCCCCGGGTGTGAGGTGCGCACGCCACACGAATGTCTTGTCTACATGGCTTCGCTAGACGACTGTATGGAATAGTATACAGGCCTATGCATAAAATGCCTGCGTGTAAACCCGGTCTTGTGACTTACCGTAGTTTCTGTACGCAAAGTTCAGAATATCTAAAAAAGTTATGGATGGTCTCCTAGGAACGTTTTCTTGTAACTATAGTATTTAAGGTACCTGCCCTTACTGTCCCGTCTCAAAAATCCACCTGTATATTGTAGTTAAAGTATGTATGTATATATATATGTCATTTTCTATTGTATGTGTCAACAACTAGGTATCTGATAAGACTTAATACTTCTAATCAAAGATAGACGCTGATTTATTTTTTTGTTGATGTGAGCAGTTAACAGAAGGGTTTTATAGTAATACTTCAGACTTTTTTGCACACAGACTTTGCTTTTCTTTACAAAATTCGGGTCATGATAGCATAACTTGATATGATTAGAAGAGCCATAAACTTACAACAGGCACTTTAGTTTCTGTATAAGAAACTTCTAAAATGTTTTATTCTATCAAGAGATACCTCCAAAATATTCAGATCTTTTAATTGAAATGACAATGGTCGTGCTATACCCGTTTGCTAAAATCGAGGTTTGGTGAACTCATTCTTAATATTTACGAAATAAGAACTGACAGTCTGATGGAAGGAAATTAAAACAATAGTTGACTATATATTCACACTCATCCAAAATATATAAGCAAGCCATCCAATGCTAACTCAACTAATACTATTACTGATAGCCGATAAGCCAAATAGTCATGTTCATAAGTCTCTGATAGGTCAAACAAACGAAATTAAATATTTTTAATTTCATATTTTATTCATAGTACATCGCAAGATAAATGGAGAAGAATTTCGCCTTTTTTCCCGCCAGATGTCGCGATCACTACGGCCCTCAGTATACTGTAAAGCTCTATAGCGTGGATGATTTTTTTTTTGTACAGTACCAGGATACAACGAAAATAGATATTATTTATTCCCAAAAGACAAATAATGAAGGAATTGTGGGCTAAAGCAATAAGACAACCAAAATTGGCGAAATCACAATCTTTATATTTAAGGCTGTGGACATCATTTTAATAAAAGTAAAATATATTTTTTTTATTTATCTTAAAATATTTTTTATTGATAAAGTGTCCGAACTAGCCGTGGCTTGCGCAAGCCAGAGTAACCGTTTTCGGCCGTATTTTCATCGATCTTGGAAAATTATAAATATTGGTCCTACTGTTCTGGGAGTCGAGACATTTTTTTATGAAATTTCCTTCTGTTTTTGAATCCTTTTTTAGATTTGAAAAATTTAAATTACTTTTTGAGGTATTTGCAAAAAACTAAACCCCCTTCTTCTATTTTTGTTAATTGTTTATAACTTTTGCCATTTTTGCAAGTGGAACTTGATTTTTTCAAAAATCATCTACATGCCGTTACGAATCGAATGACACCTCGTTCATATTTTTCCGAGACTGCTGAAAAAAGTTGACCAAAAAGGCACTTGTTGACTAGACTAAGTTGCTCTTTTTAAATATAATGTCAATAAAAATTATATAATTCATTTAACAAAATAGTGAATATCAGAGTACTGACCTGCGTCATAATCTTCTCCTGCAAGAGCCCCCATATCAAGTAAGCACTCATAAGTCCCGTGAAGCAGAAAGCGAGTTCTAAACTTTCACGTCTTGGGCTCTCTTCCACTTTTGGAGGTTTAACATTCTCGGGGATGCGATCGTGTTCGGAAAAACAGGCGAATAATATACGAGATACCAATGTGTTGTTTGCTGTAAACATCAAAATAGCTTATAATTTTTTTTCCTTTTTATTTCATCAAAATAAAATACAAAAGTACTTGACATATAATTTTTAAAAATATTTAACAGAATCTATTACTTTATACAAAATCAAATAAAAAATTGTTTTCAATTTTTTAACCTATAGGAAAACATTTGAGCAATGACTAATGAGTACAATAAAGTAGCTAAATAAACTGTTTATGGATCAATACCGAATCGTGAATGGATGAACTTGAATTGTGCATACATCTAGTAATTATAATTTGTCTCATTTTAATTAGTTAAGTGTGTTATGTATTAGGAACACAAACAAATGTTATTCCTATGTTGGTGAAAAAAAATCAAATATAGTAATTCTTGTCATTTTGTCTTCAATTATTTTTATTATTCCTTTGCCTGTCACAGTTATATTATCACACAATAAATATGTATTAGATTATGATTTTATTTCCACCTAATTATAGACAGAGTTGATCCGAAGATACATACATATTACATATACATATGTGGTTACCTGTGGGCTCTGTGGTATACATGGTTGTGTTGTGGTAAAATAATAAAAACAAGAGAGTTAAATCATTTCAATGTGTACTATTTCAGGTATATCAGGTGCTATGACAGTTGAAGTATGGACATACATATGTAAAAGCAATTCTTTAGGCCTAATAACTGTAAACAACACTATGATTGCTAACATGGAATACATAATTATTTTTAATGTAAAAATATCTAGATATTTAAATTTATAACTTACATATTTTTTACTTACTTATCTTATCAAAATAATTTATTTTCTCCAAATATTTATACAGGACATAACACGGCAGCAACACTGTAGAGTATCCCACTAAGTTCAATAATAATCTAAAAACCCTGTAAAAACATAATTTATTTATATACTAAAAAAAAATAGAATAACAAAAATAATGAAATAAGTAAGAATAGTTGTAAAGAAAATTAGAGTAAACTAAATGCAACACTTAGTTACTGCATAAAATTAAAATAACTACAATATAAATAAATGTGGATATGAAACAAAATGAAAACATATTTCATGTTTAAAGTTTGAGTTTTTAATACATTTGAAATATATATAATAAAATATATAAAGTATAGGCAGTGGTAGCCCAGTGGTAACATGCTCGTTTGGGAAACCAAGTGAAGCGGGTTCAAATCCCGGGTCTCGCACATCTGATATTTTCATGTGCGAATCATTTCTAACATGATTACCACTTGCCTTACGGTAAAGGAAAATATCGTGAGAAAACTTGCATGTCTGAGAAAACCTAGCAAGTTTTCAAAAAACATGTGAAGTCCGCCAATTCGCACTTGGCCAGCGTGGTGGACTATGGCCTGTTTCCCCTCATATTGAAGTGAGGCCTGTGCCCAGCAGTGGGACGTTAAAAAGGGCTGAATACATACAATACATATAAAGTATATTATGTAATATATTACATATGTTTTAGAGTTTGTTTATGAGTTAAAGTTATATTACCATGAATATTCAGAGTCTGTCAAAGTACCCGTTTGTTCATAAACATACAGCAGCTCTCTATATAAATGTCCAAAGAGCCATGTTGCCAATACACACAACACTAACACCAACCTATAATAAAAAAAGTATACTTGAAAGTGTGTATATAAAAATGCTACATTAAATTTAATTACAATCACTTTTGCTTTAATAATTAACCTGAAAGTTTCCAGTGTGTTTTAGTGAAATTAATCTAATTAAGAGAAGTAATTAATTCTGTATATGTTTTAATAGAAAACTTTTATAATTATAATACTATGTTCCAAAATTTTACTGATTATTTGACCTGTTATGTGATAATGAAGTCATGTGATATTAGAAAGCTAGTTTGTGTTGATAAAATGATTATATAAAAAAATTCAAAAACATAATATCGGATTTCTATTCAATTTATATTTACATAGTTGTAATTTGCAATTATACCGTAAATGCACATGCTTGTTTCAAATGTGCAATAAAATTGTCAAATAAGCAATATAATAATATTATTTATTAAAACTAGCTTAACTTACCCAACTATATATTTCGATTGCATTATTTTCAATAATCCTAATAATGTGTAATAGACTTAAATAATAATACTGTTTGATACGTACAAACTCACAAATGTATTATTTTTAATTATTAAATTCATATCTTATTTACCGAAACATAGCTTCGGCGTTACATGTCAAATGTCAATTGCAATTTTGTGCTGTCAAATGTCATTGTCAAATGTCAACTGTGAAAATATATTTTGACGTACGTTAGTTAAAATGTTGCAAGCGTATTCATAAATTATTTAAATTATTATATTGTGTAGTACTATTACAGAGAATCACTTTCAAAGCAAATTAAGGTATTCTATTACTTTGAGGATTCGTGAAGCTTTGTACTCATAACTTTAGTTTGAACATCGATCACTTTGGCATTGCTGGTAATGAAAATTAAATCTGTTCTCTGTTGCAAAATCATATTTAGATAAATCAAGAAGTACCTACTATTTCATATTTTAAATGTAATAAGAACTTGTGTAAGTATCTCTCTTTTTCGATCTCTTTTCTTAACCGGTAAATACCTAATCTCTACCGCGTTATTTCTATTCTATACAACATTGACAAAGTACCTAATCAGTGCCTAACTGGTACACCTAAAAGCTACTTAACAAAGAATTGTAGGTATTCCATGTGTAAGTGTGTAATAGTAGCATGGGGTCTCATATTCATTCACAGAGATAATACACATAAAATGGGCAAGACCAAAGTACAGTTAGTTCAATTATTTGTAAAGAGATGGCGTTTTATTTCTGTAAAATCTATGAAAGAAAAAATGGACCCCAAAAAGGTTCTAATGCGTTATTAAATCATTTTTTTATATTTTTACAGAATTTTGGAAAATTAGCCAGATCTGCAGCTGCTTACCTACTTTTTCTGAGTTAACTTACACGGTTAAAAATAGTCAAAGTGACTAGAATTTTACGAAATTCACAATAAATTTTGCTACATGTTACATATTTAGTACATACGTACATACATGATAAAAATACAATACTTTCTTAGATTTATGAAAATATATAATATTAAGAAAAAAAACTTTCTTTTTACCTCTCCCGTGGGCCGTGACCATGATTGCTGTAAAGCATTCGAAACGTTGGGAAGCAAAAATCAAAATATTTTCGCGAAAAAATCCGAAAAGATAATTTTACTTAAAATATTTTTATAGTTTACGGATCAACGCCAAATAATAGCTTTGTATGGAATGGGGCATACATATACTCGTATATAATTTAGTATTGTGATGAGTAAGACGCTCATTAGAACGCACGCGACATTAATATCAATGGCTCATAAATTACGCACGTGAATTTTTAAATGCTTATTAATCTGATGGTAGTCGACTCTGCCCTCAAATTTTGATCCACCGTGATATTTATAACTATCTCCATTTTTCGAAAATCCAAACACGATTCTTTTAAGATAATTTCACAAATTCTTTAAGATGACGATTATGGTAAATAAGATGATAAGATTTATTAAGGACCACTAGCTTTCAACATGTTATGTTTAGTGTCTCCTATTCTTTATTAGGCAACTGTACAAACATACGAGTATATAGATATTTTTAATATTAAAATGTTATAAGGTAGGTATATCTGCTGGTTTAACTATATTTTATTAAATTAGTTATTACCAAGTTAGTTTGTCTATTTTATTAGTCATCCATGGTTATTACCAATTGGGATAAAATATTATTATTATAAAATTATTATTTTAAATATGGTATACAGCTATTTTCCTTGTAAACTTTTTATATATCGCATGAACGTTAATGTCATTAAATCTTGTTTATACTTTTCAGATTATTTAATAAAATAATAATTAATATAAAGTTATTTCGAAAATTATGAAATTATTAAGTCTGTAATATAAATAAATTTATGGAATTCAAATATGATTAGAGAATGTTCGACGACACTTTAATGTTCGTGCTAGAATTTTTAGCAGCACTTTGTGCCGTGGCTGTCTGCGGCCCGTGTCTCCTCGCCTGCGCTCGAAGACTGATCCTCGGAGACGAGCTCCTTCAAAAAGGTCACGGTATCCAAGAGGCCGAAGTCTTGGGTTGTGACGAACCAGCTTGCCCGTATTATAAGAAGAATGTCAGATACCTGATGGTGCCGGTGAGGAGGCGGCAGTTTAACTCGCCAGTACGGCATTGACTGTATGATTTTATATATTCTTATTTTTTGATTAATAAATATACATAATATTTTACAATGTCTACTATTTTACTTTATTTTCGTATTAATCACTGTTGGCAAAATCTGAGAAAACCACAAAAATATCCCTGAATTTATATTCTCTACTAATTATATATACCTAGTTTCTTTTTCGCTACCGAACTAGTAAAATAAAGAAACATAATGTTTTTAAAGTCTATAACATAATGTTTATATTGCTCTACTTATCATAAAATTGTATCATTGAATATATCATAAAATTACCTAGAATATCTAATAGCCCATTATATCCTCCGGTGTGTGTTAAGTTAAATTAAGTGCGATATCCCTGTTGAAAAACTCCAATAGGATCCCATCAAAAGCGACAAAAGCACATGGAAACCAATAAATATTTATTGGTTTCTATTGGAGTTTTTCAACAGGGATAATGTTTTCAATCCAGTAATACACCAATGTTCAATCGCGCAGTTATCAATCCCGCGAATCCGCACAATTAGAAGTTAATGATACAATAAGAAAAAATCTTATTTAAAAAACAAGGTCATTAGGCAAGGTTTGTTAATAGCTTTAATAACATGAAATCACAATTTCATCTGAATGTCACGTTATATTAACCTCATCGAATTTATGCTAAAGTCTCCACATATTCAAGGGAACGAGAATGGTTTTTTGCTACAGGTGTTGAAATAAATATTTTTTTTTATTTAAAATCATATGGACTTTTAATTTGTAAATATATAATATAATTAAGGTATTTGTATAGAATTAAACGCACGATCTCAACAACAGCTCTTTTTTCCTGAGATATAACTTATACTAAATGTGCTCTTGTGCTAAAAAAATCAATTTTATCGAAACCGGTGAAATAATTTGGTCGTTATCGATATATTTTAGGTCTTCAACTACGATTTATGTCAAATATAGTATCCACTGTCTCCAAATTATCAAAGAAATTAAATAAATCACTGCCCATCTTGTCCTCTTCAAGTCTCTTTTATTGTGTGATGTGATGTAAATGTGATGGTTTATGGGATCATTATTTGACCTCGTAAGTTTAGGAAACCCCTTAGTAAGCGACCCTTAAATGTTTGTGAAACTGAAACGAACCCCTAACTGGCCCCTAAATATGCTAAGTGGTCCCTTAAATCTTAGGGGCTGTTGGTGAAATTGGGCTTAATAAGCCAATAAGTGTCCTAAATTGACAGTTTATTTCAATAGTGGGGTATCAGGAATTAGAACATCTAAGCAGCACTAGCTTATGAGTCAATGAAAGTTACTGTAAAATAAACGATCCTAAAGCTGTAAAAAAAAAAGTTTAAGTGAATTGTGATATCATAGAGTTACACTATTTTTATTTCTGCTACATTACAATTACAACATATTAATAATGTAAAAAATCAAATTAATTTCCTATTAAACGTTTTGTAATCTATCCTATTAGAACTATAGAAGAGGTTGCTGTCCTATTTGCTCGTTGTCCACATCGATTTCTGGGTCTTTTTTATATTTTGGCGGCACATAGTAAGGGTGTTGGTTGCAAGCGTTGATGTAAGGCAGAGGAGCCTCTTTGATGTTGCCATCTTTAAAATGATCCATGTTCATTCTTTTCTGTAAAGAACGTGCTTAAGTTAGCAATTTAAAAGTAACAGACAAATTGAAAGTAGCGTCCCAATTTAAACATCTATACAGATAAATAAAATTGGAGTGTCTGTTTGTAATATTAAAATAACCGCTTTTCACTAAATGCATATGGATGTATACACGCTAGATATACCAAAACAACATTTTTTACAATTTTTGTCTATCTGTCTGTCTGTCTATCTATCTGTTTGTTCCGGCTAAACTCTGAAATGGCTGGACCGATTTTGACGGGACTTTCACTGGCATATAGCATATATATGATAGCTGATGTAATAAGGAGTAACTTAGGCTACTTTTATTTTAGAAAAAAAAAAGGTTTTTTCCTACAAAATATATTGATAGTATACGTATACAGTACCTATAGTTCGCAACAGCCAGAAATTTATACATATATGTATGTTTTATATTCAGAATGCATTTAGTAGGTAATAGGTATGCTTAGAATACATTCAAGCGCGATTCAAAATAAAATAGGAATTATTAGAGGAAGATTAGAGGAACAGGAAATTCTATTTGGGAATATAAATATAAAAGTTATTAGAAGTAATGTTGTTACGTCTTAAATTCCGCATCTTTTTATTCTCTTTTTAGTAAATCTAGTGGTTAGCATATTATATGTATAATGTATGTATAGTATGTTCGAAAGGGATCATTAAGTTCCGACTTCCAATCATGGCTCGATTCAAGCGTGATTGACCCAGAGCTAGGTGACTTGGCGTACCTGGTCTCCGCTTGTTACAAACTCAGTTATTACAATGTCTCCAAAGTCATTTTGACTAAAACTATTTAAGCTTTTTTTCTTATTTACCTTTGTATCTATAACATACATACATTACTAACTGTAGCCTATGCATTACTCTAGGTCATACTCTATCTGTATACTAAACATCTAAATTATTGTAGACGTTTCAATAGCAAACATACACATAGGTACATACACGCATACAAATTACTATTATATGTATAGAAAATATATGCAAGTGTTTAAACAAAGACAAGGGGCATACATAGCACACTGCAGCCAGCATGCACTTTGGTCTGAAGAGGAGCAGCAACAGTATCACGGCGGCGGCGTGCAGCAGAGCCTTCATGATCACGACGGCTCCTCCTCACGTAACGCAAGTATGGGAATTTTTAACCAAACATTTCTATTTTACAGATAAAGAAATTTTATGAGCTTGATGTGGTTTGTGTTGTGATTTATAATTTTATGACATAACGGTAATAATTTACTTTTAATTAAAATACAACACATACAGGAAGGAGTATATATATATATATATATATATATATATATATATATATATATACTACCTTTTCTCTAGCCAAGCGCTTCTTAAATGTCTAAAATATGAATTTTTAATATATTGAAAAGACAAACTCATTTATAAAAATAATTATTCTAATAAAAATAACTATGCTAAAATTTACAGGTAATTTTTTTGTACGTGCGTGGGTAAAATGACGCAAGAAAGGAAGCAGTAGATACCTGGTGGTAAGGAGGGGGCAGGAAATAGAAATAACTTCATCAAGTGTCAAGTTATCATGACTTTATCGGTGATATTATTTTGGAAAACATTTATTCGTGTTTGCCTTCAGTAAGTTACGAATAGTTTGCACTTGACCTTGCGTGCTCGATGCTATGATGCGACACACGTGCTGATATCATCAGCTCCGGTTATTGCATATTGACAGACCATACAAGTGTACAGTAAAAATTATCTGTATTATTATATTAGTAAAAATTATATCTATATTGCTGCCTTAGTGGTGTAGTAGCTAGCATGTACGGTTATATATTCGAAGGTTCAGGGTTCGAGTTCCGGGTCGTGCCAAGTTCTATTTTGAGTTCAATTATTCAAAATAACTCACTCAAAGTTTCATAACATTCGGATTCATGATTTAGACACACATAGAGTACAAATATGCAAAAAACATTCATTTTTAATTATATATACATACGTACATAATATGTATGTATTATTTACATAGGTTTTACCTACCTTACCTAGGCTTAGGTATTTAGAAAAAGTCTCTGACCTCAAAATCTTCTAAATCTGAATACAAATTAATAACAGTACCTGGCGACCGAGCTTCGCTCAGTGTTCTTTTTTGTTATATCATATTTTTTAGATTAAAAAAAAAGAACTAAAAACTTGGATAAATACAAAAAAAAAAGTTGAACTTTGTATCCAATATAATCCATATATGATATAATGTTAATCTTGCACCTTGGTCGTTTGACCACGATGCTTATGCCTGAGTGTAAGAAATACGAACATAAATATCGAACATATTCTGCGTAGAATAATGCAAAAGAAAACCGCATGAAAACTCGAAAACACGCGTTTTCCCAGACATGAGACTAATCTAGATCGATTTTTCGCCCCCGAAAGCCCCCCCGTACCAAATTTTAGCGAAATCGTCAGAGCCGTTTCCGAGATCGCCGGTATACATAAATATATAAAGATATAAATATACAAGAATTGCTCGTTTAAATATATTAGATTCTTAAGGTGTTATGAATACAAAAAAAAGTTAGAAAAGAATATCTGAATTGATGCCACGTACAAGGACTAACTTGTTTTTCTAAAAAGTTTGTTTATATAATTTGTATTGTAATTTTTGTTCACAAAATACTTATTTCGTTAAGAATATTCTAACTCCAAGGTTGAAATAAATAGAAGTGAGCGATAAAATGGTATCACTTTATTCGCCTGCACTTTGCAGTTTCGTGCCGTTGGCAAATAGTTGAGGAATCCATTTGCTATTTGAGATATAAAGCTACCAGATACTTTAATATTTGTTGTTGTTGGAGGACCGAGTATATATAGTACCAGTTTATGTGGAAACAAATACATCCTCTATAATCAATTACCACAGAATACACAATATTATCCAACGCTCTTTCGCTAAAGTTACTCCTTTTGGTAGTTTTCTGAAACTAAGAACTTTTGACTAAAAATTAAAACTTAAGTGCGTGATCAGGTCTCGAACCTTAAGAAAATGGTTTCATATTCCGATAAGCTAACCATTAGATTATGGATGCCAAACGAATACTATAATACATGCAGATACATGCTGCGGTGGCGCCGGCGCACGCGCTTCTATTGTGTTTTACCACAATACACAGCACAATCAGTGTTCTTCACAAGTACGCGATACTTATTAAATCTACTTCTCAGTCCATCAACTTAAGAAAAAGCCTTAAACTCAATAAATGAAAAAATATCCTTAATAAATATAAAGGATATTTTAATATTTTATTATTAAGTCTATTTTCAAAAATAATTAAGTTGTTTGATAGAACAATATACAAAAATTCGAAGTCGAGATGCCACATCCGAAGTTTATTAGCTCGCTATTATTTTATTATTCAACTCAAGCGATATATTGACATCTGTCGATGGAGCGCATAATGATTTGCGGTTTTTCATTGACTTGCGTGGATTGGCGGATGCCTCACAGTTCACACCAAACGCCAACCATATAATCTTTCAATTCAAATGAACAATTAATTTATAATTTGCTGATTAATTAATTAAATTAATTAATAAGATATTAATAAAATCTGATTTTGTTCAGTTTATCCATCGGTCGGTCACTGGAAATATTTTATTATTTGAAACGAGATTTACCATGTTTTTCACTTACTATGTATTTGTGATATTTCAACATTGTTGCAAGCGCCATGGTAAATATTTCGTTTTACATCGTAAACGTATTTTTACAAAATTAAAAGTAACTATAGAATGTATCATGTGCCACTTGACGTGCAGGAAAAAAATATAGGAATAAATATTTGACGAGTGACGACACGTGTGGTTCAGTTTGTAGTGATCCTTCTTGCTGTGCCAGAGGCCGCGGGTTCGTGTTCGGCTGGGGGCATTCATGGGTGTTTATATTTATAATATGTATTTATTTAAAGTTATATATGTGTAGTGTATCAACTATCTGGTTTCCATAACACAAGCCGTAGCTTACCGTGGAATTAGATGGAGTTGTGTGATAATGTTCCAACATATCTTTTTATTTTTTTTTTATATAGCCACTGATGCTCTCGGGGCCATTTATTATATCTTTATGCAAGTACTGTCATTATGTTGTTGTGAGAAAGAAAGAAAACCCAAATCAGCAGTAAACCAAGAAATGTATTTGCGCCCATGCCCATTAAAGGGACAAAAAAAAACATCATACTTTTCCCTAAAAATGACCTATTATAAAGAAAATGAAATTCTGAAATCATGTTATTCCAACTTAATAACTAGTATCTACGTAGGATTACCCAGTTGACACACTCACACTAAAATAAGCAGGTTAAGAAAACAGCTCATAATTGAGGTTAAGCGACCCAATAGCCAGCTAGATACGAAAATATTAGATAGAGTAAGTTATTTGTAGATCATTTATATACATACATGGGAACGGCTTAACGATACCACAGATCACATTGAACTTAATATACTAGACCGTAGACGATACTCTTCTTTATAATATAGCCTCATCCCAAAAATTATATAGATAGATACTAAATTTTGCTATTGACAGAGTTTTTCTTTTTCAACAAAGTTAAGAAAATAGTAGTTTCTTACAAAATAATTTCTAAAAAAACTCTCTAGTTTGCTTCCCAAAACGACAATCGTTATTAACGTTATGCGTCCAATGTGATTATACGCACTATACTTCGCTTAACTACCATCTCACCGCTTCGACATAACGACACTATGTTTCTATCAACAAATAGGTCACAAATAATTAATTAATTTATATCAACGTATGATTTTAAAGCGATCAACAGTTTACAATGGGCGGTGATTTTCCAACAATTGCACCTTTGTTTCGTTTCGCTTCGAAACAAAACGCAATATCGAGTGTAGTGACACTATAGCCGCCAAGTAGGGTCTCGCATTATCATTGAGGAAGGGACGAATAAGGTAAAGCCTATTGTTTGCGCGTCGCATTACGAATGCGGCTGAAAAGGCGCCAACTGAAACATTTGTGCCAATCGTGTCACGCTCCTTGTGTGGTGTGTAGGGCTTTCGACCATTTATGAAAATTAATATAAACTAAGAAATAATTATTAACGTTACTTGCATACCCAGGGCCATCATAGACTACAATCTAAAAATTGCAATCTCTCATAGAAACAACGAGGCGATAAAGTTCCTGGCACACTTCACCTACCAGGCAAGGACCACATCACAAGAAGAAGCAAGACCATTAAGCTCAACCCATGACTCTTAAGAAAAACCTCGCACACAACACACTAACCTCATTTCGGTGACTCCTAAAGTCCACCCGATCCCATAGTTTTGTTCAACTGTTCTTTTTATTCCCAACATCTTTTGATTCTGAAATTGTACACGCATGAATCCATCTCAAATATAATAAAATAAAAATAGCAACAAAATAGAAAAATAGCTCAAAAAAGGCACGGACGTATGTCTGTGGGTATTAGACTTACTCAAATAAAAAAAAAAACAAAGCTACTTGCATTAAGGGCTACTTATACCAACATTTTTAATAATAGAATTCAATATCAATTTATATGTGCGTCGAGAATGTTTGATAACGAATGTTAAAATTTGACGTTAATTGAGCATTAAATCAAATTAAAAATTAAATGCATATGCAAGTGAACGAGTTCAGTTCATAACAGATACTTTTCTAATTCTGGAATTAACCTTTAGGAAGTGCACTGTGTAGTGTTGCAGAGAGAGGTATGCAGAGATAGCACTCTAGCCCCTCTAACTACCACGGAAGAGAGAAATTGACAGCAAGAAGTCGCGGCGTGTATGCCGTATGCGTCATGTCAATTTAAAAGGATATACTGTGCCATGTAAAATATACACATAGGTACTCTTAAGTCAGCATCATGAAATAAGTATCTCAATGTGAACAAATATTTTAAGGCAGCAAAGTTTACGGCACAAATAAGGCTTATGATCCATCCTTCTTTAATAGATATTATGTATATCGGACCCAGGACGTCATTTGTAAAGTGGAACGGGAAATCACAACACTATTATTATTATAAAAACCTAATGGATAATTATAACAAGTACATATATAATTTCGTTTTTTATTGCAAGCCATTCCCAGGACCGTTACTCGTCAACGTTCAACGCGTGTCACTTATCTGAAGAATGTCAGCCCTGCGAGGTGCGCTGTTGCATTTTCATGAAATGACCTATATGGAGTAGTACATTATAGTGATTGGATGTTAACACCAATAAATAATCAGTTTATACTTATATCTTGTTCTTTACTTTTGTTTGGTTTACTTTAAAATATAATAAAAAATATATAAAAGATACTAATATCGAATTACAAATTGAATGACGCGTGTGGGCATTACCCGCCAGAACACTTTTGTAGGTATTAGGCACATTGACATATTAATTTTCATAAAACAATAATTAAATAACTTCATTTATAGGATGATTTTGTATACTAATTAATCATTGTTGGACTTATATCTTTATTGAACATATTACGTAATAACTCTGCACATTTTTATCACGCCGCGTTCGACGTAACTGTGTATGCGACCAATTATTCAATTGAAATATTATAAGAACTCCCAAGTCTTCTTTAAAAACCTCACGACAGCCGTCATTGCTGAACTTCGCCAATTTATAACATTCTGACGTTTAGTCATCCCTTATTTTGCTTAGGTACGAAACATATTTGTTAAAAGTATATATAATTAGAAGTAAAGCAAAGTTAATTTACGTAAAATGTATGGGAGAAACTTGCTAAGATGTTTAATAGATTCTTTTGGGAAAAATCAATATTGTGAATAAATGAGCTTAAAATGGATAGTTCACTAACAGACTCCGCTGTCGGGAATTTTGCTGTAGTCAATATGGATACTTATCAAGTATTCACTAAAGGCAACATTTATTTTAGTCTGAGGCGAAAACATCTAAAGGCTTGGAATTTGAATATTAGGAGAATATTTGGGGCTCGAATATGCTAATACTTAGGTCAATATTGTTACTGATTGAATTCCTTATATATGTATATCGGTCGGTATTTGAAACCGAAGTAGTATGCGAATGTCTTTGCCACTGCTTTAACTTCTCTTGAATGTACAACTTACGTACACTGAACCCTGTGTTAAAAATGTCATAAACTCATTCGAAACCCGCTATTTTCTCGGCACTATCGATTGTGAATTATTCTTTTTTTTTCTATTAAAGATGTTATACCTCAACGAATCCATCTTTTTGAGTAATAATTTCAGCCTTATCGTTGGATAAAAATGACTTTAATGGACTCTTATCATACATTAAATATTTTACTTTTTCCTTTTTTACTTTCGATTATACCTTTTACAAACAACCTGTTCTAATAAAACTAATGAAATAATTAGGATATTTTTTATAATAAAACAATCCATAAGCTGTTTAAAACAGAAGAAGCCGACTACTAACAGTATCGGGCGGTGCAAGCACGAAATTGACTTACTTCGTCCCGGATGTGTGCTTCGAGTGTCGAAAGGATGTGGCTATTAAAAACACTCGCTTTAATAAAGCTCATTAACATAATGTTATAAAATAACACACTAATTTTTTGGTGCTATTATTATTAAACTACATATTCATATATTGGGGGAAACCAGTGTAGTTATCTGAATAGGTTTATTGATTCATATGCATACGTATAACTATTAAAATATATACGTATGCATATGAATCAATATATTTCTAGATTGAGGATAATTTAAATTTAGCCAACACCATTGAGGTTACTACCACCACTATTACACTGAGAAACATATCAATTGTCATAAAATTTTACGTAAAACGTAAGTACGTTAGTAGTGTTTTGTTTACCTATCGAGTCTTGTTATAAATAGGAAGTCGGTATCGGGACCGCTCTAATTGTATTAGGCAGATAACAGACGATGGAGCCGCCAGCCGTCAGCCGCGCCGGGCCGCGCCAGATAAAGGCTCTCGCTGGATAGGTGCTGAGGTCCTTCACATTTTCAGGATATGACTTACTTTGCATGTAGAGAAATATATAAATTCAATATTGAGATGTTAATAACAATCCACCATCATCTATATTAACATTACAAAAAAAAGAGTTTGTAAGTTTGTATGAATATCTCTGAAAATATTAATCCGATTCAAAAATTTTTTTACTATGAAACTCTATTACCGCCGAGTACTTATAATAACTTTAATTAAAGTTAGAAACATTGCTAGCGCTATTAACGTTCTTTAAAATTAAGCAATAAAATGTATGGCAAAATACACAGAGACGCACCCAATCTGATCCCCGAGGGTAAGTCGCTAGGTTTATATATATAAACCATTTAGTATAGAATTAAGTGAACTATAAACTGCATGCTTGCTCTACAAAATCTTTTGTTAGGTATCGCATAAGTTCATTCAAATTGAGTGAAAGTGAAATCATCAAATAGATAATGCATAGCGTTTAGTGACAGACCTTGCGAGGGACCACGGTTCAGTGAACGCTTTATAATACTTCAATTGCACTAGCAAAGTAGTGCTCGTAGAATTCTAATCTATATTGTACCTTAAAGAGATTCAGTGATACAAATATAAAAAAGTTATTTTTACTGCTATGTAGATCTAATATATAAACAATAATTAATTAAGGAAATATATTGATTTAGATAAACATCTCCTGGATAATTTCTAAGAAATTAATTGTTAACTGGCACACAGGTGTGCCCGCGATCCTCAACGGGTTGAACTCATCTTTTCTTAATTTACATTTTAAACACTCGCCATGATTTCGCTTAGCTTGAACCACTACAGCTACAGGAAAAAATGTCATCTATTTACGTTCGTTACTTACCTGCGTAATCTATATCTAAGTACGTAAAACTTCCTTTAATCCTTTTGTTGGTACAGGATAAAAAGACGAAAAAAGGAAAAAAGGAAAAACGCCCCCCCAAACGTGCTTTCACCTTGTTGTGGTGGGGGAGGGGGGGGGGGGTCTCAGTAATGCCCCGCAATTCAGCCGGGCTTGAAGTCAAGAAACGCACTGGAAGGCGGCCCACCTCGGTGGGCGGTGTGCTATGCGGGTTGCTCCTGGTACTTCTCTGATAGCAGAGTATACACTGAAGCAACCCCATGGTTGTTGTGGTCTGCTTCGGCAGACCTGTCGTCGTGGTTGAATGCGTCAGCGATTCTGCGACGCTCCATTAAGACGGGGAGTTTCCGTTGAGTTTTAGTGGGTAGTACTGGTTTTTCTAGCCGGTGAGTCCCACATCATCATCTGTATGTATACAGGTGGTATGCGTAAATTCATTTCCCAACGTTAAAAAAAATAAAGGATAAAAAAACTAACTAATAAAGAAGCAGTCATTCATCTATTTGTCATCATCATTATCACCATAATCAGTCATCCAACCAACCATCATCTAACAACCCATCATAACCAACCTTCTCGTAATCGTATGACCCGACACTAACCTCGAAATTTAGCTCTACGCACGCACAATGCATTATACTTTTAAATATCTAATAAAGAGTCTTAAAAGAAAAAATAACTATCTAACTTCAATATAAATAGCCATAATAAAACGTTTTTTTACTTCATGTTTTTTATTCCAAGTACTTAATATTATTGTAATTATTTGATAATAGTGTGAAAGTGATTTTATTAAAGTAAAACATCGTATAAAAATCATTACTAAAACAAAACATATCATATATAATTTACGTTGGCTCTTTTTATCTTGTGATAGAAGGAATATTAATCGATGAAAACATTTGTATTAAATCGGTTTACGTAATACTTTCTCAGATTTGAAACGTCGGGAACCAAAAATCAAAATAAATCCGCGAAAAAATCCGTAAAGATAGTTTTATTTAAATGTTAAATCGGTTTGTTAATCACTCGTTACTCTTAATGCATAGTTATGTGACAGCGTCCGATACCCGGGGGTATGTCCAGGGTCGGTCGGGGGTCGCTGCGGAAGGTTGCAGCGTGGGTAGATATTATTTTAGCTCTTAATTAATTCAATCTACATAATTAATTACTAATTGGTGCATTTAAAAGATAAACCTCGCCCTTATGCAAAGTCATTTCACTATCACTTCCATTTTTTTTCCATTGCGTTTTCTTTTAAAAAAATTAAGAGTGTGTTAAATGTATCATATACTTTTCACGAATTCCAACGACCCGCCATAGTAACAAAATATCAGTTGTAAAATGTAAGGTATTAAAAGAAAGTAAGAAGATTTTTATAATTCATAACATATTTAATATCCACTTAAAATATTCACATATACTATTTAGTATTTACATTTACATCTAATATATAAATATCTCGTGTCACGGTGTTTGTGGTCGCACTCTTGCAAAATGGCTCGACCGATTTTTTTTTTATTTGGTAGGTATGAGAATAGGTCGTAAAGTATTTTTCACCCTCTTAACCCCAATTTTTTTAATCGCGACTTTAGTATTTTTATATGAACAATATTATATATAGAACCAAAAATCAAAATAAATCCGCGAAATAATCCGAAAAGCTAGTTTTATTTAAAATGTCAAATATTCGCGTAAATCTAAGAAAGTATTAATATTATATAAATACATAATATAACATAAAGCCAAAGAGTTATTGTAGATTGAACGCGGACATAGCCGCGGGTTCTGCTGGTAGATATGTAAATGCGTATTTATGCGGACTATTCACTCCTACCTAAAAGTACCAAACTGAATTAACTTTTGCAATATACATACATAACATGTCCCTAACACTACAGGTACTACACATATACCACATAAAGAGATACACGACACGTGCCCATTTCATAGAGCAATTATCTCTAGATCTGTATCTGTAGATAAGTGAAGTAGAGCCAGTAGCAAGTAGCCGCAAGTGGCTCTATGTAGAGTGACACAGGCGGTGCGGTAACACTCAGTCGGCCCGGAATGCGTAGAGAGCGCGCGCGTCCCCTCGCTCCCCCTCGTAGCTCGGCCGCGACGAACTTATTCGCGTTAGTTATTCAATGAAAACTTTATAATTTCGTGATAAAATCCTTGTGAACTGATTGCTAGTGTTGTGTCACGCGGTACTGATCTGCAAAATATACGCTGAATATATTTTTGGTAATTATATATTATAATTATATACATATATGTCGTGTGTTTTGATTTTCAATATTTACTGTCTTCAATAATAATTTAGTATAATCATTTTAAGAGTAATAACTTAATGTATAATAATAATTAATAATCTATAGCTATGTTATATTAAAGTAAAAATATCATTACTTAATAAATGTACGTTTGTTTTGCGAATAGTAAGCTTTGTCGAGCTTAAACGCTTAATTACGAAGTGCATTAAAGTAATTAAACTTGTTATTACATAATTTTTATGTAATCTTATTAATATGTAAACAATCTCCGCGGATATCGCCAAGGCGACCACGGCATGCTCTACGCGCAGCGGACTTTTTTTTATTTATTTAAGGTTTACCAGCAGTTTTACAATTAGATAATCTATACATATAATAAAATTGTAACTAAGCCAAATCTGTACATAAATTTATATTTTTTTGAAAATCTTATTGGAATAGACTTTATTATCGATACAGAAGCCAAATCTATAGTATTTAGAATTTTTGTCTGTCTGTCTGTCTGTCTGTCTATCTGTCTGTCTGTCTGTCTGTCTGTCTGTCTGTCTGTCTGTCTGTCTGTCTGTCTGTTACCGCATCACGGGAAAACCGCTGGACAGATTTTGATGAAATTTGGTATAATGATACCTGGTTATCCGGGTCAACATATAGGATACTTTTTACTCCGCGAAAATATCTCATCTCTGAGATAAACGTTAAAACGTAAACATGTACTAAAGTTAATATCATGGATAACATTGGTAAATTGTAAATCTATATTAAGGTAAACACAACATGCTTTAGAAATAGTAGGTATGTCAAAGAAGAAGAAAAAAAACATTATATGTGCTTATTTGCTATTTGTAAAAGTTGATACAAAATATTCTTACATATTTACTTGAACTTTTTATTAGACTCTATATTTTTTATGACTAGGTATCTTAAATAATTATAGTATTTAGTTTTTTTTTCTAAAATATTTTTACTAAGATAATTTTATTTAAAATGTCAAATATTGGCGTAAATCTAGTTCATCAACTATTGTTCATTTACTCATTTAAAAGACCAAAACACTGCTCTTTTGCAGTACCTACTGTAGGAGGCTCAGACTAACTAAACATGAAGCCAAACTATAATGAATAAAACAACATACGTTTTAAATCAGAATACAAATATTATTTCATTCATTCATTGCTGTGGCAAGGGTTGTGTTGTGGCAAACAAATGTTATTAAATAAAAATAGCTAACGGAGCTTATTATAATAAAAAAGCTAATGTTATACTATCTCTCTTTCAAGGGAAAGAGAACTGATGCTTAAAATACAAAATAATATAATTTTATTTCTGAATATTTACATTTTTTTTTCAAAAATTGTAAATTAACGACTTATACATACTCGTACTTATATAAATTTGTCCCTTATTTTTTGAAGAAAGTTGATATGTATGGCAAAATCGAGAATAAGCAGCAAAGCACGCTACTATTTTTGACTTTGACATTTTTTTGTAGACTTCGTCTATATTATTCTTTCGTCTTAACTGCCTCGGTGATCTAGTAGCTAGCACGTATGGCTGCAGATCCGGAGGTCCTGGGCTTGAGTTTGGGTCGGGAGTATTTCTGTCAATAACTTCTCAGTAACAGCTCGGAGTTGAGAAGTTGGAGGTGTTTCACCCCCGTGCCTCGGGGAGCACGTATCGCGTCGGTCCAGCGCCTTCACTCTCACCGGTCGTGTCGAAGTATCGTCCCATCGGACTTTGAGAATAAAAGGAATAGAGAGTGCACTTGTGTCTGCGCGTACATTTACTTGTGCACTATAATATCTCCTGCGCAGTTGGTTAGTCTCAGTGAAATTATCTGCCGTGGCCGAAATCGGCTAGAGTTATAATTACTTCAGATTTTTTTTTCGGACTTTAAAAGGAAATTTTATTCAAAAACGCGGTATTTTAAATTAATGTTTAAAACACCGTGTTTTAAACATTAATTTAAAAAAATTATTCCTTCCTTTTTTCACATATAAATCGAAAAATATCGATCCTACGAAAAAATTAATAAGGACCAAAATTGTAGGAAATTTGATTTTAAACAACTTTATTTATTACAATTTTTCGCGTTAAATTAAAAATAAACGAGTTGTTTAATAAACAAAAATTCAACCCCTCTTTTCGGGTATAAATCGAAAAATATTGATCCTAGGAAAAAATTGATAAAAACCAAACTTGTAGGAAATTTAATTTAAAACAACTTTTGTAATAACTATTTTTCGTGTAAAATTAAAAATAAACAATTTATTCAATAAACAAAAAATCAACCCTTAAATTCAAGATGGCGATAAGTGGTGCTAGTGCCAGTGACCCCCCAAAAGAATTCCGAAGGAAAATTGCCAGTTTTTTGAGCTAATTCGACTGGGCTACCTACATAAATGGAACAAAGCAAACATTTAAATGATAATAGAAAATGTTTTAAATTTAAAATGCAGCGAAGTATGGGGACGATAGAATTTTAAGAGGCTGCGACACAATTTACTATGCTGAATTAAACAGTCGGGATTGGGCAACAGTTGACCACTGACTACTGAGTATTGTAGATTACACTGTGCGTGCGACACATAGATTTAGGTGATCATGTTTGTTGATTAAGAGTGCTTTGCTTAGTTCCTTAAAAACTTAGAAGAAAAACGCTACACGTAGAGCTACCACAGAATATATAGAATTCACTTCAC
The DNA here is from genome assembly GCA_905404265.1 of Fabriciana adippe. Classification (NCBI taxonomy): domain Eukaryota; kingdom Metazoa; phylum Arthropoda; class Insecta; order Lepidoptera; family Nymphalidae; genus Fabriciana; species Fabriciana adippe. The sequence goes on from FR990004.1 coordinate 13,471,158, forward strand.
CTCCTACGTTTCGAAATATGGTATTTTTTTAATTTACTGCAAAATCTGCAAGTAAAACTTATTTTTTTTTTATATTTACGCAAATATTTGACATCTATATAAATAAAAATGAATGTTAGTATGTTTTGTCCTCTATGCGTTCTTAAACCATAGATCCAATTGTGATGAAACTCTGGTGGGCTATACTGTATAATGTATATCCTTGTTAAGTTTTCTGATGCAAAAAAAATTTTTTTTGTTAGACGTTTTCTTTTTATGCTTTCGTAAGCCATTCAAGCTTTTTTTATTTTTGGTTTAACAACTGCGTGTATATAATGAAAAATAAAATGATATGATGATAAAACTATGCAAATAAAACCTTTAATATGTCTAAAATCTTAGTCTCTTCCATGATCGTGATGCTGTAAAGCACTCAAAACGTCGGGAACCAAAGATCTATTTCAAAATAAATCTCCGAAAAAAAATACGAAAATTTGTTTATTTAAAGTTTAACTTAGTTAATGTAAAGCTAAATTTAATCATCATCGTCGTGGTGAGTCGCTAGTTATATAGATTTAAAAATATTAAATATTAATGGCATGGCATAATAAATAAATATAGTATTATTTTACATATATTTAGAAAGGCAAAAAATAATGTATAGCCAATAGCTATCTTATATACCTAGATTATATAATATTTAATGAAACCCTTTTTAATAAGATAATTTTTATACTAGACGAGATCAATTACAAGATGTGTATGTACGATAAGCGATATGCACCAGGATGCATCGTGCAGTACACAGATTCCCTCGGGCGGTTGCGAAGGATAAACGCCCTGCTCTCTGCCGCAAGTGCCCTCCTACCAATTAGATACCCTCGATTAAACTTGCCTCTAAAGAGGGCCTAGGAACGCTATCCGACTACATCTTTTCCTATAATATATGTATTTATGGAAATAAAATTAAAGTGTATGTTCGTGTCTCTAAATTCATACGAGTGAGGAAAACTACAAAACATTGTAATGAACTTTTATGGACAAAATTTTATGACGTTATCCAATATTTTAATGCTTATTTAAAAATTAATGCATTGACACTGCAGCTTATTATACAATAGGTATACATTCACTACACGATGTAATTTGGCAATCCTGCTCATATATTTGCAATAAAATGTCGATAGGATCAATACATCATGTTTAAAACGGTCAAAACGTCGGATGAAATTAAAACATAGGTATATAAAATAGAGAAAGTAGTTCAATGCCGAATATAATGTTCAATACACAAACGTTTAATAAGAAGCTATCATAATACAAATATTCAGAGCATCGATTACGATTTATTTCCACTCGATACAAAAATAAATTCGCAATTTTTTCTAAATTTAGATCGAGATGCAATATATCACGATATTGAGATAAGCTCTGAAAACAGATCCGAGACGGAATGCACGCTGGATACCGCACTGTTGTGTACCTACTGTGTAGCGCCTAGCTCCTATAGTATACTTGTATATATATAATAGTAGCTATTATTTCTCAATTGCTTAACATTTGTCTATGGTACAACAGCAAGCTTAAAGTTCAAAGCTCAAAGCTGACGAAGTAGACTGTTTTAAATGAAATTTTACTACGTTTGTAATTCAGATATTACTCGTATTATAAACACACAGGCAGGTCTTTCCCATAATCATGATTGTTATAAAGCATTCGAAACGTCGGGAACGAAAAACCAAAATAAATCTGCGAAAAAATTGGAATATATACCTATTTTTTTTAAATTTTATTTAAAATATTAAACTTTCATGTAAGAAAGTATTAACACAAAATAAAGCTAAAACTCAATTTTATTTAAAAAACTAGCGACTAACCCTCGCTTTGCTGCAGGTTCGTCTCTACAAAAAACAAATCTATCCCACGGGAACCGTACATTTTTCCGGAATAATATATAGCCTATATCCTTCCTCAGTTAACGGGCTATCCAAAGCAAAACGAATTTTTCAAATCGGATTAGTAGTTCTTGAGATTAGCACGTTCAACCAAACAAACAAACAAGCAAACTCTTCAGCTTTATAATATTAGTATAGATAATTAAATCTTTCTGTCTAAGATTAAAAAAGTTGCAAGATTAGTTTTTAAGAAGTCAAGAATGATTTTTGACTAACTCACTAAACAACTCAAAAGAGATATTTTAGGAAGATACACTCGTATGTATGTATTTTTATTTATAATATTTTAACTAGGTCTTAAATCTTACTACACGATTTTTCACTCACAGTAGAGATTTACATGAGTCATAAACCTCATCTTTGCTACGATAGATACATAAATTAATATGTATTTTTTATTTATAGCTATCTATGGCGCCTCTACTTATAAACAAAAACAATTTTAGTTGCATTACTTCATAATTAAAAATAGCTGTGATAACTGTTATCTTGCTACAAAATAGAAAATAATTTCTATTCTACAGTATCACGGGGAGATAGACCCTGTAGAGATGCGCTTCTGTCGTTAGACCATTACGCTATCATATCTATTGGCTGAACAAACTTTCTACACAACTTTGAGTAATTACAAAATGAACTACAAACAAAACATAAACTAATGTGACTAAATATTGACCCGATATACAGATTGTATGTGGAGTGTAGACGGAGCTTTACTAACAACACTTGACTCAAATGTCTTACGTATGCGATATGAAAAGGAATCAGTTATCGATTAAAACATTTGCAAAAAATGTGAACAGGCTTAAAGCATACCAAAGTATTTTTTTACAGCTTTTTATATTAATATAGCGCTTTGTCTTATATCGTATGTTTTTACCGTTGAACTAGTTCTAACAGGTCTTATTTTTCCTCCTCCCCGATGTGTGTTCACTTTATCGATGTGAGAGCACTCGTGAGTGTCCAGTAATGAAGCCAAGAGACACACTAGGAGGTTGCCCACTTCGATGGGTGGTGTACCATACGGGTTACTCCTGGTACTTCTCTGATAGCAGAGTGGACCTTTTTTTTTTTATCGTCAGGAAAAACCCTGTTACGGGTACCCGCTCGCCAATTGGGGAAGCGAGGCGGGTTATGTGGGACTCCTGCCGCGCAAAGAATGGTAAACGCGCAGCAGCCTACCCACTAAAAAACCTGACAAAATTCCTCCTCGTCGCCATAAGGCTGGGGTCACGGGTACCAATAAGACTCTTCCGCGACCCCGGCGGCGATTGCCTTTCGGCACGTCTCGGTGTCAGGGGCTGAGATGACCGACCACCCCTGACCGCCTTCTCTGGCCAGAATAGTGGACGGCCGACCTCCCCTAGCTGACCGCCCTCTGGCCTCCTCTCCGCCCACCGAAGTGGGCTACCTCCATCCGGCTGCAGAGGACAGGGAGAACGGCAACGACACACCGGCACTCCTCTTCCCCTGCAGCCCCACCGCCTCCGCCCCCCTCTCATCCGATAGCGGGATCGCCGAAGCGACCCCACCACCAATGGCTGCAACGCCGTCAGATGCAGCCACGACGAGAGAGAGGCCCCCAACTCTTCCACCGAAGTGAACCACAGTCCCCCCACCGAAGTGGGCCACAACCGCCAATCGCCGTCCTCGTGGTGCCTCAACCGCGTTCGACGGCCCACGGCCAGAGGCACCCACCACCATCCCCCCTTCAGTGGCCGCAACGCCGTCAGATGCAGCCACTAACGAGAGGCTCCAACCCCCTCCCACCGAAGTGGGCCCCCCCCCATCCGGTTGCGAGACCGCCGAAGCAGCCCCACCCCCGGTGGCCGCAACTCCGGAAGCCGAAGCTTCAACGGAGAGCGGCCCCACTCGGGCGGTGCCTCAACCGCGTTCGACGGCCCACGGCCAGAGGCACCCCCCCTGCTGTTGGTCCGCGCCGGATTTCTCCGGTACCACCCGCTGTGGGGCAAGCGGGTGGCGTTCCCCCATCCGCCACCTGGGGACGCGCCCGGTAGGAGTCAGCTCTCCCCCGGGGTAGCAGAGTGGACCTAGAACAACCACATAGTTGCTGTGATCTGCCTCAGCCATCAGGGCGTCGTAGTTGAGTGCGTAAGCGAGCCTGCGATGTGCCTTGAAAACTGGAAAGGTTCCGTTTGGTTTTAATGGGTAGTACTAACTCTTCTAGCCGGTGAGTCCCACATAACCACCTGTATGTGTGCAGGTGGTATGCGTAAATACATTTTTCAACGTTGGGAAATAGTCTTATTTTTATTAAATTTCCTTATAAATATATTAATGTTAAAATATGTGGTCTTAAAACATGACACTATACCAAAAAGTATCAATGCAACTTTTTGGTCTCTCTAAAGTAAATATAAACAAGTTTAGTATTATGAAGCTTTAAGTGTTATAAAATATACAGCATTGGTAAATGGTAGCTGCTAAGCAAACAAGACTATATATAAAATCATTTAAAATAAGTATCATATGCAAGAGCCATTCAAACGAAACACTTGTACTGAATTATGGTACTTAGGATTTTAATATTGGCCCTAAAGTATGTTGACTTCTGTACAAATATATAAAATACTAGCAGCCGGCCTCGGTTTTGCGCGTTTTGATATGTTTTTTTTTTCAATTATTTTACTCATTTATGTATGGACAACTGAGAAATTACAATAGGTGTTCACTATGTAAACTTAACGAGGTTTGATTAGTATTGAATGCTATAAAACACAATCAATAATATTAGTGCTTATCAATACTTATTAACATTTTATAATCCACACCAAGTCGAAAATAAATAAAAAAACAAATGCAGGTGACGTCGATTTCTATGAGCTTAGTTTCTTCATTAATTATTATTTTCATTGTTGCAGGCTGATCGAGGAGAGTGAACGATGCTCGCGAAAAATACGCTTCGAAGGCATTCCTCGACTCGACGCTAATGCGACTGCCAATGAGCCAAACATAATAACTGTGTGAACGTTTGAAAAAACTCATAAACATGTACAGCGTTGGTGAATTTAGTACGGAGTCGTACGACATGAGCTCTTTTACTTCAGATTTATTGTACAATGTAACTACTGAACACTTGGTGCACAATGCGACGGTCGGGTGCGGCGCGGGGCGGCCGAGCAAAATGTTCGGCTTGGCGGTGAAGGTTGTGTATGCTATTGGCATCATCGGGAACGCGGTCGCCATCATCACCTTGAGGCGCGGCGAGCGGCGCGTGCGCAACAGAAAGCATCTCTTGCTTCTGACATCCCTCGCGGCTAATGATCTCGTAGCTTTGGTGAGTACTATGCATTATAATCTTACTGATTGCATTGTATTGAGTGTATTAAATACCAGTTTTAGTACCGCGTCAGCAATGTTGTCAGTAATAAACTAATATTCTACGCAGAGTCAGAATTTATTCCAAAACTTGTAACGCTAATTTAGGTAATTTTATGCCTATACATAGAAAAAAAAAATACATTTTACCCTTGGTCTAAAAATAAGATATACATAACTTTTGCGTTGGTAGTATAGATTTAAACACCCAGTGGACAAGTAGTTTAAAGTAGCTTATTCAAATTATTTTGTTTCAACATTAGAGATAAATAATTACACGTTAACGACCACGACAGTGTGTGATGAGTAAATATCATTAAACTATTATTCATATTTTTTATAAACGTTTATTTTTAAAGTATAAATAAGATATGTTTGTGGAGAAAATAAGGACTTCCAAGCTGCAGTAAAATGTTCGGTTTTATGCAAGATACATGTTAATAAGCAGTAATTAATTTAGTAGTTGGAGATAAATGTATGTATTACATATGTATTGGTGAAAACCAGTTCAATTCAAGGAAGAAACTTCTTTGGAGAGAGAATAACATAATACATATGTATAGGATGAATTTTAACCCAATCTACTTTTACATATAAAATGGCAGTCAATTGAAATTTGGCAGGTAGATTACTCATAAAAAATAGGTATTGACTTAGACAGGGTATCCAGAAACTAAACAAGAAACAACCCTAAAATAAGTTCAGAAATTCTTAAAATTTTAGGCTGTCGATCTAGAGATGATTTATGCAATCGTTTTTTTTTTGGGGCCTTGCGCCTATGTGTATAGCACACAGCATTAACTATATCCCATGCGGAATGTTTTTGGCTACAATTGCTTCATGATATCGTTATGTACAGGTGGGCATGATGTGTGCGATGGTGGTGGCGGAGCAGTGGGCGTGGACGAGCCGCACGCGGGCGTACTGCGCGGCGAGGGTGGTGCTGCGGGTGTTCGGCGTGGGTAGCGTGTGCATCGCGGTCACCATGGCACTCGAGCGCTACCTCGCGCTCACCAGGCCCTTCTTGTATCAGAAGGTAAGGTAAACGGAAGATTATTATATATAGATGCGACGTTTTATGTATGTGTGTTGGTCATTACTCCTTTACGCTGAAACGGCTTGTGATGAAATTTTAGTACATACAGAGACTATGACCTGGAGTACCTAACACATAGTCTAGATATTTAGATACGAGGAATGTGAGCAAGAATCGAACGTAGGAACGTTGTTCAATTAGGTAGTATATACAATTTGAACACACGAATAATGTCGTACCTAATAAAAAATTTTGAGGACTCCCGATGTTGCTTAGAATATTTATTCTACAAACGTTCCAATTTGATTTTCTAAAATCCGTCAATCTGATACGGCTGAGAGACAGAAATTCTGAGAATAATCTAAGTAAAGGATTTTATATTATGATTTATGTCGTTCAACATTCCGTATATTTTATATGAATTCATATTTATTGAACGTGCGCCGAGAGCAGTTTATGAATTAACCAAGTCCACCGTCCACGTGGTGGCAGTGAGAGGATGTTTTGCGGTTTGTTATTGTCACTTATCCTATTTCGGAATTCCTACCTTATTAGATAAAGTAATTACAAAAGGTTATAATGATATTTTAATGTGTTATTTAGCTTAGCTTTTGTGATGTGACGTGTAATACGTGACTATTACGTGGCCGGGCTAACGGTTCGTTTCCGAATTATTCATATATGCATAATATTTTCAAAAATTTTAAAAGACGTATGCCCTAGATTAGAATTTAATGAGAAAAACAAAAATTAAATATCAACTAAAAGATTAGTTCTACTTTAGATCATCAATACATAGTATAAAACAAAATCGCTTCCCGCTGTCCTTCTGTCCCTGATCAGATCTTTAAAACTACGCAACGGATTTTGATGCGCTTTTTTTTAATAGATAGAGTGATTCAAGAGAAAGGGTTATATGTATAATATATGCATAATATAGTAGAGAAACTGATAATTTTAGAAGTTTCTAATGTGATGTAGTAAATAGACAAATTTTTTTGCGCTTACATTGTAAACGCTGGCTGAACCCTATGAGATAGATCAAAATAATGTACTACAGTATTGTATACCTTGAAAAGGTCTACAAAAAAAATTGCGATGGCATATGTCTATCTCTTAAGGATAACATACTAAATCCATGTTACTATATCCAACCCGAGCAAAGCGAGGGTGAGTCGCTAGTTATGTCATAAGATTGTATAATATTATTGAAGTTAAAGAAAAATCGACTTACTTATATGCAACTACATACACCATTGCGAACACTCACGTGACCTTTTCAAAATTTATAATTCTACATTCGCAACTTATAGCTGAATTCACGAACACACTTTACACTACTCCTATAAGGTAATCTGTTTTTTACTAATTCAGTCGTCGCGTAACATAAAAGTTATTGCAGAATAACTCTACAGGCTACTGCACGGTAGGTACATTTGGATATTGTACCTAATATATTTACTGTAAGTAAATAGTTAGCTATAATATATAATGATTAATAAAATCATTGAATATTGAGTAAGTACTGCATAGATTTTTAAACATTTTGCGGTTAGCCCAGGCCTACGTCGTTGTTATTATTGTGTACATGTACCTATTTTTTATCAAAATCAATAATATAACTCTACTACACACGAAAATTACAAATATACTTCATTATATATACAAAACAAATGTACACTTAATTATTACTGTACAAGTCATGTCCGCGTGGAATAGTGGCAAGAATGCTAGCCGCATTCCCCCGCTGAATGATGATGCCGATTCTTTGGGAGAAAAATGCGCTAGCTCTCCTGTCACCAGTAGAGGCGATAAGACGAGGAATTATATCTTTTAAGAAGTGCTTAGCGCTATGACTCCATGCGCCAAGGGTTTCTACAGCAAATGGAATAAAACTAACTAAGGGAGGCGTATACAAACTACTAACTTTAATGTCAAATATCAATCAAGTAACGATACATCAGAAGCGGAAGCCTGCCAGGTAAACTATACATTAATAATAGGTCAGTACGATTTTTACATCTCTTTTTGGCAAAATTGGATAAATGTACTAAGAAAGCAAATAAACCAATCCAGTTTTATTAATTAACTAGCGACACACCCTCGCTTCGCTCGGATTCGTCTCTAGGTACGTTTTAACAGTTAGTATGGTATAGATACTCGATCACTTGCTCTGTGACAAACAAAAACAAATCTATTCCACGGGAACAGTACAGTTCTCCGGGATAAAAAGTAACCTATGTATGTCCTATTCCAAGCTATAATCTATCTCTGTACCAAATTTCATTCAGATGCGTTCAGCCGTTCTGGTGTGATGGAGTAACAAACTTTCGCATTTATAATTAATGGGTTTATATTATATTATATATTTATTATTATATCATATACATGATCCGAGCAATAAGTTATCATTACACAAAATTTAATTAAAACCGGTTCAGTACCTTTTGCGTGAAACGCGCACATCTAAACAGACAAACAGACATACAGACAAGCAAACAAAAATGTTAATAACTATTATTTTGGGATCTATACACAAACACATTACAGTCATTGTTTTAAAAAAAAATGTTTCATGTACAGATTTCGCTAAGTGACTGATTTATTATATGTAAAGATATAGACTATATGTTAAATAAAAAATATAACACATTAGGTATTTATATCATATTATTTATTAAGTAGAGTTGAGCCATTATGAAGTTGACGACGCTTTAAGTACCTGGTGCGTAGTGAGAGCTTTCAAACGCGTTTCCGTCTTAGCACATACCGTTAAATGGATACATTTGCATTTATAATTATTACCAATAGTTTTACATGTAATATGACAATTAGCTTAAGCAGTGGTTAGAATACCTATGTATTTGTACGTTATATTAGGTATATTGCTATTGTTGTTAACTGTACAGAGAAACTGCCTTCCAGTGAATTTATTAAGTGCGCATAAAGCTACCTATTGCCTTGGGACATATTTCAGGTTTTACGACACAGTTATATGATTTTATACATTTTTTTACATACAATGTACCTAATAACCTATACCACATACACCTAAATTTTCTAAGGTTTCGCATAATTTAGTCACTATTTCTTAAGGAAATAGCTTTAAATAGGTATTCGAACAACACTAGAACACTTATGTTACAATAGCGACTCACCATCGCTTCGGTCGGGTTCGTCTCTAGGTATTTATATATATATATATATATATATATATATATATATATATATATATATATATATATATATATATATACACACATATATATAACCACCACAAAAAAGCCAGCTTTATATATCCATACTAATATTAAATACGAAAGTAACTCTCTCTGTCTACCTGTCAGTCATCTTTTCACGCTTAACCGTTGAACCGATTTAAATGAAATTTATATCATACATTTATAACATATCGTATATAAAGGAGTGAAAAGGGTGGTGGAAGATTGTGTGGAATCAATCACTTCTCAAGTAAAGGATATAAATATATTTTTTTATTTTTTATGATACTTACCTACTTTTCTATTCCAGTTTTTGTTTTCCTGGGTAAACTCGCTAAATCGTAGACCTTATCTATGCTTTCGAGCTAAGATTAAGGTCAAGAGTAAGCCCATTTCTAATGAAAAACACCTATGTATGTACATATATATATATATACTAGCATTTCCCGCGGCTCCGCCCGCGTTCAGATCAATGATGCGCGCAGATGATCAAAAACCAAATTCTTAGGTTTTGCACATTAGTATACTCTTACATTATACATTACTTTCATTGCACACCGCATGATTGGTAAATAATGGCAGTGATTGACAATGCCACAAAGGTTCCTCCGTTAAATTGCACCTTTTTGTTTTAGCAATAACATTTATGTATGTCTATACTTCTGTTTTGTATGTTTTTTTTAGTTTTGAGTGATAAACTCTCAAGTCATTTTAATCACTTTTTACTAAAAGACAGCTAGCTATTGATTAATTTAATATTTAGCTGATTATTTAAATTACATAATGATAACTTTTCTTAATTAGCTCTAGTTAGTAATATTTTCCAAAACGATTTTCAAAAGAAAGTGTACCTAATAAGTAAATAATTCTAAGCAAATACTTTTTATTATTTCATATGGCTCGGCTAATATGATTAAAGTCGTAAGCATTTTATTGTGTCCTTTAAGCCTTTACCTTTCAAGAAAAGGTGTCAAGAAAAAGTGAAAAAGTTGAGGTATAAAAGTTCCTAAAATACTTTTTCATAGTTTTTGAGATATGGAATATTTTTAGTTACCCGCTTCGTCAGTTTAACAGCCATTAACTTGTTTTCCATAAAATGTTATAAAATAATATAGATCGAACTTATCTTTATGGTTGAAAAAGTGAGCTGATATTGTGGAAACGTAAATATTATTCATATTTATTTTAGTGTTAACCTTACAACACACGTAAGTAAGGAAAACAACAGCATTTTGCTATACAAAACCTATAATGCGCGAGTTGGATTTGCATTTGCCCAATTTTTACATTAAAAGATTAAAAAATATTAACATTATTTACTAAACAATAAAAATTTACAAATATTCTCATTTGAAAATTGTTTCGGCCAACAAAATATTACTAATATGTTACTAATTTATAAAGCCAAAAAGTTTGTTTTATTAAAAATTTAAACACGGGCAGGGCCGCGGGTAATTTAGTAGGAATTATAATAAAGTCATAGAAACGTTTTTTTTTTTTTTTATTAAAACTACGTATTTTAAAAACACATGGCGACATCTATTGTCAAATATCTAAATAACATATAAATAAATTTTCATTAAAATAACTATTTTAATGAATAAAATAGCGCTATTAATATTTCTTGTAAGATAAGATTTTTTTTAATAGTTTTAACATATATAGGTAAGTTACCTTCCTAAAATATTAATAGTATCATCGTGCTTTTACTTTAACCAGTTTTTGTTTTTTTTTTTCTCAGAAATGAGATATTTTCCTGCGATAAAAAGAATTCTATGTGTTGACCCGGATAATCTGCTATTACGATACCAAATTTCATCAAAATCCCTCCAGTGGTTTTTCTGTGATGCGGTCACATACAGACAGACAAAAAAATTCTAAAAACTATAGATAGTTACTAATTTATAAAGCCAAAAAGTTTGCCTTACTGATAATTTAAACACGGGCGGGGCCGCGGGTAATTTAGTAGTAATTCTAATAAAAACGTAAAAACGTCATATATGTACATTCATTTTTTGGGATTAAAACGATGTATTTTAAAAACACATGGCGACATCTATTGTCGAGTATCTAAATAACACATAAATAAATATTAATTAAAATAACTATTTTAATGGATAAAATAGCGCTTTTGATAATTTGATTTTCAAGATAAGCTATTTTTATAGTTTTTACCATATTTTGTAAGTTACCTTGCTAAACTGTTTACAAATAGTATCGTCGTGGTTTTGTTCCTACCGGTTTTTGTATTTTTTTCAGAAATGAGATATTTTCTCGCGGTAAAAAGTATCCTATATGTTAACCCGGATAACCAGCTATCATCATACCAAATTTCATCAAAATCCCTTCAGTGGTTTTTCTGTGATGCGGTAACAGACAGACAGACAGACAGACAGACAGACAGACAAAAATTCTAAAAACTATAGATTCGGCCTCTGCATCGATAATAATGTCTATTTCAATAAGATTTTCCAAAAAATATTTAATGTACAGATTCGGCTTAGTTACAATTTTATAATATGTATAGATAGATAGATAAATATATATATAAATCTATACATATTATAAAATTGTAACTGAGCCGAATCTGTACATCAAATATTTTTTGGAAAATCTTATTAAAATAGACTTTATTATCGATACAGAAGCCAAATCTAAAGTTTTTAGAATTTTTGTCTGTCTGTCTGTCTGTCTGTCTGTCTGTCTGTCTGTCTGTCTGTCTGTTACCGCATCACGGGAAAACCACTGGACAGATTTTGATGAAATTTGGTATGATGATAGCTGGTTATCCGGGTCAACATATAGGATACTTTTTACTGCGGCAAAATATCTCATCTCTGAGCTATACGTTAGAACGTAACTAGGGACGAACCCGAGCGGAGCGAGGGTGAGTTGCTAGTATATATATATATATATATATATATATATATATATATATATATATATATATATATATATATATATATATACATATATTAGTCTATGCAAATACATTTTTACAAAGGATTTAAGAAGTATTCATAGCTTATTTAATTAGGAATATGGTCACAAATGTTTTTATTAAACAGGGCACAGGACAATAGCAAATATAATAAAATCATATATCAATATCTCAATATACTCGTAGCATAAGCTCGGAGGTGTGCTTACAGCTTACGGCAGCAATAACGTCCGGCGCGTGTCACCGCGACTCGTGGCCGAGTGACGTCTACACTCTACTGTTTACGATTACAATTTACAAGCTTGTAATGAAACTCTTATATTATTTATTTTTTTATTTTATTTAATCATTTATTTCAGGCAATATTTACAAAAAGATCTTAAATATTAACATTTATTATTTCATTTTATCCAAAATTGCTATTTTGTTTTCGTCAAAATTGTCATTAAAATATACAATCAAAATTATAGTATCTTTATGAAAAAACTAATACTGAAAGATTACTCAATGATTTCCGTAAAATAACGCAAAAAAAACTAGAGCTTTTGCTACTTTTTTAACTTTTTGTAAAGTAATTAATATATTTATTTCATTAGGCTTACTTACTAAATTATTTTTAATACATTTAATGATTGACGCTGATTAACTTACTGCCTTATGTAATATGATAAGGCACAACTCAAACGAAAGTATAGTTTAAAAACTTTTACAGAGATGCTATATAGTTTTTTCTTCCGTACTTTATACAATAACGAACGTAAGTAACTACTATAAAAAATTTTAAATAACAAAAAATAATCCATTATAGAATGATAAAGGTATACATGAGTAAAAACACGGATAATTTGTAAATATTTCTATCATATCATATGCTGACGACACGTTTGGCTCAATTTGTAGTAACCCTACTTACTGTGACAGCGGTCGCCGGTTCGGGTCCCGCTGGGATTCATTAGTGTGATAAGCACAAATGTTTGTACTTCAGTCATGGGTATTTATGTTTATAATATGTATGTGTTTAAAAGTTATATATGTGTAGTGTATCAACTATCTGGTATCCATAACAGTGTTAATATCCCAACATATTTATATTTATTTAGTTTTATATTAAGACTGCTGATTAAATCTATAAAAACAAAAGATCAAGGTCCGAAAAGAAAGATAATCCCTATATAGAGCACATTGTGCTGGGACGCGACACACGCCAGCGGACGACAGTCGCGCGCATTGTCCTCACATCTCGAGATTATAAGGGAATATTACGTCAACTATAGTATTTTTGTGGCTTCATTAAAGGAAACTTGATATCTTATAACTTATAATGAATATAATTTTTGACTGTTTTATTGCGGAGATAGCGCTTGTTTTGTATGATGTGCAAAACAAGCTCTTCCATAATAAAAACTTAATAGAATAACTAAATATTTTTAAAGTATTTTTCAAATTTTTCCCTAAAAATGTCTACAAACGAAATTGAGCGCTGAACTTCCTTTGCAGAAATTTAATTTAATAATCGCACTCGCTACCTTATTTAATACACTTTGTAAGCGTATCAATGTTTAACTAGAATGTTTATTTTCATTTTAAAGAATAGGCACATGAAAAAGAAAATATAATTTTAAAATAAAATGTGAGTGTAGAGAATATACAGATGTGTATAGAAGTTATACTTCTGGGTTTTTTAGGGGAAATTAATAAAAGCTTGTTTTTTTATTTATTTGTTATTTGTATTCTTTTCAGCAAAGCATTTGATATCTATATCATGAGGGTACATAAAAAACATAGTCCGCCATCTTTGGGAGTCCGCCATATTAGATTTACAATGACGTCACTTTGCTTATTGTGTTTCGCTGATGAAGTCCTTTCATTTGATAAGGGTCACTATGGAAATAATAAATCGCCATTTTGTAACGTCCGCCGTCCATAAATTTTTATTTTTATCGATATAAAACACGTGTTGTGTCTATAAAAATACCGAAATAAATATCTTGAATACACTCTCTTTTTACCCGACTGCGCGACGCAAAAGAGGGTAATGTGTTTATCAGTCTATGTATGTAAGTACATACATATGTATGTAATATTTATGTTTGTTCTTATATGGCCTTCTAAAGACCAAACGCGTTGGCCGATTTTGATAATTCTTACATCAATCGATTCGTCTTAACTTTGCGAATATCACTAAAGACATGAAAGTAATCAAAATTCACCACAGTGACACCAGACACCATATTGTCAAACTGAAAAAAAAAAATCGACGAACTATGTCAAGTGGGGTATCGTTGAATAGATATTTAAAAATCATTTATTCATTTCATTTATTTGTTTATTTATAAATACTTTATTGCACACGCAAGGATGATACATAAAATGAAAGAAAAAAGAAAGATATCAAAAGGCATGCAAAGGCGGTCTTGTTGCTATGAGCAATTTCTTACAGACAACCTCTGGTGAAAGGATTAATGAAATCGTAAGTAGGACGGTACAATTATATATATATATATATATATATATATATATATATATATATATATACAGGGTGGAACAAATCGATGGGACATGGAAGAAAAGTACCTTAAATATTGAAGTTATCAAGATTTACTCAAAGGAAACATTTCTTTATTTTTAAAAATAATAATAACTGCATTTAATACCTGAACCGGGAATCGAACAAAATAAAAATGCAAAAAAGGACACCGTCACTATTTTATCGAATTAATCGATAGGGTCTATGGTAAGGATAAAATCTCTCGAACAAACATTGCGTCTTAAAATTAAAGAAAACGATGAAAACTTACAAATTATACATATCGACTCTAACATCGTGGAACAAAAGCATAAGATATGGAAGAAAAGTGTTTTAAACACTGAAAATATCAAGTTTCACTCCAAAGAAACATTATTTTATTTTTAAGAATATGATAAACTGGATTTAAATTTTTTTTTAAAAGAGGTGACCCGAACCGGTAATCGAACCAACGAAATATGCAAAAAGGTACACCGTCACTGTTTTATCGAATTAGTAGATAGACAGGATGAAATGTTTCCAACGAAAATTGTATGTTACAATTGATGAAAACGATGAAATCTTACAATTTATACATACACGTCGACTCTAATTAATATTGTGAAACAAACGCATAGAAAGTGGAAAACACTTTTCTTCAGTTTTCTACAATTTTCGTCGATAAAATAGTAACGGTGTATCTTTTTGCATTTTTCGCTGGTATGATTACCGGTTCAGGTCCTCTTTTAAAAAAAAATTAAATCCAGTTTATCATATTCTTATAAATAAAATAATGTTTCTTTGGAGTGAAACTTGATATTTTCAGTGTTTAAAACACTTTTCTTCCTTGTCTTATGCTTTTGTTCCGCGATGTTAGAGTCGATATGTATAATTTGTAAGATTTCATCGTTTTCTTTAATTCTAAGATGCAATATTTGTTCCAGAGATTTTATCCTTACCATAGACCCTATCGATTAATTCGATAAAATAGTGACGGTGTCCTTTTTTGCATTTTTATTTTGTTCGATTCCCGGTTCAGGTAAGCTTTTTTAAAAAAAAATTAAATGCAGTTATTATTATTTTTAAAAATAAAGAAATGTTTCCTTTGAGTAAATCTTGATAACTTCAATATTTAAGGTACTTTTCTTCCATGTCCCATCGATTTGTTCCACCTTGTATATAATATACATCCTCAAATATATACATACATAAATAGATATATAGAACATAAATACATATATACGTATACATACAAAAATACATATATAATAAATACATCCATACATATATATATATACACGATATCTACAAATAAAGATATTAATTAGTTAGACGACGTTTTAAAATATCAAGCGAGGTATTTTTATCAGGTATCATAACAATATCATTTTTAGGTTCTTTCATCATTTTTTATTTTAAATAACAGTTTAGTATATATAAAATGATTTAAAGATGGTTAACAACCATTCTCGCTAATTTTCCTACTTAAAAATACTTAAAAAATAAAAATATATTCAACTTATATGTTTAAAAGTAATTTAGGATAAAAAATTGCTAAATATAACGTCAAATTGTCTAATGGGCAAAAACTAAAAAGCTGTAAATAAAAAAATAAGTTGTAAATAATATAATATGTTCACTATACTAAAGGAAGATTTAACTACAAATTTCATACTACGAGTATAGCGTAATAACGACTAACTTCATACTGTAGTCTAAATCTGTCGTATCGTAAAAAATTCACTCTCATAAATTTTCTTCCTAACGTTGAAACTTGTTTGAATTTTTTGAATGGAATTTGTGGGGAATTAGTATATTTTTGTCCCCAAATTGGGGTATTTGACTTGGTATTGGCAACGCATAAAATACGAGTAATCTCAACGAACTCCAGCGCCAGGTGTCCCACATCGCGTGGTCTTGCAACCTGAACTCATATTTCATTTATTTATACACTTGTTTTTGACACAAACAACTTGTTGAGAGAAATGATTGAGGAAAATGCATCGCAATAAGAGATTGTCCGACTTCGTATTCAAATGTAAAGTTATTTACTACTAGTTTATTAAGATACGCCTGAAATATCTACTCGTACGTTAAAACAGGAACTCTTCGTATTTTTTAATATAATCTATGTTTTTTTTGTTTCAAATTCATTTGTTTAAGTAAATACTATGCTTTACTGACATTAAAAGTGTCGTGAACTCTCTTTAACTGAAAAACAGTAAACAATAAAATTCAATCACATCAAGTTTAAATCAAGTGTAGAAAGTTTTTTTTTTTCAATAATAAAATACGATAAAATATAATTTATCTGTATTTACAAAAACATAGAAATTTAACGTTGAAAAAATATAGATAAAATAAGGTCACGCCGAGAACCAACGAGAAACCACGTCGGTACTATTTTCGCATCACTTTTACCGTATCAAAACAAAATCATAAAAATCTGCAAATCATTTTTAGTACATGCATTGAGTTATTTCTGTTAGAAGAGTATTGAAGTTTGAAATCGAAATAGTCTAATCTGTTCGGAGACTCCAAATTTTTCCTGTTAATACTTTCTTAGATTTTCTTTTTTTGGATTTTGGCAGTTTTTATGTTATTTATTTATATTTTGTGCTTGAAATGATGTCTATGAAAAACTGCGCGCACACACAGAATGGCAACTATAGAAAATGTTTCCTTCGTACCTCAAAAAAAAACGGAACTCTTATAGGATCACTTTGTTGTCCGTCCGTCCGTCCGTCCATCCGTCCGTCCGTCCGTCTGTCTGTCTGTCAAGACCCTTTATCTCGGGAACGCGTGGAGGTATCGAGTTGAAAATAAAACGATATATTTAGGTCTACAGTTTCTTGAAGTTGTGAAAAAACCAAACTTCTAAGTTAACATAAAAAAAGATGCGGCCGTTTATTTAGGGCTGTAATTTAATATGCTCTACTTACTTAATCTATTAGTGCGATGAGATTTATCTTATCTTTCTATAAACTAACCACTTATTTAAAAGTTTAAACTTCAAATTTTACATTACTACAGTTTATACAGGATCCGTACTTACGACTTACTACTAAATACGACTATGTCACATAGTGTACATATAATATATTATGTCTTAAAGGGACAGCATCCCTGGACCATCTACATGGGGTAGATACAAGTAGATATTAAAAAGTCAATAATATTACACAAAACATTACCATGGATGTATGTGTGTTGATTTAAGTCAATGGACATATATAGGTAATATTATTACATAAACATCAACAGTTATTTCAACTTTAATCGAACAGATATTTAATAAGAGAATAGTTGGTCTACAGATCTAATGCATTCACAGAACGGCCCTTCATCGCTTACGAGTGAGTGATATAATAAATTGATCATATTTTATAAGTAACTCCCCGGCGGCTGTCAGCGTTACAGTGCTCTATTTGTGTTAAGACTAGTCGTGCTGGTTCTGTGGATTTACGATGATAGTCCTATCACTGCTACGACGTACCTTAAATTTAATTAAATTCTCTGTATATTCAAAACTTCACATCACTATTATAGTAGACAAGCGACTCACCCTCGCTTCGCCTGGATTCTTCCCTAGGTACGTTGTAATGGTTAGTAGAGAATAGACTATATACATGCATACGTATAGAAAAGTAGTTAAGTACTTTATAAAATAAAAAAAATCCACATACAAACTTCCACTCCCTTTTTCACCCCCTTAAGGAATGATTTCCGGAATAAAAACTATCTTATGTCCTTCCCAGGGTTTAAAATTATCTCTATACCAATTTTTATTCAAATTGGTTCAGCGGATTAAGCGTGAAAAGATAACAGACAAACAAACAGACAGACAGAATTACATCCGCATTCATAGTATGGAAATGGATAATATGGATGATATAATTTTCCTCTGAAAAATATATAGATACATATAATAGGTAAAAATACTATGACATTAAATGGCAAATCATAAAAAACCGGAACTGTTAAAATTATTAAGTATAAAGTACATGTACACAGAGTCTACTGTGTTAAAGATTCGCATATAATTTGCCTGCGTTTAGATCGCTCTCCGCGGGCGGGTTCACGGCCGCGCTGCTGGCATTGTTAGCTTCCGTGTCATTAAGTGTAAAGTTATTAGTCGAGTTCAAGTGTAGTAAAATAATATTCCATCTAAATACTTGTTGTGCAAAAATGACTTTGTCATTCTCTGATTTGTATAATATTACGAAATAAGCAAAATTTACATCAATCTGCGCTTTTGCTGTGTTGAAAAAAAAAATAAACATTTTCACTTTAACTATTTTTGATACATAATACACATTACCATATCTTCCCCAATAATTGTAAAGAAGCAAAAATAACACTGGTAGTAAATTACTCTATTTAGTCTACTTGAATGCGGAGCTTTGGCTTTTCTAAAACTATATAACAAATTGCATAGCTAATATTTCCGTGAGCCTTTTAAGTTCTCCATTGCTTTTTCGCAACATAATAACATCTATTTTTATTTTTTTCAAAAAAAAATAATAATATCTCAATGGGCTTATATAGTCCAAAGTTATTTTATTATTTTACATGTTCAAAAAAAGTTTTGCAAGGTATTAATCGAACTTGTTAATATACGTTTTAGGTTTCAATATTCATATCGGATTGATTACAACCAGAACAAAACCACAGATGAAAGGTGGACTTAGCAACAAGTGCTTACGCATAAATAGTTCATACGTAATAATGAGAGGCACATGTTACCGACTTTAGATATTGTTAGTGTTTAATAAAGCGGAAATGTGCAATATTATATATAATAAATCACGAAACTATATATGTTATAAATATTTTGGTATTTCAATTGACACTTTCCGCTTAGAATTAAATAATTATTTTATTGAGAATATAGATTTTATTTTGACTAAAAATGAAAGATAATGGAGGTCGGAAAACAAGCCATTCGTTGCCGAGATACAAAAAAAAAACAATTGTGTGAACAAATAAATAATATTTCTAATATAAATGTTTTTAATTATAATTCTAATCTAAAACGTTAATAAAATAAATTGTAGTGCTGGATAATAAGTGTTGTGCAGTTTCAGACTATAAGTTTTTTTTTTACGAAGAAGGCGTTTAACACACGCGTATATCGTCACAATTGGTGCGGATTCCTTTTCACAAGGTGACTCAGTGCGCACTGACCTGTTCACTGCGCACTGCTGGAATTACCTAAAAATCAATTTAATTTATAATAACATTATACTACCTAACAAGGCTTGACGGTAATAAAAAACAAAAACCGTCTACCTTCTAGTTTACAAATATATTGACAACTAATCAAAATTATCATTTGGTTTATGGTTTAGGTGATAATCAAGATAAAAATAAAGATTTACTTATTACGATGGACATATAGACAGATATACATAGTACATATGTATATATTATGTAATTCAACTCTAGCCTATAACCTCTAATCAACGTCGCCCTTTCGGCCAGCTAATGTAACAAATGACCTATAGAAACTTTTGTCTCCTGCGGCCGTCAAATTTACGATCTTTGATGAAGCAGTGAGTGAGTTGGGTACATTGCGCATAAAAAGTGTATAAAATTCAACTATTAGTACCTAATTTTAAATAAGACTATCTTTTCGGATTATTTCGCAGATTTATTTTGATTTTTGGTTTCAAATGCTTTACACTTTACAGCAATTATGGCCACGGGAAAAACTGAGGTATTAGGCGTCTCAAAGGCGTTATATACTTGTTACACACAGTGCCTACCCAGTACCCACTATTTAACAAAATGATTTCAAAAATTAAAAAATGGCACGAAAGTACCTGGCAATATTTATTGATTTTAATAATCTAAACATTTTAAAATTTTTAATAAGTATTATAATTAAACTTGCAACATTATTTATTTAATTTTAGCTGTTATTATTATAAATATTACAATTTTTTTTAAATAATATTGTTTAGTGTTGCTATTAGGTATTACAATATGTATAACCATGAAGAAAATAAAAAAAAATGATTATTTAAGCAATATTATTGTTTTATAATATGTAATTTAAAAGTTAAAATATTAATTTAGATTGCTATTATTTAAAATATTTAAAATCTCAAATATTCGCGTAAATCTAGAAAGTATTATTAGTACCTAAGGTTTTCTTAGATTTACGCGATAAAATTTTGATGGATTTTTATTAATATAAAAACTCCAAGCATGACATGATTTTTATCATTACCAACAACATTTTTTAATAAATGTACGTCTATAAATGAATATTTAGAAATTTTGAGACGGTGAAGGTAATGATGTGACGTGAGTGTTCCGAAGCAAAAGCTTTTCTATAATTTTTCAACCTCGATATGAATACTTCGTTGACACCTTTGAGTGATGTTCATTGACCTAAATTGTTACAAAAGCCGATTTTGCGACTCTTACATATACCTATACATTGTGAATCTTATTGGTGTATATTAGACTGTACTAAAGGTAGCAGATTCAATTTACGTTCGAGATAATTATACAACTGTTTCTAAGTTTATTCAATGCATTTAAGGAACAAAATAAAAGTTTTTATTTAGTATTTATCTTGAAAAAATGAAATAGAGCATTGTAGATGGCCGGATAGAGCGTTGTAGAAAGCACAAAATAATATAACTAAGGTGGGTGGACCATTTAAGGCCATGCTCCTTATAAGGCCGATTATTAAAAAGTCGTAGTTATTGCCATCCGATGACAAATTCCTTCTACCCAGACTAGCGCCCATCGAACTTAAGAACACAGACGCGGCGGCGAGTCGCTAGCGCTGTTGGTTTGTCAATGCGGTCCCTCGCTTTGTTGACTTCTTTCGACGACGTTAAAATTCTAATATGCGCTCACAGCAAAACGCTAGTTTTCAAGTAAATAAACTATTATTTTCTTTAATTTTTTTTTATCTGTATTCATATATAAGGATTTGCTGTTGTACTAAAGAAAAGCTATATAATTTTATTTCAATTTTACTTAAAATATCGGTAGTGTTCCTAGGAAAGCCAATGGATCCTTGTAAGGTCGAAAAAATATCATCAAAAAATTGATAAGTTGGCCTTGCTAGGGCACAAGGACCTCGTTAGGAACATTTAGGAATAACGAAAATATTAATTCTTAGTTTTTAGTTGTAAATACGTATCGGGAAAGGAAAAACAAAGTATAAGTTCATAATAACATTGCTTATAATCATGCTTTAAATAATTTTATTTTAAAACTCCATTTGGCCTTTATAGGCCATTATAGTCGGTTTCAATTTTTTTTATTTCATTATAAAGATTATTGGCAAGTTATTTGATATCGATATAATAGTTATTAAAATATTTTTAATACATATTCACGAATACATTCTTAGTTTTATGATAGTGTTCAAATAATGTTTATTGACTATTTTTTAAGTGCATATATTATGATATGTATTTAATGTTTCATTTTAATGAAAGACCTTTTTATGAATTTCACCGTTAGTTTTAAGTTAAACGACTGATTTATTATATCGGCCTTGTAAGGAGCCCTGTTTCTTGCAAGACCATTTTGGAAGGGTTCAATAAAACTTAAATTTAATAAATAAGAATTAACTCTACAATAAAATAAAATGTTTCATAAGTTACATTATAGAACAAAGTGTTACTTAATAATCTGTTTGTTTCATTTGTCCAATAAATAAAAGAATTATAACTGTTTATTTGTTAGAGTGACCTTCCATGATCCACCCACCACATTTCAGCTATTTTCAATAATATATAATAGTACAAATGTCAAATGTCCTGACGCACTACGCACAATTCCCATGAAATGACGAAACCGCTGCGAATAAACGAGAAAACTTTTACTCTCTCCTATAAAGTTAACTTGAAGGCTGAAACAATAATAAATCTTATATAACTATACAATATATACAGATATATATGTTGTGTATTTGTTCGTATGTTGAAGTTTCTAAAGTAATACACTTTTTATAGCTATAATTTGCAGTAGTGTCAATATATTTATTACGCCATATTTTGTTTGAAAGCTCCCTCTAATAATAAACCTTATAAAACAAAAAAATAATGTATTTTAAGGGTTAACCCTTCTGCCTTCAGCACAGATAGTGAGTCCTTTATTGGAAAACGCTAAATTGAATGCGTGTTCTCACACGTGATACCTGTCTGAGATAATCAACGTTGAGTTTATTCTTATCGGTTGCTCGATTCAAATAATATTCACAGAATATAAAATGTGGACGTTTTTTTTAGAGTCACCAGACTGTGGGAGATTAATCAGATGTATCTGTTCCCTATTCCCGTTTTTAGTTCAATTAGTAAAAAAGGAGAATAAGTATAATTCCAATAATATAACACACGTCATTGCGCGATCGTAAAGTGCAACGACGGGGTTCACTTATACGATAAAATATTACAGAAATTAATAAGCATACTTGTAGTATATAAATAGGGTACACTTAAGCCCCCCAGGGTGACACTTAGTAACCTTTACAAAAGTTTAATAACGTATGGTAAAAGAATCTCAAATCACTCTCCGGCCAGTGAATTATTTTGACGAAAAAAAGGTTGTAGCTTATAACAAAAACAAAACCATACATCCATATCTATACATATAATAAAATTGTAACTAAGCCGAATCTGTACATTAAATATTTTTTGGAAAATCTTATCGAAATAGACTTTATTATCGATACAGAAGAGAAATCTATCGTTTTTAGAATTTTTGTCTGTCTGTCTGTCTGTCTGTTTGTCTGTTACCGCATCACGGGAAGACCACTGGACAGATTTTGATGAAATTTGGTATGATGATAGCTGGTTATCCGGGTCAACATATAGGATACTTTTTACTGCGGGAAAATATCTCATCTCTGAGTTAAGCGTTAAAACGTAACTAGGGACAAACCCGAGCAAAGCGAGGGTGAGTTGCTAGTATTTTATAATATTAATTATTATTTAAATAACTTTATAAATATCGAAGCTTAATAACGTTTGTATGAGAGAAGCGTGAGTTACACACAGACCACCCGTTCTTTAGTCGGTTAAAAGGAATTATGTGTCAGATATCAGGCGATAGTGCACTACGCTGGCTAAGTGCGGGTTACCGGACTTTACATGTCTTTTAAAAACTTACTAGATTCTCTTAATTATTTTACTTCACCGTAAGTTAGTGAGTGGTAATCGAATTATGTCCTTATGTTCGCACATGAGAATATTATAACTGCAAGACGTGGGATTTGAACCCGCTTCACTTGGTTCCTCAAGCTAGCGCGTTGCCACTGGGCTGCTCATCAAAATATACTTAAATATTAGAAGGGTATTGAGTTAATAGTTTTTGTTCCAGCAAGTGACATACTACGTGATCCGCATGGCATTGCTCGTGTCGTGGTTCTGGGCGGCAGCTCTGACGTGCGCGCCCGTGCTGGGCGTGGGCCTGTACTGGGACGAGGCGACCCGCTGCTGCACGCGGTACCGGAACGCCGTCTCCGGCCTCGACTTTGGATATGCCGTGTTTTATGTTATTTTTGGTAAGCTTTTCTTTGTTAATACTTATCTATAAATGTTTATGCAAATGAAATAGTACTTAATATCTGTGTTTGAAAATAATAGCTACTGATTTGAAATTATATCATATGTTAACAAGAATGACTTAGAGTATTAGCGAATACTTTAATTCTTATCAGTAGAAGGATCTCAGCTTTCTAAAAGCGCGTAGCAACATGAGAATGGGTATTTAAAATAATGTAAGGTTAAAAGTTTTGAATCTAAAATAAAATGGAATGTAAACTGTGTTAAACTGTACAACACAGTGCTTATTATATTTTATTTATATATAAAGTTGTAGAAACTTATCAATGTAAGATCATTTATAAGCTACTAAACATGAACGTTGCATTCAAATACAAGTCTATCACTCTAAATAAATAAAGTTTTACTATATAAATAAAAACTAAATAAAAAAGCGATAAAATAGTATAGTTTTATAAAGTGACAACAAAGATACAAAGACAACAAAAAATATCATCCATACTAATATTATAAAGCTGAAGAGTTTGTTTGTTTGTTTGTTTGGTTGAACGCGCTAATCTCAGGAACTACTGGATGGAATTGAAAAATTCTTTTTGTGTTGGATAGTCCATTTATCGAGGAAGGCTTTAGGCTATATATCATCCCGGAAAAATGTACGGTTCCCGTGGGATAGTTGTTTTTGTCTAGAGACGAACCCGAAGCGAAGCGAGGATGAGTCTCTAGTTTAAAAATAAAATTTATCCATAGAAATATTAAATAAAGTATTTGTATCATAAGTTAAGGTGATTTTTTTCAACCGACTTCCAAAAAGGAGGAGGTTCTCAATTCGACCGTATACATATATGTTTTTTTATTGATATCTTGACTATCGTGAACTCGGAGGGCATGACGTTATTGCGAGGTGCTTTACGAGAGGCTCGGCGCACTTGACTCATTTACGTACACTATGTACGTATGTACGTATTCAAGAGATTATGAGTGTTTAGGGCGTGGTGTGACAATATTAACTAAATACGAATAACACTGGCGAAAGTCACATTCACAATATTTCCCATTAAATTATGAGGATGTCAACAACCATTATGGTAAAACGTTCTTGACATTGCGTTTATTTCAACGGGTGCACAAAATTATTTGTCGCACAATTATGCATACACGACTAATAATAATATCAGTGTGAAAACACCATACTAATCGTTTTTCTTGATCCCTTACCGAGTTTTATAACGCACAAGTATCTCTATACTAAAAATGAACCCTATAAAACTACCGGCCGACAGAAAGTCTGCAGTGTGCGGAGCTTTTATAGGTACAGCTCTTAATATATTCCAACTTAGTTATTTACAATTTAGTTGTTTTTTGTTGTGTTTCCTCCTGGTCCCAAGTGGTTTTTCTTGAAAATACTATGAAATACTAGCTTATTTTCGCTTCAAATGAAATAGATAGACATTTGAAGCGATATAAGCATAATTTTGTCGCACTGTTATAGTTAGAAATGAAGTTAATACAGTTAAAAAGTTTTTTTATTACAGGATCTTATTACTGTTGAAAATAGGCCCAATCTATACTAATATTATAAAGCTGAAGAGTTTGTTTGTTTGTTTGTTTGAACGCGCTAATCTCAGGAACTACTAATCCGATTTGAAAAATTCTTTTTGTATTAGATAGCCCGTTAACTGAGGAAGGCTATAGGCTATATATCATCCCGGAAAAATGTACGGTTCCCGTGGGATAGATTTGTTTTTGTCTAAGGACGAACCCGAAGCGAAGCAAGGGTGAGTCGCTATAATAATATAAAGTGTCCTTTAAATCATTACACTAACCCATGAGACACGAAGTCTAATTTATGTTCAATGACTAATAGCGTGGAAACTGAATCCCACTACAGATATCCGGCCGAGCTCACGTTCGTAGCTCCGAGTCGAGCAGCTTCATATGTACTACGATATAAATATTCAATAACTACATCCGCTTGTTTGTTTTCTTCTCCAACGCTATTTACACTAATAAAGTGTTTGCATTCTGCGCGCCTTGAATTGAACGCCTCTACAATGTAGTGACACAACATTGATGGCTTAACTTTATATACCTATAGTCTATACTTATGACTCAATATATTACACACACAGTGCATGTAGTGTTTATTTGATTTAATTTTTTTATTATATTTAACGCTATTTTAGTTTAACGGCGTTTGTAGGGGTATTTGCCACCTAAGAAACATTTGTGGCGAAACACTTTACGAGGTTTTATATGTTGTTTAGTTTCGCCCAATTAAAAAAGAAGAATAAGGTAGTTTTATGTCATGTAACTTTATTATGTTTTGTATTATTAAACGGATGTATGACGGCTTGGGAAACCGAGTAAAACGGGTTCAAATCCAGGTCTCACACTTCTGATATTTTCATATGCGAATAATTTCCAACATGATTACCACTTGTATTACGGTGAAGGAAAACGTCGTGAGGAAACCTGCATGTCTGAGAGAACCTAGCAAATTTTTGAAAAACATGTGCAGTCCGCCAACTCGCACTTGGCCAGCGTGGTGGACTATGGCCTGATCATATAAAAGGGTGACCCGTGGCCAGCAGTGGGACGAATATAATATAAAACAATGCTTTCTACAGGGACGCTCCTCTGCGCGATTCTGGTGTACTGCAACCTGGCAGTGATCCGGGCACTGTACGCTATCACAGCACCGCGGGGCGGCGGACCGCCCGTGGTCCGCCGCGTGTCTAAAAGTAGCTGCCGGCAGCGCGGCAAGGCGGCGCACGCGCACCACAACGCCGCCACCGCCGAGGAGGTCGCCTTCAGCAGGCTGATGGCCACTCTCTCCGTGCTCTTCATGATCTGCTGGCTCCCGCAGATGGTGAGTCCTTTAGTTGTAGCTAGTTAGGTTCATTTTTATTGTAGCTTAAATCGGGTTACAATTATAAATGTTAAAGTTTGTGTATGTATATTTGTGTTTCTTACTTCTTCACACTAAAATGGCTAAATGGATTTAGATGAAACTTAGTATACCTAGAGTTACCTAAAATTTAGTACCACACATGACCTGGAGACATAGACTACTCTTCAACAAGCCAGAGACGTATCTAAATGAAATCTAGTACTTACTTTGTTATAAACTTCAGTCTTAATAGAACTTGCAATTTTTTTGCCTATTAAGTATACTTTTTTCTCTTTGTATGACAAGTATGTTGTGTAAAACTTCTATCATTATAAAAATCACAAAAGAAACATAGATTAAGGTTTAGATAATCAAGCAAAAACTTACAAAAGTACTCAATATAAAATATGTCGGCGATTAAGTCATAAGAATAAACTTTTGTGTAAAAGCCATCTTGTATGTCCGGAGTGACTACACAGCATCACATTACAAATGCAAATGAAAATTAATTATTCAAGAATAAAATTATATTTAAATTGAAAAATCTTAGTAAAATTGTATAAATCTATGAAAGGGCCCCTCGCTTTTTTACGCCGTATTCCTTATTTTATACCCATTACTTGAGAAATAATTGATTCCCCGTACAAACTTACACCCCCCCCCCCCTTTCACCCCCTTAAAGGATTATTTCCAAGGTAAAATCTATGCTGTGCCCTTCCCAGGGTCTAACAAATAGAAAAATAATATCTTTGAAATCATAATAATAAACCATATAAAAACCATTTTAATAATTTAGAGTCAGTTAATTGTTTCAGTACTTTCCAATTTCTTCTATTAATTCGATTATTACAATCAAAACCCAAACTTTTATTTGTTCTTAATGCAAACATAGTAAATACTAGCGACTCACCCTCGCTTCGCTCGGGTTCGTTCCCTGGTTTACTTCCCCATACAAACTTTCACCCCCCTTAAAGGATGGTTTCCGGGATAAAAACTATCCTATGTCCTCCCCAGGGTCTCAAACTATCTTCTTACCGAATTTCACTTAAATCGGTTCAAAAGTTTCGGAGCCAATTCGACAAACATACAAATAAAAAAAAAAAACAATTTTTTCCTCTAATATTAGAATAGATGATAATCTTTTCTTACCGATAGTAATTTATATGTAGAGAAAGTTAGTAAGAAATCAGAGTATATATGTAAACAATAAAGCTTCATAAAGCTTTTAGATAAAAATAATGTAATGTGGTTTCTGATGAGTGACATCTCCACAATGAGCGCCACACATTAAGAGGTTCCTCGCACATTGAGTCCCAGAGCACGCGCGAGTAGATCAGTATCGACAGTAATGGCTGGGCGTACATTGATATGCCGCAGAGGCCGCGCTAGTGTCAGATGCTAAACTGACTCCGTGTCTCACAACCTTGAAACTTGACAATAAAAGGGTGTGCCGATATGATGCAGTGATAATCTAGCATATCTTTAATCGTCTAATAGGTGATGGACTATACAAATTACAAATTCATTTTTTTTTTTTGGAAAATTATATACTTACTAGCAGAACCCGCAGCTTCGCTCGCGATCAAACTACAAAAAATACAAAATTTCATGCAAATATGTCCAAGGAATAAAAAGTTTCAAACAAACTTTTATCCCCCATTTCTCCCCCTTGGGGGTTGAATTTTAAAAAATCCTTCCTTAGTGGATGTCTTCGTTATATGAGGAATTCGTGTGCTAATTTTCAATTTTCTAGCGTTAAGGGTTTGGCCTTTACGCTGATACATTAGTCAATCACTTTTGCCTTTTATATATATAGACTAGCGATTCATTCATGCTTTGCTCGGATGTGTCACTTGGTACCTTACAGCAATATTTGTTACTTCAAGACTGAGATAACAGTCTATCTGTATATTAAATCTTATCTAAATCCCTTCAAACATTTCAGAGTGAAGGAGAGAACAAACATGCACACACACACATGCATACTTATAAACTTTCTCATCTATAGAACTGTCCGAATTCCGATTACTAACGTGCAACATATCTAACTGTACTATAAAATGTAAATTACCACAAATTAACAAAAAAGATTGAGGAGGAAGATAAGAAAATTATAATTAAAGAAATATTCGATGGAAAAATATAAAATTCTATATAAACTTTGTTATATAACGCTTATTAAAAATGCTAGTCATTATAATATTATTATTAATGGAGTAGAATAATGTATTATTATTTATTCTTATTCGTTATTATTCTGTAAAAGGCGGTCGTACCAATTTAGCTAGGAAGTGTTATATTTTTGGGCAAGCATTTTAACGCCTCGAGGAATGCGGCACCGCGCACCGGGCATCTGTCGTTAGCATCAGTATTCCGCTCAGTGTTGATGGCGAAGATATCACGGACTATTTTTGTTTTTCAATCACCATCAGTGTACAGACGGACGAATTTTTCAAATTAAAAAGTCACTTTTACGATGCGATCGCAATTGTATTTTAATAAACAATCATCTTATTGTTAACTGGCGACTCACCCTCGCTTCGCTTCGGGTTCGTCCCTAGATAAAAAGAAATCCATCCCACGGAAAACATACATTTTTCCGGGATGATAAATAGCCTATAGCCTTCCTTGGTTGATGGGCTGTATTATGTATTATTAGTTCCTGAGATTAGCGCGTTCAACCAAACAAACAATCAAACAAACAAACTCTTCAGCTTTATAACATTAGTATAGATGTAGTCGTCAAGAGCCAATGTCCAAAAATGCTACTCTTTAATCTCCCAGTTGAAGCACTAAACCATCTCGATAAAACTTACCAGAGTGTTCACTTACATTCCAAGCAAAAACTGTTTTGTGTAATATTTTTGACGGACACTTACCAGTCAAATTCCAGTCTAATGGATGTGCGGACAGTTCAGAAAACTAATAAATTTGCAAACCACACCTTTATTTAATCTTTTGATTCCCTTTCAGATTCCCTTAAATAAAACAATTTGATCGTGTTATTTTACCAAAATGTATCGTTAAGCTCTTAAATAATACATTTTCATTAGTGATAGGGGCTATAAAGATACGAAAACAACGTGAGGCGACATAAAATTAAGTCGTATGTATAGGAACGTTTGAACACACCATAACAATTGTGCTTATGCCACTTATTAGTATGCACGAACCGTTTTGATAGCAGCGAAAATATTTCATTGTTTCAATAAATGGTATTCGCATAATGTATATGTTTATTTGCGAATTGTTCTCCAATGACAGTTCTGGCGATTTAACTGATCTATTAGACGGCCTTACGTGGCGCGACGGCGGCGGGGCCCAGTTTAATGACTTCTTGTCGAACTAAATCACTATTCGAAACAATAGCTATATAGCCATTGATAGTTTTGACTAAATGCTTCTCATGTGATAAAGTGTGTTAAATTAAAAAGCGTATTGATTATCATATTATTAGGGGAGAAAAACAGTGCCTAAATCATAAATACAAAACTTATATTTTAACTGCGACGGCCGCGGAGACGATACATGCGTTTGGGTTAAGAGGTGTTTGTGTGAGTCTGTTACCATTTTTTTCGGAAGTGGCTAGGCCGATTTTGAAACGGTTTTTTGTTATGTATAATTCGTATTCCTGAGCATGTTCTTGGCTAAGTTATATAATGTTACAGACCGCAGTGGGCACTAAAGTACCTATACATGGGTCGTTCTTCTTTTTTTGCGACAATGAATTGGTGTTTCTCAATTTTTCGAGATTTTCAAGTAACAATATTTTGATTTCAGTATTAGATATTTTTTGCAAATGCATTTAATTTTCATTTGGATCATTTAATCTTTATTTTCATGCCCGTAATGTTGTTTGTTTTGTGGCGATTTTCGAGAAAACACTGTGACAGAGTGGCTTTTCTTCGGTAGGACATCATTATGAATTACTACTCTGTCACGGTATTTAATGAAAAATAAACACATGCAAAAAAAACTATTGGCTACAGAAAGTTAAAGATTATTTAGTATTAAAAGGTATAAAGCGATGAGAATGTAAATTCGAACAATGAATACATAATAATCTATACTACAGTATACATACAGTATATATACAGTAGTGTAATATGACACAAAATGAGGTGAGTGACAGATCATTGTCGCTAAAAAAGAAGAACAACCCACATATGTTTCTCCAAAACGGTTATTTTATTTAAATAAATGTATTGCATTTACTATTAAAATTTAAAAAGCCACAAATAAAACAAATTAAAATTTAAAAAAATCCACGGCATTAAAGCGTACCTAATATAAAACATTATTAATAGCCATCGTGCGTTAAGCCTGTGATTCAATTTTCCGTCACGGGTTTATTTAAATTTTTTATTTGCTTTATGTTAATCGTTGTTACCGCATTTACTCGTATATTTATTGTTAGAGTACACTCTTACATTATTTTTAGGATTTTTTGTATTGTATAGACAATAAACCCGGTAGGTACCTTTAGTCTAACAGTTCCATCGAGTTGTTGACTGAAATATGTGTTTAAAATGCACAGTATTTTTAAACGCTCAAATTATAAAACTCGATATTTACACATGATTACAAGTACCACCCAGCGCATCGCAAATAAAAAAATATATCGTGGATTTTTCACATGGCAAGTAACCTCTAATATCTAATTTGGTACTGTAGAAACGGTACATAGATGAAAAATATGTTTTTTTTTAAATATCTTTTTATTTATACACTAATAATCTTGTTGAATAGCTCCTAAAGTTACCTTCCAGTTCCGATTCCGGATTTATTGATGTTCCATGAACTCTGTGATGTCTTAACATTATTATACTGTATACGAAGTGTCACGAGCGTGCCTTTCAGTTCAAATGATCAATAAACAAAAGTTTTAAAATAATAGCTATATACGGGTACAAAATAGGGTCCTGTCATATCACATTAGTAATAGAAGATAACATAGTCTCTCCCTCTGTCAAATTACGTATGTACATGTTATCGTTCACTTAAGAGTAGTCGCGACACTTACAACTAAGGCCTGAAGGGCTTTTATCCTTTTCTATTTCTACCCTCCGTACACGACAGGAGTCGATTAACTCTATGGTTATTGATTTGACGCCAGCAACCTTCGTCAAACCATTAAGTGATTAAATAGTTGTCAATATAACTACGTTGTTAATATTTTATTGTCCATTTCATTTATATTGTTATACTTATGTATAGTTCTTTATTTAAAAAACTGCACTTAGCGAACTGAACCTTACGCATACCACCTGTACACCTACAGGTCGTTATGTCGGACTCAAGTGCTAGAAAAGAAAGTAGTACCCACTAAAACCCAACGGAACCTCCCCCGCCTTAATGGGTCTTCGCAGGATCACTTACGCACTCAACCACGACGCTCTGACAGCTGCCTGCCAAAGCAGCCCACACAATCAAGGAGTTGCTTCCTCGATCCACCCTGTTGTCAAAGAAGTACCAGGAGCAACCCGTATGGTACACCACCCACCGAAGTGGGCAACCTCCTAGTGAGTCTCTTGGCTTCACACCCGTCTGGACTGCTGGACGCTAATGAGCCCCCCACCACGACAAGGTGAACACACATCGAGGGGAAACTAAACATTACACTACTAACTAACCTAATTGCAATGACACAATTTATTTAAATAAAATATGCCATCTATTGCTACAAAAAACTTAATGACATAGGGTTATCATACCAAAACATCTCCAGACTAGAGATTTTTTAGTAAAAATTAGTCTGCAGCAAAGTTTTGGAGCCAACCCCCCTGGGTCATGTTTGTTAATATGTTTTATGGTTTTAAAAATATATTACGCCTGGAAAAATAATGAGGGGTCCACCACATAGATCGGGATCTTAGACTATAAGTAGTTTAAACCAAAAATTAAAAATATGTTAATGATCAGAGCATATTATTCTGTTACTGAAAAACTTAAATTTAATTAAATGTGGATAAAAATGTATGACTCACAAGCGCATATTACAGTTTATTTATAAAATATATAATTTGATTTATTTTCATTTAAATCCATTAATTTAGAATGATTCGCTAGATAAAGTTATATTTTAAATAACAGATATTACGTACTTTTGCGGTAATATTTTCTATACATATTTTTATGAAAGGAACGAAGAAGAGAGTGTAAAAATAATATGAAGACGGTAACATATAGATATTATGTACTTTGTAAGGACAATAAAAGTCACATCACGATATCGAATATACATACATCGATGCATGTTAATGTTCCACGACAAACACGCGCGAATCGCTACGAGTGCAGCGGCAGGAAGCGAAGACTTCCCGCATTGGAATTAGACGTACTTGTAAAACATTTTGTTCCTCTATCTACAAAACGAAATATACTGTAGATAAGTAAAGAGAGTTTTTTGTTACTTTTACTTGAGGTAACACTACGTTATGTTTATTATCTGTTGAAAAATTGATGTGTGGAAAGCATTTTTAACTTTATATATAATATTATCATATTAGATTATAAGTACAACATACGCACAAGCTAGTATTTTTTGTTAAAACGAACAAATAAATAATATATTATATTAAAAGCGATCCCTTCTATCCTAAGAGGAGTTAAATCTCTTATAAAATTACTCTACCCAGGCTCCTATTATTTGGGAGCGCCCCCGAGCAAAGAAGGTAAAATCGCTAGTGTTGTTACAAAATGTTTACACGAAAATGTTTATCTAAAAACATATAGGGATATAAATTAATTAAATATTAACATAACAAGTTAATAACATTAGAGGGGTTGATTCCAAGGAGTATATCACGCGCCGCGGGCGGGCGGCCGGCGGCGGGCGGCGGGCGACGGCTGCTAATTAAACTCCATCTGATAAGTGACAACTGACAAGTCAATTACTATGTGTGTCACCTCCGAGCGAAATGTACTGTCGCTAGCTTTTGTCTAGACTCACCTATCCTTGGGAGAGTCGTTCACTGTATCGTCTAAATTGAGGTTACTACAAATTACTTTAGTTGGAATTCTTTCCTATTATATATATTATGTACCTAATTTGTATCTAATAAAATTATTCAAACGAGATGGAAGCAGAAAAACTTAAAAATAAACCTTAAACATTTCATTTTCACTAATATCTACAAAGAAAATCATTTTAATGAAGTATAACTATAGATTTTACATAATATGTATAATTAGTAATCGTAAGTTAATCGATAATGTAGAATATTACAATATAAACGCATATAATGAACCTGTACTATAAAAAACAAGTTAGCGGGTTCTACTGCCAATAAAAATGTTGTTTATTTTAAGCAGACTATCAACTTTTAACATTTAAAATATTTTTTTTACATATTAAAGAACATTGAGTAAGGATAATTTTATTGTAATTTATTTTAAAGCTATTTACATGAGATAAGACAGTCATGTTCGTGATCTGAATATTAAAATAAGCACTCCTGCAACAAAACACTTCAACTTCTTCTTACACCGTGAACTTAGTTATCTAATCAGTCGACAGAATTATAATGTATGTATATAAATAAACATTTGAAACTCAATGCCGGCTAATGAGACGATAGGGTGATAGAGTTAACACTGGTAAACTCCTAATTGCATACGCAAACAGACAGTCGGTACGTGTTGACTGACACTCGTGCTCTACTGATCTATTATATAGGTATTTGTTGGATAAATAATGACACAGTATCTGTTAATGGTGTTACTCATTACGTTGGAGGTCTCGAGTTCGATTTCCACTCGGGTCAGTTATTTTTATAGTCCAATGGCCAAAAACATCTCTATGCTCCTTATTTATGATCTTTCATGAAAATTATAACTACACATAATGGTAACGCATTGACTTATTATAAATAAAAATTAAAAATAACAAAATTTGGCCTCATATATAATTTCGATTACTTAATACATGAAAACAAATCAAAATAGGAGCGAAAGGTTTTACTGGTAGTACCTATTAAGAATCTGACTATCCACCGCTACGCTTCATCATTAGTTTATATTTCTTTGAGATATCGTACTACATACAAAATCTTAAATAGATTTGACCATTAGGTACACGTACCTACGCTTAGATTGACCATCATGATTTGTGTGCCTCCCTAGGGATCTTCTTATCTTACATTTTATTACACTACATACTATTTAGGATGCGCATGCACTGATGCTAAAAGCAAGTTTGATTTATTTGATTATTGCAAATGTAGATTTCACTGAAGCCAACAACAGTAACAAACATGAAATTATTTTCAGGTGACGTCGGCCCTATACCTTGCTCTAGGAAAGGACGCCTGGCCACGTCTGGGCACGCTGGCGAAGCTCTCCGACGTTCTGATGCTGCTCAACTACGTGCTGGACCCCATACTCTACGTCCTCATGAAACAGAGGCGTGCTATCTCTATCACTGCTATGTGCCACTCTATCACACATTGCTTTAAGCGAGTAAGTTCTGGTCTCCCAGCAAATTAATTGATGAATGAATGAGGTTTTAATTTTAATAACCATATATTTTATAATGAGAAGCTTTCGTTTCTATAGCAGTTTATCTATACTAATATTATAAAGAGGTAAAGTTTGTGAGAATGTGAGGTTGTGGGGGGTAATTTCTGGATCTACTAAACCGATTTAGATGAAATTTGGTAAGAAGATAGTTAGAGATCCTGAGAAGGACATAAGATACCCATCTCTTAAGGGGGTGAAAACGGGGATGAAAGTTTGTATGGGGAAGCAAGCTAGGGACGAACCCGAGCGAAGCGAGTGTGAGTCGCTAGTTAGTAATAATCACTTTGGAGGTCAATAATCTGATGAATTTCTTATCGAGAGTCACGAAATCAATCCCGCTCCCAACAGATATAATATGTAACCGTAGGTTCAGACTTTTCAATAAAAATTCTTAAAAAGGGTCTAAATATGAAATGATGAAATATAAATCCATTTTGTTAATGCTAAAAATAAAACGCAATTTCATAAATATATTACACAGTCTATGGAAACACAAACAATTTAATTGTGAAGATTACATTCTAGATGTCCAAATGTACATTGATACTTCCGCAGTGACCAGTGGCACGTGACGTCTCACGCGCTAGTACGAGCCTCGCATGTGAACTTACATATATGAGAGTAATTTAAGTATCGTTACAAAACTAAATCAAAATTAAACAAAGATAGTTTTTTATAGAAATAGCAAATAATTTTCAAAGTAAGCTGTTTAAATATTCATATAGGTATTCAATTTAGTTAAAATAAGACCAATATCTGTATTGCCAGTAGAAATAATACCTATCTAACCCTTGCAATACGCAATCCTTCAGCCACTGTTAGCCACTTATGCTTTATTCTTAAAATGTATAAGTTAATTTGCTAATCTTAATCAACCAATCAATCAGTCAGTCAGTCCGTCAGTAAGTAAGTCAGTCAGTCAGACAGTCAGTCAGTCAGTAGATCTACACTTTTATAGTATAACAACATCCCACCTCAACTCTGATGTATTTTCGCTGTTCCAGAGTTGTCTCGGGACGTCATTATCATGACATTTGCTTTTCGTTTTTGTCATGTCCATATTATAATTTATAATTAATTGTTTTGTATAGGCAGAGGTATGAATATTACACGCGCATTCGAAGCCTGGAAGTAATGAATTAACCGGCCGTTCTATAAATACGCAACAATGCCACATTGTGCACGTTTATTTGGCAAGGCTACTAATCGTAAATTTGCAATTTAAATGTATAACAATAAATAACTACCCCAGCAAAAGTAGGAATATTTCGTTTTATATATAGTATAAAATTTTTGCGACGAATTTAGGCCATAACTATACCTAAAGACAGTATCACAGAAATAACCATTTGACGTAGCCTAAAGTTTAGGCAAATAAAGTTAAGATGAGTCTCGCCATACGCCAACAATGTATATAATTTAGTAATCGTAGTAATCATTCAGACTTCATTAACGTCCCACTGCTGAATACAGGACTTTCCTTAACGCGAGCCAAATCAGGCCATAGTGCACAACTTCGATGAATTGCGGTTTAGCTTACTAATATTTATTATATATAATGTGTATAATAAAATTTATATTATTTTTTCTTTGTCAGAGTCACAAAACGTCGACTGAGTCGATGAAAACATCGTGCTGTCCGCAAGAGACCGTCATCATCAGCGAGAGCTCGGGCGCGGAGATGCGGCCGCTGCGCCCGCCCGTGTGCGCCGCCATCATCAAGCTAGACGACTGACACACACAAAAGCACACACCAAAACATACTAATAAGCACATCGCATTACATACATCGAGTAACAACGAATGCAGTACAAATACTCAAGACAGGAAAGTAGTCTGTTTTTAATAGAGCCACAAAATTTAGGCATTACCTACATATATATTTAACTAAAATATTTCCGACACCATTTTCTGCGAAATCAAGTCCTTAAATGAATAGATAAATACCATAATATTGTTATATTCCGAATTTATATTGTGCATAAAGACTTGTGGCTATAAGGCTAAGAATTTAATAAGTGACAGCAAACCAAAGCGTTGTATTATATAAGTAGATCGAGGGTGACATACTTGTTTTATAATTATAATTAGGACTAAGCAAATGGTAAAATTGCCTTGATACTAATTTTGGACATGATATATGTATAATAATTTACGTCAATTTTCTAATGAATCAGTTAACCGTACCGACCGGCGACCATAGAGACAGACGCAACTATTAATAGGACAAAGAAAAGCTTTAAGCATTTTATTTTTATATAAAATATTATGAATTTTATTATAACTTAAATTGATAAAAATTAAAACATATACTCTTAAGATCTGTACGTAAGTAATTAACAATTATACATTTCTTAATTCGTTCATCTTATAAAACCTACCACAGCATCATAAATCTAAAACCCGAGGATAAAACGACAAATAAGCTAACTTATTAATTATTTAGATATTACACGACTTATCTACGAGAGCGGTATTATAGGCTTATCGAGCGCTCGAACGGATATTCAATTGAATAGATGAATAGATACTCCTCCCACATAGCACATACACTTCGAAACTTTTTATTGCATTTATTAAAGAGACTGCACAATATAAAAAAATATAGCTTATTAACTATATTTTGTCTTGTATGAATTACGCCTATAAGTAGGTAGTAGGTACACACTTCAAATATTCTAATAGTTTATTTAATCCCTGCAAACGGTGCAACTGTCGCATTTTTTTATTATTTCATTTTATTTTATTTTTACCAAAAATTGTAACTTTACTTTTTTCTTCTTCATAGAGTACAGAATTGAAGTTTAAAAACAAAAATAAAAAAGGCGACTGCGTAAAAAAAAACAAAAGTAATCGTATGAAAAGAAGTAGAAATAACATAGTATTATGCAATCGAAGACATACTCGTATGAATATTACTTGCTGCGAGTCTTGTTGCGAGAAAATTTTTTTCAAGACACACAAATCGGGATCCGCCATTTTGATTTTTAATAATATCCTGTAACACTCGCGATATCAAGACAAATCTAATGACATAATATAAATCATTAAAATCGACTAAGCTCTTTTAGCAACATAGGATCGGAAATACATACATATATACGTACAGGTTAAACATATGTATAACCCGCCTTTGGGCTTCGTCACAGTCGCCAATAAAATGTTTTTTTTTTTTTTTGTATTTTATTGTACCTACTTTACCTACTCCAAATAGCGTTTATGATTTCGTATGCATAATAGGCACTGGTCAGCGCAGTATTATATTATGAAAATATCTACACTACGACCGTTCCCCCTAAATGTTTAAGTAAACCTACCGAATATTAAAATTAGCTAGTCCTAAAGCGTCGAATTATTTAAATATTTAATGTTAAGTGAACAAAAATATCTCGTACTTAATTTCTATTTTTATAAAATGTTATATCAGTGTTACCCTTCGTGTTAATATAATGCATATACATTTTGTGTTGTAGCATAATATATAAGATAATAAAAAGGGGCTAGTGATTTTCAAATCTATGAAATAAATATGTAATTTACGATTTACAATATTTGAGAAAATTATATGCTCCTATTTGTAATCTGTAATTCCAATGATTGTATTATCCATTCCTAAACTTTATTACCAAATTAGAATGAGAAACATATCTATTTTAATATAAATATTAATCTCAATCCAATATTTTACTTATTATTATTTGTATAAAATCTACAATTTTTTGTAATTTTTTTGTACATTGTTATAAGATAGAATAAGTGTATTAATTTTAATAAAAGAGATGTTGATGCCATAACTAGGTTTTTGTTTTATTTTAATGTCTTTGTACATTAAACGAGGTATGTAAAAATATTAATAAGGAACGAAAAAAATAAGTGTTGATATAAGTGGTTTATAGTGATAACAAAAAACTGCCTTGTTAGTGTATGGGTTAGTATGTAGAGCTGCATATCCGTAGGCCAAGTTTAGTTATTGAGCCTTCTCTTAAGAAAGTTTCAGTAACAGCCCAGAGTTGTGAAGTTTGCGGTGTGTCATACCCGTGCCTTGGAGGGCACGTAAAGCGGTCGTGTCAAATTATCGTCCCTTTAGAATTTGAGAGTGAAATCAATAGAGAGTGCACTGTTTGCGCGTACACTTAACACTTGTGCACCATACTGTAATATTAGTCACGCCGATTAAGTGGTAAATTAATTTTTGAAAAAAAAATTTTAGAGTACTATCTTCTCTACATGTAAAGTGTTTTTTTTTTCTCTCGTCTAGCCCAAGGAGTGGGGCGTCGTTGGATAGGTCTTTCAATATTGCGGGTCTGTGAAAACAATTTTTCCATTAAGGAAGCCGTATGTGAAATATTGGCGACACGCGCTTGGTCGGATAATTTTACATTTTTGGGAATATAAGCATTAAGCATAAGAATGATATCATTCATATGTTACGATTTTTTTTTAAATATCTATTATTTTCCGGTTATTGTTTTATTATATTTTGTTTTTCATGGCAACCTTTTAACCAGGCTTAAACGAACGGCTGAAAGTACGGAGGTTAACTTCCGTGGCTAAAAGTATCACTATGGGGAAGAATTTTGCTTTGTTCTCCCGCCAGATTTCGCGATCACTATTGCCCTATATTGTAAAGTTCTATAACGTGCATGGATTTGATTTAAAATACAATTAAAATGACAAATTGTGCAGTGCCAGGATGCAAAAAAAAACATATATCATTTGTTTCAAAAAGACAAAAACTGAAGAAATTGTGAGCTAAAGCAGTAAAACGACTAAAATTGGCGAAATTACAATCTGTATATTTTTGGACATCATTTTAAAGAAAGTGATTTGAAAACTCTTAAATCGTCTACAGGTAAATTTTTTTTTCGTACTTTTTTTACATTTAATTACAGTTTCATACAAAATTTCATCCTCCATTTCACCCACTTATGGGATTGAATTTCGAAAAATGCTAAAACATTGTATTGAAGAGCATTAACATCAAGTTTCAAGTAATTCTGAACATAAATAATTCTTCGCTTATATGCTCATATGCTCATATACTTTATTATCCCCTTTTACTTCTTTAGAGGATGAATTTCGAAAAAAAAAAACAAATAAATATATTTCTTATTTTTTATCTTAAAGCTAAACACCATTTTTTGTGTATTTCACATTAAGAATGACAGAGTTTCATAGAATCTTTAATAACCCATTTTACCCACTTAGGAGATGAATTTCCAAAAATTCTTTCTTATCGGACATCATATAAGGAATAAGTCTTCCAAATTTTACGTTACTACGACCAGCGACTTAGATTGTGTGTTGATCTCACCAGGATGCAGGCAGTGCAGGATGCACCTCTCCTTCTCAATTCTTCCTTCAGTTAGTCTACCTTCCAGGTTCTGCAGTTGTACAGTACATTGTAAGTTGCGAACACAATAGAAGCAAAACATCAGTTATAAAAAAGACATCACAATAAATTGGTTAACCTCAGAATGTATGTAAATAGGCCATACGTGTCGCGCCTCTTTTCGAGAAATCTTCCCCATTAAGCTTTACAATTTTTATTAATAATCTATGCTTATGATTATTTGCTGTCACTGTCAGCTGTCAAAAGTTAAAACCAATTTTACAATATTCTTTATCTATGTACACTACTGTAGTTGTTTTCTTGGTTCCTTGTCTCTGAGTTGTTTCATGTTTGAATAGATATTTTCCTCCCCGTCAAAGAAATAATGTTATAATTTAAAATTATTTTAAATAATAGATTATTTATAATTGATTATTATATTAAATTAGGCTATAATCAATTTGTGATTTTTCAAACAAGATGTCCAAGTGGTAAGTAACTTTATAATAATTGTTTGTGTCTTACAAGATGGAAAAATTGTTTCTGAAAAACTTTCTAGCTAACAAGTGATTTATTATTAAAAGTACAATTCATATCATACTTTAAGCGATTCGCGTATATACATTGTAACCGTTCGTAGGCAATCTGAGAGAAGTATTCACGAAATGTTGAAAGATACTCCGCCACTGCGCGAATCCAGCGACTCGATTACATCGGGTACAGAAGCAAAGTTCCCTACATCACGTTCCATGCCATTTCCACCGGCTTATGGTAAAAAATTACTTTTCTTTTTTTAAGAATAATGTAAGCTTCTCTTAAACATCTGTGCACATAAAATATGACAATTATTACATATACTTATATGATGAATTTATATATAATTATCCATGAATTCAATTTCCGTTTATTTTAAATGTACAGTAATTTCATAATATTTTAATATAATCCTAATATAGTAAGTTTTCAAAACCTTTTATTTAACTCTCTATTTCTTTTGTAACATAGATATAAAATAAAATTTAAGTATTAGTTGTAAGAATCACCTTTTTATATTGTTATTATTAATTCATGGCAAAATAATTTGCAGCTCCACCAGATGTTTCACAAAATGGAGCTGCAGGTAACAGCACTCTCTTGCGTGCAGGATCTACCAAACTGGAGTCCATTAAGAATTGGAGTGTCTCAACCTATAAATGTACTAAACAGATATTATATGAGAAACTGGGAAAAAGTTCACGAACTGTTGATACTGGTAAGTACTGAAAAATGTAAATATTAAACAGAAATAAATTACATAAACTATTTGTTACTATTTAAAATGAATTGCAATTACATTAAAATAATTGGCTACATTATTAATCTTACTACTATATAAATGCAAAAGTTTGGTTGGATAGATGTTTGTTACTCAATCACTCCAGCTACTTTTTATCCTGTAAAAATACAAGGTTCCGATGGCATAGATTTATTTTTGTGTTTTACTAGGGACAAACCCAAGAGAAGCGAGGGTGAGTCGCTAGTATGTTATATGCTTGATGAATATGTTTTATATACCATACTGTTACTGTATAAATATAATTTTGATATGTTCATTTGTCCATTGTTCTCATTTCATTACGCTGACTCAATTTAATCAGAATTAATTTAAACTCTGTCTGTTGAACAATTTAAAGCGCAACAGAGGCCTAGATTGTATGATTAGTTTAATGATTGTGATATAGCTATGTTCTATTCCAATAATTTATATTGAAGTTATGAATACCAATTGTTATGAACACTTTTATCGTTTCATTATTATTTGATTCAAGTAATATTTGAAGCAAACCTAGACCAAGCCTCATTGATATTTGAAATAATTATACATATTCAAATCTATGAACTAATTTTCACTAAACTTCATAGAGAAATATAAATTGAAAAATTACAAGTTAGTAGTTATTTTCAATACAGACCTTATAGGTCCCAATGAAAATATTCATTACCAAGGATAAGGTATTCAAGTAAAATTCGTGTAATTTTTATTAAAGAATGTTAGGCTTATTAGGTTTTTTTTTTTTTAAATAAATATAACAATAGGCACTGGCTGCTGAATGTACAGTACTGTATGGTATATATGTGTGTTGTGTGCTCAGAGCTGGAGGCACAAATCGAGATGCTGCGCGAGACGCAGCGCAAATACCTGGGCGTGCTGCGGCTGAGCGGCGCGCTGACGGCGCAGCTGGCGGCGGCGGCGAGCACGCAGCGCGCGCTGGGCGAGGCCTTCGCTGAGCTTGCGCAAAAGTCCCCCGAGCTGCAAAACCAGTCAGTCACCTCTTTTATACTATTATTATAAATGCAGTGGTAGATCAGTAGTAATA
Source organism: Fabriciana adippe (assembly GCA_905404265.1). Classification (NCBI taxonomy): domain Eukaryota; kingdom Metazoa; phylum Arthropoda; class Insecta; order Lepidoptera; family Nymphalidae; genus Fabriciana; species Fabriciana adippe. The sequence continues at coordinate 13,514,770 of FR990004.1, forward strand.
TGCTTGCTTGGCAAACCAAGTGAAGCGGGTTCAAATCCTGGGTCTTGGCACTTTGATTTTTATGTGCAAATAAATTGCAACTTGATTACCACTTGTCTTTAGGTGAAGGAAAACATCGCAAGGAAACCTGCATGTCCAACACCTATAACCAACCCTCACTTGGCCAACGTGTATTAAGGCCTGATCCCTTATATTAAAAAAAAGTCAGTGCCCAGCAGTGGGACATCAAAAAGGGCTGAATACACATTATAAATGCGAAAGTTTTATATGTGTATGTTTGTTACTTCTTTATGCTTAAGCAGCTAGACGAATTTTAACGAAGTTTATTATACAGATAGACTGACCTTTCCTTTGTTTTGATGTTGAGAAATGCATTTACGCATACCACTTATATACAGTTATGTGGGACTCGCCAGATAGAAAAATCAGTACTACCTACTAAAACCCAATAAAACCTCTTAACCTAATCTAACCTAAACAGGGCGTCGCAGGATCACTTATACATTCAACCACGACGCCCCGACGCCAGGTTTGCCAAAGCAGACTACAACAACCATGAGGTTGGCCCAACAGTTCACTCTGCTAGCAGAGTAGTACCAGGAGCAACCAGCATGGCACGCCGCCCACCGCGAGGTGGGCCGCCTCCCGGTGCGTTTCTTGGCTTCGCGTCCGGCTGGATTGCCGGAGGCTAATGAGCCCCCCCGACAAGGTGGACGCACGTCGGGGGGAACAGATAGATTGACCTGGAGTAACACATAGGGACCAATACATTGTAGTAAAGTAAGGATAATGTGTTAGTATATATTATGTTTAATGCAGGTTCCTCTACAACGCGGACACGCAGCGCTCGCTGACGCGCAACGGCGAGACGCTCCTGGCGGCGCTGCACTTCTTCAACAACGCGCTGAACACGCTCACCAACAAGACCATGGAGGACACGCTGCTGACCATCCGGCAGTACGAGGCGGCGCGCGTGGAGTACGACGCCTACCGCGGCGAGCTGGAGGCCAGCGGCGGCAACCCGCCCGAGCTGCTGCTGGCCAGCATCGAGCGCCACCGCCGCCACTACGAGCGCCTGCGCGACGACTCCGCCGTCAAGCTCAAGCTGCTGCACGAGAACAGGGTACGCACAATAGTGGACGTATATGGTCCGTTGTAACTGCTTAGGTCACTTGAATGCGATTTGGTTTATTGATATAGTTAATGATCTGAATAAGAAATATGGCTAACTTTAATATTAACTAATTAACTGAATATTTTATTTAAGCAAGGTTAGAGAAATAATATTTCTGATTTCCCAAAGGTGAAAGTGATGAACAAGCAACTACTGTTGTTCCACAACGCGGTGTCTGCGTACTTCAGCGGCAACAACGTGGCGCTGGAGGCAGCCGTGCGCCACTTCAGCGTGCCCGGCGCCCCTTCGCACAACCAACACCCCCAGCACCCTCCCGCGCTCGCCCCCCAGCACCCCCCCACGCTGGCTCCCCCGCACACCCCCCACCCCACGCTCGCTAGTCCCTCCACAAGCCCCCCGCAGACATAGGACTGCGCCCCTGAAGGCCTGCCGCACCACAGTAATCCCCTTGACTATGTCTAACACGGTAATCATTATCCTATCACTGACCCTTATTTATCCTTGAAACAGACAATTTGCTGCTTTAGAATTGTAGTAACTTCCAATTCAGGAAATAAATTCATTAGAAGAAAATCTCTTAGACCCTTCAAAGTGTTGAAATGCCATCCTTTAATGAGCTTAGTATTCCTACATCATATAAAACCAATAATTTCCATCACATTACTTCTATATATAGAGGGATAAAATGAAGTGAATGCTCCAACGCGAATGGGCTTGAAGGTATCCTACTCATCTGATGAATTAAACCCCAGTAGAGAATGTTGTGCAATACAAAGTAAATGTTTTTGTAGAAAGGGTTCAGACATACCACTACTTAATCAGTAATATAAAGACATAAACAATATGGAATAGTTATCTATTACTTTTATGTTTTTTTTTTTTTTTTAATTATAATTAGGAACTTTAAGGCAAAATGTCTTATGCAAATTAACTCTTAATAACTCTATTTAATTTAAATTTGATCATATTACGAATAAGTAAGACAATTTGCTTAAGACTTTCTCTATTGGCTAATATTTATTTGACTTTTTTAAGCTTCACTTCTATTAAAGTATTATTTAATTTTAATATATCAAAAATGTAAGGCATTCAAAAACAGAAATTTATCATTAAAAAAATATATATATGACTTATATCTCGAATATTGTATTATACAAAGGCGTTTTAAGTAAAAGTACTTAGAACATCATTTTACTAGTCAAATAAAACGAAACTGTTAAAACACAGTGCACCTATATAGCACTTAATATAAATAAATGAACACTGCAAATAAAATGGAGAATTGAAGTATTATAAAAATAGATGTAAAAATTATATTTAATCTTTATTTACGCTTTAAAAATGACACTAATCTATATTTTGCCTGTAAGAATATAGACAAATATGAATCTAAAAATAAATATTATGATAGCACTGCGTCAGTGGGACATTATTATCATTCAACATGATTTCCATTTCCTAAGAGCAAGTGATAACAAATATTATTTCTATATAAAAGAATCACTCATTTTATAACTGATACTTCATATCGGACGTAACAGATCCCTTACCTTAGCCTAACACAATATAATAACATCATAAATAATATTATTTATTGGCAAAGAATATGCCGAATTGACTTATTTAAATAAAGGAAAATAATTCATAGACTAAACTACAACATAGATATTTAATAAAATCATGAAATAATATGTAATAAAATAATTAAATCACTGGTTTCATTGATAATTTGGTGGATTATAATTTAGATGAACTCACCTTTGCATGCAATGTTTAATGATAATGATTAGCGCTTCTAAATAAAATAGCATTGAAATCAATATAATATCAAATACGTTGACTTGACTAATGAAGATTTATTTTTGATAAATTTTGTAATTTAATTTTTTATGCATATTTTGAAGGTTCACTTTCTGATGTATCGCTGTTTGTTCATTGCATCATATTACATGATTTTTTTTTTATTATTATTATTACACTAACATTTTTATCTTATGTAAAGATAATTTGACCAAAAAGTATTATTATTGTACCTAAGTTACTAACAAATACATTGTAAATTAATAAAAAAATCATTTATATATTAATTTCTTTACATGCTTTAAAATTATTTAAGTGAAGTTTATTATTAGCTTCTTCAATGATGCGTACTTAGCTCAAAATTGTCCTTCCATCTTCTACATTCACAATAAGTGTTCAAATAATGACATAATTCATATTGTTGTGTTTCTTTATCAATATGTAATATCATAGTTAAGAGTGCTAAGTAAATATAAGACATTAGGTTATAATGTATATGTTCAATTCTGTTTTCTAAATTATATAGTTATGGCAATTCAAATGTGTAAAGAGACTATGTTGTTGACTCAAAGATTAAATAAAAACAGCATCTATCTAAATAGAGTATATCCAGTTTATAATTCAATTAATAATTTATCATATTATATAAATAATAACTCCACAAGTTTACATATGCATAATAATAAAACTTACACATGTATGATTGGTGTATGACTAGTCATACCAATTATATATAAAGAGCTATTGCTGTACCATCTAAATGTAAGACCTGTTCATATTAGCTCTTAAAAATTTGACTCTAAAATTTTATAAGTATTTAAAAATTCTAATGTATGTATATACATATACTGCTACACTTTTATCTCTTAGATTATATAATACATTTATTGAAAATGTTAACTTTACTATTGCCAAGTAGTTTTATTTATATTTCCTTATGTAGCAAAGGTCAAGCTATTAAGAACAGGTCCATAAATTCTAATCAAAGACAATATATGGACGATAGCTTAAATATCTTAGGAGATAAGGCTTAGAAGCAATCCTGATTAGCTAGTCAAACTGCATTTCATTTAAATGCTCTATTTACTTAATTATATTTATTTTTATTTATGATAGATGATTCCACTTCATGGCACATTGACAAAAAATATTTGTAATTTGTGTAATCTAGTGCTTATTTTATAAGTAAAATGAATGTGTGTTGTAAATTATATTTATAAAGTGTAAAATAAAGTATCTATCAGAGATAATTGATATTTATTGTTAGTATCACATAACATCACAGCATCCCAACAGTATCATTTTAAATGACTTTGTTGACACCATTCCTTCGAGAGAAGCTTCTCTTTCAAACGATAATCCTCAAGACATTCATCTTTTGATTGATTTAGGCTTTCACAGCTTCCTTTTCTTTAGATTCACTTTGTAATTCTTCAGCTTCTGCTTTAAATTTATCCTATAAAGAAAATGAAAAGTTGAATTTTTAAACTATTTATTAGTTGGTAACTTATAAAATATTTTGTATCAAAAAGATAGTAATGCTTACCAAATCATATATAACTTTAACAACTAGAGAACAGCTTGGGCATGTCGCAACTTCTTCTCCGGCCATTAACTCTTCCTGTAAAAGTTATCAGAAAATCTTTAAATACTATACTCAATTTAACATATATAATGTATTATTTGCAATGAAATTATTTAAAAATCCTAACCTTACTGATCTGGAACCTGTCTCCGCAGGGGCACGGATAGTAATACATGTCGTCATCTTCATCATACTCAAAATCTTCAATCTCTATTTCATCGTGAAATATTGTCATTTTATAGTAATTTAATTAATTAACTAACAATAATATGATTTTAAGGTTCAAACGCACTTGGTGTTCGCGTGTTTACAATTCACTATGACACTTGTGACATTAAACGTTAGTTGATAACACTGACAATAATGTCATGAAGTGAGATCATTTAGGTACCATGGATTAAAATTGTAGCTTCATGAAAATTATCTTTCCCAGCTTTTACTTTTTAACCCCATTACTTATTTTTTTAATAAAAATAATTATTTTGCTTATAACTTTAAAATTACTGAAATACTATATTATGCTACGTTTACAGAGCTAATATATTAAATTTTAATTTATATGGCAATTCTTGTAATAGTCACGTTCTACTTCTATGCAGCGTTGCCAATTTGTGGGGAATTCCCCAAACTGCGGGGAATCTGAAGTCGATTGGGGATTTGTTGGGGATTAGCATTATGTGGGGAAAATGCGGGGATTTTGAACATCGATAGTCCGACCGGGTCCGAACACTTAAGCATTAAATTACTAATAAAAATCGTACATAGTTTTCACGTCTGAACCAATTTAGCTTTTAATTTAAGCTATACTAAGTGTTAAAACTACGCAAATTTTCTTAGTCCGAATTTCTTCACTAGTAACAATTAATAACTTAAATGACTCCTAGCAAGTCCTCCTAATTTAAACTTCTATATATTACAATAATAATAATTTTGAAGTTATATTATTTATAATTTTTTTCTGAAAAATTACACTTTAAGGTAATCACAGAAAAAATGGAACTCAATCACAGTCTAATCTTGTTTATTCATTATTCAAAAATATAATTTAAAAAACAAGTTGATATTTACAAAATATAGTTAAAGTTTTGTTAAAAATCATAAAAAAAATGTCAAAAATGGTTTTTTTTTTTTTTAAGCTATGCTAAATCTTTGTTGAAAATTTATTCAAATTTTTAACACTACCTTTAATCTTCTGTGCATCCATAAAATGGCATAACATATTTAAAAAAAATTAAATTGATCAAAAATTAATAAAATATCGATAAATTCGAAAAAGTAAAAACTTAAATAGATTCTACGGGAAAATATCCAAAAAATAGGGTTAAAATATACCATCCTCTACCTCCCGAGACCATGAAACATAAATTTCTCGGAAACGGCTAATTATTTCAATTTCAAAAAAAAATGCTTATTATATGTATTTCGAAAATTATATTCCCCTAGTTTCACTAAAACTAAAAGATGATTGCAGAAATAAAAAATAAAAAACGAAGAAATAATTAAAATCCGAGATTTCTGCCAATATCTCGAAAACTTTGGAGTTACTGTGAAAAGTGTTATCTATAAAAGTTGTAGATTTTTACTAGACCTATAGCTTTCGAAGTTTCGTAGAATTTTTTTTCGATAGGACGTCACAGTAAGCCGGAAATTAAAAAAAAACTATTTTTTAATGCTTTGCATCTCCCCATTTCTCGGGGGTAGCTGGACATCGGGGGATTTTTACGAATTTTAATTCCTTATAAAGCTGCTAACGTTTTAAAAACAAAATTTCAGATTTTAATTTGTTTGTTTCCAAAACACATTTCGATTGGACTATATTAATTTTATTTAGTTATTATATTTCTAACATAAAGAAAAATCCGAAAAGATAGTTTCATTTAAAATTATTTAAAAATATAAAAGAAAAAATAAATTTTATTTAAATACTTGAAACTTGTTTATTTTTAATTTTTTGAGGGGAATTTGTGGGGAATATAGTATATTTTTGTCCCCAAATTGGGGAATTTGAGTTAGATTTTCGGGGAATTTGATAAATTGATATTGGCAACGCTGCTTCTATGTCAAGCTGACAACATTGAAATCGTCATGTCAAACACGTCATAAGTCATTCGTTTCATTTTTATGAAAGAGGATGATCGCGGTGGTCTTGCGTAAATTGATATCATTTTTAATTTAAGTAGTGCAGTGAGTGAATCAGTGCAAATATTTTACTCTTTATAGTAGAAAGTTACAACAGTAACTATGTTTAGCTGGCTTAAAAAAGAGGGTGAAAAAACTGAAAGTATCGAAAATGTCGTGGAGGGTCTTAAAAGAATTTATAAGACGAAACTTTTACCACTCGAATTGCATTATCAGTTCCACGACTTCCACTCTCCACAGCTCGAAGAACCAGACTTCGATGCGAAGCCGATGATTCTGCTCGTTGGTCAATACTCCACGGGTAAAACTACATTTATCAAATATTTGTTAGAAAGGGATTTCCCAGGAATACGTATTGGACCAGAACCTACTACAGACAGATTTATTGCGGTCATGCACGATGAGAAAGAAGGTATGATACCCGGAAACGCACTCGTCGTAGACCCAAAGAAACAATTTCGTCCACTGAGTAAATTCGGAAACGCCTTCCTCAACAGATTTCAATGTTCCACTGTTAATTCGCCGGTACTACGTGGAATTTCAATTGTTGATACGCCCGGTATTTTGTCTGGTGAAAAGCAACGTGTTGACAGAGGATATGATTTTACCGGTGTTCTCGAATGGTTCGCAGAGCGTGTCGATCGTATCATCCTGCTGTTTGACGCCCACAAACTAGATATTTCAGATGAGTTCAGGCGGAGTATCGAAGCGTTGAGAGGTCATGATGACAAAATTCGTATTGTGTTAAATAAAGCTGATATGATTGATCATCAGCAGCTGATGCGAGTATACGGCGCTTTGATGTGGTCGTTGGGCAAGGTGCTGCAAACACCTGAGGTAGCCCGAGTGTACATAGGATCATTTTGGGACCAACCTCTACGCTATGATGTCAACAGGCGATTATTTGAGGATGAGGAGCAGGATTTGTTTAGAGATATGCAATCTCTACCGCGAAATGCAGCATTACGTAAATTGAATGATTTAATCAAAAGGGCACGACTTGCCAAAGTTCATGCATACATAGTTAGTGAATTAAGAAAAGAAATGCCTTCAATGTTTGGCAAAGATGGTAAAAAAAAAGAATTGATTAAAAATTTAGGTCAAGTTTATGATAGAATTCAAAGGGAACAGCAAATTTCTCCTGGTGACTTTCCTGATATCAAGAAAATGCAAGAAACGCTAGCTAATCATGATTTCACTAAATTCCACCCTCTGAAGCCTAAGTTATTAGAGGTTGTGGATCACATGTTGGCCACAGACATAGCTCGTCTCATGGACATGATCCCACAGGAAGATGTAAACATTGTCACCGAGCCTCTCATCAAAGGTGAGTACTGTAGCTTAGTGCTATTTAACCTGTACAGCAACTGTTCATCATTCATTATGTAGAAACTAGAAAACCTAAATATTGTTAACTTTCAGTGTTGTTACTTAAATATTCTAAATAAAATTATTGTGCTAAATATAATTAACATAACTTGGCATGAATAAATATCAAAAATGATATTTGTACATGTCAATTAAAGTATTGTATATTTTTTGCAAGAAATATTACCAGATAATAGTAGTGACTATTTAGGAAGTAATGATAATTTTGTTTAATATAAATGTAATCTTTTACATTTGTATAAAGATTGCCCCATCCCTAAAGAGACTTAACATATTATCTTTACAAGATGCAAACAAGCTGTTTGGACCGGGCCTAGTAGGCATATAAGTATTTCAAAATATCATTATTATCTCCTTGTTACTTGGCTATTAATTCAATTGGAATTCTTAAAATAACAGGAAATATTGATATCAATTAACAATTCCATACAAGTCTACTTAATGTTAGCACATTTACAAGGCTAACTATTATGTGCCAGCAACTAAAGTTAGTACTATTAAAGCTAGCCATCTTATCTCAAGATATTGACCTGAATGAGTTCTTATCAAATGATAAACACAGCATATAGCTGGAACTACTTGAACTTTAAAACTTAACTATTTAATCATATAATAAGGTATTTTAAAATTATTTTATTTGGAAAAATCTTTTTAGGTTTGAATTGAAATATACCCTCGCTTCGCTTGGACTTCTCCCTAGATTGTTCTTTAAATTTATATCACTTTTTTATTTATGAACCGATTGAAATAAAACTAATACTAAATGTTAAGTGAAGCTTACCACAATACATAAGTAGAAACCATACTCAAATCGGTTAAGCAGTTTCTGAGATTAGCATGCACAAACACACAGACAAAAATTCTAAAAATCATTGTTTTTGGTTCTATTGCATTAATAAAGACCCCCAACAATAGTTTTTCTCAAATATATTCCATGTATAGATAGCGATCAGCACTTTTATTATATGTATAGATTAATTTATTACATTCATTAAATTACTAATCTGTGCTTCAAATAATAAGGGAGTCCTCCTAATTAAAAAAATATTACGATAGCAAATCTTTTAATAGTTTCAGGGTATTAAATGTAATATACAAATGATTTGTTGTCACTTAGCATACATATACATATTCACATTTCACACATTTAGCGGAAGATTGCTTATGTCATTGTTATTTTTGGTACATGTGGAGCATTATAATGATGATAAAACATCTTCAAATAAGCTGATAAGGTTGTATAGAACTGTAGTGATAAAGTATTAGATCTTATTAGAATTTTCATATGACTTTATGAGGTAAAGCACAAGCACAGGTAGAAGGATCACAGTATAAGCTACTAAAATCGTCTATATTTTTAATTCTGATCTCGTAATTTTACACAAAGTATAAGTAAGTTCTCCTGACCGATTCCGGCAACGGCGGCCAATCTCATTGAGACTAGCCAACTGGGCAGGAGATATTATAGTGCACAAATGTACGCGCAGACACAAGTGCACTCTCTATTCCTGTCACTCTCATACTGTGGTGGGACGACACGAGACACGATTAGTGAGAGATAAGGCGCAGTACCGACGGCTTTACGTGCTCTCCGAGGCACGGGGGTGTAACACCGCCAACTTCCCAACTAAGGGCCGTTACTGAGGCTTACTAAACAGAAAGACTCAATAACTAAACTTGGCCTAACCCCGGACTCGAACCCAGGAACTCCGGATATGCAGCCGTACATTCTAGCCACTGCAACAGTGTAATACATAATAAGTAAATAGGTAGTGCCTGATTCAGACGTGCAATAATATAACAGAGGAAGTAGTTGTGCTTCACGCCTTTGAGCACTTTGTACTATAAAAATTAGTCATCCACATCTAACATACATTAAATATGTCTATTAAAATTTTAATTAAGTTTATATCGTAAACTTTTCATACATAGAACAGTGTGTAGGTAGCTCTTTAGTTGAGAATGAGGTGTTTGCCGATATATTATATATATATATATATATATATATATATATATATATATATACACATACAGAAATAATTAATTATTAATCAAACTTATTACTTCGTTGTTTATTAATTCGTTTAAATTAAGCAACTTGTACCACAAATCAATATCAATTTTATTCAGAACAATTATTTAGGTACCTTGATATCATCACTAGTATACATATAATAAAATTCTGAGTTGAATCTGTACATTATTTATTTTTTTAAATCTTATTGATATAGTCATTATTATCGATACACAGACCGATTCTATACTTTTAAGAATTTTTGTCTGTCTGGAAACTCATCACGAGAAAATCACTGGATAGATTTGATGATAACTGGTTATCTGGGTCAACGTATAGGATAGTTTTTTACAACGGAAAAATATCTCATCTCTGAGAAATCTATACTAGTCGTCAAAACGGACTCATGGACGAACCCGAGCGGAGCGATGGCGAGTCGCTATTAGGTATATTATATTATCATTTATTTGAAATGTCCGTAACTAAAAATCAAAATAAAGCGAAAAATTCCGAAAAGATAGTTTTATTTTAAATATTATATTATTTTAAACATCCAATTTTAATGTTGCACTTAATATATTCGCTCAGTCGCTTGACAGCGTATCATGTGGTTTTACCGCAGGGTGGATTTTAATGAAACCTAGCAGTATGAAACTTTAGACGCCTTTATTAGAACATGTTGCAAATAAGAGTTAGCGCAATCGCTATAAAAAAGAATAAATAGATTTTTTTTGTAAACTCAGGGATCGAGACGAAAAGGTTTAACGGCCCTAGTTTACCAAAATCAGAAGTAAAATTTCTTAGTGGTAATAAAACGGAGCTCACATCTGACCCGGTTGGAGACCGACGACCTCTTAATTGGCATTGTTCATACTGCTTCACTAATTACGGTTTCACTTTTAACTAAATAATTATAAATGTGAATCACAGATTGTGTTCGTAGCACCTCACAAAGTAACAGCGCTTTTACAAATTTATTTTCAATGCACGAACACGAGTCGTGGCTACGGTTTATTATATCAGGAATTCCATGTCGTATCTCCAAAGTACCTACGTGACGAAATTTTCAGAAAATCTATACGTCTACATATTGACTTGTTAGAAATTTAAAAATTTATTGTTTGTATCACGGGTAGAGCCGTAGTTTTTATTTTCTTATAGTTGTTCCAACAAAATCTTTATTCCTGACCTACCTAAGGTCATTGTCGTAACCTTTGTACGTAAACGACGCTGTTTTATTGCGTTGAGATATTTGTTCACGTTGTTCTAATTATAATACATATTATTATCAAGTTTTTTTTTTTAATTTGATGATAATATGTATTTAACATAAAGCATACATTCAGAATAGGATTATCTGTTACATGAATTCCGACGGTACGGTTTTTTTTTCATAAATGACCAATCGTGGATGTTTGCGTATATATCTAATATTTAAAATCGTCAAAAATAGACATTTTGATATAAGCACTATTCTTAAGACTTACTCAATGAAAAAAAGATCATTAAAATCAGTTTGCCTTTCGCTAAAACAATAATGTCTACTAGTTCACAACTTAATCGCATCAAACTTAATCGCATAGTAACATTTTTAAGTGGAAACTGTGCTGGTTTGTGTTTTTATATATAACTGCCTAATTCTAAGTAATACTGTACTCTATGTTTTCAAAATATATTAAAAATAAATGAAATAAAAAATCTTGAAGACAGTTGGTAGATAAGTGACATACTCATGGATTGAATACATATCGTCATGTACATAATAGGTACTTTTAAAGAAACCAGTACTATGAAATACATTTCTGACTCAAATTTTTTAACTGTGACTCATGAAAATTAGCGCAGAGATTGTTTTTTTCCTTATTTAATTTCAAGTAAGCGTTATTATATTGTGCCAATGTATTTTGCTTAGTAAAACGTGCTCAAGTTACTTTTAATGTATTTTTAATTAATTAATTCTAACTTTTTAGTTAATTTTAAGTATTCAAAAATTTACACTCGACGCGAGGAAAATGTAGTTAGGTGCTAATGTTTATGACATCATGGGCGCGTCCCGCATACGGCATACGTCGGCTGTTATCTTGCTATCACGTGAACGAGCAAACTCTACATTTGATAAAAATGCCTTAAGTGAAAAGTAAGCTATATGAATTAGATGAGACCTTGATATAACATTGGACCCAGATGCGTACAGGCTTTTATAAAATAAACTTTGATGTAATCATAACCAATACAGGTACGATAAGGATATTATCTAGTTAAAAAGAATAAATGTTAGTACTAACGTTCTTTTTTCTTATGTGACAGACTATGTGCTGACATGCATGTCGTCAAATAGTTAATTCTAAGTTAATATTAAACTGCATATCACTAAGTAGCTCCTCAAGTTTGGTAGAGGACGTTTTTTATACATATTTGTTTGGTGAAACGAGTTTGTAATTTGATTTCGATAACTCAGTCCCCCATCACTAACAAGGTCATTGTAACATAGCATACGCTTGAAGTATTTAACCTAGCACGAATAGGGTTGTAATGCATGCATAGTAAAGCTGGTCTTTCCTCAAGGAGGGCCCGGCGACGTGGTGGCCGAGGTGCTGGACCGCCTGCATGTGAAGCGGGGCTTCTTGACAGGTAAGGTCTCTGTTGGGTTTGGGAAAACTAGGATATTATACCTACATATATGCACCATAAGACTCCTCCTCAGCAAATGGAAACGATTCATTTGAATAAATACTAACCTCTTTACTCCCATCTCATGTCTTATAAGATCTGTATTGGAACAATATTAGACAAACACATATTTATGTCGTCAAGTTACCAAACGTATACTTAATTTGATTGATTGATTGATTTGATTATTTTCAAAAAGCAGCAATTTTCAAGTTTAGTACAAACTTAATGTTTATATTATGTTTGAGACATTAAAAATCCGAATTTTAGTAGTTCTTAAAATGTGTATAATAATCACTTTACTTGGTGCATTTGAAGCACATAATTCAGTAGGTATGTGTTGTTATGGCCGTATAGTATCCTAGTGTTGGTTGCGCTATATGTTTGTGTTGTCACTAAACTGTACACTCTAGCACTAGTTGTTGTGCTGAATCTCTTCTGGGTCGCGTCATTCGACCGTTATTGTCTCATATCTAATATACGAGTAATATTAGAAATCACATTCACGTATAATTTACTTTATATGTATAGTAAACTAATTTTCTTCGATTTAGATGAAATAATAGATAGCATTAAAGACCGTTAGAAAAATCCTCTATATAAAAAGCTTATTTAACTTTCATTTGTATGTCTCGCATTAATATTGTAAAGTTTAGAAAATTCGATAAGAAATTTTTAAGTTTTGAAAACTTCACTTGTGTGTTCACGTCTTAAAATGTTAGGTACATACTCACGTGGACAAGAACGGCTATCTTTAACCAAACAAATGATCATTATTATTTAACCTTCGCAGCTGCCATTTTCAACACCACAGCATTAATAAAGTCGACATTACTGGTGCCTCCCAAGTATGTGCAATATACATTGTATATACATAAATATGGATGTTCATAATAAGTGGTATAGTTAGGATTTCCAATATTTTTTTAGACTACACAATATTTAAAACTTTAAAATCAATTTAAAAATAGGGAATATACGTTTGATTTAAGTAAAGGTGATTTTTTTTATTATCTTTATTACTTTTGAATTAAGACTATATCAATATTTTTTAGTGTAATTTCTTTTTGGTTGAGAAAATAATTATTAAAAAGTGCAAATATGGGTGGGAAGTTCAAAGTATCTAGTTGAAACGCTCGCCATTGGACCGAATATGATATCAAAGTACATATTATCATAATAGAGCGATTAGCGATTTTGTACAAACTAAAGTCCTTATTTTTCTATGTACCTATCATACTTTGACATTACGCCAAGCGCGCGAAATGACAGGCGTTTAAACTTTAAAGTATCCGCATCGGTATATTTAAAAAAAAAATAAACCTACTAAATTTTAGTTTTTTTGGAACTGGATATTTTTTTTATAATTATATAACAATGTTAGCTATTGTATAAAAAATCACGCAATATCCCTATTTTGGTGCAAATAGCTCTGTAATTTTCATAGAAAAAGCGTCTTACCGTTATTTTATGATAAAAAAATTAATGTTCATGTCCATTTGCATAAGTTACTAGTCAACTTCAATCCCGGACGACAACCAAACCTGTGCACGCCGCGTGCATTCCGACGTGCATGCATATTATGTAATAGCATGTAGTTTTCCGCAATTTTATGTACTTTTCACAAACCCGTCGCACGTACGACTATATCTGTGACTTGCTTATCGTTTGTTACGCAATCAATGCGGTTCCTATTAATCGGGCCGTATCATTTTTTCTTTATCGATTACTTAAGTTTTTGATATATATAAGTATTATATTTTATCTTCGTATGAAACTGCGGTTCACACCTAACAATTATAAATTTACTTATTTACTCCTTATATGTGAACATACATCCGTCCCAATGCTATATGGAGTCATTACATTGAGTCATGCGTATCGTTCAGTAGGAACTGCGCCGGCGCTTGGTGTACGACGCTAATGCGGAAACGTAATTAGGGACAAACGTTAGATTGCACTCTGAACTTACCCACTTTGCCAAACTACTGCTATTGTGCTCTACTTTATCTAGTAATCATGCATTGGCCCACAAACATAATATATGTATTTTAGTTGTCCGACAATCGCTTAACGCAATTGTAACGAAACTTTACCGACTGAGCGAGTCAATATTTAATGGTCGCTGGTTGTTTCGTGACTATTTTGACATATGATCATTAGTATTACAACTCTATACTCTGGCTTGTTATTTTTGTATCCTATTGTGTAAGTCATTCAGTTCCTAGGAAACTGTAATAAAATGATATTTCACGGCCTGTGTCACGGTTCAGAAGCATTTTTGGTATAAAATGTCCCATCTATTGGTTGGTTCGCACGGCATGCAATAACTACAAACTAACCTACGTTTTCAAATTTATAATAATATTGATTATGTGATTATATAGTTAGCTATTTGCTAACTAATCGTAATGTAGTTAAGTAGGTAATTTTGCACTTCAATATCCTGAATAATACTTATATGTTGGTGACGTCACATTTAAAGTAATAAGAATCGATAATAAGTGATCGAGTGGCGCCAATGTTATCCATCGCAATACTAGTCACTAAGTGCGCCCTGCACTCGGTGTGCAACACTGCTTGTCTTGTTTATTTTTTGTCAGTTAGCAAAATTATAGTATACCTATATATTGTATGTTTCAATATAACATTAAGAAACACGAAATGTAAACTTTATAAAGGTCAGTTACCTTCCGCATTATCAGATTTAATGGATGAAATGCATACGTTATTCTCAAAATTTGAAAGCCAACAAAATTCTAAATTAGAATCAATTATTAAATCAATGCATAATATCTCGACCCAAAATATGGATATACAGAACAGTATGGATTTTCTCTCACACAAATATGATAGTTTGTTGAATTCATTTCAATCACTTCAAAATGAAAATTTAGCATACAAGAAACGCATTGAAAGCTTAGAAAACAAATTGGAACAACAAGAACGCTTCCTAAAATCAACTTCAATCGAAATTAAAAATATTCCTAAGCCGACAAATGAAAATAATACCACATTAACGGAGATAGTTAAAACATTAGGAGAAACTATAAATCAACCTATATTAGATTCTGATATTCACCAGGTGTACCGCATAATGACTAAACAAGACTTGAGCAACACTATCATTGCTAGATTCACGACGCAAACTACTAAGGATAATTTTATTAAAAAAAGTAAGCTCTTTAATAAAGAACGCAAGGAAAAGAAATTATCAACAAGTGATTTATCACTCCCGGGTTCATCTAGACCAATTTATATAACGGAGTCTTTGACTGCGAAAACAAGACATTTACACTACCTGGCTCGTCAGTTTGTTAAAAAAAATAATTATGAAAGTTGCTGGACCTCGTATGGAAAAGTATACATAAAACAAAAATATGATAAAGCGTCTATTCGTATCGAAAGTGAGGATGACCTGCGCAAGCTAATTGTTTCGAAGTGACTATTAATGTTATGTTTTTCTTTGTTATACGGTTATTATGATTATCTTACTTTGCTTTACTCTATACTTTACTACATAATTATTTTACATATACCTACATGTCATACTTTGAACACATACTTTTTATTTAACTATAATCATACTATTTATTGTATACTCTTACTTTATGTTTACAATTATTACAATATACTTATATATATATTACAAATAAATATTGATATGACAATTATACATATATTATTTACAGAAATATTTAACAACCATACAAATAAATACTATTTAGATTCGTTATGGAAAGGTATTATTTCGTTTCTTGGTTATGTATTAATTACATTGATTTTTTTGTATTATACACACTTAATTATTATACAGGGATATATTTATTTAATTTCACGTTATATTTACTTTGATGTATTTATGGGTCTCTTTTACTTAAGTTTTGCACATGTGATAAAACCAATTAATAAAATTCGATTGTCAAAACAATTTACTAAATGAGGAACTGGATTCAATCTCGGTAGCTGAGTCTGGAGTCTGTGATATTGAGGATTGTCGTTACCTTGCCAATGGTACATTTCCTGAACTTAAAATAATTATGCAAAACATAAGAAGTATATCATGTAATTTTGATTCATTCCATGTATTGCTCTCACGTTCAGGGGTAGATTGGGATATAATCATTATGACCGAATGCTGGCTCTTATCCTCAGATTTAGTGCCACACTTAGATAATTATAGCTCTATAGTTACAAAACAAAATTTAACACAAAATGAAGGTGTGACAATCTATTACAAAAATGACCTAAATATTATGTCAAATGAGCCCGAATTCTTTGATGCTAACTGCTTGGTTCTGATTATTAATAATAACATTGTTGTTATTGCTGTGTATCGACCACCAGCGGTAAAAGAAATTACTAAATTTCTTAATTCATTAGATACACTACTAAGAAAATACTCAAAATATCATAATGTCATATTAGCTGGCGATATTAATATTAATATTTGCTCTGATAATGATGACTCCCGTTCACAGTCATATTTAGATTTCATGGCGATGCATGGCATGCTCCCTGCTCATTATATACCCACGCGATCCAAAACCTGCTTGGACCATATTATCCTAAAAACAAGACTTACAGCACACTGTTACATTGCCGAAAGTTCCATTACAGATCATGACTCAGTAATTTTAATACTAAGTGCAACCTCTATATTAAATAAGATATCATGTAATACATATAAAACCATTAAAATTATTAATTATAAAGATTTAGATATAACTATGAAATCTTTAGATTTCTCTCAAGTATATCAGCAACACGATATTAACTCTGCTACAAACACTATGTTAAACCTAATTAATAACACCATTAAGTCACACACTCATGAAATTAAAGTTGCTAACCGAAAAAAAATGCTTAAACCTTGGATGACACCAGGCCTTTTGCGCTGTCTAAAAAACAGAGATAAACTACACAAAAAATTAAAAAAATATCCAAATAATAATGTTCTCAGTTTCGCCTATAAAAAGTATAGAAACTTTTGCAGTTCCCTTTTAAAAAAAACTAAATGTGATTATGATACCAAACAACTAAAGAAAGCTAACACAAATAAAAAGAAATGGGAGATTATAACAACTATTACCCATAGACATAAACCAAAATCAAATGCACTAAACTTAATAAATACGAAGTCACCCGGATCTTCTATAAACGCTGTGAACTATTTCTTTGTTAACATAGGGAGAGAATTGTCAGATAAAATAAATACTACTTACTCCATAAATGATGCACTTCGGAATGTACCTTCCCACTTACAGTCTTTTACTCTTATGCCAGTAGATAACAGTGAGATAAAAATGCTCATTCTAAACTTAAAAAATGACTGTGCGGTTAGCAGAGATGATATTCCTACCAGACTGCTTAAGAGATACGTTAAAGTTTTTATTCCACTACTTACCTTTTTGTGCAATCTCGCTTTTGAAACCGGAATATTCCCTCTTAATTTTAAAATTGCCGAAACTATACCTATACATAAAGGTGGAAGCAAAGATGCTGTCAACAACTTCAGGCCCATTTCTATTCTTCCTACCTTTTCTAAAGTACTAGAACGTGCAATTAATAGTAGATTAATTACCTACTTAGAAAATAATAATTTACTCTCTAAATCGCAATATGGCTTTAGAATAAATAAATCGACAAATGACGCGGTTCATGAATTGACTAATTTTATAGTAAATGAATTAGATAATAGAAACAAAGTTTTAGTGGTCTTTTTGGATTTGGCCAAGGCATTTGATACGGTTTCCATTTCTATTCTTATCGGTAAATTAGAAAAAATAGGAGTTCGTGGAGTGCCACTACAGCTTCTTACGGATTACCTAAGAGATAGGCAACAGAGGGTAAAAATAGGTGATCTAGTAAGTGAGGTTCTTCCAATCAACCACGGTGTCCCCCAAGGAAGTATCCTAGGACCTACACTTTTCCTTACCTACATAAATGATTTGTGTGATCTTAATTTAAAAAATGGTAAAATCATAACATTCGCGGATGACACAGCACTTCTTTTCGTCGCTAATTCTTGGAATGAAGTGCAAGATTTTGCTCAATTGGTTTTAAACTCTGTTTCTGTCTGGCTAAAGAAAAATAAACTACTCCTTAATGTGGATAAAACTAAATACATGCGCTTCTCCATTTCGAATCCAAATTTAAATGCATCTCTTTCTCCTTTGAAAGTCCACTCATGTGGATCATATGAATCAATTTGTAATTGCCCTCCCATTGAAGAAGTAAATACTATAAAATACTTAGGAATTTTGATCGACAAAAATCTTACCTTTAAGTATCACATTGATCAGCTAGTTTTAAGAATTCGCAAGCTTACATTTATTTTCAAAAATTTAAGACATGTCGCAAATAAAAATGTCATTAAAAATGTTTACTGTGCCCTTTGCCAGTCATTACTATCATATTGCATTACTTCTTGGGGTGGTGCTCCTAAATCCTCTTTAATCAGATTAGAGCGAGCACAAAGACTTATTCTTAAAACTAGTCACTCCCTTCCTTTCCTTTTCCCTACATCTAAATTATATAAACATTGTGAAGTTTTATCTGTTCGCCAGCTATTTATTTTATATACACTCTTGAAAAAACATTCTGAAATTAGTTACAATCCCTCATTTGCCCTTAAAAGAAAATTCACTCTCTGTCCCTTAAAAACTTACAGGACCTCTTTCTCACATAAATTTTATGCTTTCCTAGGGGATTTTCTATACAACAAAATCAATCATCGTTTATCAATATATCCATTACAGAGAAAAAAATGTAAAAAAATAGTACATAAATGGCTACAAAGTCTTAATTATGAAGAAACTGAAAATTTGTTTATTATTCCTAAATAATTTAATATATATGTTTATATATATTTAATTGTTATTATACATAAATTCTATTTTATTATTATATATGTATTTCTTTTTAAAAATTTCTACCGACCACTACATTACACAAAACATTACACTACAACACATCTCACCACATCACACCCCTCGTCACGCGTAAATGTAATTCCATATTTATATTATATAACTTAATTATATTCCGTATATATATTATCGTCCTAAGTCTAGATTAATTTAAATTTTAATTTTATTTTTGCTAATAAGGGTGAGTGCCTGGCGATCTGTAATACAGGTTCTTTCTTACCTAGTACAGACACCAGTCTCTCACAAAGGCTTCTATTACTGTTATTTGTTAAGTTTATTTATGATATTTCAAGCTCGTTATAATGGCTTTTGTGATGAGAAAATAAATAAATAAAAAAAAAAAAAATTGTCTAAATCTATACTTAATATTATAAAGCTGAAGAGTTTGTTTGTTTGTTTGTTTGGTTGAACGCGCTAATCTCAGGAACTACTAATCTGATTTGAAAAATTCTTTTTGCATTAGATAGCCCATTAACTGAGGAAGGCTATAGGCTATATATCATCTCGGAAAATGTACAGTTCCCGTGGGATAGACTTGTTTTTGTCTAGGGACGAACCCGAAGCGAAGCGAGGGTGAGTCGCTAGTAATAAATATCCTTAGTCTTATAATATTATAAAACACGAAATTGTGTTTGTTAGATTGTCACTCTTTCTAGCAGCAACAAATTAAAGTGTTTTTTGAGTCAGAGAATGAAATATGTAATAAGCTAAATGTCCACTTACTGGCACTCTGTATGACCGTAAGATATTATACCGTAAAAAAGACCAAAACCAAAATAATGCCTTTGAAATGATCCACATCGATTTATCAATAAATATGAGTTGTTATCGATTCGCAGTAGAGTACAGTTTGGCGTAACAGTACCCGCGTCAGGTGATAAGGTGTCGTGATGTATGCTGTATGCAATAATCACTGTAGTAGGTATAGGCGAACGAATGTCAAGTAGTCGTGGAGTCGTAAGCTGTTAATTTAATCGCTAACTAATACTTAAATACTATACCATTCCTATTATAATATTTGTTTATTTAATATTCATACAGAGCTTGAGTAATATTAAAATGACGTCGCGAATATGTTGTTTAGTTGTTTAACTTAAGTTACTATCAATAATCAATATGCATATCAATTCAAACTATATAGATCGAAATATCATGATAATAATATGCTTATAGCTTGTCTAACACAATATTTACATTTACATCGCTCCTAGACGCATTTATTTCATAAATAAACTAGAAGAAGAATTATTTACATATAAAGTTTTTTCCCAATTCTCCTGTATTTTCTGTTAGTGTGTGACGCGATATTTCTTCCAATTGAAAATCGATTTCCATGATTCTTTCTTCAATGAATAGTGTAATATTTCAATGATGGCTCCATATATTTTAAAATAAAACTATGCGGGAAGAATAATTATATACTTTTTAAAGTGAGTTTAAATATGTAGATTTTTTGTTTAAAACTTTATATAGGTTTATCCTCATTACGGCGTATCAACATACATACATTCGTGTCAACAAGTACTTATATATTTAACGAATTATCACGAATATTTTGTATACATTTGTCAAAGTTTTGTAAAATTAAAATCTAATAATTATAATTCAAAGTTGACCTCGATAAATTATAATGAAAGTAAAAATATGTCGCGTCAGCGTTTTATTGCCGCCGTGGCGTTAGTCACTGCGGGTAACTGAGACAGTCTAGATATTTATCAATTACGTGACATTTTTACAAGGTGATTAATTTTTCACGTCAAATAAAATACTATATATCTATCTAATATACTTAAAGGAGCAATTCTTGTATATTTATTTATTTATACCGGCGATCTCGGAAATGGCTCTAACGGTTTCGCTGAAATTTGGTACGTGGGGGTTTTCGGGGGCGAAAAATCGATCTAGATTAGTCTTATGTCTAAGAAAACGCGTGTTTTCGAGTCTTCATGCGGATTTCCTTCGCATTATTTCACGCAAAATATGGTCGATAATTTCTTACACTCGGTCATAAGGCGCAAGACAGACAATCACATAGGTATGTCCGGTTTCGAATCCCGGTCGGGATACAAAGTTTTTACTTTTGTTTTTTTTTCTTTGTATTTATTCAAGTTTTGGGTTTTATCTAAAAAATACCGATATAACACAAAAGAATTACTAAATATTATAGCGGCAACTCTTTAAATATATACATACATTATACAGCAACTATTACCTAGTAGGTATACGTACCTCGTACTAGCATTTGAATAACATAAACAAGAACGTGCCACACAGCACGCCCAGCCTCAGTCCAATTGTTATAGTAGTTGATGGTGTTATGATTGCTATACACTATACAGTATAAATATATTATTTTAAAGTTATATTTGTAGGAATATATTATTAGCGTAACAGTGGACTGTGTGTTGCTCCAAGTCATGGACTATCTGTGTATTAAATTTCAAACAAAAAAATCACACAAGCAATCGCAATTATCCTTCTTTATAGCTTTTTTATCTACATGTGTAATTAAATTTTATTTAATTACTTTGCGAAGTAATGTATAGTTTAGTAGTTTATTAGTAATGTCAGGTATATTTAATAACATATGACCCTTTGCGATGCCACGTGACAGGCTACGTGAGCAGTAAATTTCGCTAAAATGTGAAGACTACACGATAATAAAACTATTTATACATTTATAATCTATACAGATAAATAAAATTGGAGTGTCTGTTTGTAATATTAAAATGACCACTTTTTACTAAATGCATATGGATGTATACACGGTACATAGGTATACTAAAACAAAATTTTTTACAATTTTTGTCTGTTTGTTCCAACTAATCTCTGAAATGACTGGACTGATTTTGACGGGACTTTCACTGGCAGGTAGCTGATGTAATAAGGAGTAACTTAGACTATTTTTATTTTAGAGACAAAAATAGGGTCCCACGAAAAAAAAACAAATTAGGTAATTAATTAATTTTGTTTCGAGAAGCAAACTAGGGACGAACCCGAGCGAAGCGAGGATGAGTCGCTAGTAGGTACTATAATAATAATGAAGTCTTAATACTCGGACTAGTTTGCAACAATTTAGTTTTGTTTTTTAATAAACAACGCTTGCGCACGCGTAGAGTGAAAGTTACAAACAATAGATGCGTGCTGCAGCTTAATTTATATGATATCGAAACAATTGGAACTTTTCCCGTTATTTATAGTCCTATCTATTTTGCAGATCGATTGCATTCTCTAACTAAAAGAGATGTACATTGGATATAGTCTTAAATTACCTAATACAATATATAAAACATAACCAAATTTTAGCGAAATTTATTAAAATTATTCGTCTACACTATGAGAAGATTTGAAAAATGAAAAAACAAAGATAGACCTAAAGAAAAAAAAGGGAGAAAATATAGGTATATGTATATATTGTGTAGATGTAACTGCAACTGTGGCAAAGACTAATATGGTGTAACTGTGTCTCAGCGGACAATGGGAGCGCGACCGATACTTTCGCCGGGCGTGCGCCCGCGCCGGCACCGGGCCCCACCGCGCCACACATATCGCTCGTAGTATTAATTACACAAAGCGTTGCCATTATTTCAATATCAAATATTCGTGTAAACCTAAGAAAATATTACACGACGGAATTAAATATACATATTTGTATATTCTTACACTTTTGACAGTTATTTCCAGTTTTTTCGACATGAGTCACGACAATGCGACATACAAACTGTAACTTTATATTATTTATAGACATAGAAATAAATCAGTATAATTGCGCTTTAAACAAATCTGTCCTAATTTTAAATACTATTAATTACTCAGGGAATTAAAATTTTATAGTAACGAGACTAGCGACTCACACTCGCATCGCTCTGGCTCGTCCCTAGCTTGCTTTCCAATACAAATTTTCATCCCCATTTTCACCCCCCTTAAGGGATGATTTCCGGGACCTATGTCCTTCTCAGGGTGTCAAACTATCTTCTTACCAAATTTCATGTGAATCGGTTTAGTAGATCCAGAGATTACCCCCTACAAACTCACAAACTTTATCTGTTTATTAGTATAGATCCGATCTCCAGACCGATCATGGTAACTCTGTCGCGTGATCCTATCTCACCAAGACTAACCATCTGTACTGGATATTATAGTGCACTAGTGGTTCTTCCACTCACAAGCTCCGATGAGACATCCACTCGAAACCCGCGGTGAGAAATTAGGTGCAGGATCAGGCTTTACGTGCTCCTCGGAGATAGACTATTCTGTGTTCTCGTAAAAAAGAAAAAACCATATTATATTTGACAACTAGACAAAGGAGGCAGTTATAAAGCAATAGCAGATTATAATTATAAGTGTATCATCAATCAAATGTACCTACTGTTTTTGCATATGGACTATTTAATATTAATTGCCGGAAGAAATGCAAGTAGTAAGAACTAAACAGGCTTACGTAAAGCATCGCGTGCGATTTGAATCGGGTCGGTGGATGTGTCGCAACCTGTACCTGTACACTGCTGGTGCATCACCAACAGCTGTGTCCACACTACATTTTGTATATATTTTTCACATATCTACATTATGCTTGATATCATGAATAAAGTACAACAGGTTTTGTTGTACTTTATATCAGATGTAAAGTAATGTAAGAAACACTCCGTGAGTCCAACGTCTTATAGGTACATTTAAATTTTGATACTACACACTAATTAAACTTTTATGTATTGTAAATAAAACTATCTTTTCGGATATTTTTGCGGAATCCGCCATTACTTTTATTTAAAATATTAATTATTCGCGTAAATCTTCTATGTATTCTTTCAGTACCTATATCTTATTATATAATTTACATCTCGACAACCAGGCAATTTCTAATTTTATACTTATGTTTAGAAATTACTTACTAATAAAAATTACCCTGTGACCTCTAGCCAATTTACAAACATTACGTTAATTACTTGCCTGGTATTATTTCAACACAGCATGGTGTATTCTCATTTCAATTTAATTTTACTTTGTTTTAATATTAGTGAACAGGTCTAAAGTTTCATTTTATTGCTTAATATTTAACATTAAATGACTAAACGACTGTAAAATTGATACGACCACCGCTGTATTAATAGAACATACACAAGTGTCTTGGTTTTATGAATATTTTATGTCGTTTAGAGATTTTCACGTCAAGGCTTTACACTGCATTTACATTAGATAATAAGACGTCGCGTCGCACGCTGCACGTCGCAAGTTATTTATTTATAGCGTAATTTACTTGTTTATTGAAATATTATTTTATTACAGTGAATATGCTCATTTTATTTTAGTCAATAGCTTCAAAATTCTTGTATCAATCTGTATTTGGTTGTCAGTGTTGCGAAATGTAATATGTATGCACTCTATGAAGTTATCATATCGGCATTATTATCTTTCAGTTCTCTGCCCATTTGTTTTTGAAACACAACGAATTAGACTGCCGCCCATTAATATTTCCTTTATTCAATTATTTAAATTCACTTGCTCCAATTCCAGTCGATCGATGTCTGCGTCCAGCCGATTGTTTACGCAGGATATACAGTTAATTGTGCAGAGGGCATTGTTCCCGGCTGACATCACACAGCGTGTCCATTCAGACGCATCTCATTGTCGACGAGGGACGACCCACTTGCTCTCAATGGCTGGTATTGTGCGATGCAGCGATCGCGATATCACTGATGGTTTCCCTTTGTAGCGATCCGATTCTGGAAATTACCTCCGACAAGTCGGTATTGACACTGACCGGATTGCCTATTTATTTCATTCATAACTGTTGTCCATTTCCTGTTGTTAGTCATTCGTGGCTGCTTGCTCGTTTTGTAGGTCAGCCGACAAGCTAACAAGTGCACCGAGGCCTACCCCAATAATAAAGTTAATCTTTAATACTCGTGAAACTTCATAGTGAAAGGCTTTATGATGCAATAGACTTATAACAACTAAATTACTAAATAAGAGAGATATATCATATAGTATAATACCACAAATAACTGGATTAATTTACAAATATGCCATATAATCTTGTAATTTTAAGTTACAAGTTACAATACCCGTTATCAAGTAGGTACCTAGTATCTAATAATCCGTTTAACATAAATGCTAATAAACTGTAAACAGTTACGTTAACAGTTTCACGTCGATGCAGAAATCTTAAAAGAATAAAACGTATCTAGTATCGAAGTCACAAAGCGTGATGATCGGAAATGCGATGTGGGGCGCGCGCGAGCTGAATATCGCACAATGACATCGAGTGCGGTCGGATTGCTATTTACGGCTGCGATTATAGTTTATAATAGCACCATGTAATTTGGAAAAGCTATGCAAATATACATTATGTATGGTTTTATATCATATTGTTCACTAAACTGGTATTAATGTAAGAGGCTAAGAGCAGGTTTATAGCTTTGATTACATATGTAACCTGGAACTAATTTGTTCAAGCCTGTTTCATAGATTTTCTAGTCTGTTCCAATAGACAACAAAAAACTAGACGGTAACCGTTCGTTTTCTCTTCAATATATATGTTGCAAATTATTTTTTATTTCTCGTGGCAATCAGACAGTGTCGACTTCAAATAAACAATAAAACATTAGTAAATAAAAAGAATAAATCCGATTAGCCCTACGTTAATATAATATCATGTACTTTTTTTCGATTTTTTTGATATTCTACAAACCGGACGGCATATCATTTACCTACCAAAATCTTACAAATTAATGTGAATTTTTGTGCATCATAAAAATTATCTACTGACAAAAAGAGATTTCTATTTTAATGTTAATGATCAATAAAAACAAAATTCCTTTTTATGAATAATTTAAAGGAATTTGGACAAATTGACTACACAACAGTGTTTACAATTAACAAAATTGTCTAAATAATAATATTATTTATTATAAGGTGTAATTAGTCGTAAATAACCAAAAATTAGTCATTTTAAATAAAACTATCTTTCCGGATTTTTTCGCGGCGGTGATTTCTTCGGTGGTTCCGTGAAAAAATCCGAAAAGATAGTTTTATTTAAAATGTCAAATATTCGCGTAAATCTAAGAAAGTAAAAATTAGCCAAATGACATTCAAAAAATTCACTCACATTCTAAAATCGTATGACCTATAGAGCGTTCAGTCTTAGGAGTAATTAAGAAAATTAACGATCCGATAACACAATGAGGAACACACACAAGTCTAACAGTTACTTAGTATGTTTATAACGACATTAACACGAAACATTACGTGGACCTCGCGCTCAGCGTGTAGAGTCGAGCGTGCCAAAGAACTTGCATATCTTATATTCTTACTAGCGACTCACCCTCGCTCCGCTTCGGGTTCGTCCCTAGACAAAAACAAATCTATTCCACGGGAACCGTACATTTTCCGAGATGATATATAGCCTATAACCTTCCTCAATTAACGGGCTATCCAATGGAAAAAGAATTTTTCAAATCGGATTAGTAGTTCCTGAGATTAGCGCGTTCAATCAAACAAACAAACAAACTCTTCAGCTTTATAATATTAGTATAGATTTACATACGTAAATTCGAAAAGATTAGTCGAATAACAAACTGCAAATGTATAGTTTTGATTTATCCACAAATGGAATGAGAAATTTACTGTCATAAAAATATGAGATCGCAAGGTGCATGCCAATTGTGTTCCAATGTAACAGATAGTGGGTGAGTCAGAATCATGTGTCTCGATTTCAATAGCAATGTTGATTGTTGTCCGAAGACATTAACACCGCGCCGCATACAGATGCTCCTTGTAACGGTGATCTAGATTCTTCACATTCACATCTCAGTAGGTATTATACTCATGCGTTGCTTACACGATTAGTCATATTAAATTATTAGTAAATACGGTTTGATTGAACTGAACCATAATAATAATAAGAACATTCACTTAAAAATGTAACAGAGCGAAGTTAATGAACACATCTATATATCTATACAGATAAATAAAATTGAAGTGTCTGTTTGTAATGTCAAAATAACCGCTTTATACTAAATGCATATGGAATTATATACGGTACTTATAAGAAAAACACTATTTTTAAAATTTTTGTCTGTCTGTCTGTTGGTTCCGGCTAATCTCCGAAACGGCTGGACCAATTTTAACGGGACTTTCACTGGCAGATAGCTGATATTATAAGGAGTAACTTAGGCTACTTTTATTTTAGAAAATTCTTGGGTTTCGTTAAAAAAAATTTAAACGTACCTAGGGACGAACCCGAGCGAAGCGAGGGTGAGTCGCTAGTAGGCATATTGCCTACAATAAATGATAATGTTGAAACATACATACATTTGCGTGAATAATATTTAAAATATTGAATACAGTATTTCTATATCTGTCGATATAAAAATAACGTTTGGTTAAAAATATCATACAAGCACTTCAAGTTCTAGGGCCAATCTGCATAACAGTATAATAACCCTTAGTGGAACAAAGACCTCCATCATTATCTCTAGCCGAGCCAATGTCATGTCGCCTCGAATGCGGGCCGACAAACGACATATAATTTCGTAAAAACAACGTGATAAGTGACAATTACATATATTATTTTTTTATTATACTTGAGTTAGTTTGTTATAATTTATATTAGAAATTAATTTTTATTAGAAATAAATTTAATATTTAGAAAGCGGAATATTTGTCTTTCGCTTTCTAAATATAAAATCTTTATGCTTTAAAAACATTATTAGCTTTCAATTTATTTGTTTCGATCAATTAGTATTATCGATACACATCTGTTGAGAATGATTAAGATTACTCTCCGGTTAATGTGACTGTCTCTGAGTCATTGCCGTTTATAGTCGAGATAAATCCAGGAAGTACACAGGGTTCATATTTAATGATATAAACTATTGACCTCTTGTAATCTCAATCTTTCGAGTGCTGTAACACACATTGCTAGTTTGCAAATCTTTGATAATTATTCTGTAATATAAATCTGATAAGTTTTGAAACTAGTTAGTCCGGTTGTAAATTCATACTGCTTTTATGATAACGTGTAAATCAATTAGATTTTACAAGCAATTTTACACGCCATCGCTTCTTATAGTTACTTCGCTTTTCGCTAATCGCAAAAAGCCCAATAAACTTCTAGCATTATCCAGCAAAATCTTTTTTCTTTCCCTGAATTAAAATCGACCTATATTTATCTCATCTTAGTCCTCTATTCAAAATTAAAAGTCTTCATTTAAGATAGTGTAGGTATTTGAATTCGTTTTTATGAACTTTAATTTTTAATTTTCTGACTATTTTTTCCTCCATGTAAGTAACAACAAATGAAAACATCCATTATTGGAAGTGTTCCAAAATGATCCAATATAGCCCTGTTTCAAATCAATTTGTACGTATTACCATAGGAATATGCCTGCGCGTACACAACTATTATGAGGATTACGATAAAAGCTCCGTTTTAAGATTCACATGGCTCGGGCCCGGCGTGAATGAATGCCCTTTACCAACACAAACAGACCGCTTGCACCGACCGGCTACTGAGGGCCCACCGTGTGAGGAATTTATATTTCATCGCCTCACTTGCATAACAATTGTTGTGAATTGATGATGAAAAATCATAACTAACCTTGTATTTGCGAGTTTTTGACATAAATAATGATTATTACGGAAATACAATACGATGCATTCGTTAATAATATTTTGTTTTCATAAGTTAAGCAATAAAAATTATACTCGAGTTACCTATAATCTTGTCCATTATATTAAACTTAATACTAAATATATTTAAATTTTTAATATTCTATTTATTATATTGAAAATGAGATATAAGTGTACGTAAGTTAGTACAGAATGAATTCGAAAAAATTTACAGAAAGTAAGACTAATTGATGCTTAAAATACTTGTTGTGTAAACAGTATTACGACAACGATTCTCGAGTGCAACTGGATTCCGCATCAAGTTATATTTTTCAATATTGGTCATTAAAATGTCACTACATTTAATGAGAATACTTATGTGAGCAATGTTATATGGATCTTATGTCATTATTGTCACTTTATTCACTTCTTATATAGACGATGATTTTGTTTTCTTGTTAGTTCATAATGTTTCCTAACTTTAATATTTTTATCAATATATAGTTGTGAATTCGTCTATGAAATCTGGATAACAATATAATAATAGGTACTAGATGCCATCGAGTTGATCTGATGATGGGAGACAGAAGGTGGCTAATAGTAAAACTAATTTGATCCGTTTTGATCTTAAAAGCGTGTTTCTTAAAACGATAGTTATCTTATTAAGATCTAAAAGCTTTCTTAAAATTACTAGCTTACGATTCAGCGGGTTAGAAGTAGTTCATCATTGTTTGTGTTTATTGGACAACACGCTATATCATTTCCTTTCTATTTGTTACCTGCGAGTTAATCTGATCAATAACTGTGAATTAGTCTTAGAACCTACCCTCTTACGTCGGCCACTTTCCAATCGTTTTCCTTTTAACGGCGCGCAGGCTCGAGCTAACAAACCTACTTCCGCGAAATCATTTCACTCGCCCCGCCGCGCCGCGTCGACCGCCGTCGAGCGCCGCCGCGTTCCTCGCCTCCCAAACCGGTGATAGGCAACAATTAAACCTGCACAATTTCTACCTATTGTATATATCGTTACTATTTGTATCACGTATTGCGTTTTGAAAGATTTCGGCTATTATTCCAACTCCTAAGTCGGCAGATGTGACGTTTCTTCTTTTTAATGTTATTTTAATAATAAACTCTAAGATTTTCTCTTCATAGTGCTCTTCAACCCTAACATTTAAGTGTTCTTTGTAATAAATACTTATAGGAAAAATAATTTGCATGTTATTAACATTTAAATTAGATTTAAAAATCTATTTTTTCTTTTTTTAATATTTTTCAAACGGTTAAAATAGAAAATTGCTATTTAGTTACTTTATATTAAGTTAACTGCGAATGAAATCATAGTAATACTATTATGTAACTTTTCTCACCATTGTTTCGAAATAACCTACATGGTGACACCAGCTTTTGTTTTAAAATAATGGAAATAGTAGTGTGTCATCGAAATCTGAATTAGTTGACCTCTTTTTGTTTTTGGTAATACCTGCATGCAAACGAATGTCCGCAATCAACGTTGCTCATCTGTTCCACGTTAATTGATTCTAATAACTTTATTATTACGGAATGACTTAATAAATATGCAATATGTCAGAAAAATATCGAAATTAGAATATGCCCCAAACCTTGCCCTTGTGCATCCTTGAAGGTCGCTAAATACGAATATTTTACGAAGTGTCTGTTTGCGGCCGCGTAGGCGACGGATGCGCTTCCTCCTTAGCGCAAGGTATCCGTATCCTGCTCATGTTCCATCTTTGCTTGATGCTCCCAATTCAGCCGAGAAAATTGCACCCGTCCAATTACCGTCTTTGACTTTTCCGACTACATATCCATGTCCTACATGGGGACCTCTCTGATCCACGAGTACCTACTGACTATAAGTATTGTGCCAATAGGCAATTTTGTGCAGTTGTGAATCTAGTCCGAGTTTGAGCGACATGGATAATCTCGTGGAATATCTGTTTAACGGTAACTTATAAGTTAATTATTATTTTCTTCTGTCTCCATCTTCCTTTATATTAGACGTCTCTTTCTTTAAGTGTTTTCATTTTATCATTCTACCAATTCTAGGGTTTTATTAAAGAAATATGCAAAATAATTCAAGTATCTTACACCGTGATATATTTGATGATACACATATTCGCGTATACGAAGGGCACGTAGTATCCTTCTTCAGATTAGATAATTCATTTCAGGATACCTGTTTACAACGGTAACTGTTTTCTTTGGCAATGCAATGAAGATAACCTTTGTGATGGGAATGATTAATAATGTGAGAATGTTGCAGCTATCTAATGAAACTTATTTGCACTTCCATATCTATTTACACTTGACTACTGAATCATAGAATACACCTTTAAGTACACTGTTAGTTGATGATTTCAAACATTATTTTATAGGAGCTACAATCTAAAATTACTTATTATCTGCCTTAATATATGACAATATTTTCTAGTACGTATTATGAGGAGTTTTATACTATCTGAATTCTTCAAAAAAATTTTTGCTTCAATACCTTGTAATTTCGCATAAGCATAATCGCAAACCACATAATTTATTCTATTCACGAAAGAACACCTGCACATTACAGATGTTTCGAAAAGAAAAATTTCTAAAATGCAATTTTATAGTATTTTTACTCAATTTTTACTTTGCCTTCCTAATGTAACACACTGCAAGTAATGTAACACTAGGAAAAGAATTGTCCAATGCAGGGGGAGCGTCGCGTCGTCATAGCCGGCGCTCTCTTCCTACACTTTCACTGCGCCCGCGCCGCGCCGCGCCGATACGATCTAGATTACTCACTCTTCATTACGATTACGTGACTTAGAACTTGTGCATTGTATCTGCAAACGACTTTGTAGTTCTGCACTTTGAATTCTACGAATCGCTTAAAATACTTCCATATTTGTCACAACTTTACCATTGTTTACATCAAATTTCACGTACACTTTAACCGAGCAACGTCAGATGATTAATTGATCTGATTTTAAAACAATATTTTTCGATTCAACAATCAAATTTTTACTCAACTTTACATTATTTCAAATTAGTGCCTTCACAGCTAACTGTGATTGAAAGTAAAATAATAAATGTAATGTTAGCAGTAACGTGGGAATTTATGATATAACACGCAGCTTACTCAGTGCGTAGGTTTTTGCAACAAATAATAAGTTACATTTACAGCTCTCATTGCCCAATGTTCCGGCGCCGCCTCGCAACTGATACTATTATCGCAATTTGCAAGTGATGTGCAACGCTTTTTCGTTAGCGACTCTTATTTACGCACGAGCCGTGCTTTACATTTAATATTCATTTGCATGTTATACTTTAAACTTTAAAGATAACTGTTTAATTTTATATAATTTTTACATAAATAAATCACGAGGGCCATTCTATCGAATTTTACACCCGCGAGTAACGTTCCGTTCTGAACTTTATGCCTGTTCACTGTTGTGAACAATGCCTGTTAGAGAAGCTCCTGACTCGAAGGTTGTTCTCACTTTATCACTCACTCTCACATAATACTTTCTTAGATTTACGCGAATAATCGTATTTGACATTTTAAATAAAACTCTTCAGATTTTTTCGTGGATTTATTTTGATTTTTGGTTCAAGACGTTTCAATTGCTTTTATGGCAATCATGGTCACTGGAGAGATACTCTCATATAATTAGAATTATAGTATTTCCAAAGATCTTCATAATACACAGCGTTAAATTGTCTATATTGTATCCAAATAAAAAAAAATCTCTTAGGAGAGTTGGCTTCGTATTTCGGCACGCTGCATGGCTATTAGATGTCTACCCAGCTAAGCTCAGAAAATTAATAAATTACCTATACCTATATTCAAATAGACTTTAACCAAAAAGGGAAAAATATGTAAATATTTATAAAGAATACTTAATAAATTATTATCATACAAGGCGACGCTCTGAAGACTAATCGAACAGGCACAGTGCACAATGTTATCTGGCATTGTCTTCAAATTATAAGTTATATTGCACAATTGGTCATAACGCATAATCATCCCATACATCCCGAAGGAATGCAGAGCTGTGGGCGACGCGACACAATATGAGATATGTAGGTACCTAGTACTTATACAATATTGTACCGTGACTAGCTGCTGCCTACGACTGCGCCCGCGTCTGTAATTCCATTTAACTTATGCAACATAATACTACTTTATTCGATACCTATACTATACATACGAAAGTGCGTAGAATTTAAGGCTTTAGATCTTACAATCAGAAACTAATACATACTAATAATTCTTTCTCATCATTCATTACTATTAATACAGCAATAGGTACATTGAAAAGATTCTGGAGTAATGAGCGAGAACAGATATAATTTATATTATTACTAGCGGCTCACCCTCGCTTCGCTCGGGTTCGCCTCTAAATAAAACAGAAATAAATCTAACCCACAGGAACCGTACATTTTTCCGGGATAAAAAGTAGCCTATTTATTATTCTGATGTATGAACTATATTATCGTAAAGTTTCATTAATATCCAAACAGTAGTTTTTGTGTACTAAACTGTATAAGTTACTATAGTTTTTTAACTATCCCACGAGAACTCTTTAATTTTCCGGGATGAAAAGTATCTAAAATATTGACCAGGGATATAAGGTACCCCTGACTTGGTTTTTAGCATTTTCTTTCTATGTACAGACATTCGACCTCTACAATTTTATTATATGTATAGATGGCCTACGATCTTTTAAAAGTAAACGGGGTATATGGAGCAAAATTATTTTAAAAATATTTTAAAACGAGTTTAAACTCCTGAGATTTCAAATCATTCAAATATACAAACTTTTTTATTAGGCTCAGATACCGATATTTTAAAACTATATCTGGTATATTGAAAAGAAGGTTAGATAACATATAGTCCTGTACAGTAAACCGATGTAATAGTAACCAATGATTAACTGCCAGGCATCAATCATAAAGCATTAATTGCTTACGTTGTCAGGGTCACTCATCTACCATCGTACTACGCGAGCAGTGTGGTGACGCACGTCGCATACATTTATTGTTACTTATTGGATAATATTATATTGTAAGAAATATCAAAATAAGGAAAATAAATTACCATAAATATAGGAACGGGACGACCTTAAATTTGCTCGGTGTAATCGCTCGTACAGTAAGGTATCATCCATTAGTGACAATGCAAGTAAATACCAAAAAAAATTACGAGATGGCGCTATATTACATTGTCAGCATGACAGCAGATAAAGGCTCTAATAATTAATTATATTTTTTTTATTTCTGTGAAAAATTGCGCTTTTTTCGGAAAACAATCCTATCTAAATACAAAATTTGATCCAAATCGTTAGAGCCGTTTCCGAGATACACGATTATTAATTTAATTTTATAAGATAGACACACAGATTTATATAATAGCTTTTTATAAGAAGTAACTAACAAAGTTTACTTCACGTACCTACTGGTATATTTCCATTTTGATAGTTAAATAAAATAAACGCACCTATAAATATTTTTGATGTTTATCTTTCTGTATTATGATTAAAGCGACTGCTAAAATAATCTGTGACATGCAATATTATCTCTTATGATGGCATCGAAATAGATTAGATACGTGTATCAGACATTATTTGCACTTAGAAACAAGCAAAATTAAGTAAAGATTTTTAGGTACTGCAATGTAATGACTAATGAACCAATAAATTCTTGTAAAAAAATAAATCACCGATTGCAGCATTCTGGTTGCTAAATATAAGTTAGCTTCAATAGGCCACTTACCTGTATCGTTAATCTGTTTTAGCAATATGAGCTCTATGCATTAGATATATGGTAGGACCAAACTGCTGTAAAACCAGTCCGTGTTATAGCCTGCATCGGTAGTTTCTTCAAGCATTCGAATGTCCTATAAAAAGTACTTTCAGTCAATTCGCACGACACCGTGACGGCCTTCTGATCGTATCTCTAAAAAGCCCACTGACCTAAATATGACGTCCCATTGAAAAGACCAATAAGATAAATTCTTATTCGGAAAAGATATATGTGCAAAATGTTTTATTTAAGTAAGTAGTAATTTCGGGTCCACAATACTTTTAGGATTTGTGCAACGTGCATGTAACAACATTCAAAACATTGAATATTTTTATCATAATAGTATTTTATTCTCTATGTATTTTTCTTTTACACCTATCTCTCTATAGCGCGGTTTGCTTAAATCTACTATCATATTAAAATGTATGTAATATCAATCTATACGTATAATAAAATTATAACTGATCGCTGACTATACATGGTAGATATTTGAGAAAAACTATTATTGGGGATCTTTATTAACGCAATAGAACCTAAACAATGATTTTTAGTTTTTTTGTCTGTTTGCCTGTGCGTTTGTGCGCGCTAATCTTAGAAACGGTTTAACCGATTCGGGTGCGGTTTTCACTATTGTATTGTGGTAAGCTTCACTTAATATTTAGTATTTGTTTTATTTCAATCGGTTCCTAAATAAAAAAGTTATGTCAATTTAAAATTATTGTCATAATATATATTATGTAACGTTTATTAGCAAAAAAGAATCATTAAAACTGTACAGAAATCCGCTGTCCGCTTGTACGTTTGAACTTAACTAATATCATTGTTAAACAATATAACCTTCCTCACCTTGAATGAATCTAACTATTGTTGTTGTTGTTGTTTGTGGGCCATTTGCTCAATTCATCTGAAGAGTACTCGAGGTTCATTGAATGCACCAGCCTGTTCCAACTGTGTATGTTATATAAGTAGTTAATACGAGCTCAAGATTGCGCTGATCCCTGATAAGAGGACATGAAGCATCTCGGTTCCGAATAAGGCGGTTAATCTATTTGACTTTTTTAAAATTCCAATTTTTAGCGGTCTGAAATAAAAACAACCATTTTGCTAGATAGATAATTACTAGGGATTACCAGTTATTTATCTTTGGGACCACTTATGGAAGAAACTCACGTTTTAAATTCTTTCTTTTTCTTTATGTTGGAAAGTGCATTTTTTCCACCTGCATCAAGCTTTAATTGTAAGGAATATTATTGTACGTATGTAAACTACTGTCTAGAATGAACAAATATGTCGCTAAACGGGAAATAATTTAAAAGTAAAAATTATAAAACAATTATATTTATTACACATTACACAATTTTATCGCGCAAAAGCTTGGTTAATTAAGTATCGATATTAAATGTCTATTACTTTCTAACTTTCAAATATTAAATGTAAATAAGCACTGTCTTTATTTTATAACACTGCAGAAAAGAAACGGCGTTCTGGAAGCGAACTAGAAATTACTATAATATAAAAATATGACGTGACGATTGTCTTCGTACCTTTCGTACTGTCATATTGTTTTGTCTTTTGTTAGATTTTTTAACTCGGATAAAGTTTAACGCAAAAAACAATAGAAGAAATAATACAATTGATTAATGATATCTCTGCTCAGTGACCTTCAGTTATTGATTTTATAAAGGTCGAGTCCTCAAATTCATTTTTTGTTCTGTTAATGACAATCTGGTATTTAGTTAAAAAAAATGTAACCTTCTAAATACATACTTTTTAAACGCATATAATTATAATTATAACTTGATGGTTATTCTTTAGACAATGCCCGTTTATTTTTTGTGCACTGGATGTCTACTTAGCTTTACCACAATACTTTTTGTTAGTCTCGACCTACTAAAGATTTTATTAAGCGTCTCGTGTCTAGCCTAGCACGTCGCGCCGAGCTCAGTAAACTTGGCATTGTCGAGGGCCGCCGTGTCGGCAATCACTGCTAATTGCCCAACTCGATCTCTACAGAATATTGGTACATCCGCAAAAATACAATTATGTATTTGTGCAATGTTTAAAAAGAGACGAATATAGATATTACCTAAATTCTGTTCTAGAGGAAAAGAGATAAATATAAATACTGCCATTAAGTATAATATATTTTTGGTTCTATTGTGTTGCATGAATGTTATGTCACGTAACACAATAATAGTAATACCAATCTATAGTATACATACTAGGTATATACCTACATTTGTAGGTACTTAAGTGAATATTTTTCTCGTTGCACATTCAATTGGCTTACGAGACGTAATGGCATTATTTTGTTTATCCACCAGCACACATGTAGTGCGCTCCTTCTACATACAATAATGCTGGAATACTGTGATTTACTCAATAATAATCTTATTTGTTTAACAGTAATGTAATATCTATAGACTACGTTATAGTTTAAAACGACAAAATACCTATAAATGTTTTTTTTAATATTCCAGGTGGCGCTTTCGAAGGCGTAGAAGACCAAGTGTCGCCATTCGGCTATGGTCGCGGCGAAGGCGTGGATGCCGGACACGGAGACCCCGAGTGGATCTGCAGCAAGGAGAAGCCTCAGTACGACGAAATCTTCAAATCTCTGAACCCTATCGATGGAAAAGTCACCGGAGCTGGTAAGGAGCTGATCCCTCGCGCGCTTACTCTCGCAAGAATAGCGTCCACATATCCACACTTACGAAACACTATTACAGTCGACTCAGCCTTACAAGCTCTGCTCTCCACCACACAGAATTGCTCTCAACTAACCGAACTCTGCATGCTACTAAAGAACCAAGAACGTAAAGACGAGGAGCATAGTTTTGATAAAATCGCCGAAGTTTTGGCACTAGCTACCCAAAATTGTAGCAATATTTCTCAATTTTTAATGAACGAATCTTCAATAAGTCTAGAAAGCAGTCATTCTGGAAATATCTCAATACATAGCTTACACGAACCTTTAATCGACCACAGGGATGACAGTGACACTAGTTCAGACTCTAACAGACCAGAAACATACAAAACAGACCAGACCGACCACAGCAACTCGGACGATAGCTGCCATGACACCACTACTCCTAAATTAAATATTATCGATCAAACAAATGAACAAAGTGGAATTTTTCAAACTCTTTTGTTTCCCATCAAATTTATACTTTTATTGATATTGAATTTGATAACGATAACGATAGCGACAGAATGTATGTTTATCTGCTTGGTCTACATTTTCACTGGAAAATTATACATAGAGTTTAATATTGCGAGATCTCCGCAGACTTGGGCGGAGCGAGTCAAAGAGCTGACTTTTGGCATTGAAGAAGAAACTGTTCAAATTAAGTCAATTTTCCAATTGTTCCAAAGTCATAATGTCATTCATATTCTTAAATATCTTACCTCGCGTTTAAAAAATGAGAATATTTAAGTTGCAAGTATTGAAGTACTGATTTGTTGAATATGAAAGTATTTTTACAATTCATATAATATAGACTATGCTCCTCGTCTGGATGTTCCTGAATATGCTTTGTATAAGAGTGAGATTAAAATGATTTTTAAATTGTTCTTCTTCAGTCTTCGCTTACTATAATCATTCATCTTATTCATTATTCCAAAGTAGAGTTTAATACCTTCTGCACTGAACCTATTAACTAACTTTAGACCTATTCATTTATATGTGAACCAATATTTTGTTCGTTCCTTGTTATTATTTTTTTATTTGATATTTTTAAGCTTGCTAAAACAACCGTAGAGGCTAAGTAGAAATATTTACTAACTCGTTATCAATAATAATAGTTGACCAACCAATCAATGGCGAGGACTGAATCCGTAATGCATACGGTCACAGAGATTGGGTTTATAGTACCAAAGTACGCATGCTAGTACGTATTTATTTGGCCAGCGCGCGTCAATTTCCAGCGATATTCCGATAAGGGCAATCGAGTTCAACAATTATATTAACCAGTCACTATCATCTCAATAATGGGTAGATCCCCTGGAAGTCTAAATTGCATTGTGTGTATACCTATTAGTTGAAGATATTTACTGTATAGTATTTATTCATATGATGGAGAGAGTAGGAAAGAATGATTGGTTTTAAATAATTAAATATCTTAAGAATAACTTAATTTTCAAATAGTTAACACCTTGCAATTATCCTTAGAAATGACAATCCCACCTATCTATTGTATGGTTACGACTGTAGTTGATTTTTGTCCAACAGCGGCGAAAACAGAGATGGTGAAGTCAAAATTACCGAACTCCGTGCTCGGTAAGATCTGGAAACTATCCGACATCGACAAGGACGGCTTCCTCGACGAGGAGGAGTTTGCGCTCGCGATGCACCTTATACGCGTCAAGATCGACGGACACGACCTGCCCTCGGAGCTGCCCCCCCACCTCATACCCCCCTCCAAACGCAATTAGTCACTGCCTCCATCCCTCCCATTACTTTACGCGCAAATGTTGAGTAGTGTTGCCACAACAAACTTGGTATGTTCATAGCTAACTCGTAAGCTAGTCGATTGCATGTTATGCACAAAATCGATTAAGAGATTATGTAGCTGGTGCAACATTGTCTATTTTTTCGTATTTCTTTACAGTTTAAATTATTTTGTACATATCAGGTTTGTTAGAAGCGATGGCCCGCGACCGCCCGCCCGGACACTGTTGTATGGCAAATAAAAGTGAATGTTTAACTCCCCAGTAGTACTTCCATACATTTTTGAAACCCTCGATTATTTTTCCATCCCATAAATGCTAAAATGTGATTAATGTGAATTTGGCATTCATTTTTTGGAAGCTATTTTTCATTGTGTGTTTTTATTTAAAGGTTTTGAGCTGTTTTTTTTTATGCTTTAAATACTATTCATCGTTCACTCTAATCAATCTGTGTGGCGGACGCGGAGCGGCGGTCAACTCACACGAGTACTAAATGTTCATCGTGAACTGGTCACTGGTTATCACGGGACCCCTGGGTCCTGGCTATTTGGGATCCGAACTGTGCGCCAGTTGGGCTTATGTATTTATATGAAGCTTATGATTCTTAATTAAATATCAATAGCTAAATCTTAGATTATGAAATCAATGTATATTTCAAGTACATATTTGCCGAAGGCAGAGCCTAGCCAGCAGTCTCGCGGCGGTCGGTACATCCCTGTTGAAAAACTCCAATAGGATCCCATCAAAAGCGACAAAAGCCAATGGAACAACAAACAAACATGGAAACCAATAAATATTTATTTCTATGTGGCCTTTGTCACTTTTGATGGGATCTTATTGGAGTTTTTCAACAGGGATAGGCGGCCGGTGGGGACGCATAATATTGCTTACTCATTGTGTAATTCGTTCAATTCAAAAACCTTTACACGTCTTATTATTATGATGTTCAATATATTTAGTTTAAATCTTAATTGTTATTACATTTTTAATATTTAGCTTTACGACTTAATTTATTCGGAGGCGATCGTTTGGTGCTTCAGAGTTTCTATACGTGAGATACATAATTATTTTTTGTCTTTATACAATAAGTACATAAATTATAATTTTTCATATAAATTTATTTAAGTCATATGTTATGCATGCTTTTTCATTGACATTTTCTATTTTAAAAATATATCATAAGTTGTTCCTATTAGTGATTTTCCGAACAAACAAAATTTTTTATTGTAGATAGTTTTCAATAAACTGATCTAATAAATGAATAAATGCTTTAGTTGTAAAGTAACTACTCTGAGTACTTATTGTTAGTCCCTTTGACATGTTTCGAATTCACTGGCATTTTGAGGCAGCATTTATTTGAAGTTCATTATTCACAGACTTCACAGTGCCTTCGCTACTTTTAGGAAATGTCTTCTTTCTTCGCAAAGTCCTTCTGAAAGGGAAGGACCGGTTTGAAGTCGCAGGCTCACTAAAACTTGGGGGGCGATCTATATGTAAATATGGAGTTTTTCGACGAGTTACTTTTTTGGGAATGTATTTGAGTCTTGTCCGGTGCAGACGTTGTGCGTCACTGTCTGCACTCAACAAGTCTATATAATATTTTTACATTTGCTACTGTGTGTACATAAACAAAATAATATGTAAATGTATTTATCGTAAATTATACACAGAGTGTAATAAATAGTTAAGAAACCAGCACTTTGCTTTTTATTTCACACGGAACTTGCAACAAAAATAAAATTGTCTGTTAGACAATACACATCTTGAGGATTTTATGTGATTATTATACACATACATTATACATAAACTATTAGCATTCATTGGCTCTGTATCTGTACATAAAATTATTGAAGAAAGTAAACTAAGTTGTAAATAGATCTATAACATGATATACTTTTTAATCATTTGTGAATAAAATATATTAAAACCAGATTTGGTATTGGTAATTTTGTTTTTGTCTAAATAACTTCAAACGTTAGTTTTTCAAGAATTTTATTAAAATCAATTATTTATTCTAAGTAATAGTATGTTAAGTTAAACCGAGACATACTCAAGTAATACTCTGATTTAACATTGGTTTTCATTTTCTAAATATAATATTGCATCTGCAGCTTGTTTGTTTCCACTGCATCTACATCCTACAATTGCAACTAACTACATGGTGTTAATGTTACATGAACATTGGATATTAAAACAGAATTCATTTTATATAATATATATTATATAAAATCTGACAAATCCCAAAATAAAAAGATCTCAACAGGCACAAACATCAAACACATGTGGCTAGTAATCTTGTGGATATAGTATAAATTAACTTAAGAAGAAACAAAGGTCAGAAGTACCAGTTGTAGTAAGAATATATTTTTTTCACAGCACAATATACAATTTATAAAGATATCTTTCATTTTAAATAAAAGGTTGGTAAGGAGACTGAAGCCACCTTGTTTCCGAATGAAAGGATAATGCCTTTCTCAGTTTTACTGTGATGGTGGAGGTGGGTTGCCACCAGGGCCACCAGGGCCGGGCGGACGCATCTGTCTTCTCAATTGTTCTACAAGGTCTGGGTTAGCACTTTGCATGTGCTGTGCAAGTGCTTGGCCGGCCTCAAGTAGCATATTCATACCGCCAGCACCATTTGCCGCTGCGTTAGGCGCTGTAGTATTCATCAAACCAGAAATTAGATTTTGCATGTTAGGATCAGAAAGCATCTCTGTAGCCATATTCAGCAAAGCGGGATTTTGAAGAAGACCGCCGAGATCTAACTGCCTTCGGTCTCCCCGCTGTGCACAGCGTTCTTCTGCAAGTCTTAAATTTTGTTTATAAGATTCATTATCTGGTTCGAGTTGAGCAGCGCGAGCGAATGCTGTGCGAGCCTCGGCGTGGCGGTCCAATGCTGTGAGTGCGAGTCCAAGGCGTCCGTGGGCTTTACCATAGTTGGGTTGCAAGGCTAGCGCCGCCATGCAATCAGCGACAGCCGTTTCGTGTTCCCCGAGCTTAAAGTGCGCAGCGGCTCGATTACAGAAGAAAACTGAGTTCTGCGCGTCTAATTCAATAGCACGAGTATACTTCTCAAGAGCCTCGCGATGACGTTCAGCTTTCATTAGTTCATTTCCTTCATTTTTCAACTTTTCTGCTTCAGCGCGGTCCGCCGCCGAGGCACCGCCGCTCTGTTGCCTCACAAGTTGAAGTAAATCCACGCCTTTTGAGAGCTCATCTGGGGTTAATTCGAAAGCAGTTTCAATGCATTGCACGCCAACTTCCACGCTCTCCCGAGAGTCCACGTTCAGAGTATCTGTGTCCAGTTGCTGCTTGAGAAAGTTGACTATACTCGCTGCCACTATTTTTATTTCAGACATTTTAACAATCTAAACTAAAAATTAATAAATGAATTTCAAATATAATTCTTTCTTCACAGTATTTTTGACTATCGGTCTGACAATTTGACAAGTCATTGACAGATGCAAAATTATAAATTTAAACACAGATTATAAATGAAAGAGTATGTATTGCAGGTACGTACTCACGCACACCTCATTAATTGTTAGACCCAATAACATAATAAAATGTGAAATATTTGCTAAAAATTGCAAAAGTAATTTATGTCAGGTATAAAAACAGGCCCAAGTAATGGGGGAGAATTTTACCTTTTCACCCGCCAGATGTCACGATCACTATAGCCCTCAGTTTATTGTAAAGGTCGTGAATGGATTTTTTTTTTATTTCGTTTAACATTTAATTAAAATGACAAATTTTGCAGTGCCAGGATGCAACCAAAATAGATATCATTAATTGTTCCCAAAAGACAAAAACTGAAGAAATTGTGGGCTAAAGCTTTATGACGACCAAAATTGGCGAAATCACAATCTTTATATTTAAGGCTATGTGAACATCATTTTATAGAAAGTGATTTTAAAAGTCTTAATTCGTCTACATGGAATTCTTTTTTTTTTTGTACTTTTTTACATATTAATTACAGAGTTTCATACAAACTTTCATACCCCATTTTACCTCCTTATGGGAATGAACTTCGAAAAATGCTAAAATATGTATTTATTTAATTGTATTGAAGAGTATTAATACCATGTTTCAAGTAATTCTGACCATAAATAATTCTTTGCTAATATAAACTTTATTACCCCCTTTAACCCCTTAAAGGGATGAGTTTCGAAAAAATCAAATGAGAATGCATTGGTGTCACTGGCAATACCTTGAATATGTTTCGTTCTTACCTAACGGATAGACAGCAAATTATTAAATAAATAAACACATGAACCAACGCACATAAACTATGGAGTTCCACAAGGCTCTATCTTAGGACCCTTGCTTTTTTTAATATACATCAACAATATCCATCAACAATATCCATCAACTAGACGTACATGGTGAGATCACACTTTATGCTGACGACACATGTTTATTTTACTTTGGGTCCTCAATAAATGACATTATCTCTTAGGCACAGGAAGATATTGACAAATTTCACATGTGGTTTTAATGCAATTTACTCACCATCAAAATAAGTAAAAGTCTTTAAAGCAAGTAACAAAAAAATTCATCACCATACAATTTCTTAAAATCGATAATGTTCCATTGGAAGAAATGAAGGAGGAAAAATATTTAGGTTTAACATTGGACACCTATCTAGCTTGGAATTAGCATATTGACCACATGATAAGCAAACTTTCCAGATTAATCGGTTCTCTTAGAATTACGGTCCGATGTTTACCCGGTCGAGTCC
This sequence comes from Fabriciana adippe, assembly GCA_905404265.1. Taxonomy (NCBI): domain Eukaryota; kingdom Metazoa; phylum Arthropoda; class Insecta; order Lepidoptera; family Nymphalidae; genus Fabriciana; species Fabriciana adippe. Next base: position 13,559,041 of record FR990004.1, read on the forward strand.
GCTTAATAACTTATAGTAGCCTAGGAAAACCACATTTGTTATATCTGATTGAAATATGGGGTATTGCATCAAAATCCAAATTAGCTCAATTACAAATCTCAAAAAACAAATTAATAAAATTACTATTTCATTTCCCTTACTTAACATCAACTGAAAAAATTTACAAAGAAACTAAGTTAAGGAACATAAAACAATTGCACCACTACACTACCTGTATACTCATCCCCAAATTTATATATACGAGTATTTCATACTGCAGAGATATCTTTTGTAAAAAAAGGTCTAACACATAGTTATGCTACTCGACGTGCTAGCCACTTAGTGTTACCTATAACTAGAACCAATCAGGACAAAAAACTATAACTTTTGAGGGGACAAAACTCTACAATAGTTTACCGAAAGAAATAAAAAATTCTAAAACTTTCAATAGCTTTAAGTCTAGGACTAGGTTATATAAATATATTCTTTCGAACTAATGTTCTCAATTCTACTGATCAACTGTCATAATTTCTTATATCTACATGCAGGCCTTTTTTTGTCACTTCTTTTTTGGGGGCACACTAAGTCTCGAAAATTGTAAGTCCATAATTTTTTGCGAAAAAATTAAATATTAAATAAAATGAAAATATTTCTGTCCACGCTGTGAAGCTTTTTTACAATGTATTGAAGTGAAAATTGATTATTCTTTCATTTTTTTCAGTTTGTATGGCAATTTTCCGATAATTTCAAAATTTCTGTTGGGGGCACGGCGTGCCCCCGCGTGCCCCCACAAAAAAGCCCTATCTACATATTAGTGATTGCAATCCGGCGTCATTTTCAGTCCGGCCGGATCCGACCGGATTTCCATCGATCCGGCCGGATCCGACCGGATCCGGCCGGATTGATCAAGTCAGGATGATTTTCGCCTTTCGGTTCAAAATGAACTGTTATTAAGTTAATCAAGTGTGATTGTACTTAATATAGGTAGTTTATAAAAAATAAAACATATATAAAAAAAACTTTGACGCCTTGGTGACTTTGGATGGCCACGACAGACTTCCATCGCCTTTGCCGCACCCACCACATTTCGATAGCTCTTATAAAAGTATTTCATTATGGATTATCTTGAATTGATTATAGAAGAGGAAGAAGATGATGACCTTTCAATTCGATACTATCTCAGTGTAGAAAAGGCCTCCACTCATCCAATTTTCATCAAAAAGTCGAAATAATGAAGGTTTCTACAATGTTATTAATTATAAAAAACAAATTATAAAGCAATGGATGCCGAGACACCAGTGTAATTAAAATTTCATCATCTTCTTCAGTAAACGCCTCAACAGATGCCATTTTATGATTTTTTATTGAAAATACCTCAAAATACACGTGTGCGGCGGCGACACTGCGAACATGAGCGCTGCAGTAACGCTAGGGTCTAACGTCACAGTCGCAGCGACACTGACACGGCGTCAGTGACGCTGCGCTCGAATGTCGTTCCCTACATTTACATAATGCATTAATCTGCCGCCCTGTCGCGACGTCACTGACGCTACTGACGCTTGCACTATGTAAATGTAGGAAACGACATTCGAGCGCAGCGTCACTGACGGAAATACTTTTAAAAGAGCTATCGAGATGTGGTGGGTGCGGCAAACGCGATACGATGATGGACGTCTGTCGTGGCTATCCAAAGTCACTAAGGCGTCACTGATACCAGTCAACTTACGCGGCGTCGGTAACGCTATAAACGCCGCATTATTGACGCTTGTTTCGAAAGTCTACCTTTAACAAGGTCGAATCTCTTCTGTACAGGGCTTCTACATGCAACATCTCTATTATTTTGCCAAAAATTGCGAGCACCGGATCCGGTCGCCGGATCCGGTATATTGGTACCGGATCCGGTGAACGTTTAATGATGCCGGATCCGCCGGATTACCGGATCCGGTTTTCCGGATTGCAATCCCTACTACATATGTATATGTTTCTCAGTAAAAGACTTGTTCGTTATGAGAAATAAAGTTCTTTAAACCGAAATATTTGCGTAAATCTAAGACAATATTACGTAATAGATACGTTTTTAGGTTTTTTAGAAATTATACTTCCCTTGAGACGTTTGGAAAAAATTATGAGAGTAAAATTTAACGATGCGCGCGCACACCGACAGCCAAAAAGCGACATAATGAAATTAGAACTGTTTGTTGCTATGGACCATGGTAACTGTTGTTATTGTCTGACAAAAGATATATAATATTATATTCTTTCCTTAAATTATATTCTATAAATATATTATTGTAATATGCCTATATTTAGCTATTTTATTAATTTATCATTCCTTTTACAAACAGAGAGTAGTAATATACAGAATGAAATTTTAGCAATTTGTGTTCTGTTATGCCAAAGAAGTATGATTTTTTACGTGCGTACATAAGTACACACACATGTTTTTTTTGTCTGTTGTAAAAATTATAATGAGCAAGCGTTGATTTTGATGTGATTATAGTGCAATAGAAATTTACAGTTCGAATTATTTAATTGTTTTAAGGTAACTTATAGGACGAAATTGATACAATATTAAGAAAACAAAGTTTTAGTAAATAATTTATTTAACGTTACTTTTTTTATCATTAATAATAGACTTATACAATAATATGTTCAATATAACAGGGTAATACCTAAAAAAGCAGTTACGGTCTCAGTGACAAATTTCAAAGTCCTTACTGGTAGCTGGATAGTGTTTAGGGTCTACACATAAGACGACTTAAACGCGCGTAGCAATTTACATATTTAGCATGATGTACGTTCATGATACTTCGTCGGTGCGTTTATGTTCTATAAAGTCGGTGTGGATAGGCCCATGATTATTTTTTATAAAATAAGTCGAAGAGAGGATTATATATTAGAGAAGTGGTTCCCAAATAGTGGTCCGCGGAACCCTAGGGTTCAGTGGAAGGGTCATAGAGGTTCCGAGTTCCGTTCGAGAGTTAAATTGTAAAAATTTGTCAGACAAGAAGCCTAATTTTAGTGCCTAATTTTTAGTGTGGAGTGTGGTGCGTAGTGCGGGGCGGTCAGTCGGCGGCGAGCGCCCAGTGCGGGTGGTCGTGCGGCGTGCGGTGCAGCAGGCACGGCCAGTCGCGCAGGCGCCGCGCGCGCGCGTACACGTCGCGGGCCAGCGCGCGCGCGCCGCCGTCGGCCGCGCCGCACAGCGCGCCGCCCGCCCACGCCACCGAGTTGTCGTGCGCCGGCGCACTGTGGAACTTGAACTCCTTGATCTGGAGCTTCGTGCTGTTGAAGTTAAAACCAACTATTATTATTGTTTCCCGCAGCTTCACCCGCGCATGCATTTAATACTATTTCTTTATAAATTATAAATATGTTGGGACATTAATTACTGCTGGGCACGGGCCTCCCTTCAGTACGAGGGGGATCAGGCCATAGTCCACCACGCTGGCTAAATGCCGATTGGCGGACTACACATGTTTTGAAAACATGTTAGGTTCTCTTAGACATGCAGGTTTCCTCACGATGTTTTCCTTCGTTTAGACAAGTGGTAATCATGTTGGAAATGATTCGTACATGAAAATATCAGAAGTGCGAGACCCGGAATTTGAACCCGCTTCACTCGATTTCCCAAGCAAGCGCGTTACCACTGCCTTGAATATTTTAACACACAGCATCATCTAGTTCCATGGTAAGCAACGAAGCCTGTGTTATGGATACCAGATAGTTGATACACTACACATATACAACTTTAAATACATACATATTATAAATATAAACACCCATGACTGGAGTACAGACATTCGTGCTCATCACACAAATGAATGCCCCCACTCGAACCTGCGACCGCTGGCACAGCAAGTAGGGTCACTACATACTGAGCCAAACGTATCGTCATGGATAGGAGTGTAAAACATTAGGTGAGACAGTAGGTGCGAAAAAGTACCTAGTGTAAGATAGTGTATGAGACAGTAGAGGGTAGTCTAGTTAACAAGTGCCTTTTAGGTCAACTTTTTTCCGCAGTCTCGGCAAAATATGAACGAGGTGTCATTCGATTCGGAATGGCATGTGGATGATTTTTGAAAAAAAAAAGTTCCGCTTGCAAAAGTTATAAACAATTAACTAGAAATAAAAAAAGGGGTTTAGTTTTTTGTAAATATCTCAAAAACTAATTGAGATTTTTCAAATCTAAAAAAATATTCAAAAAAGAAGAGAAAATTTCCTAAACCCGGAACTGTGGGGCCAATATTTATAATGTTCTTAGAAGGATGAAAATACGGCCTAACTGAATCTGACTTGCGCAAGCCACGCCTACTTCGGACACATTATCAATAAATATTATTTAAACTTATTAAATATGAAAATAGAGAATTGAAAAAATTCAGACATCTACTGGATAGATGAATGAACAATAATCCGAGGTCAACATTTTTATCGCGATTTTTCTATTAATTAGGTATATATTAGTTAATTAACAATTTCTTTCTACTTGAACATGAATTTTGCAAGTGCGATAATTATTAAACAACAATTCTGAGATATTTTTTCTTTTTTTGGAGCTATTTTTGAAAGGTCTTAGAAGAGATTCTCCATTGTAAAAATTTAAAAAAATGTTATTTTTGACTTTGTTATATGAACAATTTACTATAAATATTTTATATTATTAAAAATTAAACTTAGGTTTTAAAATTCGATAAAAAATATAAATAAATTATTTTTCTCGAAAAATAACACATGGTCGTTTTTATTTCATTATGTAGAAAAAGAAAAAAAAATATAGAAGAAATTTAATTGTACACCGTCCACCGAAGTGGGCCACCTCCCACCGCCAATCAGTGGGCCACTTCCCTGTGCGTTTCTTGGCTTCGCGCCCGGCCCGGGAGTAGGCATGACTTACGCAAGTCAGAGCAACCGTTTAAGGCCATATTTTCATTGTTCTGAGAAAATTATAAATATTGGTCCTACAGTTCCGGGAGTAAGACTTTTAGGAATTTTTCTTCTCTTTTTGAATATTTTTTTAGATTTGAAAAATCTCAATTAGTTTTTGAGATATTTGCAAAAAACTAAACCATATTTTTTATTTTTAGTTAATTGTTAATAACATTTGCAATTTTTGCAAGCGGAACTTGTTTTTTTTTTCAAAAATCATCTACATGAATCTGAATCGAATGACACCTCATTCATATTTTTCCGAGACTGCTGAAAAAAGTTGACCTAAAAGGCACTCGTTGACTAGACTAGGGTGAAGCAGGGGACGGTCGCGCCTACCAGTAGGGCGGCTGCGTGACGAGGTACAGCAGCTCGTGCTTGAGGCGCGCCTTGAGGCCGGGCAGCGCGGCGCCGCCGCCGCACACCAGCACGTTGCGCGCCAGCTCGCGCCGCGCGTCCAGCGGGCACTGCGCCGACCAATGTCAGTGAATATCGTTACTGGGTGTTACACCGTAGCCGGGTCATAAGTCTAATCTTTATATTAAATGCCATTCCGCAGTTAAAATAGTAGTGAGATTAATATTTTTACAGCATGACTGCAGGTTACTCTAAAATCACAGATTAATTTCTTGTACGGGATTAAATATAGCGCTCTGACATCATATTAATAGGAGCCCGGATTTTATTTTAAAAAATACATATAAAACCAGGAAATTGGTTGATATATTAAAGTATTAAGTTTATACCAATTAACATTGTTAATATATTATGTGCTGTACCTACATCACACTAAATTAATTAAATTTTCTAACGTATCGGAAGGTTTCTGGAAAAAAATTCAAATAGATAATAACTCCCTCGTTCACATATTTTTCCTTTACTTTGTAAACATATGTAAACGATTAACGATACATAAATAAATTAATAAAAACCAGTCAACATTAAATCGGCCGTAGCTCGACACCCGCGCCGAGGCGAGGCGAGGCGAGGCGAGGCGATGGGAGGTGATGGGAGGTACGTACCTGCATGATACACTGCAGCACGATGTCCGGCACGGAGGCCATCTCGTTGTCGCGTGCGAACAACGGCTCGGCGGCGAGCTCACGCGCGGCGCCCGGCACGGCCAGCGTGCGGTCGGCGCGCGCCAGCGACGTGCCCACGGCGGCCTGCGCCGTACCCGCCGCCAGCTGCAGCGCGCGCTCGCGGCTCGGCACGAAGCACGCGCGCGCTACACGGCCCGAAGTACGCCGTTTTAGGTTAATAATGCCAGGTTATAGAGCAGTTGAGGGTTAGGCTACTTCTTGGACGGAAGGTGTACCGCCCGTGTATGTTTCTGGTACTTTTCTAACATTAGAGTGGACCGTGGGAGCAACTAATTGGCTGTCGTGGACAGGAAGGTAGACATCTTCATTTAAAAATTATTATCTTCAATCACAAAGTTGGACGAACGAAGAGACGCATGGCCGGGAGGCAGCAAGCTTTATCGCTCGGGGGCATCGACCTCAGACGGTAGTGTATAAGTGATCGTGCGACGCCCCATTAAGAAGGGGGAGGTTCCGTTGTGTGTTAGCGCTTATCTTAGGTGTAAGTACAGGTGCAGTTAATGAATCCCACCAGTTAAAATTTATCACATCACGTAACTAACAAAAACCATAGAGTTAGAATTGAAAACCTCCATTTGGTTCTATGTTTCGGCAGACTTACCTGTCAGCTCTCTGCCTTCCCCGCGAGAGATATTTTTTAAATTTTTATATATTTCGTATTATTTAATTCGTAACAACAAAATGGTTACAAATATGAAGTACATTTGTTAAAATAAGTTAATCACAAATTATTTTGAATGAAACCATAATGTTGTTTACTATTGTTTTTATTATCTGTAAGAACGCATCCTTCTACTGCTATAAATAGTCTGTGAAATAAACGCTTGTCCCTTTTTCAATGTCTTGTTGCACCGACAACCTTTGTTTTATTTGCTCCCGTAATATTCCAACTATTAGATTACTAATTAATAAAATAATTAGAAAAACAACAGGTTATGGGCCCAGTATTGCTGCTCAAACAATAAAATTAGTATTCTACCGAACTAGTTCCGCGATTCAATTGGATTAAATTAGCTTAACCTCGGAAGGTGTGCGACCACGCCGCGTAGAAATTCTATTTTTCAGCTCAACCTAAGAAAATCATGGCTTCACAAATATCTATTGGTACAATTGAGAAGCTTGTGGGCAGGGAGAATTATCCCACGTGGAAATTTGCCGTAAAAAACTATTTGGAGCATGAGGATCTATGGGACACAATTGAACCCAGTGCAGGTTATGTACAAGACAGGAAAAAGGATGTAAAAGCCAGGTCAAAGATAATACTTTTAATCGATCCGATCAACTATGTCCATGTGCAGGAGGCGACTACAGCTAAGCAGGTATGGTCAAAGTTAGAAAGGTTATTCGATGACTCCGGGCTCAGTAGAAGAGTAGGTTTGCTGCGTGATCTGATTTCAACCACTTTAGATAGCAGCTCTAGTGTTGAAGATTATATTAATAAAGTAATGACAACAGCTCATAAGCTTAGAAATATTAATTTTGTAGTAGGAGACGAGTGGCTTGGTACTTTGCTGCTCGCTGGCCTCCCTGATGTCTACAAACCGATGATCATGGCTATCGAAAGCTCTGGTATGCTCATTACTGCGGATTTTGTAAAAACAAAGCTGCTACAGGATATAAAAGTGACAGATACTTCAGCCTACTATATTAAATCTAAAAAAACCCAAAACAGGTCTAAGTCTCATAAAGATTCACCCGATAACATCCAACAAAAAGGCCCACGTTGTTACAATTGTAACAGATATGGTCATTTAAGTAAAAACTGCTATATTCAAAAGAAAAGAAAATCACAATCAGATAATGGTACTAAAAATAATGGTTATTATGCCGCTTTTTCTGTTGCAGGAACATTGGATAAAACCAGATGGTATATTGACTCTGGAGCGTCTCAACATATGTGTAGAGAGAGAAAATGGATGTATGATGTCTCTCCTACAACAATAAATAATATAAAGGTGGCAGACAACAAGACTATAGCAGTAGAAGGATGTGGTAAAGTGAATTTGCAAATAAGAGACTCTGAAGGCAGACCTCGGACCATTCAAGTAAGAAATGTGCTATATGTACCTTCTTTGACAACTAACTTACTTTCTGTCAGTCAGATGACAAAAAATGGGTGTGAAATTGATTTTGAGAAAGACTATTGTAGAATTTACCAAAATAAGAAATTAATTTTGACTGCTTTGCAACATGACAATATGTATGTATTGAAAGATTTTTCTGAAACACCGGCATTATTGTCAACAGTAGATGAGAATGATATAAATTTGTGGCATCAGAGGATGGGTCACCTTAACTTCACAGATTTGCAGAAAATAGAGAACAGTGCAGATGGGGTAGAATTATCCAAAAAGGTTTCCCAGATTTGCACCACATGTATGGAAGGTAAGATGAATAGACTACCTTTTAAAAATATTGGTACTAGGGCTAGTGAACCTCTCCAATTAATTCACACTGATCTATGTGGTCCGATGGAGACAAGCTCTATAGGAGGTGCCAAATACTATATTACTTTTATAGATGATTATAGTAGAAAAGTGTATGTTTACTTCATGAAAAATAAATCTGATACTTTAGAAATGTTTAAGCAATTTAAAAATTTAGTAGAAAATGAAACTGAAAAAAGAATTAAAGTACTTAGATCAGACAATGGAAAAGAATATATAAATAAAGAATTTAAATTATTTTTAGAAAAATTTGGCATACAACATCAAACCACTAACCCGTACACCCCAGAACAGAATGGCTTAGCGGAGCGAATGAATCGCACACTTGTAGAAAGAGCTAAATGTATGATTCTTAATTCCAGTTTGGCAAAACATTTTTGGGCTGAAGCTGTGTCTACAGCTGCTTATGTAATTAACCGTTCACCAACCAAGGCCCTGGACTACAAGACGCCATATGAACAGTGGTCAGGTAAGAAGCCAAATATTAAAAATATGAGAATTTTTGGGTGTGATGCCATGGTTCATGTGCCTAAAGAAAAGAGGCTTAAATGGGACTCAAAAGCAGTTAAAATGTTATTTGTTGGGTATTGTGAGTACACAAAAGGGTACAGGTTTTATGATAAAAATAAGAAACAAATATACAAAAGCAGAGATGCAATATTTCTCGAACATACAATTAAAAATAACAATGTTATTATGCCACTATCTGAATTGCAGGGAAATGCATCTGAAGACTCGTCTCAAACAAATGATAGTCACAATAAGTCTTCAACTGATACACCTGAGTCTCCGAGTTCAGAGAATATGACTTTAAATGAGAGTATGAAGAAAGAGGAATTATCTGATGATGATTGTAGCTATCATACTGATAATGCTGATGATGAGTACATACCAGATAAAAAGATAAGTGATGTGTCATCTAGTAAAATGATGTTGAGACCGAGGAATAATAAACATAATACCTACTTATGTGAATCTTTGAATGAGTCAAAACAAGCAATAGCTTTATTGGTTAAAGAACCAGACACTATGGAAGAAGCTCTTTCAGGCCTGAATGCCAAAGAGTGGAAAAATGCCATGAATAATGAATATGAGTCACTTCTGCAAAACAATACATGGACATTAGTTACTTTACCAGAAGGCAAAAGAGCCATTCCGTGTAAATGGGTCTACAAGATGAAAACTAATGCTGATGGTGAAGTTGTACGATATAAAGCAAGACTGGTCATTAAAGGATTTATCCAGAAGAAGGGGATTGAGTACAATGAGATATTTGCTCCTGTAGTCCGTCATACTTCAATCAGGTATTTATTAGCCTTAGCTGTCAAGTACAATTTATTTATCGTCCAAATGGATGCAGTTACCGCTTTCCTACAAGGTGACATTGATACAGAAATATACATGCTTCAACCACCATCTTATGAATATGGGGAAGAAGTTTGCAAATTAAATAAATCCATTTATGGTTTGAAGCAGGCAAGCAGACAGTGGAATCTGAAACTTACATCTGTATTAAAGGAATTGGGACTAAAAAGTACATCTGTGGATCCTTGTATATACCACAAAACTTATGATGGAATTATTCTATTTATACTCATATATGTTGATGACTTGTTATTATTTTATAATAATGAAGAAATTGGAAAAGAAATTAAACAACAATTGAAATGTAAATTTAATATGAAAGAACTTGGTAATGTACAACATTTTATTGGTTGGAGGATTAAACAAAATTTAACAAGAAATGAAATTAGCATTGATCAGACTGTTTATATTGAAAAAATCCTACAAAGATTTAATATGAGTGATTGTAACCCAGTTCATACGCCATGTGAACCTAATGTAAAATTGATTAGTACAGAAAATAAGAAGAATATACTAACAAATATACCATATCAAGAGGCCATTGGAAGTTTATTATATTTATCCCAAGGAACTAGGCCAGACATATGTTTTATAGTGAATAAACTAAGCAGCTTCAATAAAAAACCAGAACAACAGCATTGGCTAGCACTTAAGAGAGTACTACGTTACATAAAAGGAACTAAGGATTATAAATTGATATTTAGAAAAAACAAAGAAGATAAAAGGTTATTTGGCTACTGCGATTCAGATTGGGCTTCAGATGTTAATAGTCGGAGGTCTTGCTCTGGCTACACCTTTATGTTTCAGGGTGCAGCAATTTCATGGTGTTCAAAACGACAGAGCACTGTTGCCTTATCAACCATGGAGGCAGAGTATATGTCACTTGCAACCGCTACACAAGAAGCAATGTGGCTTAGACATTTGGAGTCTGAGTTGCATCATGACATAGGAAATTCACCCACTGTTATATACTGTGATAATCAAAGTGCCATTAAATTTGCAGGTACAGAATCCTACTGTGCCCGCAGCAAACATATTGATATCAGGTATCATTTTCTTCGAGAGAAAATTGCTACGAATAAAATAGAAGTTATATATATTGGTACTGAGAACATGGTCGCTGACATTCTTACAAAATCCACATCGCAGATGAAGATTCAAAATTGTATAAGAGTCATGGGTTTGTGCTTAAAGGGAGGATGTTAAAATAAGTTAATCACAAATTATTTTGAATGAAACCATAATGTTGTTTACTATTGTTTTTATTATCTGTAAGAACGCATCCTTCTACTGCTATAAATAGTCTGTGAAATAAACGCTTGTCCCTTTTTCAATGTCTTGTTGCACCGACAACCTTTGTTTTATTTGCTCCCGTAATATTCCAACTATTAGATTACTAATTAATAAAATAATTAGAAAAACAACAACATTAATGTAATAAACAATTTTTGTATAACAAAAAAACTAGGGAATAGGGATGGGTCAAAATTCGTTTTATATTCAGTTTAACCGAATTTCGGCAGTTTGAATCTTACCTCGGCATTCGGTCGAAATTCGGTTTGAATGCCAAACATTTGGGATTTGACACTAGAAAAAAAACATTGCACTATTTTGAATGCAATTAATAGAAAGCAGTTTTTCCGGTTCCGGCGATCTTAGAGTGAATACATACGTTACCGTCCTCCGCAAATAATAATTCATAACAGTGAAAATAGTGCATTTTAAATGTCTCACGTCACAAGATTCGGTAGATTAGCCATCGGAAAACACGATAAGAAAGTGATCACAGTGCAAAACATATTCGTTTGTCGTAAAAATTGCAGTATTTCCCATTTAAACACGTATCCTAAAAGCAGTGCGACCAACCTAACCAACAAAGTGACAGTAGTCTCTTCAACGTCATTTTGATATTTATAGATACAAATTCCACAAACCAGTGTTGCCAGAAACAAAAAAATGGAAAAAAGCATGGAGTTATTGTTGTCAAAACTAGAAGACAAATTAAACGAACAAACAAAAATAATCACTGCATCAGTAACAAAATGCGTTATGAAAGCGTTAGACGAAAGACTCAAAACAATAACGGAAGAAAATACTCAACTTAAAAAGAAAATATCTACACTTGAACAGAAGATCAGCGTAATGGATAAGGAGAAACGGAAATACAATCTAGTGTTCTTTGGATTAGAAGAGATAGGAAAATCTGAAGCAGAGCTGGTAGACTACATTAAAGAAATAGTTATTGGAACAGGAACACACCTAGATAGCCAAGAAATCAGTAACATATACCGTATTGGCAAGAAACATACCAACAAAAATCGACCCGTTGTAGTGTATGTTACATCCATGTGGAAAAAACACATCATACTTAAGAATAAGAGCGGATTTCCACCAGGAATATTCGTGAATGAAGACTTTCCTAAAGAGGTTCTTGAAAAGAGGAAGCAGCTTCAAACCCAAGTGAAGGAAGAAAAGAAGAAAGGAAATGTAGCCTATCTAAAATATCATAAAATAATAGTCAAGAAGCCAACGGATAAATCCAGAGACAAAAGAAAAAGGGAGGACTCAGGCTCACCAAACTCGTCAACGCAGAAAAAAATAAACAGCAAAGACATCCAGTCATCCCAAACTACCAAAACTTCCAAGGGGACTTCAAAAGAAATTAAAAAACCCAATATCCGAAACTATGTTGAACGAGGCAGATCAGCATCATTGTCTGACAATCCAAAAAACTTGTGATGACCACCGGCACCCGAAATCAAACCACAACTTTATACAAATCAACTACGGAAAAACACACCCCAAGCCAGCTGGTCACCGTGGGGGAAGTAGACCGATACCCTCCAATAAATCCAACAAACACAAATGAAATAAAACAAGGGAAGCGAAAACGAAATGCCTGTTGTCTATATTTATGTACAAAGAACACACGAACCCTGAGAACGCCAGAAAGTTTACACGAGCTAGAGCTGGCTGTCGAAAAGATCAAATGGGACATCCTGGGCATAAGCCAGATGCGAAGAGTAAGTGAAGGAATAGAAGAGAGGAGTCATTACGTTATGTTCTATAAAGGTGAAGTAGCTGGACACAGAGGAGTATGCTTTATGATAAAGTCAAAACTCAAAAGACAAATTATTGGGTTTGAAGGCATATCGGACCGAATAGCAATAATACACTTAAACATACCGAAGTATACAAAACATTGGACTATTATTCAAGTTTATTCACCGACAGAACAAGCTACTGCAATAGATATAGATACGTTCTACAACAACCTTAGTGTTGAATGCCAAGCTCCAGGGTTGATGCTGGTGGTCTTGACTAAATAAAAATGCGGTTCGCTATTGAAATGGACTGTATTATTGGTTCTGAGACGACCGTTATGCACACGGCGAGAGGTGGTGAGCGAGTGCCCGCGATGAGAGGGCACGGCGCGTCGATGGAGTTCGTCGCGAAACCGGTTCGATCACGAGCCGCTGGCGTGCTTCGATGTGACGTAGGTTCCTACGTCACATCGAAGCTTACTCATGATAATGCTTACACTTAGCGAAGTCACGGAAAAATACTCTGACAATAATATAGTAGTCATGGGAGATTTTAATGCTCAAGTAGGTGCTCGAATACCTGGGGAAGAACATGTAATAGGAAAATTTGGAAGCGGCAAATGAAGCAAAAATGGTGAAAAACTGGTAGAGTTCCTGATAACTTAATGTTGCTAAACTCTATATTCCGCAAAAAACACAAATCTAAGTGGACTTGAAAGGTTAGAAATGAGATAGATTACATCTTGTCTAACAGAGCAAGGCTGTTCAGTGACACAAGAGTAATACAAAACGTGAACTTCAACACTAACCATCGCATGGTACGATGCTGTCTATCTGAACGAGGTCCAAGAAAACCTAGGCCGAAAGCAATTCAAACGAACTACCTACAAATGTTCAACAACGAGAAGGTCCCAAAAGATTCCACGGAAGATCTGATGGAAGTTGTTACTTCCGACAAGAAACTCAATGAAAAATATGCCAGAGTAGAAAGCAAGCTCAAGGAACAGATAAAAACAATAACAGATAAGAACAAAGAATCCTGCCTAAGCCAAGAAACTCTAAGACTAATTGAAGATAGAAGGAATTTAATAGCAAAAAAGAAGAGGAAGGAAAACATTAAAGATATTTCGAACTTAAGCAAACGCATTCGCGAAAACATGACAAAAGACAGGAAAAATAGAAGAATTAGAACCCTAGAAAACCACATCATCAAAATGGGAGGCACACGCAAAGCTCTCAAGGAACTTCGTGAAAAGGGAAAAGAATGGATACCAAAATTAAGAGATAAAGATCGACCAATCACTACACGCACTACGATTCTAAACATAGCAACAGACTACTATCGCTTGTTATATTCAAATCAGCCAAACACAGAGTCGCCCGATAGAGAACTTACACCGAAAAACTCGATAGGAGATATTGAAGAAGTACCAGAAATATTAAAATCAGAAGTAGAAAAGGCTATAAATAGCCAAAAGATTGAAAAATCACCTTAACCCGATAGAATTTCAAATTAACTGATGCGAGGAACAGTCGAAGAATTAAGTCCGATACTAACGAAGGTGTTTAATGAGATACTATTTACTGGCAACATCCCAAGCCAATGGGCAGAATCACACATTATACTTCTATACAAGAAAGGTTCAAAGGATGATATTGGAAATTACAGACCCATATCTCTCATCTCAAATGTGTATAAGGTTTTTGTGAAACTGATTCTGGACAGAATATCAAATACTCTTGATGCAAATCAACCTTTGGAACAGGCAGGGTTTAGAAAAAACTTTAGCACAATTGACCATATACAAACCATCAAACAACTCATACAAAAATACAACGAGTACAACAAACCTATCTACCTAGCCTTCATAGATTACTCGAAAGCGTTCGACAGTCTTAGACACAAGTTTGTATGGCAAAGTCTTATGGAGCAGGGAGTCCAGTATACTTATGTAAACGTCATCAAAAAGATCTACAGCGAGAGTAAAGCTAGCATCAAGTTGGAATCTCTTGGGGATACTTTTCTAATTGACAGGCGAGTCAGGCAAGGTGACCCACTCTCACCAAAGTTATTTTCAGCAGTACTGGAACAAATGTTTAGAAAATTGGAGTGGAATCATCTAGGACTAAAAATAAACGGATCGCGACTAAACCATCTAAGATTCACTGATGACCTTGTTATATTGGAGAAGAACCCAAGAATACTGGAATCCATGATACAAACCCTAGCGGACAGAAGCCGAGAATTGGGTTTGGAAATGAACTCGAATAAAACAAAAATGATGACAAACTCAACAGCTGTAGACATAATTGTCAACGGACAAAAACTTGAATATGTCGAGGAATATGTATACCTGGGGCAAATTATATCTCCAAGAGACCAAATGTCCAAAGAAATTCATAAAAGAATCGCTACTGGGTAGAAAACATATTGGGGCTTTGAAAGAAATTATGAAAAGTAAATAACTCGGCATCAAGATCAAGAAAAAGACTTTAGACACATGCGTTCTTCCTTACATCACATATGGCTGTGAAACCTGGGCTTTGACGAAAAATCAAAGGGACAAACTTGAGAAATGTCAGAGAGCCATGGAAAGGAGCATACTGGGGCTAAAGTTAAAAGACAGAATCAGGAATGAAGACATCAGGTGCAAAACGAAACTAACAGACATCCTAACACATATTGACCAACTAAAATGGAGATGGACATGGCATATGCTCCGTTGTAAGGACGAAAAATGGAGCAAGCAGGTAACAGTCTGGTATCCAAGAGATGGATCTAGGAGCCGAGGTCGCAAGGTGAGAAGATGGGAGGATGACCTGAAATTGACCCTAGGTCTTCTTTGGCTTAGAGTGGCAATGGATAGAAAACAGTGGAAGGAATTGGAGGAGGCCTATGTCGTAAGACACACCGAGCTTAGAGACATACTTTGAATAGTGAACTAGTACTAAGGAAAAACTGTAAATTACTCGGAATAAAAGGCTTTATTATTATTATTATTATGAATGTCTGTCATAACAGTTAAATAAAATTAAGTCTTTTATATACTCATGGTCATTTATTTTAGTTAGAGCATGTAAACCTCAACTTGTATGCGATAAAAAATAAATTAAATTAGTTCTTCTTAGTTTACCAGTCTTAAAAATCTTTGCCTAATTAAATAGACAAAATGGAATAAACTTATTGTTCTTCTAACAAACATCTTAATTACAATTCGTAAAATAACTAAAAAAACACGTTTATAGTTTACAAACTAACAACTTAGAAACATTAAGTATATTTAATTGAACTTGGATGGAGACGCTACTGTGTGTCTTGATTAGTAAAGGATGTTTTTAATGATCACGAACAATCTCTTCTTATCTATCTACTTTTATTTACTAGAAACAGGTTATGGTGTAAAAACACCAAAGATTATTATCTTATCTGGCAGAAGCCTCTTACGTTTTTGTTCATTTAATGTGTTTCTTGCCTCAGAGTAAAGTCGAAATTAAACCAAAATTCGGCAGAATTTTTTATCTTCACAAGGTTCAGGCTACATTCGGCCCATCTTTGAAAAAAAATCCTAACAAAATCATGAAAAATGATATAGCTCAAAGTTGAGTGTGCATGTGCGTGTGTATTTTGGATGTATGTGAAAAGGATGCCAACAGGTGCCGACCTTTGATGTCCTCAAGCACGTGTTCAGGCAGGTCGGCGTTCAGCAGGCGCGCCAGCTCGCGGTGCACGGCGCGCGCGCCCAGCGGCGCCGCCTGCAGCGCGGCCAGCACCGGCACGCCGTGCACCACGGCCACCACCTCGGTCTCCAGCGCGCCGATGGACACCACGAGCACGACGGGCGCGCCCAGCGTCAGCGCGCACATGCGCGCGCTGTCCGCCCACATCACGCCCGACACCTGCCACACGGACGGGGATATTATATTGCGTCACAAATATTGTCAACATTAGCTGTAAACACAGATCAATTGCAGATTTTAAATGATCCCGGAAATGTGAAATGATTAAATAGGTAAAATAAACACATCGATTAATAACAATTATGTTATCTTGACCAATTTAGGCCATGACAGCCATTAAGAGATATAATAAACAAAAATATATATGTTACCTCATAATGTAAAAAGAGCACTTTGGCCAGTGTCTCTCTGAACAGTGTGGGTGTAAGCAGGGACTCCACCACTACTACTTTACGCTCCTTTGGATTTACAAGCACATGCCTGAAATGGTACAAATTCATTCTATTATTCTGATCCTAATATAAATATGTACCAATACTTATTGATATTCATTTTTATAATAATTTGATTTGCAAATGATGATATATTATGCAAACATAACACTTAAGGGGGTAAAAAGGTATGTGTAAGAATTTTACCTTAAAATGAAACAAATATTTAATATCATAAAAGTATTATAATAAGATGCTTTAATGTAAAAATTTTTAGGTAGTGATACAGTTTGTTACGATATCATAATAGACTAGATGAAAATTCATTAGATATAATTATTATCAATATAGTCACCTGAAATACAGTAAATGCAGCATATGCACAAGGTTATCGTACAATTCTTCTTCATTTTTATAATCATATACTCTTTTAAATCTCCTCTCTGTGGTGCACCAATATTGAGATGGAATAATACAGCGTGGAGCAGCTTCTCCGGTAAAACCGAATCTACAAATATACATTAAAAATATTTATATATTTCATTTAATTAAGTCCTCACCGGGGACAAAAAGCATCTGAGAAATCAATATTGATATTTCAACAAGATTTTTGAAGGCTTGAAGCATAGTGTTTAGTTGGAATAAAGATAAACATTTAAAAGTAAATTAATACTTTTAATTAACTTTATAACTTAATTTATATTAATTTACATTCTTACTTCGTATAATCGGTGCCCAGATCTAAAACGACGGCTTGTTTCTCTTGAATTAATGCTATGCCCTCATATAGTGCCATCCTGTGCGTTTTTCTTATAAAAATATATCACATTTCTCTAATGTATCGACACTGAAAGGTTTTTTTTTATTGTTATTAGCAAAATAATTAAACACAACTTTTATGACTAACTAATAACTAATTTACAGATTAAGGAGACTACAAACTAACAAGTTTTTTTAAATATTTTTAAGGTGATGTCAGTTGTTATTGTCATTTGTCATCATGATTGTCATTGATCATATAGGTAAACCATAGATGCATAGCAAACCATTTTTAAAATGTTGTCTCTTTAAAAATAATCTAAAATCAAAAAACAATAACTCTTAATACGTAATATGATTTCCTAAACATTTTTTTTATTTGCATTAACAATGGGGAAGAATTCTGCCTTTTTCTCCCGTCAGATGTCGCGATCACAATAGCCCTCAGTATATTGTAAAGCTCTATACCGAGAATGTTTTTTTTTTTTAATTTAATTAAAATAACAAATTTTGCCGTGCCAGGATTAAAAGAAAATAGGATATCATTTGTTCCCAAAAGACAAAAACTGAAGAAATTGTGAGCTAAAGCAATAGGGCGACCAAAATTGGCGAAATCACTCATCTTTTCATTTCATCATTTAAGGCTATGTGGACATCATTTTAAAAAAAGTGATTTTAAAACTCTTAAATCGTCTATAGGTGAATATTTTTTTTTATTTTTTGGAATTTTTTACATATTAATTACTGAGTTTCATACAAACTTTCATCCTACATTTTACCTCCTTATAGGAATGAATTTCGAAAAATGCTAAAACACGTATTTATTTAATTGTATTGACAACCATTAATACTAAATTTCAAGTAATTCTGCTCATAAATAATTCTTTGCCCATATAAACTTTATTACTCCCTATAACCCTTTTAAGGGATGAATTTTGAAAAAAAAAAAACAAATAAATATATTTCTTTTTAAATTATCGCGTTCTATATTTATATAATAATTAATAACTATATTACGCGTGAATAAGTCCGTGCACCAGCCACAGCTGGTGCAACTCAGTCGAAACGTCGGGAACATGGATGACGTCGGGAACAAGGTATATAGCCACTTATTCACGCGTTATGTACCGTAGTATAGTTATTATATAAATATACTAGCGACTCACCCTCGCTTCGCTTCGGGTTCGTCCCTAGACAAAAACAAATCTATCCCACGGGAACCATACATTTTTTCGGGATGATATATAGCCTATAGCCTTCCTCAGTTAAAGGGCTATCTAATGCAAAAAGAATTTTTCAAATCGGATTAGTAGTTCCCGAGATTAGCGCGTTCAACCAAACAAACAAACAAACAAACAAACAAATAAACAAACAATCAAACAAACTCTTCAGCTTTATAATATTAGTATAGATTTCTTATTTTAAAGCTAAACACTACTTTCTGTGTATTTCACATTATATAACGACAGAGATTCATACAATCTTTAATCCCCTATTTTACCCCCTTTCGAAAAATCCTTTCTTATCAGATTTATTCTATTTCTCTTCTTACATCCCCCCTGACTTGGTTTTTACCTTTTTTTTTCTATGTACAGACATTCGTGATTCGACCTCTACAGTTTTATTATATGTATGTATGACTCAACCTGAAACCAACAAACAAAGGTACCCTTTTGAGGTACAAACGATTTTAAAGGAGGTACAATCCGGTACAAACGATATGCTTCCAGTTGGCATCAACAAAAATGTTGTATTTTTTGGTTGGCTGCTAACGATATGTATATTTGAAACCCCCTATTTCTCACCCCTTTGAGGTACAAACGATTTAAATAGCGGTACAATCCGGTACGAACGATATGCTTCCAGTTGGCATCAACAAAAATGTTGTATTTTTAACTTGGCTGCGAACGATACATATATTCGAACCCCCCTATTTCTCACCCCTTTGAGGTACAAACGATTTAAATAGCGGTACAATCCGGTATAAACGATATGCTTCCAGTTGGCATCAACAAAAATGTTGTATTTTTAGCTTGGCTGCGAAGGAT
Source organism: Fabriciana adippe (assembly GCA_905404265.1). Taxonomy (NCBI): domain Eukaryota; kingdom Metazoa; phylum Arthropoda; class Insecta; order Lepidoptera; family Nymphalidae; genus Fabriciana; species Fabriciana adippe. The sequence continues at coordinate 13,578,881 of FR990004.1, forward strand.
ACATATATTCGAACCCCCCTATTTCTCATCCCTCTGAGGTACAAACGATTTAAAAAGCGGTACAATCCGGTACAAACCTAGTACAATCGAATAGAATTGATAAAAATTAATTATTGTTTAGTCAGTTTCTAACTTCACATAGGTAAATTAATTTACCCAAAAACTGCCCCAAATAAGTATTCCGTAAGATAAAATACTATGAAAATAATTAAAATATACAAGTTGGGTAGTGTTAATATCCGTTAGGTTTCCTAACTTTTCTAACTGTAAAGGCGGCGGGGCTGAGTTTAGCTGCAAGTGTTGAGAGATGGGGACCCCTCTAAGGTAGATATTAAGAGTATGATGCAAGTTTTTAAAATGCCGCCCCCTAGGTAATTTTCATTAGAGGTGCGTAGCTATAAGTCAAAAACGGAGCCGCTAGTATTAGATATTTGTATTAATTTAAGTAAATATTATTTATAAATTATTTCATAATTTCAATAAATCAAAAAGGATTTCTTCGTTATAATTTACAGCTTATGAACACTCTTTAGTCATGTAGACAACGACAAACTATAAACATTTTGATTAAAGTACATATTTGGCTGTCTTTCAAAAATGTTAAAATAAATATTACAACATCAAAATAAATATAACAAGTATTTTTTGCTTTGGTTTTCAGAGTAATAGTATTTTTGATTGCTATATAGATTCTACTGGCAATTTACTTGGAAATGAAAATTACACAACTCGTCTATCAATTAGCGCGTGCATCAAGATTGGACTCATCTCTAAATGAAATAAAAACAGTTTCAATAAAAAGTACCGAAGTTGGTTCTTCATTCAAGAAACAACCGACCGCGCGTCTTCCGCGGATATCCTCCAAGTATTCGCGGCGGCACTGCTGCATAGGCTGTGTGGCGAAACTTGTCGACTCCTTTCTTACTAATTATTCATGACTGTATTAAATTAACATGAATTTCTAGAATACATCTTTTCTTTGATTTTGTAGTAATATTCATTTATGTCGAGAAAAGGACATTTATTTTTATAATTACCTACCTATACATAAACATATTTTAGCACAAATCACATAATATTATACTAGGTTTTACTAATTTTAACGCTTTAATTTTCTGGTAGCTTTGCCTTATTGGACCAGTTGCTACACTAACACAATGCTATATCATTTTTTTATTCAAAGTTGGCACACAAGGAAATACTACGACTGATTGAAAATAAATCTCATATAGGCGAAAGATTAAAGTTCTTTTCGTATTGACAACCTTGGGAAAAGTATGTGTATTCTGCAATATTAAAACTTTCTATATTAAATTTTAACAATTATTTATAACTATAATAGCATGGATATTAACTGTTAAGCGAAAGGGGCCAAGGTAAGTAAATATTTATATACAGGTGTTAAAAAAACAATAACATAATACAAAAACAATAATAACTATTTACTAATCATTTATTTTACATAAATTCCGCTATAATACATATTTACAAACGTAAAAACAAACCGAAATTGTCACATTATAAAAAAGCTTGAGCAAGACGGCGCTGCCGTCTCAATTACCTACACTACCAGTAGCACTACGAGACGCGGCGCGGCGCACTCTCCACTTAAGTGCACACAAAAACATCACATGAGTCTCACAGAACCCGCAACAGCCTTCTCTTGACTGCGGCAGACGTAACTGTGTATCTGACCGACGTCATGTAACCTATATCTTATAAAAATGTAAAAATATCACCCTCATCGACGCGCTTGATGAAAGCAGCCGATCAGATATCACAATGTCTATCCGCTCTAATTGTAAAGTAGACTGTGAACCACTCGCCACTCAAGGAAGCTATGCCTCATAAATAAATACAGATTTCGCTTCATCGACCAATAAGCGGAGACTGATTCACTTTAAGCTACTAAATTAAACTACCCTCACCCACAATCTAAATTAATCACAATATAATGCTATTGCAGGTTCTACGATGACTAGGAATCACGACCAAGCACGAGGCATTCAAAGATATGGATGAATGAAATATGAATATAATTAGAACGAATAGTTTTGTTTATTATATACGAGAGACATACGAACAAATAAATAATTGTGAATCACTCATGAAATAAGTACGAATAGGTAAACATTTTGAATGCAATATAAAAGTATGAAACATAAATATTTTGAACAATTAAAATCGAATCCCAGTGCGAGATACGAGTGTTGCAAATGCGATATTTATGTATCATAGTTTTATTAACATTGTTTGTTGTGGTCCCAACGATACAATCATCTTTCAATCGATACTATCGTAACGATAGAAAGCACCCAACGCGGGATTTTTCTATTTTCGTGTTCAGTCAAGTAGCGGGAGTGTTCGCCGCAATACTCTGCGGTCATCTTTGCGATGCTCATATCACGACTCGGAGGAAATTTAGTTTATAATTGAGCGTTTGAATCGATAGAATGAGTTGTCCTAGTCGGGATACGAGGGCGCAATAACCGAAGCCTCTCGATATTATTCTAAGCATGAACGCATTAAATGATAGAAGTGATCAATCGTGCTTTGAAGTTGACTATCCTCTCTGAGGTTTGCGCAATACGCAGGATCAGATCTTGGATAAGGTTGGCGATGCCGCGGTTGGCGATGATGAACAGACGCGTGATAGGGCCGGGGACTCCCTCGGTCAGGTTGTCGCCCTTCGCGGCCCCATTGTCGTCACCTTCAGCTGCGCCCGCGTCGCCGGACGACGAACCGGACGATGAGCCCGCTACGAGCTGTAACATCATAGGTTATTATTAGCATTTTAAATTAATTAATAGTCAGATTTTTTCTACTACTCTACTTACTATTTACTTAGCTACACTTACTTACAGTATACGTAATTTATATATAACATACAATTAAATAGTATTATACTAAACAGTGCAATCTAGTAGATATAATTGTGCCATTAGAAGACAAAGCGGAAATAGAAGCAATAGAGAAGGGGAAATGAAGATGAGGATGGGAATTTGCATAATGCTTGAGATTCTAAAACGATTTAATCTACTGAATGTCGATGTCTCGGCGACTCCGTCTATCCCAGGTCTAATGTGTAAGTATCTAAGGTCTACAGTGTGCAAAGTATGTGATGTACTTGTGGCGCGTTGTTAGGGTCCAGGGTAGCCGAGTGGGAGGCGGTCAGGCCCACGTTAAGAGAATCCGTGCCAGTGAATAGACGGAAGGCGTTGCCAGCTGCTCGCGCTACCACTTCTGCTGGGCGCTGTAACATCAATCCTTCTAACTCGCAAACTTTTCATACATCTTTCATACTTCTTTGGAGTTGTCAGTGTTTAGCTGTACTAATCGACTAAGTTCACTTCGATTAGAGTTATAATGGTGAATAGGTAAAGAATAAATAATGGAATGGTGGAGGTGACAGAGAAGAAGTTATAAGAAGATGTAAGGAAATTGTTAAATTATTTTATACATACTCGGACGATGTCAAATAAGAAGTTGCCAGAGCCGCCTCCTGACGTCGAAGCCGATCCTCCAAAATTGAGGAATCTGTAAGCAAATAATTATTTTTAATCGTAACATTTTATACAACTTATATAATCATCTATAAAAGTAAAAATAATTTAGTTGAGTGAATCGGATACCTTTAAATAAACAATAGATATTACGTGAACAGATAATTTCGTGTGAAATGAAAAGTTGGCAAGAACGGGCGTGAACTACTCTCGATGTATTGTTTGCCAGACACCAATGTCGCAGTTGCAAAATCCATTGAAAGATCAATATACCCATGACAGCTGTACTCGGAGATATTTGTTAAGTCTATGTGTCCAACAGCCTACATAGATTTATTGTGTTATTTTATCATTATTATTATTAACTTTAAATAGACCTATCAATTGATTTACAAAAATATTTTTATGAAAATATTTTTATTTTTATAATATTATATATTATTAAACTAATCCATTGATGTTCTTAAAGATAGTGCTAGTTGTTACGAAATTTTATCATAAAATATTTGAGCATTATAATACAGTACCTTTTATTTCTGTTTTCTTCGCTGTCATCAGCATCATCTAATGTGATTTCGTCGATGGTCGCAGAATTAGTTTGTGCTGCGGTTTGCTGATCTTCACTGGCAGCAGCCTGACTGTCACCTCCGAAGGCAACTCGTACTTCAGCTTGCTGAGATTCAGCTCCTGATAATAACTGGTTCTCTTCGGCGAGGGCATTCTGCAAATAGAACAAGAAATGAGCAAGTATTCGTTGTGTTTTCAGAATGATCATGAGATGGGGGTGGACAAGAGATGGAGGAATGACGATGACGTGATGATGACGATGAAGGCGTGCGGTCTGCGCATGCCCGCGCTACCGTCCTGTGGCAGGCTGTTAGTGCGCAAATGTGCGACGCTCATACCGGCAGGAAGAACAGGGCTCGCTTTCGCCTAGTGGGCGCCGCCGTCGTCGTAGTAGTGGTCTTTTCATCTTCGTCGTCATCATCGTCGTCATCCAGCTCGACAGTGCCACTACCGCCATTGCTACGCCCATTATTGTTGTTGCCTAGGACGGCGCGAAGCACCAAAGGCCCAAATACCTTCAGCACCAAACTTGTGATCTCCTGTACCTTCTGTTCGATTATCTAGAACATACACCGCCCTTAGCAAACCTTTATCACCATTCTACATATTACTATATAGTGTGCAAAGTGTATACTGATAAGCTGCTCTTAAATCGTGTATGGTTAGTATCTACGAGTAAAACAAATATGGGCTATATGTTAGTTAAAAAGCATAATATGCTAAAATAAAAAGTTGTCAATTGCCAAATGCGAAGCATATTAAACTATTGTGACACTTACATTCATTTATTATACGAGTATCTCCATATTCTCTTATACTCATCAATAATAAAGTAATGGTGGCAGCCATTTTTACTACTCGTTAGAGTTATAATATATTATTATAATACGTTGATAATATATAAACATATTAATAATAATTTAACGAAAATGTAATAATAATGTCCTTAGTTACGTTTTGTATGGACTTTCAATATTACCTGTGTGAGTGTTGGGAAAAGCTGCCTCAAGATGCCGATAGTACGCTTGTTGCGTTCGCTCAGTTCCGAGCCAGGGGCGCCGAGGTTCAACGTCGACAGACTCTCCTGTGGACAATTATTAATGTGTAAGCTTAAGTTTATGCGATTAAAATTGATTTTAACGATAAATACATTTGTATAACAAGAACTCAGCGCATAGTGCATATCTACTTGAAGCAGCTTAGCTTAGAAAAATGTCGGAATTCACCTATTGTGGATGATGAACGTTAACATTTTTCTCACGGCCAGCATTTATTTATGATGGAATTATTATTTTTATATTAGAAGAAGTTGCGTTGTGGAGACATGCAAAACATTTATGCGTCGCGTTGACCCGTGACGGCCCATGCATTGAAACCTCACGAAGAGTTACTTTTAAGTACCTACCCTCAAGAAAATAATGCCAACGAAATTTATTTTTAAGACTTTATGTCTGTATATTATAATTTATGAACACTTGATAATAACGTCTTTCAATATGTTTTGTATGAAGCAGAGTAAAAAAAATATTTGATTACACATTAAACAAGAGGTCAGGTATGTTATGAAATACATATTTTTAATATACCATTATCTAGGAATCGGAGACCAGAACATGTTCGGTGCGCATCGTTACATCATAACGAGAAGCAAAACTTAAAAAGGAAATGCAAATTAATGTAAATGTAAGTATTTCGTGATAGTGAGCACATTGTTGCGTCCGCGGTGGCTGAGCAACGCGGCCGCTCCCCGCGCTCTCCCCACGCTACCCCACGCTCCTCCCGCGCCCCGCTGAATACCCCGATGAATAGAGCAAACAGGTGTTTGCTCTTATTTATATGTCCGAAATAAGTGATATGTACTTTTAAATTGGGCAGCTGATTAGTGGTAGACCTTGTCAGCTTTTATCTTGATATTAATTGACGTATATTTCGGTAATTATTTAAATGGGTGCGGAATTCATTGACATGAGTTATGACGATCGATTTTTATTCAGAGTGACTAATTTTCGCTTTACTCAGACTCTATGTCCTAAGTACATATAAAAGTCAGAATCTTTTAATTTTTTTTTATTTAAATGATATGATGAGTTACTATTAAACATAATAACAGTAATTCACGGAAATAAAACCTGTATATAATAATAATATAATAAAAAATATATAATTATAATAATATTCTAGAGTGAAAACTATTACTAAATAAATTCAGTAGAGTCCGATGCTAGCGACTATGGAGCGACGACATATGCAAAGTGGCAGGTAGAGGAAGACTTAGAATTGATTGAGAAAAGATTGTCCTACATTCTACAGTGAATAAATATGGCCTAAAGATGATAACGATAATATCTTAGGAGTACCTGTGCACCAGCGGCGGGGGCGATGATTTCAATAATTTCCGGTGTGTTGTCGTCGGCCGGGGCGGGCTCGGGGGCGGGCTGCGCGGCGGGCCCGGGGGCGGGCTCGGGGGCGGGCGCCGCCGTCGACATCGCTAGTAGAGCTAGTAGGTACACTGCACTCCTCATTCTGATTAATTTGATCTTTGCTATTGGTAGAGCTCTCCTTTTCTGTCCTTTATCTTAGATTTCTCTGTAAAAATATATAACCATAAGTTAATACTATATGCGGTATTAATAATTCTAGACAGCTATTTCAACATTTATGAACAACTTATTAGAATGTTTCATAATTTTTATTAGATATACGAAGATATTTATGTGGGAAATCTAATGTGGTTCAATTTTATAACGAATAAAAAATAAAGCGCTTTAAAGATACAAACAGATTGCTTTACAAGTCTCGTTTATTTCATAGTGCATATTTATTGCTTGTATGTGACTTTGAACTCATTAAAAATGAAAGTAAGACAGCTAGCCTTCGCCGCCTTTTTTATTCGTTTTTATTAATAACTAGCGACTCCCCCTCGCTTCACTCGGGTTCGTCCCTAGGTACGTTTTAATGGTTAAAATGGAATAGACAGTCGATCGCTTGCTCTGTAATAAACATAAACAAATCTATCCCATGGAAAAAATAGATATTTCCGGGATAAAAAGTAACCTTTGTCCTATTCCAGACTATAAACTATCTCTGTGCCAAATTTCACTCGGGTCCTTTAGCCGTTCTGGTGTGGTTAAGTAACAAACATCCATACAAACGCATTTATAATATTAATTAATTAATGGGATTATATTACATTATATATTTATTATTAAATATAATACTTATATGACCTGAATAATAAGTTATTTTATCACTACAGAAAATTTAATTAAAGTCGGTTTAGTACTTTTTGCGTGAAACGCGCACATCGATATCGCTCAGTTACTGTTTTATTATATGTATAAATATTCATATAATTCAGATGATATAATAAAGTACCTATTACTTAACGAAATATTGATTTGTAATCAGATGATGAAATCGTGTTAAAATAGATATTATAAAGATATAACCCATACGAATAATATGTTTTTAAAGTGTATCGTCAGCACCGTCTTTCCCTTATATTGTATTCTTTTATTTATTTTCTGAACAGGTAAAAGCAAATTTAAATAACCTCCTCCTTTTGGAAGTTGGTTAAAAAGAAAGGATACTCTGGTACCTTCGTTTTACGAACGAAAAATAACTCTAATAGGATATAATAAAGTAATTCTATTACCATAAATTTATTCAAATATTCTCTAACGGCCATTGAATCACCTCTTGTGAAATATAGCAGTTACAACATAAGCTTTTAATATGCAAATTGATGCGTGCAGCATCACATGTCAAGATATTAGGCCACTGTGATCACTCGGATCAAATAAATGGTGTTAGCGGTTAGAACATTAGGTGGTCGGTTTGCCTTGGATGTCATATTCAATCTTGAATATAAATAACGTGTTCTAATTATAATAAAATCAGCATTCCGTAAAAGTCAAAGTTTAAAGAAGTATTTAAATATTTGCCCAATATATTTCGCTCGTTGGTGAAGTTCGTACAAATTTAACTATAGCCTGAATCGTGACGATCTCTGATAAAACCACTCTAGATTGAATAAAGTGAAATTATAATGACATTGTCACCTTGCCTTGAGCGGACACAGCGCTAAAAGTCCGCGCTTCCGCTACTTGTACATTATAGTGCTAAAGTACTATATTACTTCACATTATGTTATAAAAAATCGAACAAACCATTGCAGTGATATGCTTACATAATTATATTATTATAAACACTAAAAATACATGTATTATTTTTTTGCTGTGAGTAAATATTATGTATTGTTTGCGCTAAACATAAGTAATGTACATAGAATTACCGTTGAACTTATGTAGTAATACGCTATTTACTGTAAATGATGCTTCAGAGTTTACGAGTGCGGCCTCCATTAGGTATAACACGCTACTAAATGTTGCCATTATTCATATTGCTCGATTACTATTTCGAGGTCCAACGCGATTTGCAAATGCTAGTTCTTACGAATATTATATTTTTTATAAAAGAATGTCCTCCTGCTAAGGTTATGTATATCTGTAATGATTACCATTATTCCTCAGCTCTTATTGCATTGTTTTCATGTTCCCTCTAATGTTAAGGGTTATCACACACATATAATTGTATAATTTTTGTTGATGTTATTTTATATGCGTAAGTATAATATTTGTGAAGGTCTACGAGCAATGTGGCAAGGACCAACTAGTCTGTAGCATTATAAATCACTCTCGTTATCGTAATACTAAATTGCGGTATCGCAAACCATGCGAGCCATTATGTGGACATGCGAAATGTAATCTTTCCATCTCAACTTATCATATAGATTCAACTTTATGTCCTTATAAGTAGAACTTAAATTCTATGATGTAGATTCGTAGATATGCTGTGATACAATACTCGAGTATCGCATGAACCAAGTCGTGCGACAGTTTCCACATCAGTTGAGCGAAGGATAGGTACTTTACTTACAAAATACAATTTTTATCTTCACACTGCTTGAGGTAATAAAAGTCCCGAATACTTTCTTAGATTTACGCGAATGTTTGACATTTTAAATAAAACTATCTTGGAGAGTCTCTCCCGTGACAATGATTGCTGTAAAGCATTCGAAACGTCGGGAACCAAAAATCAAAATAAATCCGCGAAATAATCCGAAAAGATAGTTTTATTTCAAAAGTCCTGATATACAATTAACGATTCTATATATTGTGGGTCATTAAAATATATTAAAAAAACAATTTATTTGTAGGAATAACAATAAAAGGTTAAAAATGGTTAAAAATTCATGAGTCTATAGAGTGGAAAATTTTAGCATTCCTTTTATTTTTTCACAACAATGTATTTCAAACATATTTGAATATTTTTTTAGGTTCATGTGTGTAACCTTGAAGGTGTTTATAGAGGTTGATAGATGTTTTGCTAAAAAAATTATGAGCACGAGACAAACGTATTGTTTTCTTTTAAAATTATAAAGAAATATTTCGAAAGTCACCGATCACGCGGTCAAACGATCACCTCACACTGACGGCGTTTTCGCTTCTGCCATAAGCTTAAATGTACAGTAAATTTCAATATTTCGACACGTACGCAGATACTTCACAAACATGAAAGAACAACTTCAGTTTTGCTTTGCTTTAAATGCCACGGCAATCAGTAATTTAACGGCCGCTAAATAAGCGCGCATTTAACTACTGGTTTATTTTGTTGCGCTAAAATTACGTAAATATTTGTTAATCATACAATGTAGGTACGTGTCTTTCGAGTACTTCTGTAGGTATGTCGATTGTGAAGCCGCGGTGATCCTAAATTATTGGAGTTCTCTAAACCCCACGTATATTAAATAATTAATAAAGACTAATTATAATAAAAACAATACAAAGAATCAGTGCTCGCAAAAAAACCTAGTTCTATGGAATTATTGAGCAAAAAATAGTTAGAATTAAACGAATAAGAATTATTTATGATATTCTTATTTTAATTTATAAGCATTTTTTCCAAGAAATGTATATATTTTTGCAAACTAATTTGTAGAAAAATCTAGAGCCTCATTCGTAGTTACAAGGAAAGATAATTACGTAAATTTTAGCTAAATTCTCATAATGTACAGAACTCTACGATTTTATTTAAAAGAGAGTAAGAACAAATAATGTAATGAGAAAAGTAAAAGCAGATAAATAACATCTAATCGTGGCACTGCGGCAGTAGCACGTTCACAGCACGGAATTACAGGAAGCCACGAGTAAGTTATGACGCCATTAAGGCGGTGCTGCTTCTAATTAATAATGATTTTGTTAACTAATTAGAGTACTTATCCTTGATATTATCATACAGTTAGGTAAAGTTCATTTCGACAAGTCCGGAGCCGATAATGTGAGCTGTCGAAACTGTCCTCGCCCTCGATAGCTAAGTAACGCTTTAAACCTAAAAGTTTTCTATCGTGGACGTTATTCATTATTATTTGTACCTGAATAAACTGCCTAGTTTTAAAAATCAATGTAAAATCCAGACTATTATAAAAATTGTTAAGAAGATTTTAAAAGCTAGCTAACTGTACAAAAATGTTGACAAATACTGTTTAGCTTCCTATATAAAACTAAATAAACATTTTCATGTAAATTCAACGTATGTTAAATATGTTATAAAATTTAAACGGCAATTTGTAATAAATATAAAACTTAATTAAATATTTAATGTTTATTGATCGGGGCGCGAGCTCTCCGGGTGAGGCGCGAGGCGTGCCATTAGTTATGCGGCTACTAATTGCATTTTTTGATGTGAAACATCTATTGGCGTACCTTAGCAGTAAAACCGACTTTAATAAATCAGTAATTTTTAGTTTAATCCATTTCAGAATACGGTCTTAAAGTGTGTCTAATCTTTGTATTATAATACCTTGTCTGTTAACTCTGATAGTCTCTGGAAACAGCAAAATTTAAATAATTAAATGAGTCATTAAAACTGAGCGATAATTTCTCTAAACAAGCAAGAAGGTTTCAAGGGTAGAATGAGTAACGACATTCTGCATCGCCTCTGTCGTCATTACAGTGGCGTACTAGGGAGGCGCGCGCCGTAAATCCGCCTCGGAAACGCCGCAACAAGAGTGCACCACATTATATCCGACAATATCTTCTGCGAGATCATTTCTTATCATTATATTTTATAACATAAGTACAGTTTTTTTTTCATATAAGTTGTGTAGAGTACGTACCTAATCAAATATTTTTGATGTAAATTTTTCGGTAGGATCTTTCAAACTCATCAATGTCATAATAAATAAATATGTTGGGACATTAACACACAGCACCATCTAGTTCCAGAGTAAGCTACAAGACCTGTGTTATGGATACCAGATAGTTGATACACTACATAGACATAGGTATAACTTAAAATACATACATATTATAAATATAAACACCCATGACTAGAGTACAAACATTCGTGTTCATCACACAAATGAATGCCCCCAGCGGGACTCGAACCCGCGACCGCTGGCACAGCAAGTAGGGTCACTACAAACTGAGTCAAACATACTCTTACATTATTATGTTTATAAAAAGACATTAGTGTTACTGGCGCAGTGTTGCAACGACGTCATATCATCCCTTATATTTTGATAACCGTTTACGTCTATATACATTTATGTATAATATGCTGACCTATCTTGTATGTAGGTACTGCCTGTGCTTAACATATGTGACAAGTTGTATTGTTTCATGGGTTATTTTCACGTCAGCCACAAGACATCGTTTGCAAGACACAAGACAATACGATATTATTATTGTGACTTGTCAAATTATTTAATTAGAATGGTTCATAACGTCCGCGTTGTTTTATATATAAACTTGTTGATCTGACGCAAGCGTCACAAACCACGGCGCTTCCTGGCGATGTTTGTTTGTCTCGAAATGAATGTAGGTATATTATTATTTATTAAATTACCGTTTTCATTAAAAATATATCATTATATCCGACGTTCTTTTCCTTTATTTTGTTTTTGTTTAAATGCCGTTGTGTTGTGGTTATCATTCTATTGTTAGTAGCGTTCTAATAAGTATAAAATTTCGAGCTTAACTATTGCTAGTTGCGGTACGTACGCAAGGTAGTTTTAGAACGTCCGCTCAAATTACTGCTTATTTTTTTGTTATTCTATTTAATATCATACTTGTATTTATCACATTAATATTATAAATGCGAAAATTTGTAAGGTGATTAAGTTTGAATTTTAAATTGTACTTAACTTATATTTGGATTACTACATATACCTACAAATTTTTATGAAACTAAGTTTTTTATTGACGTGACTGATTTTTCTATTTACGAGAGGGGAGCTGTGGATGAGAAGTTGTAAGGATGTATTTGTATATAAGGAAGAAGTGATCTGTACTAGTTCTCTTGACATTAAGGCGTAATTAATAATGTATTTAATATTCTTATTAAATAAATTATTTTTTATTATAATGTAAGACAATAATTGTGCAAGAAGGATGTATATTTTTGTGTAATAGATCAGGTTCCGACAAGGTTATGATTGATACGTTGTGTATGTAGCGAGTTCCTTATTAGTTTAAGACAATTAATTCTTAGAGGATTAAATATTTTTATGCGTGTTACAAAATCTTGTTGAAGCGTTTCCACATGATTAATGTGTGAAGTCGAATATATGAATATTCAAAAGTCTAGTTACATCAGTTCAATAAAATAATATTAACAACTATAAATTATGAGTTTCTTTGCTAGTTGAGTGGTATTATTTACTGATTAAATATGCACAGCGTGATCACATTCAAATGTTTTACTTGAGATCTATATTGAGGTCATACGTACAGTACATACGTTAGCAAATTAAGGTCTATATTGAGATATTAATATGTTGGATACAGTTAGTACCCCGTACATCGTATCCGTACATTCAGTTTATAAGTCCGCGCCGTGTTGCAGCTGTACTCGTCGCGCCACCGTCCTCGCGCGGCCGCGGCCGATTGGTAATCAATTTAACCCTGTCTTAGATGCAGTTATTAAAATTTGCACCAACGCATGCCAATAAATAAAAGAAAACCGCAACTGGTCTTGTATTGTTATGAGACGTGGTCGGTAACGGGGTTTCAAACTGTCTACTGTTTCATTGTAAAGCTCTATGTATGCTATGCTCTTGTAATCTCTATAATAATATAGAGTCTATGTTTACAAAAAAATATATTTAAATTTTATAGAGGTCATATTTTAAGTACATAACATCTCGTCTTGTCGCCTTTACTGGTGACAGGAGAGCTGGCTCGTTTTTCGCCCAAAAAATCGGCGTTGGCAATGCGGCTAGCATTCTTGCCAATATTCCACGCAATATGACTTGTACAGTAATAATTATGTGTACATTTGTTTTGTATATATAATTAAGTATCTATATTTCTAATTTCTTTTATCTATATAATAAATATATAAAAGGCAAAAGTGATTGACTGATGTATCATCGCAAAGGCTAGATAATTGAAATTTCGCATACGTATTTCTCATATGACGAAGGCATTCACTAAGAAAGGATTTTTCAAAATTCAAACCCGAGGGGGTAAAATAGGGGATAAAAGTTTGTATGAAACTTTTTATTCCTTGGACATAATATTTGCATGAAATTTCGTATTTTTCGTAGTTTGATCGCGAGCGAAGTCGCGCGTTCTGCTAGTCGTAAATAAGGTACGTAATATCTTATTACATATTTGAATTTTGGATGTTAATTATATCTATCTTATCATACAAATTATTTATAAACTACTGTTGGATGTCAGTTAGTTGTTTTGTTGTTTCAGGATAAAGTATTAGCTACAACAAAGGACAATAAAATTCAGCGAGATATCTAACAAGGTATTTACTATAATATGGGATTATCGTGTCATAGCAATTTTCTATTAAAGATTTAAATCGACTATATATTTATTGCCTTCATGAGTGCTTCAGCGCAGGGCTATCGAGTTGATGGCTCGTAAAGTTGCCGCGATGTTGACACGGAGCGAACTTATCGTGAGACCGCAACTGCACCTCACAGTATGAAACTGTGTTTATTGCCTAGCAATTTATACACTAATCGATCAAAATTTATAATAAATACTAACTAAATAACCTAATGATTAGTTACTTTTCAGGTATGTAGAGCTGTTAGGTCATGGGGCTTAAGCGGCTTTAAGATTTTTGTTAGGTGGCGCAATCAGATTTATACAGCTCAATGTATTAATAAAGACGTATATTATATGATCATGGTTCAATGTAATATTTTAAATGTAAGTACACTATACATATTTCTAATTAAAAATAAATAAGTAGAACAATGTTATGACAATAACTAGGTACGTTTTTTAATGTAAAGCGACGGAAATTAAATTTGTTTTCAGGTCAGGAACAAAGCCATAGAAAGAAGCTAGTTATGAATATAATACACTTCTACTTATGTACAAACTCTTTAACATAAAAAAACGGGTCCTTATTAAAAAAAAAACATTGTTGAGGTATTTAAAATCATTACATTTTATTTTTACACCATAATTACATAAGTGTTCTAATCACTGTGGGAGGTAATTTACTAGTTATTAGTTTTTTTTAATTATAACCTAGGTGTCCTCTTGCAACTTGTGCATTGGGGACATTCTTGTTACGTAAAATCATAGTTGAATATAATTTTCACATGCCTTAGGATTATAATATCATAATTTCATTAAAGCAATTTTCAGTAAAACCTATAATTACGTAGATGATGTTATGTAATTGTCTGAGAATTTACGACGTCGCGAAGACGGTAGTTAAGATATAATCTTGTTTAATGTACAAACTAAGAATAACATGTACAATTTGCACTTCATCAAAAAAAGGCGCCGATTCTATTTCCACCTGTGACAAATATTCATATTAGCTGCTAACGAGCGAGTACATCGCTTTAATTTAGGAAAAAGGTAGACCTATAATAAGCAAATCGCGCCGTATTGAATCAATAGACATGTTTACAATAGGTTTTATATACTCAGATGATGTCCTCGCTCCCACACTATTCTACGAGTATTATTCGTCTTCCCGAAATACAATTATGTCTAGTAACTTCAACATTCATTTGTAGCTTCTTTTTCCGAAACAACTTTTTCGAGTTTACATATAAGGAACATAGAAAAGATTTGCTTTTAGGGAATTTGGAATGTAGATATTCTACCCATTGCCGTGTAAGGGGTTAAAGCGCATTTATTTACTGATTTAAGAACATAGTTAAGTTGTAATGAGATTGCAATAATAACTTAATATTAGGTACAATCATATGTAGATAGTGACCGAAAAACATACATGTAACATATATATACATACATATATATATGTAGTAAGTAGCAGCATTTAAATATTTTTTACATTTATTGCTTAAATGCCGGAAAAGACCAAGCATTTATTATATAATTTGGCCAACTATTAAACAATTGCACTCCCTCAATCCCTCAAATTCGAAGGTTTTAATTTCATATTTAGTTCTAGTGACAGGTAAATCTAATTTGTATTTGTTCCTTGTGTTTGTGTATGTATGTCTTTTGTGAGAATCTTTTTATGTGACTAATAAGCGCGTTCTAAAAATATTTAACTGCTCTATAGAGAGTACTTTGTGATGCTATATACTTCTTTAGTCGATGTAAGGTCTAGATTAAGTTGATCTAGATTAAATAATGCTTTAAAAATTTGTTTCGGGATATTTGTATTAATTTTAACAGTTTAAACAGTGAATTGTACATGATGTTACGTACTTTAACTAGTATTCAGGATATAGTCTACGCAATGCTCTATTAAGTTTGATAATTTTAGAATGTACTTGATTAATGTGAACTTGAAATCTAACGTAGGGCCAAGATATTTTTCTTGGTGTGTTTGTTGAATTGTAACTTTATTAACACTTACTCGTAAAGGAGCAAAGTTAGGAATAATTTTATTTTTTGGATGAAAAAGCATGTATGAGGTTTTTGAAACATTGATATCTAGTCAATAAATTTAGTTGAAACCATTCATTTAAAATCAACAAATCTTGTTGGGCGTTATTCATTAACTCGTTTATGCACTCGCCATAATAGAATAAACATGTATCGACAGCATACAACGTCTCAACTCCAGATAATTTTAAGGAACCTATGTTATTAATGTAGATTAAAAACAACAACGGACCCAAAATTGAACCCTGAGGTATTCCACAAGTAATATTTAATGGTTTACTGCAGTAATTTTCTATTTTTTTAACTGACTTCAAAAAATAAAAGAGGTTATCAATTCGATACGTACATATATATGTAATATTATTTGAACAGCAAAATATTCACTTATGGTTAATAGATTAGGGCTTCAAACAAATATAATATACAAATTTTATAGGTGTATGTATGTATGTGTGTATGTATGTATGTGTGTATGTATGTTTGGATGTATGTACATATGTTTGTCCACGCATTTCTCCGAAACTAGTTATCAGATCGTTATTTTTTTTTATTTGCTTACATTTATTTCAACTTTGGGAAAAGTAAAGATTTCATCAAAATTGATTTTATAGTTTTTATGATATGATATGATATGATATGATATGATATGATATGATTATGATATGATATGATATAAAATGTGTAACTAAAACTGAAGTAGTTTTTATGATTACTATTTACTACAAAAACTATTGCAGTTTTTGCCTAAAATTAAAAATTACGAAGTAAAAAAGTAATTTAAAAAAAAATAAACCAAATTCAAAAGAAAAAATACTTAAAAGTAAAAAATAACTGAACGGAGGTGGGTTTTCATTTACTATAGGTACCTAATCAAATATTTTCGAAGTCTTTGCCAGCCGATGCAAAGCGAAGCAAAACTATTTTGATAAGTATAAATTCATCACTAATTGATGTATAATATTTTAATTGTAATAATTAATTAGATACCTAGTCCTATTTACCAATTATATTATATTTATATCTTAAAGCAGTGTCGGCTGACACCGACTTCGAAAATATCAGATTAGGTATCTATAGTAAAAGAAATCCGCCATTCAGTTATTTTTTAATTATTAGTATACCTTTTTTTGAAGTCGGTTTAATTTTTTAATATTTGTTTGTCTATTTTTAAGATGTGATTCTAGTAATATGTACACTAATCCAGTAAAGTTAATATGCTTTAGTTTTTGTAGTAATAGATCGTGCGAGACGATAGTATAAAAAATTTCTTCAGTTAAACCAAAAGCACAGTAAAGATATAAAATTACCGTGCCAAAAGCCACCAGCAAAGTCTTTTTACGTAAACAAATATTTCACAAATAATAAAAAGCCTATCGGCAAATTTCATCGTTTCATTCTATATGGAAACATAGAAGATAGAAAGTTCATACATAACACGATATTTCCATAGCAGGATGAATTGCGTATAACAAGTAAGTTTCGATATGATTTGCGAAACATTTCATAAACAATATAATAGGTTTTTATTAGGACATTCACAAAATTGAGCAATTAATCTGTACATAAACACAAAAGGCGTCTGTCGCGTACTAGCGCGGTCCGGTAGGCGGTACGATACTGAACAGCTGTGAGCGGAAATAATAAAACGAATACTTTTATTTAAAATACTTTCAAAACTTAAAAGATTTTCTGAATTGTACAATGAAATTTAATTTGATCTACGCGGACATGACTTGTACAGTAATAACTAAGTGTACATTTGTTTTGTATATATAATTATGAATATTTGTAATTTTCTTTATCCTACTAATATTATAAACGCGAAAGTTTGTAAGTATGTATGTACGTATGTATGTATGTACGTATGTATGTATGTACGTATGTATGTATATATGTATGTATGTATGTATGTTTGTTATTCTTTCACGCTAGAACGGCTGAACGGATTTGGGTGAAATTTGGCA
Source organism: Fabriciana adippe (assembly GCA_905404265.1). Classification (NCBI taxonomy): domain Eukaryota; kingdom Metazoa; phylum Arthropoda; class Insecta; order Lepidoptera; family Nymphalidae; genus Fabriciana; species Fabriciana adippe. The sequence goes on from FR990004.1 coordinate 13,596,821, forward strand.
CAGAAATAGATTATAGTCTGGAATAACACATAGGCTATTATTTATCTCGGAAAAATGTACGGTTCCTGTAGGATAGGTTTGTTTTTGTTTTCCTAGAGGTGAACCCGAGCGAAGCGAGGGTGAGCCGCTAGTTATAAATAAAAGTAAAAAAAAATAGCGATGTAAATGCATATTATGTGTCGAACGTATATGTATATCAATCGTAGGCGGGAGTCGTCGAGAACCGCTCACTTCTGTGACCTTGTTTTATTTCTTAATATATAGGGCGTATAATTGATTATTATTGACATTGTATTGAAATATAGTGTATTGAGTCTGTTTGTGACCTATTAATAACAACAAGAGTTGTTAGTGACGGATCATTGAGATAGAATTATTAATGATTTCTTAGAGATTTATCACGTTATGTTATGTAACTTGCTACCTATGAGGGTCAGTAAGATGTTCGCTTAAGATCAGCAACTAATAGTTCTATAGGTCTTAAATTAGTATTTTAATTCATTTTTTTTCTCCAAAAATGATGTATTTATAGTATATAAATAAAAAAAAGCGTTTACAAAGTAGAGATTTATAAAATTACCGAGTTATAGCAATTCTAAGCAATTACGTACTTGATTTTTGAAAGTAATATACTTAAGGTCGCCATCAGTAATATTAAGCATAGCATTAAAAGTGTATTATTAAGGTTTTAACCTAATAATTCAAAGAGGTCCAGCTCTCGTCATATCAGCGATATTAATTACAAGCGCAGTCGGCCACAGATCAAGGCCACACCACAATTACTTTTAAGTACAAAAATAAATAAAAATTTAAGATAATTATAATTAAATTATTATACGTTACAAGCGAGTGCATGCGAGCAGGAAGCAATCTAGTTTTTTTTTTTAGTGGCCAAGTTATTGTAAGTTACGAATTTCCTGTTAGTAACAGTAATCTTACATAGAACTTATGTTTTTTTCACGTACACATCTGATGTAAAGACGCAAAAACACTGTGAGGACAGAAATTGCGAGAACGGGTGCGTTAAATTACTTAATAAGCTTAATTGATACTAGCACTTTACATTCGACAAACACGGAGCAATTTAGTTATTATTGACATTTTTATAGTTTACTTATACAATATATAGTACCTGGGCGACCGAGCTCCGCTCGGAGTTCATTTTTGTTATATCGTATTTTTTAGATAAAAAAAAACTAAAAACTTCAACAAATACAAAAAAACGCAAAACTCTGTGTTCGATCGAGATTCGAACTCGGACACACCTATATGATGATATATACACCTATATGATTGTTAATCTTGCACCTGGTCCTTTGACCACGATGCTTATGCCTGAGTGTAAGAAATTATCGAGCATATTTTGCGTAGAATAATGCAAAAGAAAACCGTGTAAAAACTCGAAAACACACGTTTTCCCAGACATTAGACTAATCTAGATCGATTTTTTGCCCCCGAAAACCCCCACATACCAAATTTCAGCGAAATCGTTAGAGCCGTTTCCGAGATCGCCGGTATAAATAAATAAAGATATACATAAATATACGAGAACTGCTCATTTAAATATATTAGATTAGATACATAATTTTGATCGCATAAGTATAAATAATCTAACGCCTAACATGTCAATGCCTCGATGTCACAGTCTACCTGTGTACTAAATTTCATCCGAATCCGTCCGGACGTTTCGATGTGAAGGAGTGACAAATAAACACGTAGAAACTTTCGCATTTATAATTGTAGTCTGATGCAGGCCCCTTTTTTTAATAATAGACGCATGTGCCGTTGCCCGCTAGTTCACATCGCATAATATTTGTCAAAGCTCGTAGGTCAATGTATGTGTGTCGGGCGCGTCGCGTCGCGCGTAATAGTAGGAAACGTCCACGTTACGTAACGTCAGTCGGCGAGTCACTGCGACTTGCGAGGGATAATGTAGTAATATATTGCAATACCACTTGCCCGTCCATCATGATAACTTTAGGCAAAGAGCCATGGGCTTTTACATCATTTTCTTTATCTTGTAGATTTATCTAAATAAACCGTTACGTTATTAAAACTTATTAAAACCACGGATAGATTATTTAATATGCCAATTTGAGCTTAAACCGAATACTCTATGTTCTAACTCTTGCTATAATATTAAAACTATAAATTAATAAAAACATGTAACCTATACGACAAATAAAAGACAAGCATAAATAAACGTTACAAAAATACATTCTCTTGAAAAATCGGAATATTTGGATTTCATTTAAAGTATTTTTTCCAGACCCGTTTATGTAAAATATAAAAATTGAATCTAGACTTTAAGTGAACTGGATATTTTGTGTAAACCTCCATTTGCGCGCTTGCAAAATTAATTTAATAATTAACGTTTGAAAAATATAATTTTCTTAAGTACGGCTTTAAACTAGAACAGCTAGCTGCAGGACATATTTAATTAATATTCAGCAAGTCACAACCAGCGCAGTTACTTACTAGACCATCCACTCGACTCAAATATGATTCATTTCACGCGGCGCGCGAAGTGAAGGACCTGTTTTCATTGACCACGCCTGCGTGCAACTCTACAGTACTTAAGAAAGAACCACCTAAGGAAAAATATTATTATGTATATTATTATGTACTTAAATATATGTACTTGAATACTATTATGTATTTCTGTGATCTTTAGAGTATTTTTGTTTTTATCATTGAAAAACCAAAATGTAGAGCTCTTCTGTATAATTAAAAGGATCTTAAGTGTTGGTACCTAATTGGTTTCATGTACAAGTATGGAAATCCTTTTTTATATACACCATTTTTTCAGCTACTACTTTGACATATGGTACATGGTAATAAAGTATATAAAATCCTGATCATGAAATAAATGTCACATTTTTAATATATGAATAGTTAGTCAATATTCACTACAGTTTTGAACTGTACAAAACACAGGAAACGACTCAGGAATTTCGTCGTGGTTCAACAATATTTATTGACTAATGTTAACACAATCTGATGTAAAGTCAATCGGTGAAATCTATTAAATAAAGCTTTGGTTTTTTATGACAGATAGTATAAAATTTCATTACATATTTGTCTAAAATATTAATAATGCTTATAAATATTTTAAGAAATTTACGATTTACATATTATTGTAGTTACACATGTAAAATATTTTTGTATTAATAATAATTTACGAAATAATATTTTAGAAATGTCATAAAATTTATCAGAAATAATTGGAATATTTATTTCAAAAAATTACGCTGTTATACTTATTTGAGTATATCGTAGTGTAATACACTCACTTAGCTCACTCACGTTGGTATCAGCGGCCTCGCATCGCTTTCAATCAGCCTTGTTCCACTTGCTACCTTTCAGATGTGTGAAAATCGATTATATATTCACTTTTTTAAAATTATACCTTTATTAGTTTTAAAATCTTATTAGATTATTATTTTGTCAATACGCGAACATTGTAACTATTTTAGGAAAGAATTGTTGGCAACCTTGGTTATTTTCTTATTAAATCTTGCCTAACTTTTGTTAGCTTCATTTGCAACAATGTAATCAAATATTGGAAGTCAATTTTAACCTACTTCAAATTGTCAAATGTTTGTATATCAAATCCATTCGAGTGTGAAATAATTAATTTGATACCATCAAGGATGGAGGAGTAAGTTACGACTCATTTGTTTTGATGAGATATATGTTTATATATGTAACATATATAATAACAAATATAACAGTAGGTAAAATGTTAAAACACACGTTGTTTTAACTATTATTTTAAAATATGATTATTTCCTTTATAAGCTTATAATATGAAAAGTTCCAAGACCATTTTATGTTTATCAAAAGTCTATATAAGATTAAATTGTTACGCTTTTGATAAAGTGGAAACAACTAGTTCGATGTGAGAACAAATTAGTTTGATAGGCAATTGTTGTTTGTTATTGATCGCCTGCGCAACTCGCATTGTGTGGTTAAGCAATACTCTGTGCCAACATTTTTTTATTATGAAAATTAAATTTGTGATAAAATATTACGATAATTCTACTTTTACAGTCAAGCTCAAACATAAATTTATAATACGAGATAATTTTAAGTCAATGTTCAAAAAATTTACAAAATGGGAAAACTCTTATGTTACATTAGTATAATTTGAAAAAAAGAGTTTGAACTATAATTAAAAATATTAAAGAAGTAAAAATCAACCAAAGAGTTATTATAGCAAATGTGTATGAATGTATGTATAGTTTGGTTCTTTTTAAAAATATTCCATACATTAGACATCAACGCGTAGCGCTCGCGTAGGCGTGAAGAAGGCACGCATCGCTACGCAATACTCATAGATATGTATTGTTTATGTACATAATTTTTCATATATTATTGTCTATTATATATACATTTAAATTTCTACTAATCTCTATTTATATATATAATTATATAAAAATTACTAACATTAATTTCATCGCAAAATAAAAGAAGCGTGATGATAAAACATGTATACATATAGGTTTTTAATGCTTAGTGCTAAAAATTTAAATTTATTTTAGTGAACAATAGAGTTTAAGACATGGCCGTGACCGAGCAGGCCGGGCCGGGCGCGCCGGACCGGGCCGCAGTTAGTAGTGTAGTCACACATGCCACATTCTACAGAACTTCTTATGAAACAGCTACCAGAACCAAACCACAAAAATATAAAAAAAAGTTGTTTTCGTCAATTCGGTACACTGACCTTTACTGTCGTAATTTTATAACTTCGCGAAGAACTATGTCAGAGTGAGATACTTTAAATATTAAATTTGTATTATATTGATATTAATAATGAGTGAAAAAAAAATTAAAACTTTTCAGCTATCGAGCATTCCATTAATCCATTAGAAACTAAATGAATCTTTTTAATTTAGTTTTTAATATATTGAAAATCTTTTCTTATCGACTAGTTTTTTTTTCAGCTAGAGTATAGATTATTCTTGTATAAAATGTTGCTGTAAAAGCTTTAGCAAAAAATATAAATGTGTCAGTGCCAAATTCATAAAAATATTTTAACGTGAGAGTCTTCAATAAATTGATTATAATTGATTACATAATTAGCCAACTAATTACGTCGATAATCACATATTTCTGTACAACAATATCCCATTTTAAGTATGAAAATCATTATATTCGTAAAAAAATATGTACCTATATAATTAAGTACTAATTTTCGTAAATTAGGTACAAAAATATATATTTTATTTCTGTCAATGTTTACCGACTACATTTCAGTGTGCGGTAGTACACATGAAATGCAATTAAGTCATGTTACTTGATTATTCAAATATTTACTCACAGAATTCACACTTTACTAAGCGAAATACCAAACATACAAAGTGTTACAAATAAAATCAAGAGTGTTCTCGATATTGAATGTACTCGTAACATAACGCCGTACGTGCGCGAGCAGCTGTGTGTTACTCAACGCCCCTTTCCCTCTCACTGAGGCTTCGCCTTCCGCACACTTACCACTTACAGCGGAAAGATTTTGTTTAGAAAGGTTACTTGTACTTACTACAAAACTATTTGCAAAATGTTGCCATTAATGACTTAAGCTACTTTTATTTAAGAAAAAATATTAGGGTTCCGCTCAAAAACATTAAGACGTACCTAGGGATGCACCCAAGCGAAGCGAGGATAAGTCGCTAGTTTTTAAATATAGTATTTTTTTCCAAACATTATAAGTATTTAACTCTACTTCGCATTTCTAATAGAAATATGAATAATATGCTATTACATATTTTATGCAGAAAATTTGACCGCGATTCTATGTATTATATTTTTTTATATTTCGAAAAAATTAAAAATATATAATAATAATATTATTATTAATAAAAATGTACGTTGTGAGTGATACCAGTTCCCGATGCATTGATCCGTGCGCCCCACATCGGCGGCGGCGACGCTCTCCGGTTATGTCACATTATATCATTATTGTTTTTATGTATTGAACTATTAATTCACTTTTTACCGATCGTGAATAAATAAAATGTAGGCTATGCTATTATGTCAATCGTTTTGATTTAATTATAGAAATGTCATTAAATTATACAATTAATCCTTCTTGTTATATTTTTATGTAGGTTTGTTTTGGATTGATGGATGGTTTAAATATTTTTTTCAAACATAGCGGCATAGAATTTAGTTTTGGTAACAGTATGTGAGCCTATGAAGCATTAGGCGCTACACTCAGAGACATTGAGCGCCCGCACGACATTCGGCGTTCGATTGCCTTTAGTGATTGAACTTATTTAATTCATTATTTCACGCTTATTACTGATTTAAATTTATTTTACAATGTTATAGTTAAATGAACACTGTGCTGATTTCGCTTGTCAATGCCATTTATTATTTTTTCTTATATAATACATAACTTTAGTTCGGCAACCTCAATGTGCACGAGCAATGATATGGCAGCCGGTTCTGTTATATATGTCACCAATCAGAGGTCGTGGGAAACTAGTCGAGATTTTTAAATAAAAATATTTTTTTATCATTTAAGCAAGTAAATACAGATAAAATATCGCTCTAAGAAAGGTTTTATTTCTGCTGGACTAGATGTGTATTTATTAATTAATTATTTATCTAAGAGATTGATAAGGATGTAATAATACATTATTGCTTAATAACGAATCATTTATTAGCATAAATTATTATTACATTGAACTGCATATAATTTTTTTATATTGACCAATTTTACTCTCAATTTTACAAGAAATCTTTACCGATTTTTTTATAAGGTTAAGGTTAGGTGGTAATAATATCGTGGCATTTAATACTATCACTTGCAATTACTGACAAAACGATTTTAGACATGTTTTTACGTAAGTTTCAGGTATGTACAAAAGATTGAAATGTTTTAGCAGCGCCGGGCGACGCGAGCGGTGAGGCGCGCGGGGCGGAGTCGTTGTGCAATGGATACTTTTATTTTTATTTAGATGGATTCGAGGCTAAGTCGATTAATAAAGAAAGCAATGCAATCTTTATTCTTTCAAAAATTTATAAAGCTTTTTCTCAATAGATCTCTACATAGAGACAGTGTAATAATAAGATTTTGGTATAGTTGTAATGTGAGCCTCGTTTTTTTATAAAAGTCGATTAATAAGATTAAATATCCACGACCTCGTTACAGTTTTTATAATAACATGGTAGATTCATTATCTATTGTTAAATACTAAAATGTTCGTAATATGACCTCGGATTTGCTATAAACAAAACGAAATGAACGATAAAAGTGATCGCAAAGAGGTGTTATATAAGTAATATATGGAATGAACTATACCTGCGGAATGAGAGGTCGCTAGTTTTACGACTGTACTGTTGGCCTTTTAAATGTTTCAATAAATCCCAATGCTAGTTACGTCACGTGGTTGTTATGTAGTGATTTTAATTATTATTTTTATACTAAAATATTAATGCATATAATATTGTTGTGCACGAATAACGATCAGGGTTAAATATGTCATATTTTATAATTGAAAGCGGTTTAATATTTGTCATGTACTGTTAATTTGAAAGGCAAGTCAATATGCCAGAAAACCGGTGTAGCGACTGCAACTCAAGTCGAGAATGTATAAACGTATTTTTTACTGAACACCCAAAGTATCTGTTAAACGTCCACTAAGTTCGCTAGATAGTTTCTCGCATTACTTAAAAAACTTATTAACTTCGCCAAAATCAAAGTATCTCTAATTGATGTAAGTATTTTTTTTAATCACTGTTTAAAAATAATAAAATTAAAAATGAGGAAGTCAAATGTAAGGATAAAGTAGAGTTAATATTTATATTTCATTTAACTTGGTATTAGCTATATGTGACGTAAGCGTTCTCGCATAAATTAACGAAAATTTGAATATTTTGAGTCATTTAAGAGTGCCTTACTAAAATACTGTATACAAATATTCTCGGTGATGTCATAATATATGGCACAAAGAATGAACTGAAAACTCAACAGATTTTGATAAATTGAAAATGAAATTTGAAAATCTTATACCGTTTTCATAGTAGAGTAGTACAGTACGGGAAATCATTTAACGATTTGTTACATGAGTTATGATAATTTGGATGCACTATTATAATGTGATTAATTCGCTGTGTTTATGTGTCAGTGTGGCGGCCGGAGTGTGCGTGCGGGAAAGTGCGAGTGACGCAAGCGTGACGTAACCGCGCCGACACAGTGCGCCCGCGCCGGGCTAAACGTCTTAACTACCATGCCACCCTCGTTACTTAGACGTCCCTAAACTTGAATTGAAATACAAAATAGTATGCAGAATTAGCACACCTTAATAAATAAAGCCCCTTAAGGCTGCCCCGGAATAAAATAGTTCTAATACCAGTTGCACAAAGGGAAAGTTCCATTAAAATACACTTGTTAGTAAGTATGAGGACAAATTCTCGATGTAAAGTAAAGATATATTTTACAGCTAAGATTTGCGTCAACTGTCAGAGTTCTGCTTATATATTAATACGCTAACAGTCAGTTACTTACTACATTACAGCTATGAATGTCATTGTGTTAAGTATGATATTTATGTAAATTATGTATTTTTGAAATATTTAATATACTTTATTTTGAATAACAAAGCATCTTTATAAGTGTGATGTAATGTACGAAACTGTTAGTTCCTTTTATAGTTGAGCAAAATAAATACACATTATGACATCATAGACACAGGTTAACATAAATACTGTGTAATTATCGTAATAAGAGCCCCCTCACGTCTGGATAGATCATTGCAGAGGCGAAATATAGGACAAGTGGAGTTTACGTAATTACGACAAAAACAAGCTTTTATCCACCTTCTAGATAATTTGATTATAATATATAGCATACTATGTATCTTGTATAAAACATTGGTTTCCAATAAGTCGTGCTGTTCGTTTAAAGTATCATACGTTTGTTTACATACAATTTGTAAGGTAGTGTGTAAAAGTGGGCGCGCGGCCGGTGTGTGACCCAGCTTCATGCGACTAGAGATAGGGTGGCGACGTTGCGTCACAATCAGCTGATCTTCCGCAAACGGTGAACGTTTCAATACTAATTCATACATGGTGTATATATTGCCATGTGTGCTGACATGACATCACGTAAAGCTTACGGCGCCATCAGCCGTGACAGAACAAATATTAACTGATTCATGATAGTAGTAGGTAAGACATCATATAAACCATTAAATAGTATTTACTACATACGAGTATGTCACCTCAAACACCTCAGTAATATTCACGCATACATTAACGTACGCTTAACTTAAATTCCTATCAAAATCCAGTTCGCAAACAAGCTGAGATTTACGAAATTATAATATGGCCTTTTAAGATTGATTGTCCTCTATTTTATTACTTCTATATTAATTTAACCATACAAATGTTTTAAATTTAAATATGTGGCAGCCTTCTTAACTGCTAAAAATTTTAGGAATATATTTCATCTGTGATTAGCATATTCGTTAATATACATTTGAGACTACCCTAACAATAAGATAACCAAACAGTTGATAGTTGTGTTTTGAAAATTATTAAATTTATATCTATTGTGGATTTGTACAATTCCATCGGGTGCAGCGGCAGCGAGCAGCATGTCGCGTCGCCACGCGCTCAAGGTCGCGGCCGCACTCGCTCTCACGTGCTTTTAATCTGCTCTATTTGTAGTGACATCTAACTGTATTTCCTCCTCCATTGTTTACAAGTTCAAGACTAACGACCGGTTCCGATGAACAATGATTATTGAGTGCGTCGGTTCACATGCGACATTTATATTGCAAATTAAATAAATATTTACTATAAGTTTTATTACTTATTTGTAATTATAGTTGTAATATTATTTACGGAAATTGCAAGTAGCTTATATCGGTGTGAATGAAGCAACAGGTCACAGGACGACCCGCGCGACACGCAACCCGACCGACGACACTGCCGGCTGTGTCAACACTTTTGTTGCAGCTTTAATGTGAAAGTAATGTAACATTTGGTTTTTCTTGATCATTAAATAATTTAATACATAGATTTAGAGATTAGTGTTGTTTAATATTTAGAATGCAATAGAAGCAGTATTAACAAGAAATAGTTACCTACTATTTGATCTGTCGAATAGAGTTAGGTTGGTGTTAGGTTATTTTTACAGACATGCTACTGATGTCCTCCTCGGCTGATTTCGGCCACGGTGGCCAAACTTACAAATTGTAAGACTAAACTAAGCACAGGAGATATTATAGAGTACAAGTGTTTACGCAGACACAAGTGCATTCTCTATTCCTGTTATTCTCAAATTCCGATGGGACGATAATTCGACACGATCTATGAGGGACCGACGGCTTCACGTACTCTCCAAGGCACGTGGGTTAAGCACCGCCAACCTCCCAACTCGGGGTTGTTATTAGGACAGAAAGACTCAACACGGCCCGACCCGGGCCTCGAACTCAGAACATCCGGATGTGCAGTCGTACATGCTAGCCACTACACCACCGAGCAGAATTGCTACTACAATTATAAGTACAAGATATGTTATATAATACGATCTATTTTAAAATAGTTTAAACATCAAAATTAAAACACTAAAACTAAAAACTAGTAATTTCAGAAGTTGCGGTCTCATACAATTACTGCAATAATTAAGCTTTTAGCAACAAGTTGTCAAGATTGAACAAGTTGAATGGTCACGTCTCTTTAATATCGGCCATTTATTACACGAGTATGAGAATGAAAAGTATTTTATTTTACGTTTTTCAGACATATAAGGAGCGAGGGTCGCGGCCGAAGGTTTGAGTGGAAGTATTGAGTGGACCAAGTGTCGGGTCAAGAGCGCGTCCTCGCTTGCGACATCAGCCTTTGATCGTGAAAATTAGCGTGACATTTCGGTTGCATTTACCGTTACACTTTTTGACGTTTTTAATATCAATTTAAATGTTAAATTAAATTATAAATACGGTTAATTTTGCTGACTTTGTACATTTTGTTAAAACTGATAAATATGTTTATACTTGATAGCATTTAGAGCTTTATTGACTCAAAAATTATAAAAAAAGTACTTTGTATATATAAAAAAATGTAATAAGGCTAAGCATACAATTTATTCATAAACATTTTAAATCTGCATAATTATTAACAAAAAGACTACTTACTACTAGTTTTTTTGGTCTGAAACAGGTAAAAGAGTGATTGAAATAGAGCGTTACATGTAAAATTTACCCTAAATACAAGTTATATACAACTGCCCCTATTATATTTACCAATATTATTAAACTGCTATGTAATTTTAATGTCTTATTATTTTATTTTAGGTTTGACTGTTCTAAGAATTCTTTTCTTCTGCTATTCAAAGCTGTACTGAGAAATATTTGTGTCAGGCAATTTTTCGCGTCTGAAATGAGCCGGTGATGTTGGAGAATAAAATATATACATTAAAAAAATGTCGTTTTAAGAAATATTTTCTTCCATTAAACGTTTAACATCAACCGCTTAAAACACGAAGTGATTCGAAAGGAGGTTAGTCTTAAACGGAACAACTCAAATAGTAAAAGTTTAAACACTCTAACAAAAGCAAATAAACATTACATAAAAATAATCACGTTTTACATTTGTAATGAATATATATTTAAGTATTTTTGTTCTGGAGCCGATAATATTTCACAATTTTATTCAAAACATATAAAATTATATAAAAGCAATGTGTTTTAAATATTTTTGCTTTTAGTATATGTATGTATTCAGCTCTTTTTAATGTCCCCCTGCTAGACACGGGCCTCCCTTCAATGCGAGGGGAATGGCCATACGCTGGCCAAGTGCTGGTTGGCGGACATCACATGTCTTTCGAAAATTTGCTAGGTTCTCTAAGACATGAAGGTTTCCTCACGATATTTTCCTTCACTCTAAGGCAAGTGGTAATCATGTTAGAAATGATTCGCACATGAAAATACTAGAGGTGCGAGACCAGGGATTTAAACTCGCTTCACTCGGTATCCCTAGCGAGCGCGTTACCACTAATTTAATTTCACTGTACATTTAAATTTGAGCTAATTTTTACAAAAGCACCTACCTTTTCAAAACTTAGCTTGGTTTATTTGCTTATAATAAACATTTAAGTAAAGACGCATGCGCAGTCGTTAACATTCACTTATCTAACGAATGGTCATTGGTCATCTCTACTTTACGTAAGTGTTTAGCGCGAGTATTGTTGTGCTTGATTAAAATGTAAGCAACGCACTGTTTTATTTGTTATGATCTCTTTATACGGAGCCCGCTCGCAGGCGAGAGCGAAGCCGGAATCAGCCTTAGAAGTAAGCGCTATTTACATATAATAGCAATAATATTTTATAGCAGAATCAACGGTCAACTTTTCAGTAATTATTGTTTTTTTTTCTTTAGATATTATTTACTCAACGCATTTTCTTATATTTCTCATAATCTATACTAATATAATAATGAAACAGAGTTCGTTTGTTTGAACGTGCTAATCTCAGGAACTACGAATTCGATTGAAAAAAATCTTTTTGCATTAGATAGCCCGTTTATTGAGAAAGGCTATATATCATATAATGTATAGTCTATCTATTCCATACTAACCGCTATATACTAACGCAAAATGGACTTTAATTTTGAGAATAGTAATAAAACACTAAAGAAACTTTTAGCATTACTTTGTTAAAACAATACTAGGAAATAATACACAGTCCTAATACTGTCGGAAACGGCTAAAATCCTATAAGAATGCTTTAAATTATTGCATGGTTATTGGGTAGTAATAGAAGAAAAAAAAATTCTTTTAGAAATAACTGGGTTTGATAATTCATGCTAAAGAATCTAACCATTAGGTTATGTGAAATGTTGGAATTTTAATAATCAAGCTTAAAATATATAATTGTGACTTAATCGCCCGCGGCTGCTATTTGTGTCGCTCTACATTACAAGATATTTAAACTCAGCTAATAGTTATACGACGTTCAAACGATTACGTCACGAAAATAAGATAAAATGACCACCACAGTTTCCGCTTATAACGAAACTAAAAGTGCACTCTAATGTAGTATAAATCGTAGATATTAAATATGACGTACTTTGACAACTTTTCTCTCTCTCGCTAACAACTTTTTAATTGCAGAAAAAAAGGTGGAACCGTTATGTTTGGCGATTAATTAATTTACATGAATGTACATCCCAAGTTATTGGGTATATGAGTTTATTTACTTTTTCAAACAGTGATCTTACCGGATATCAATATGAATTGTCTTATTCTAGATATGTACTTTTTAGGTTTATATATTTATTGTGATTATATATAGTCACGTAACAAGGTTAATATTGTCCTAATTACCTACAACGTGTCGCAAGCACTTGCGATGCGTGCTGTGTATTTTTACATAACTCGCCTGCGAAGGGGCCTTACCGCTACTACCAATGTTAGACTGCTTGCTTACAAATCGGTTTTACAAGAACATAATCGGATACTCAATATCAGTAATACTAATCAAAGTGAAATTGAATTTATTAATAATAATTTAATTTGCTCTATCTTAGTTTCATTTGTTTAACTGTTATAATATAAAAGATAGTAATTTATTATTTGCAACAGTTAGCCAAAGCAACATGTTTATGACGAGCTCCGTTATAGTATGTTTCTGCGCACGCATTCTAAACATTGCTTTGCGCAAGCACCGTATTTGTTTCTTTGATAGAGTCGAATATGGAATTTGTACAAAGAATAATTGCGTCGGAAATAAAGTTGTTCTCTAACCGGAGTTATTAACATTGTTTATTTTACTCTAATGATAGAGTCAACTTACACTTGTCTCCCACATACACATTTTTCCTCTTAGGGACGTCATTGCCGCGTGTCTAACGACGAACTATTGCATTGTGCTCGTATATATGTATTGTGTTGTAACCGTATTCTTATTACCCGCCGCGCTTGTTAGTGTTAGCTATGTGATTGTTACTTTACAAGAGATGAAAACTTTAAATAATTATTATTGTTTCCGGTATTTTCTTATTTTGTTGTACATTTCCATTTAAATTTTTAATATTTTATTAACTTTAATGTAAAAAAGTTATAGTATTTAATTACATCTCGCAAAATTAAAGAATGATCGTATTAACCAACGTTACAAAGAGCAAACTACTTCGAGAGTCTACTTTATATGTTAAATATTATGTCTTTGTTATTGGAATATTATATCATTGCAATAGAATAAAGTGAAACATCTCGCTCTAAGCACAAACAAATACCATTAAAAAGGGTATTTTATTTCTTTACTGGCAGTAATTTGTCATAAAATATTTTAATAAATATTCATATGTTTATATCATGAGTCAGGAGTCGTGAGCCATAATATAATTCGCTTTGTCACATCGAGGAAACAAGTGTATTCATATTCGCACATTGTTTTGTTTTGGAGATGCCCACGTCAGACGCATCGCAATGTGCGGTCAGTCGACCGGGCGGCGAGGCGGGCGGGGCCAGGTCAGGCGCAGGGCGGATTCAGTCGTTAGGTAATAGTCTTAATTTGTCGTCACGTCCACTGGAAACGGACACAGTGGAAAGCAAAATGAATGTATGTCGATACGTAACAGTCAGCACAAAGTGCCGGCTGTGTCTCCGCTGCGCTGCGCTCGCGCAATCAATTCCGTACCAAATAACAATCAAATATTTCACCAAAACTAATTTTATATTGTCCTTGACCACTGCTTTAAATCTTGATTTGTCGCGGATTATTAGATCTCTGAGTAATACGTGGCTAAGTAAAATCGTACTTGCGAATCAACCGCGAAAACGACCAACTGCTGTTTCTAAATCATTGAAAATTGGCAAGCACATTGAGATTGATCAACTCTGTGCGACGACAAGTAAAAATGGAATATTATGGAAATACTATAAAATAATTAGTTAATCGCTAAATTGTCCTTTTGTTTACAATATTAAAATCAATTCATATTAAGGTTAAGTCAAGCATGGAGGATGACCTCTAAGCCGCAGGTCACGCGACCTTAACCCCACAAAAATTTAAATGAAAATATAAATTAAAATTTTGCATAGATAAACTGGAAGATGAAAAGTAAATTCTTACAAATTTTAAGTTATAATCTTTGATTAAATAAACCAGTCAACATTATATTATATTTAGCGAAATTCCGGTGCACGTAAAAATTTAATTTATGACAGTGTTATATATGTATAAGGCAGTCATGCTCACGTGAAAGGGTTCAGGTGACCTTCAGTATCGTTTCCTCGGAAACACTTCACCGGCACCGCAAATTAAGTAAATCACAAATTATAAAATTCACAAAAATATTGTACTGACGGTTCCGCCGAGGCTCCGGCCGATAATGCTCCGACAAATTTAGCTATCGAAATTTAGTGTTGAAACTCAATATGGAGCAATTTGGATCAGGTAGAGCATCGGCGGTTATGCAAGTGAGAGCGCGGGTACGTACCGGGTGGGCGCGGGCGGCTGGTGGGCGCTGAGCGCGTGCGGGCGGGACGGGCGCGAGTCGCGGAGTGGCGCCTGCGCACGCGCCGCCGCACTCACCACCCTCGGGTGCCCTGCCTCCCCCCTCCCCTCCCTGTCCATCGCCCCGTCGCACACCGCGCACCACCCCCTCTACTCTCCGCCACGCGACATGACCGTCGTCATCAGCTTGCAGAGCGCTCTCAAAACCCGCTTCCGCTGCCTGAAAACTGATACGAGTTCCGTACACACATAAGAGCATCAACACAATGTTTTTATCATTAGGTTTATTAATTATAAGTAATCAATATTTACAACATTTTTTGTTTTCACTTCAATGAAGAAATCAACTTTTACCTACAGTTAAAATAAGCCCAAGGCAAATCACAATTTCTTAATCACTAGCGACTTACCCTCGGGTTCTCCTACGGGTGAGGTGCCTCACAGTTGTCTATGTATTTATAGTCTATGTACATAAGTTCATCCAAGTCCACCCTGCTCTTCCAGCGTTGTCAATACTAGTCAGGTTGTTCGAAAAAATAATAGGCTATGAGTTAAGAATGTTATTTTAAATTAAACACCATAGATAAATATCATTGCCTGACTAAATATCAAGACACGCGGCAGCGTGGCAGCGTGTCTTGATATTTAGTCAGGGGCAAGTCAAATCTTGAGTCTCAGTTTAATCTAAGTTATTTGCTCTGTGTAAATGATACGATTGCTCAAATTTAAGAAGTTATATTTTTAAATTGCTATTTAAATGATTGCTAACATTGTTGTAGTAGAAAAATAACAAGAAATTGTGTTTTAAATGTATTTTAAAATGTAGTATGTACTTATAAATAAATTTCAGATTTCATTCACGCTGAAATGGTTGGTGGCGAGATATGGATGAAATTTATCATACAGAGAGGGTATGACTTAGAGAGCTTGTTACTCACCTAGAGACGCACCCGAGTAAAGCCAGGGGAAGCCGCTAGTCTTTTATAATGAAGCAGCTTTTACGTTTCGATTTTTTTCTCGAAGCTGTCGATTTTGCTAATACGAGTACATATCCTAAAATATATGACAATCTTGTAGCAATGTTGTAGTTTTCAATTATGTTTAACTAATTATTTATTACCGAGAAGATGACAAGCAAGACGTAGACATGTTATACTCTACTCAAGTAGAAAATGTTTGTTCTTTATTTAAAGCCATCTGGGATTCTTTGAGACTTCTATTCTACTGCAAGTGTCGCAAGCAGTAACTAAGATATATTGTTATTACAATTTAATTCCTTTAAAAAAGTCTTTCTTGCATTTTACTAAGAGTTATTTTATAAAAAAACGTTACTTTTATAACAACACGATTGAATGATGAAGTGTCGGAGCCCTAAGTCTCTCCTACGAATCTATACTATAATATTATAAATGTAAAAGTTTGTGAGTATGGATGTATGGATGTTTGTTACTCTTTCACGCCACAACGGTTAAACGGATCTAGATAAAATTTGGCACAAAGATAGATTATAGTCTAGAATAACACATTAGCTATTTTATATCCTGGAAAAATATACGGTTCCCGTGGAATAGGTTTGTTTTTGTTTTCCTAGAGGCGAACACAAGCGAAGCGAGGGTGAGCCGCTAATATAAAATATTTTTTGATTTTCTTGATTCAAAGATTCATTTTCATTAACTTTAGAAATGTCAGAATTTTCAACTGAAAAGTAGGTGTAAACCGGTTCAAGTCTCATAAATGTGAAGGGACGTAATGTTATGTAAATTTAATTTTTAACAGCGACAACAAAGAATATCAACATTTTAAATACTAATCTATACGTAATATAATAAAATGCCGAGTCGAATCTTTACATTAAATATTTTTTTGGAAAATCTTATTGAAATAATCATTATTCGATACAGAGGATGAGATGAGATGAGAGGATGTATCGATACAGAGGCCGAATCTATAGTTTTTAGAACTTTTGTCTGTCTATCTATCTGTCTGTTACCGCATCACGGAAAAACCACAGAGGGATTTTAATGAAATTTTTTACGATTATAGCTGGTTATCCGGGCCAACATATAGGATACTTTTTATAGCGGGAAAATATTTCATCTCTGAGAAATCTATCCTAAAATTACAACGTAAGTAGAGACGAACCCGAGCGGAGCGAGGGTGAGTCGCTAGTAGGTTATAAAAATAAACGTGCTATAATTATTATAATTTTATTCAAAAGAACAATAAAAAAAATTCAAAATAAATCAGTTATATAAACATGAAACAACTACATATAATGTAAGTGTACAATAAAATTTAAATAAAAATATTGTGCATATTTTCTTATAATAATTATTCGGTCAATGACATTCCTTTAGACAAAAGTTACTACAATTATTAAATACAATTAGTGAATAGGTTTTATATATTTTTAGGAGCTTTTATCTATAAAAAAACTCAATAATATTTTAGATTTATATAGTACTAGCGACTCACCCTCGCTTCGCTCGGGTTCGTCCCTAGTTACGTTTCACTGCTGAACTGAGCTAAACGTTGATAAGTCAGCCTGTGAGTCGCGAGTAGTGAATAAAAATAGTAATTGCGAGTGTACCTTAGGTGATAGACATATAATATTGCGAACTTCCCTGTATAACTTTTTAAGACCTACAATTTTCTAGTACATTGTTTTGATTTATCTCTTAAGGTTCAGCCAGCGTTAGCCATATAAACTTCTAAGGACGACGCGATAGAACCAGTCATTGCGTTTTCCCGCGGGAACGAAAAATATGCCTGTAGTAAAAGGTATCCTAAATGTTGACTCGAGTGATAAGCTATCACTATACAAAATTTAATTGAAATCGGTTCAGTACTTTTTGCGTGAAACGCGCACATCGATTTAACTAAGTTAGTTTTGCTATAGGTATAGATAAGAATAGGTATTGCGAGTGTACCTTGAGAGATAGACATATACTGTTGTAGATATTTCTGTTGGCCTTTTCAAGATCTACAATTTTTTAGTACATTGTTTTGATGTATGTCTTTAGGTTTAGCCAGCGGAGGGTTCCTAAGGAGGACTCGATAAAACCAGTTATTGCGATTTCCCGCGGGAAACAAAGATTTTCCAAAAGTAAAAGTTATCCTAAATGTTGACCCGAGTAATAAGTTATCAGTTCACAAAATTTCGTTGAAATCGGTTCATTACTTTTTGCGTGAAACGCGTACAGACAAACAGACAAACAGACAAAAAGACAAACAGACAAACAGACAAACAGACAAACAGACAAACAGACAAAAAAAATAATAACTATTGTTTTGGGGTCTATATCGTATAGGTACATAGTACGTTACAGTCATTGTTTTTAAAAAATATTTCATGTACAGATTTTGCTAAGTTACTGCTTTATTATAGTATAGACAAGCGACTCACCCTCGCTCCGCTCGAGTTCGTCCCTAGATACGTTTTATCGGTTAGTATAGATTTCTCAGAGATTAGATATTTTAACGCTATAATCGGCTATCATCATACCCATCCAAAATCTGTCCAATTGTTTTCTCGTGATGCGTCCCCAGACAGACAGACAAAAATTCTAAAAACTATAGATTCGGCCTTTGTATCGAAAATAATGACTATTTCAATAAAATTTTCCAAAAAAATATTTAATGTACAGATTCGACTCAGAATATTATCATATGCATAGATAAATTATAAAACATGTAAATTGTAAAACAGTGACATCGGAATTTCTAAAAAATTTGAACTACACAGACAAAGAAAATACGCAAAAAAATATTTAAATAACGTTAATTATTATCATTCATTTTTTATTATATTCTAGCGACTCACCCTCGCTTTGTTCGGGTTCATCCCTGGGTACGTTTAACGGTTAGTATACAAAGAATAGACTATATATGTATGTGTACAATGTGCATACATATGGAGGTATAAAAAAGTACTAAGTGTTTTAAAGAAATAAAAAAATATACCTGCCTTCCTAACTTGAGAAATGATTGATTCCCATTCAAACTTCCACCCTCTTAAAATATGTTTTCCGGGATGAAAACTATCCTATATTCTTCCCAGGGTCTCAAACAGCAGACAGCGGATTAACAGTGAAAAGTGACAGACAGACACTACTTATCTTTTCTTAATATAAGTTTTTTTTTTAATTTGAAAATTCTCAATTAGTTTTTGAGATATTTACAAAAAACTAAACCCCCTTTTTTATTTTTAGTTAATTGTTTATAACTTTTGCAATTTTAGCAAGCGGAACTTGATTTTTTTTTAAAAATCACCCACATGTCATTCCGAATCGAATGACATGTAGTTCATATTTTCCCAAGACTGCTGAAAAAAGTTGACCTAAAAAGGCATTTATTGACTAGATTAATATATGTATGTATGTAACATAATATGATATGCCCCTTTTCTTAGTATCCATTTAAGGTTGAAAGAAGTATATATGTAGGTACATTAATGAAACAAAAGCAGTGTTTTAATTCATTTTAATATTTTTTCATGTTTTGTGTTATTATTTTAATTATCTATTATTAAACTTAGTATATGCAGTGTTAAAACCTAGTTACTGAATTCTTATCACATCCTAATAATCATAAATAATTATATAGTGTATTATCTTTTGAATTATAGTTACTTCTAGTTGATACAATGTACATAATTACGGAATGTAACAAGATTTCTCTTTAATTTTATCTCATATAAGCGATTTAACCTCGCTTCATTTGGGCGCGTTACTATGTGTCTTTTACTGCTTTATTTCAGACCGTTTAAGCAGCGCATGCCGATAAAGCAATTTATCGGCCAGCCTATTACCGACTTCAATTAAAGTTATTATGATTTCTGACTATGAACACATTTTATTGGAATAATATATAGCCTATAGCACTCGCGGGTAATGTAGCTTCCTACTAGCGAAAGAATTTTCAAGATCAGCAGTTTTAGAGATTTCACAGCTGCACTCTGCAGTGTGCCGCACGTCGCCACACGTCGCCGCATGGAGCCGCATGTCGCCGCACACTGCACTCGTTGCGCAACGCGGGCGAGATAAATTGTATCTACAATATTATGTAGCATAAATGTTACTCAACACGAGTCAAGTGAGTGTGTCCCTGCAGCGTGTAGCTTAATGTATGAATAAGAAACTGCATAATTGTGTGATGGTAATTTACGGTTAAAATATATGCATAATGAGTCTGCATAAGCAACAATATTGAACAAAAATTCTGCAATAATTAAAAATATAAGTACACGAGCGCAGAGAGCAAGTGCGGCGCACTGCAGCGAGTGGGCGGTCAAGGGTGCGCCTACTGATCTTTGCTCCCTATTATTACTCTTAGCATGCAGTAATCGTAAATCGTTATGTAATAAAATTTTTAACTACTACTTGAGGTAGATGCATTGCCTATAGGCATGTCTATACTGGACACGTAGGTAATAACTTTAAATTAATAGATGGGCTATACTCATGACCTAACGATCCGTGCCCGTTTCGCTTCACTCCTCACCTTCAAATTCATACAAACTAGATTCGTTCACCTATCGCACAGAATTCTCCTATCATAAATAAATAAATAATTAATAAATACATATGTTGGGATATTAATACACAGCACCATCTAGTTCCATAGTAAGCTACGAGGCTTGTGTTATGGATACCAGACACATGTATAACTTCAAATTTGTACATAAATATTATAAATATAAACACCCATCACTGGAGTAGCCCAGCCACTGTTACCCCATTCGTCTATGCGCTAGCAAAGTATTTATTTTAATTTTTAAATATCTTAAATATATTAAGTGATTACTTTTAATTTTTAAAAATTGGCATTTAGTAAATTAAAAAAAGAACCAATAAATGCTATAAATGCAAAAAACTTACTTAAAACACATTTATAATTGGGTAAAGTTTAGTACTCATTTCAACTAATACGAAAGACTATGTACGTCATATGAATCAATACGTCGTCACATTCACGCTTCTACAAATTTATTAGTAGGAAATAAGGCGACGCGCCGGGCACAGTTAGATAACTTTATAAGCTCACTTGTGGACAAAGTTTACTAAAGTTACATAATGTAAAACTCTATCCTTACTATTCATAATATTAAAAAAGTAAAATTAGCCTTAATAGGTAATTATCGTACACTTATGACAGTTCTCCAAATATTTATAAAATATGTACCTTCAACAATGAGCCCTAAAAGATTTCTCATTGGCGATAACGTCTGTGATAATTAAATATACGTTTTAAAAATGAAAAAAGGTCTACAATGGTCTATCCTCGAAATGTATTTAGGGGATGAATTTTCAAAAATTCTGCTCAAACATTCACAACAACATCTTTATCGTGTATGTACTGTTATGACTTATCCATGAAGAGCTTGCGGTTTAGGTTGTCAATGACGAAGTGTTCATTAAATAATGGTCTAGCGTTTTTATTACAAGACACTGTGTTCAGTCAAATGTTAACTTAATAACACTTACAACATTTTGACTCTCGTTGGAGACTATTCTGCCGATATTGATCGGCAGAATAGTTATCATCAATATTCGGCACATTAATCATTCATAGTTAATCTTACGGGTGACGAATGCACAACAATAACATTTTATGTACATATATGTTTGTTACTTACTTTAAGCTTCACGCTATTAACCTTGTCAGATTAACTTTGTGTAACTTCGCTTATGCTTTCTGCCATCGCGCCGTCTACTATAGCGGGAGTGGTTACCGACGAGCTTTAACTTAGATGTCAAATATGGTCTATATTACCAAATAGCGTATACTAAAAATAATTTTGTCAAGAGAATTTAATTGATTAACTAATTTAATGTTATCAACATTCAAATAAGTATTTTAAATTTTTTTATAATATTATACATATACTACCTAGTTAATTAGTATAATAAAGGATGTAATTTTAATAAACTATAGAAAATTAATACTAATGATTAACTATAAGTACTACTTAATCAAATAACCCAAATTAAATGTAATATTTTAAACTGAAATGTTGTAAGGAAATGCCATTTAGTATTTTATAAAATAAATTTATATTAACGCGTGTAAATTAACGTTAAAATTATTTTAGGAAGTATAAAAAACTAAACGTTAGTAAGAGCTGCTAATATTAATATCTGATTGTATCATTGTTAATATAATTAGTATCAAATATCAGAAATCTATAAATTCGAAGGTGTTTTCAGACGAGGGGTGTGGCCAGCGCGTGGTCGCGTGGTCGCGTGGTCACCAGGGGGCGGCCGGGGGTCGCGGGGCGCCAGCGCAGGGTGAAGGTCAAGGCGGTGCTAATTGCAATCAATATTATTATTGTTTACGAGTTTCTCTATGAGCCTTGGCTTCGTTTTCTCACTCATAAAAAGTAGTATTCAAATTTGTCATGGTCTCGCTATGTACTATGGCGGCGCTTACTTAATAGCTAGTCATTTAATATGTGAAAGCGTAATAAAAAGTTCATATAAACAGTGTTGTTGTAATCAATGTGCAATTGTAGATTACTAAAATTGATGCATAAATTGTACATAAATATTAATTGGTGTAATATGTACGTAATAATTTATGTGTTGTACATAAAAATTCTTCATCGTTTTTACTGATAATAATTAAACTAATTCTTCCAATGTAATATACATTGTAGTTATCTGTACGAGTACCTACATACATATATCTGAATCGACGCACAATCATATGTATGTCGTAGCTTGTAGGTATTCGAGTACTCTGTATGCTAAGGACATAATTTTATAAATTAACTAGCGTTTTCTTGTGTCACCGCCCGCGTCTTTTAATTTTGTAGAATTACACCGCTCTCATAGGTAGTAGGTACTGTACTGGTATATAAGATAGCCTAACCTAACCTTTCACAATAAATAGGCTATAAATGAATTCAATAATTACTTAAGTTTAATTGCCAGATTATAATTTTATTACCGTTGTAATATAAAATATTCTTGCTTGTGCAAAATACACAATGTTGACGTTACAGGCGTGTCAAAAATATTTTTATTGTGCTCAGATAGTTGTTTCATAATTATTTGTTTAAAATTTTGTTAAATAGGCTTTTTAAATGGTTTAAAAGTATTAAAATACTATTTTTTTATTTTAAATGAAATTATGTCTCTTCAGGTTATTTAAAAATTGGGTGTCAAACCAATGTGATTTTTTTAAATTAAATAAATAAAAATAATAAATTAAAGGAAGTAAATATTTAAAAGTGAGACATTGTATTTTTAAAAGCAATTAAAATTATTATATTATGCAGAGTCCGAACATATTTCCTCACAATCAATGCGACTAGTTTATGTAGTATTTTGTAATATTAAACACAATATCTCCATTTGACGTCAACACAGTTTTCGTAAAGAGCCACATACATATATGGTCAGAGTATTTCCAAATGATTTTGTCAAGTTATTTGCGTAAGCTGAGGAGATTAAACTATCACTACGATAAGTATGTACAATATCTATACATATAATAAAATTCTAACTGAGTCGAATCTGTACATTAAATATTTGTTGGAAAATCTTATTGAAATAGACATTATTATCAATACAGACTGCGAATTTATAGTTTTTAGAATTTTTGTCTGTCTGTCCATCTGTCTGTTACCGCATCACGGAAAAACCACTGGAGGGATTTTGATGAAATTTGGTATGCTGATAGCTGCTTATCCGGGTCAACATATAGGATACTTTTTGCTGCAGGAAAATATCTTATCTCTGAGAAATCTGTACTAAACGTTAAAACGTAAGTAGGGACGAACCCGAGGGTTAGTCGCTAGTATAATACATTATATACTCGTAGAGTGCTAGTGACCTCAGGCCCGGACTACACACTGCGCTTCCTTCACAACAGAATCCTTAGTGTGCCGAGATAAAGACCACCCCCTTAGAATACGCAGCCTGCAAATTAATTATCCTTACGTAAAACAGGATAGTTTTTGCGTTACATGGAAAAAGTACAAATTGTATAAAACTGAATGAAACATCAGAAGAATAATCTATTTATGATATAATATGTACATGAGTGTAATGAATTTCCTTATCAAAAGTATCTGATAATTCAAAAATAATATTATTATACTTATAAAAACCTACTGACCAGAATATCAAAAGTAAATAAAGTAGATTGAAGGATGTTTTTTGTATTACAGTCAGCATTATACTTATTCAATTCCACCTATTTTCTAGTTAAGAATCCATTTTCTTTATATAATATCAGTAAAATAATCGTAATATTTCCTGTCCTATTCTAGAAGAAAATGGAAATAATCTATATTATACTAACCGTTAAAATGTATCCAGGAACGAACCCGAGCGAAGCGAGGGTGAGTCGCTAGTATTACAATAATATTATTAATATTACTTACGTTTTTGTTACACTTTCACACGTTTTTATAATTGTTTGTACATAAGTCTATTACGTATTCATAGTTAAGTATTGTTTCAACAAGATGCAATTATGGTAATGGAGGTAGGAATGTAACAATAACTAGTTATATTTTTAACCGACTTCAAAAAGGAGAAGGTTTTCAATTCGATTGGTATATTTTTTTTCATGTATGTACACCGATTACGTTGAGATTTATGATCTGATTTACGTGATTCTCCTTTAATTTGATATGGAATAGTTGTCATTTGGTCCCATAAAAATTTTACATAGTTTGGTCCTGTAGTTTTCATTTTGTTTGATTTGATAAGCCCAATACGTTAGAATTGGAGAGCTACATACTTTGCTATTACTATTATGTCTACACTAAAAAGGGAAAAATAAAAACTTTTTAAGAAAAAAATAAAAACCGACCTCCATTGTACACTGGGACTATCAATCCGATTTCAAGGTCTATTTCTTTTGCATTTCTAAGATTATTTTTTGCGAAAAGCTCTCTATCGTTACATTATGACTCTTAGGAAAAGAGAATTTATAGTTACAAACGGCGCAAGCGGAGCCACGAACCAAAGCTAGGTTATAATAAATTTACAGATTGTCATAATTTCTGTGATGATTTATGTTTTATAATAAAGGTAGTTGCACACTCCGATCTTGGGTAGTAAGGAAAAGTGTTATTATTTGACACTTGGACTTCAACTACCACAGAGAGCGGACGTGTGTAACATTGCGGATCAGTTATGAGTTTTATTTCATAATACCTATCTATAGTGGCCTTAGTAGTATATAGGTATCTTATATAGTATAAGATAAGTGTTCTGATAAATAAGTGACTGAAACGTCACAAGTGGCGACGAGTCTAAGGGTAAGTGCAATCATATTTTCTGTTATGGAAAAAGGAAAAGATAATGAGATAAATTTATAAATACACAGTAATATAAAGTGCCTTTAGATTTCAAATACCTAGTTCAACGAACTTTTACATAACTATAGTAGTACATATTGACATCAAAATTAAAGTTTTAGCACACAAAATTTGAATGAATTGTCGGTATAACCATAAAATAACTGACATGAATCATGTTTATAATCTATAAATTTATAATTCTTTTATTTTAATAACAAAGGATTATAATAATTATATATACTTTAATTTCTTATAATAAATGAATATTATTGGTTATAATATAATAAAAATTTGAATATCTACTCGTACGCTATATATTTTTTATGTGGCATTTTTCCAATTTTAATTATAATTTTAAATCATTTATCTTTAAATTCATTGTACATAAAAAATAATGTTAATCGCCTCTAAATGTGTATTTTGATTACTGTGTATATAAAAAAATAAATAAAAAGAAGTAGTAAATCGTCTGGAAAGTCGATTGATACTAGTCGTATTAAGTAGTAAATCGACCGAAAAGTCAATTTGTACTAACGATATTAAAGTAGTATGTCATATTATAATGACTGGTACTAGATTAGTAGTAAACTGAGATACTCAGTTGGTACTAAAAATGTTAATTATATAAAATCAGTAGTAAACTGAGATACTCAGTTGGTACTAAAAATGTTAATTATATAAAATCAGTAGTAAACTGAGATACTCAGTTGGTACTAAAAATGTTAATTATATAAAATCAGTAGTAAACTGAGATACTCAGTTGGTACTAAAAATGTTAATTATATAAAATCAGTAGTAAACTGAGATACTCAGTTGGTACTAAAAATGTTAATTATATAAAATCAGTAGTAAACTGAGTTACTCAGTTGGTACAAAAAAATGTTAAAACCTCCTGGTTAATTTCTAAGAAATTAATTGTTAACTGAACCACCGGTGGATCGGCGTTCGTTAACAGATTAATTATATAAAATCGTGATGCGTAAAAGTAGTAAGTCGACAGTGGTTCTGTTGATTGGTACTAATGATTGTGGATATTGCAGCGATATAACAAATCGGTTTATTGGGTAAATACCACAAACATAATGTCTCAAATTCAATTTACCGAAACATTTGAGTATATGACTGCATCCGTAGGATTGTGATGGAGAAATGCAAAAGAGGTTTTGAAATATACTTATTACGTTAGGTGTTACTGATGCTGAGAAAAAAGAGCTCTGTTGTTAAATGATTATGACCATGGTTCGCAGTCACCTACTACAAGTATTAATAAAATTGATATTAAGCGCGGTAAATTTAGAAATGAGTAGTGTTCGCGATGTAGAAATAAGAACCATAACAGTGATAGTGATACCTATTCGGCTAAATTTAAACAATGTTTTAAATGTGTATATATTGGTCATTTTACACTTCAATACAAAACTAGTATTAAGAAGCGGAAGATTAACAGCTTAACATATACTAAAAACAAAAAAGCAAGTTATGGGAAAGGTAATAAAGAACAACAAAGTGACAAATTGGTAACTGAAAGTACTAATGTTGATTATATATTTCATACTAGCGACTCACCCTCGCTTTGGTTCGGGTTCGTCCCTAGACAAAAAAGAAAAATAATCTATCCCACGGGAACCGTACATTTTCCGGAAAGATATATAGTCTATGGCCTTCCTTAGTTAACGGGCTATCTAGTGTAAAAAGATTTTTTCAAATGGGATTAGTAGTTCCTGAGATTAGCGCATTCAACCAAACAAACAAACAAACAAACGGACTCTTCAGATTTATAATATTATAGTATAGATTGGATTGTGTAATTGGTGATGTAAAAGTTGAAGTGATTATAGACAATGGTAGCAAGTGTAACATTTTAAGCGATAATACTTGTGAATGTTTGGAAAAACACCATGTCAATGTTCATAATCAAGTATTAAGACTAAAATATATTGCAATAGACAAGACAATTAAGCAGTTTCTCAGCCGTATCGTAAAGTTCCAATCCATTAGAAGAATAAATAAAAAAAAAAAAAAAAGATTGAATTAATAAATTTAAATATTATAGTATAACCAGTAGATAAACCATCCGGTTAGATTCCTCCGATAATACCAGTATTAAAAACGATATAAGCGAGGTATCCAGAGATATAACAACTTTTATTATTTTATCGGTTCAATCGGTTAATGTTCGGTATATCATGTACCCTAGAACATTTCCAAAAAATACTAGAGAGTAGGTATAATACTACTTTGCAAAGGAGTTGTAAATTTTATTAATGGCATTGTAGTTTACGGAAGAGATAAAACCGAACATAATTATTCTAGACTTAAAAACGCGTTATATATTAAAAAAAAAAAGGAATATCCTTTAAACCAAAACAAATACGTGTATAATGACGAGTATTAGTTTCTTGGGTCACAAACTGTCCGGTAAAAGAGTGAAGCGTTTAGATAAATATATAAAAGTTGAAGGAAATTTTAGAGAACCAGAAACTATTGAAGAAATTCTGAGTTTTTAGGATTAATTAATAATGTAAACAAGTGGATACTTTATAGGGCTAAAAAATCGGAACCGATCAGAAGATAATTATTATTAACGTTAAAATTAAGTAAGAACGCAATACTAAATTAATAAAAAAAAAAAAAGAAAATGTCTAAGTAAAATTCATATGCTAGGATATTATGACCCATTGACTGCCTCGGTGGTGTAGTGGCTAGCATGTACGGCTGCACACTCGGAGGTCCTGGGTACGAGTCCCGGGTCGGGCCAAGTTTAGTTATTGAGTCTTTCTGTCTAGTAAGCCTCAATAGCAGCCCGGAGTTGGAAAGTTGGCGGTGTTTCACCCCCGTGCCTCGGAGAGCACGTAAAACCGTCGGTCCTGCGCCTTAACTCTCACCGGTCGTGTCGAGTAGTCGTCCCACCGGAGTATGAGAGTGACAGGAATAGAGAGTGCACGTTGTCTGTGCGCACACGCGCTGCACTATAATATATCCTGCGCAGTTGGCTAGTCTCAATGAGATTGGCCGCCGTGGTCGGAATCGGTCAGGAGGACATCATCATTATGACCCAAATGATAAAACTATAGTTATGGCAGATGCAAGTCCTGTCAGATTAGGGGCAATATTGATACAATCTGACTAATATGGCTCACGGTTGTCGCTTACGGCAATAAAAGTTTGACAGAGGTGGAAAAACGTTATTGTCAAACTGGAAAAGAGGTTTTGGCGTTAGTTTGGGAGGTTGAGCATTTTCTCATGTATTTATATGGGAAACAAACTTTTGATTTAATAACCGATCACAAGTCATTAGAAGTAATATTTGGTATGTGCTCGAAACCTTGTACCAGGATAGAACGTTGGCTTCTTCGTTTACAAGTTTATAACTACAAAGTAGTATACTGATCTGGGATTGCAGATTGTTTTTCTAGTTTATATAATACAGCAAATGCTCAACATTTTGGAGACGGATACCATATTAATCAAATAGTAGAATATGTAAAACCTTGCGCTATTCGTCTACAAATAATAATTGAAATATCCCAACAAAATAATGAAACACTACATCTAAATAACAGACAGATATAGTAAATTCTTACTGTGCGGATCAAAATGACAGTATTTCAAATTAATATTTTTCATTTGTAAATGTATGTTGTAATAGTGTTTCGTAGTCTCTCCAGCATAATTTCTAAGAAATCCGTGCGAATTTCCGAGAATTCAATTGTTATCGTCTACACGCCGGCGTGTACGCGGTCCTCGAGGGGTCAATTAATATTTTCTTTTGAAATAATAGCAAACTAAATTGAAATTATTATTCTTAATTAATTTTGACTTTTTTAAATTACATATAGAACAGTAATGTGGCTTAAATAAATAATATTTTATTTTTTGTTATAAATATAGAAGATTACTAAAAAAAAAAAAAAAAAAAAACTAGAAGAAAATTGTAATAATGATAATAGTAACAGCTAAAATTAAATAAATTATATTCCATATTCAGTCATAAAACTAAATTAAAATTTATAAAAATGTTTAAAATTAAAATTAACAAATATTGTAAGGTACCTACTTTGGTGCCACTTTTCAATTTTTTTAATTAATTTTGTTATTTCATGGGTAAGTTGTCTGTAACAACTATATAATACCTTGAGACATCTAACACCTTAGTCTTTCCCGTGACCATGATTGCTGTAAAGCATTCAAGACGTCGGGAATCAAAATCTAAATAAATACGCAAAAATTCGGAAAGAAAGTATTATTTAAAATTCTGTGAAGAATTAGGAATCACAATTTATAATACTACACCATATTCACTGTAACAAAATGGCGGAGTAAGGCACAGATTTAAGGGATAATAATAAAATAATGAAAGAGAAGGGGAAAGATTATGAGCATAGAAAAAGGAGAGCAACACCATGTGACATATTAATAGGAGAAAAAATATACGTTAAGAACATGATAAAAGGAAATAAATTAAGTACAACATTTATTCCAATACCATATACAGTAACAAGTGCCAGAGGAAATGAATATAGTCTAAGGATTGATGAGACTGGACAAGAGCTTCGGAGGAATATTATACACTTGAAAAGAATTGAAGGCGAGTGGAGAGTTTGTAGTAGTAATGAAAGTGCTGAAGATGTGGATTTTAGTAGTTGTGAAGATTCATAATTAAAATAATATAATATTAATTTTACAAATTTAATACATGTGATTTTAATGTGCAGTTATGATAATTAAAAGATTAAAATAAAAACAAATATAAAAAGGAAGAGATGTGATGATTTATGTTTTATAATAAAGGTAGTTGCACACTCCGATCTTGGGTAGTAAGGAAAAGTGTTATTATTTGACACTTGGACTTCAACTACCACAGAGAGCGGACGTGTGTAACATTGCGGATCAGTTATGAGTTTTATTTCATAATACCTATCTATAGTGGCCTTAGTAGTATATAGGTATCTTATATAGTATAAGATAAGTGTTCTGATAAATAAGTGACTGAAACGTCACAATTTCTATGGAATACCTGTAGAGAATGTAAATATTTAGCTATTGAAATATTTTAATTTTGAAATATTTAAATTTAAATATTTGTCTATTGAAATGTTTAAATTTTACAATCTCAATAACCTTAGATGTACAGTGTCTATCAATTCGTATTTAGCATATAAGCGTAAGTCCGCGACGGGCGTGGAAACCTCGCCCCGAGCGACCCAGACTTGTATGCATAACATTTATTGCCTAAGCGTTGAATTTCCCAGCTAGCAGATATTAAAAAATATTTACCAATATATAACCATGTAAAAACAAATGATCTTGAAAACGTGTGAAATATATTGTCTAACAATTTTTTACTTTTAAAGAATTGATATTTAAATATAATTATCTATATCTATACTCTACGTATAATAAAATTCTGAGTCTGATCTGTACATTAATTTTTTTTGAAAAATCTTATTGAAATAGTCATTATTATCAATACAGAGGCAGAATCTATAGTTTTTAGATTTTTTTATGCCTGTCTATCTGTCTGTCTGGGAACGCATCACGAGAAAGCCACTGGGCTGGTGAGTCGCTAGTAATTATATATGTATATTGTAATGTTACATTTATATATATCAGTAAATATTTAGTTCACTATCTTAATAAAACATAATATTGTGTTACATAAAATATGGCTATAAATAATATATTACGTCAATTAATGCATATTGACAAAAAACATTTACGTAATAAATCAAAAGGTTAATAAAGCGAGCGTCGACCTCGATCTGATCAGTTAGATATTATCTAAGTATTATTTATGTACAAAAACACATCTACCTTTTCATCATCTTGGACCCACAGCTCGATGACCTGTTAGTTGAGTTGCAAAATGGCATAATAACAAATTACAAAAAATTATTAGTTTTGAGCTATCTTATTTTAAGTTTGGTTAATAATCTCATAGCCAAGGATGTTGCAGAGATTTACTTTAAGAATACATTTTGCAATTACCAATAAAATAATATTAAGACGACTTTTGAAGCTAATTTAAACACTTATTATAGTAATAATTTATTAAAATAGACATGTCCAGCTGAGGATAAACTAAGTTACTTTTTACTACTTATTTATTACTAAATACACTTGACAGTAATACTATTAGTCCACCTTTAGATAAACTTGTTTTGAAATTAATTTAAATAATTTTAAAAAAGTCCTAAAAAATAATTATCAATTGTTATATAAAATCGATTTACAATTCCCCTGGATACATATTATGTATACCACTTACACATAATATCATACACAATTGAAATATAGCGCAATAAAGTGTGTCTGCCTTTTCGAGCTCGATCTATAATAAAGCCCTCTCAGGGGACGAATTTCGAGTAATCTGATTGATACACGTATTTCTTAAGTTTTATCTGAATACCTAATTTTAACAATAAAAATGGCGAATTTTCATACCAACTTTATCACCTATTTTTAGCCCGGAAGGAGCTGTATTTAAAAAAAAATCTAAAATATTAGTAAAAAAGCTTATTTTATTGTATTGAAGTGCATTAATACCAAGTTTCAAATAATTCTGAACATAAACAATTTTTTTCCCATGTAATCATCACCACCCCCTTTTACCCTTTTGAGGGATGAATTTCGAAAAAACAAAAAATAATATTTTAAAGCTAAATATCACTCTCGGTGCATTTCACATAAAAAAATTACAGTTGCGTACAATCTTTCATTCTCTATTTTACTCCCTTATAGGATGAATTTCAAAAAATTACTAAAATACCTATTTATTATTTAAATATATTGAAGAGCATTAATACCAACTTTCAAGTAATTCTCATCATAAAAAAAATTTTGCCCTTACACACTATATCACCCCCTTTTACCTCATTAAGGGTGAATTTCGAAAAAGTCTAATAAATATATTTCTAATTTTTAGTTAAATACCACCGCGGTTTAGGCTGTGCATTGATCACAGTCCGATCCAGTCAGTCAGTCAGGACAAAGCCTTTTATATATGTATAATGTATATAGATTTCATAATTTAATAATTATGAAGTTATTCTATTTAGTGTAGTCTGGGAAAGTCTAGCTTTTACGAAACAAACTATGACTCAAAAAACTTTCGATTTGCAACTAACTGAATTTGATTAAATCCGTTTGGGTTTCCCGCAGCCAGTGAACGTGAGACTACACTAGCTTTATATAAGCAAGAAGTCTTGCGATATAGCTGCTATGATTACAACCAATTATACATGTGTATATATCCTTAAACTTTTAATTTATATTAATATTAAAAATATTCCACTCTTCCACTGGGCTGGGCTTTACTCGTATAAATAAAGTTATTTGTGTCAACGTCAACATTTCAATATTAGATAAAAATACGATCTTTAGCATAAAAACAAACGAGTTATAAAACATTCTAAAAACTAATTATTACAGGTGGAATTTATGTTCAACAATGGCCACTCACGAGATTCACTAAAATGAAAACTCTTATTAATGAGGTTTTGTAAAATTTAAAAGCTGTGGATAAGAGATCAGCTTGAATTACACAAACGTCGCTTATTGAATTGACCACGCAAGTTAGTTGCTAAAGCTCGTCTTCCGCTACCGTCTCTTCTATTCTTACAATGGTAATCAGAAAGTTAATGTTCTTGACCTGTATACTTATATCATATTTTTTGTTTACAACGCTCATAAAATAAAATAGCCATAATGTGTGGTAATCCATACCGCATTCTTGGCGCTTAAAGTACATATATCTTTCTTTTAGTACTCTAAGTATATACATATTATACTTCAAGTAAATCATTTATTCTAATTATTTTATTTTATTGGTTTGGCGTTGTTTGCGGTATATTTTTATGATTTACAGTAATAAGGATTCAAAATGACTCGTTCGTTGATAAACGGGTACCTATAGTTACTCTATGAGGCTAATTAGCGTTACGATTTTATTCATCATTACGAAAGATTTATATAATCCAAAATATATCGATGTCTGAGCTTTACAACATCTGCAAATGGCCCTCTTAACTCTAATGGTATGTATTTTTGTTATTATGTCTGTTGTAATTTCGGCCAGTAGCGGGCGCGCTTCGGCGCCGAAATAACTTTGTTCTGTTTCATTTATAATTCTTGCATCAGATTAGTAGTACTTTATAACTAAATATTTCAATGATTGTTTCAGTATTTCTTTAATTTTTACCTCCACACCTTGATGATCAATTAATCAATACTAACAAAATTCATTTAGCGATAATATCGGTCGAGGACGCGCTACGACATCGCCCCGTTAATGTACAGTACCTACTTAGCAGATTCAGCTAAACGTTAAAAATGTGTACACAAATTTAAAAATACATAAAAGTATTTACATATATATGATAATCATATAAAAAGATCAATAATTGTCTCGCTAAGTTTCATCAGTACTTCTGTGGTCTTTATACCAGAATATCCTTTACGAACTGGTCGTAGACTCGACACGTTAGGCAAACAATTATGTAAAAACAAATATTGAATATTTCTTTGGCTTGTTGCCGATTCGACACTACTGCCGAAATGTAATAATTAAATTGATCGCTAAACTCACTAAAGCAATTATGTTACATCACGGGCGGCGAATGCGCACGTCGCTCTATTAACTGCCAATACTAGATTAACCACTACTTTATAATTGCATCATTGGTAAGGAAGTGCAAGGGCGGGCGTCTTAAATTCATTTACGTATAAAAGAAATACTAAAACTTACGTGTATTTATTATGCTAGGAAGTGTTTACAAAAACAATGAAATGTCAATAAAGCAGCCCTCTTGTGCACATATTTACTATATAATATAAACACAAACAATACAAAAGTAAAAAAATCAGTTATACTTCCTACTTTCCTTTATTTACGTGTTAACAAACAGTAAATACAACGGGAGAGCTCCCGTGTGAAGTAGATGGGTTATTAATAGAACAAAAGTAGCAGAAAGATTTTTATTTATAATAATATACAGATTTTGTATTTTGCGAGGCATAAATACAAAATTAATGTGGTAAGTGTCACTCAGTATATAGTAATGAGGTGTTCCAGAGAGCGCGCATTATGTAAGCCGCGGACGTTTCTCATGATCACCTTCCGATACATTTATGTATGGAAAGTATTTATTGTTATCTATAAAAATAATTCATCTATTGTGATTATTTTATTTCAATGCAATCCATACATACCTATCTAGGACAGAGAAGGCAACAATACGAAGGAAAGGAAGGAAGGGGGAGGGGAGGGGGCGTATCAACGCTGTCATACATCAACATCTCATCAACATACTTTTTATTATTTCCTTATACCTATGTATTGTAAACAGCCCTTTTTCTTCCTTCAGCCCTTTAATACGAGGGGGTTTAGCCCATAGTCCACCAAGCTGGCCAACTGCGTGTTGGTGGACTTCACATGTCTTTCGAAAACTTGTTAGGTTATCTCAGACATGCAGATTTGCTCACGATGTTTTCCTTCACCGTTAAGACGAGACCCGGGATTTGAACCCATTTCACTCGGTTACCGAAGCGATACCTATGTACCTACTAATAATGTAGTACATTCATACAATCGTAGTAGCTTTTTGTACTTATATTATAATCATACTAATCTTGAAATCGTAGGTCTATTGCCGTTTTTATAAAACAAGCAAAAATTAAAAGCGAATCAAACACGTTTCAAAAATGGTTTCAAAAATGTAGCTAGGCGTAGTAGCTAGATCTGACTCACTCGGGTGCGATACCCTTTGTGTAGGGGACTTTAAGAATATTTTAAATATGCCAGTTTCCTTATCGCAAGTATCTATATAAGATTAGCATTTCGCAAAGGTTGTATTTTGTACAAGAGGAAATATTGCGAATCATAAACATAATAAAATTATACTAATATGAATAAACAGCGAACTGTATGGGCTGTCCCTGATCTACATAGATTAAATTATAGAACTTTAATATTGTATGTATTATTTTAAATCTGCAACGCTAACCTTGTTATAATGGTTATATTATTTTTCTAACAGTTTCACGCAACTAGCATTCACAACTCAATATCAGGACAAAAATTACCAAAGGTACCTACTACCTAAACAAGCTATCCGGCTATCCATTGACACTTGTCAAAACTCAAATTAAATATTGCAAAGTAATCTTTAACCAAATCTTTAACCCTGTAAATGTTATTGTGAATGTCATTTTTTGATATTTTATTTTCTTTATAACGTGACAAACTTAAACTTAAATGTTATGAAAATGTCACAACTACTTGCCTTTAACAGTCTTCATTTTGATTTTTTTTATATTAGGCATGTCGCAAACACAAGACTCGACATTTTTGTCTTGGATTTTAAAAGT
Organism: Fabriciana adippe; assembly: GCA_905404265.1. Taxonomy (NCBI): domain Eukaryota; kingdom Metazoa; phylum Arthropoda; class Insecta; order Lepidoptera; family Nymphalidae; genus Fabriciana; species Fabriciana adippe. The sequence continues at coordinate 13,632,977 of FR990004.1, forward strand.
ATTACAATATTTAAGACGGATAATATTGTCCTGAATATTACAGCATTGCAAATATCTTCTTTGCAAATAACTTCACTGTGTATAACTACGATTCACTTTTCAGCATTGATATAAAGGAAAGCATTCGATTAGAGTTAAGGTAGCTTTAGATCAAGGTCTTTATTCAAAAACTTTGTAAATAAAAAAAGTTAAGAACTGAAATTATTAGATAAGTTGTTAAGGATAAGTGGTTATACGTTGATTTAATAGATTTGATTTCATAATGTTAAGATTAGACTTGAAAACATAATATCGAGAGCATTGCTGATAAAAATATAATTGAAGATTACGATTTATTCAATCCGCTTAATATTAACAGATTAATAAAAAAATATATTCATTATTTAGAATGGATTATAATGACTATTTATGACATAAGTAACCATCAAATACAGTATCAAATTAGTTCAATATATAATATTGAAAGATAAGTCGTGTGAATTCAATAAGTAATTGTTCGTAGAAAGTTTAATCAATAATAATAATCTTTAGGGTTTAGACAATTGCTGAGACCCGAAATATAAATTATTGTAAAAGAGTAAGAGTATTTATATCAGTAATACTATTCAAGTTCTTAAACAAATTTAATACAGTAGTCTGGTAAAATATAACATTATCTATCAGTTACTGCTTTTTAATGTACTGCCCTAATTATAAATAAATTAAATTATTAAAAATAACAAAGACACTTTGTTCTGTTATTTCCATGGACTTAAATAATAAATACAATATGCATCACATATAACCTACATCACTCTAAGTGTACTTTAAATAAGCAGGTATCCTCTTTGCAAAAATCAAACCAGTAAAAACAGTAGTGTCACTTCAACATTATAAATAAGCTATGTATTATTATATTCGCTAACTATTCTTTCTAATATGTTTTCTTAACTATTATATATTGCTAATAACTATTAATAGTATTTGAGCAAATATATGTAACTGCGACAGTCCGTCGTCGTTTTGTAACCGGCCTAAACGTTATCAACAGCACGTGGTAAATTTGCTTGCAATTATTGAAACCAGTATTCACGCCGTTCTCTAACGCAAGGTTAAAGCGCCTTTTCTGAAATATTTGTAAGTTACTTATATAATAAATAATTTACCTTTAAACTTCGAGTCGGTAATTAAATATCTATCAACATAAATTGTTATAGTATTTTTTTCAAATAGTACCTATATTTATCTTTTAAATGAATGTAATTCGTTCGCTCAGTTATTAGTCAATCTTGAACCAAAACAAAGGTAATTTTCATAGTTATATTTGGAGAGTGAGAATGTTTCGACACGTCGGATGTGCAATCTGTAAAAAGTCTATTTATTATTCATCGTACATGGAAGCGGACTTCCAATTATGAAATATTATTACGCAAATTGGTTTTTTTCTTTTATTTTGGTCTTAAACTCTTATCAGGAAATAAACATTGCAAAAAGTCCAAGTGTATGTTATATAATAAATACGTATACAAATGCTGTATACATCCGTTATATGTACGTACACTATTAGTAAAATGTTTACTATATTATGTATTGCGATTGTGCATCAGCTTTGAGAGATGTTTTATGTAATCATAGATACATATCTGCAATTTATTTTCTCCGTCTAATGTGTATAATGTAGAGTTTTAGTCAAAGGTTGTATTACACAATTATGCGGTTACGTTTGCATAATGACCGCAGCGCGCACGCGGGCCCGCGCTGATTTTTAAGCTCATAATTTAATCAATAAATCACTATTTGGCAAGTGAAGGTGCAAAACTCTCAATTATGTAAAATATTCCAAATCTTATGAGCATATCTAATTTGAAAAATTCAATGCATTTATTTAAATATTATTTATAACATTTAAACGTTTACTTAATATTTAATATAGAAAGTGTTAAGTAAATTCTAAAAAATATTCTGTAGGAATATTTAAATAAATAAAGTCAAAGTTTTCCTTAAGCTTGTCACCCGTACGTGTAACAAAATAAGTACGTCAATAAAATATTTCCGCGTTCTAAATAAAAGCTGTTGTAATGACTACATATAATATATTATGAACTTGTAAAAAATAAGATTACCGAAATCGATAAATTGGTCACTAATTATTTATTCCTTGACAATTAATGTTCAGTTCCCACGCCGATAGAACTATCTATAGATCGAGCTCACCAATGAAACGAATATTTTATATTGAAACCACATATTTTTGCATTCATTTCAATGTGGTTAAAATGTGAATCTTCGGCAGTGTTAAGTGTCTGTAATGGCGGAGCCGCACCGGGTGACGGTGTCGAGGCTGCGCACCAGAGGCGAAGGTCTGCGCCGACTTACAATACCACCTTACTTTAATTACATAATATTTTTATTTCAATACTAGCTAGTGCCTGTGACTTTACACGCGTCTGTATTTTTGCGACAGACAATTTCTAAAATCATTCATTCTCATTAACTAAAGAGTAATAAAAATGTCTGGATTAGGTAATATTATAGACTACACCATTAAATATATTAAATTATTCAGATAATATTAACATATAAATTATTTTTCTATTTAAGTCGGTCAATTATAAAATTTATTCAAGAAAAGATGTTACTTAATTTTACACATTTTAAAAGAATTAGCATGTTTTACTTAACATGTACGGCTTCTGTTTGTACTTGTTGTAACTTATATTGTACTAGCGTTTGCCCGCAGCTCCGCCTATGCTTCTTATTTATTGATCTATCACAAGAATTGTGTGACATCCATCCCCCAGTTTACTACCTTAGGGATTGAATATACAAAAACCTTTCAGTAGTGCTCGTCTACATTACAAAAGAAAACTTTATGCAATATTTCACATTCCTATATCCAGTCATTTAATCTGTGGGCTGATATGTCAGTCAGTCATTTATCTTTTTATAAATATATAGATATAGATTATAAAAAATACTTTGTAAGTTTTATTAAATGTCAAAGTTGAACTCTGGACTTGCCTGACTTGCAATAAAGCATAAAGCAGGTGCGTTAGGTCGCAAACTCAAATGCACTCTCTATGCTTGACTGAACGCCCAATCATAATTACGAGTATACTTAGGACCTGCAGTCACATGCGCTAGCTGCTACACTGATGAGACAATAAGCCTCGCTTTTAATTTTATTAATAAGTACTACTTTATATTAGTATAATATACTAATGTTTTTGTAATATACTAATATAAAGTAGTATAATATACTATAGTATTACAAAAACTTCAGATAGAGCGAACAAAGGCGAGTCGCTGGTCAAAAATAAAAACGATATAAAGTATGCTGACATAATTCTCAAGTAATTATGCAACTAAGTACATTTATTAATACCTATGTTCATAAACAACTCAATAAAAATCAATGGAAACCATTAATAATTTAATTAAAAGCACAAAAAAATATAATAAACTTCGAGCACGATAAAGAATTCCTTTTAGAATTCATGTGTCTACCTTCTGACACGAGGTGGTTGATTGTGACAACTACGTAACAACCCTCGTGTGTGAAGAAGGTAAGTACGTCAATTACGGCCGGGGTGCTCTTGTCGTAGAGTTCCGTCATCAAAGGTCTCTGCACCTATCCGTAGTGACTAGTGAGCTGGATATCATAGTGTTGACATATTGAGATATGAACACTTTGGCACAATGAGCATACATACGAAGTTGTCTTAAACAAAATATAATATGAATAGTTTTATCTAATATAAGTATGTGTTCAGTAAAATATCTAATTGAGCGCTCTGCACAAACTGACTATAAATAACTCTTATAACATTGAGGTTTTCGAAGTGCTTGTTGCAGTCTATTTTAAGCCAGAACTATTTTAAGTTGAAGCAAATAACTGTTATTCAATTAAAAATCTATTTTTCGCGATACAACAAAACCAGATATTGTGAGCAAATTCTTATGTAATTTAATTCCAAAGTGAAGTGAATCATGTTTCACTGTCCTTTAACAAACAAGCTAGTTATATAATTCCTCTCTAAGACACCATTTTAAGCATACATTTATTGACCAGAGACAAAGAGAGATTAGTTAATTATCAGTTGTTCAATTAATACCATCAAAATATAACCTGTAACGTTACCAGTAATCACAGGTGGCCAAGTAATAATATAAAAATAAATTCTAGTCCTGTTGCGTAATCTATAAGATAGGATATTTTGAAATAAAAGTACGAGTGAGTGAGTGACTCATACACCAAGGATACCACCGTCCATACTACAAAAATTGTAAAATTAAGTAAAAATATTTATCTAAACACAATATTTAATTGACCGCAAAAATGTTATTCTTATAATAGTAATTTCTTGTTTTTTCTTTTATACAATACATGGTTTAAATTGTTTATAAAAATACAATATTTTAGCATATTATGAATATGAAATAAATTTTGAATATTTAACTTCATATTCATTTTTACAAAATTCGTTTTTACAAAATAACAGCTTCGTCAGTCGTATTTGCTATAGAAAAGACATCAACGCGTGTGCTTTCAGGTATGAAATAATAGGGCTGCATCGATTTATTGGTTGTCCAATTAATATTTTTATGGAATTATCATATTAAATTAATTACGTATTATTATGTACTGTGCATTTTTTTAATGTTCGATTAACGCCTTCGCCGTTATAGGGTATAATACTTATAAAAAATCTAATTAAAAAAATAAAAATTTAGGTCTTTTAACATCACTGCTAGGCAAGACACAGATCACTTCACGAGGTCGAAGAATTAGGCCACCACCATCACGCTGCTCATTTTGCAAACGTGGTAGTGGTTAATCCCTCGACCGTTGGAGGATCGCACGTATCTTATAAAAAATAATTCGTTTTTCTCCGACATGCATGTTTCCTTACAATGTATTCCTATTCATAACTTATGATATGAGAATGTCGCAACCGGCGACGCAACAAACATCGGGGTGGCGAAATAGCTATCATCTACAGCGGGTCAATGAGCCCGGTTATCATGTTACTCTCCCTTCCTGTGCAAAGGCCGGTTTACTTTCGTACCCTAGTTAAGTCTGCCTTAAAGTTTGTACATTGTCTTCTAATACAATAGTAAATGAATACCATAATATAAGTCTATCTATAAGGAACAGACCTACATATATATTTAATAATAGTGACAAAAACACTTGTTCATAAAATGCATTTTTTTAAAACACCCTTTTTAACTTAAAACATGCACCTGTTTAGATCGGCTAGTGATGAGAAGAACTTCCACATATTACAAAATAGTTAGAATGTATAAAAAAAAAAACACCCAAATGTAGAAAAAACGTTTCTGTTTTTTAATAGTCAAATCAAATGAAACTAATACATTATATTATTTAATAACAACAACCCCAAGAACATTTTATGTACATTAAAAAGAAAAAAAAAATATTTTAAAAGATATTTATATATACATATTAAAATTATAATATAGCTATTAATATAAATATGTATTCTGCAATTATTCACCTTTTATAGCTCATAAAAACAGCGAATAAAAAACCTTGAAGCAACTTTTAAATGCAAGTGTGGGAACATGAAGCTCTAATAATTCATGTAATTTGCTACTAAGTAATAGGACTAATAACTATCTTATTATGTAATATTTTAAAAATAGAAAAAACAATACACTAAAAAAATATTGGTAAGTCGAAGGCAACGGAAACATTCACTAATGTACATGTACATTTACTAACCACTCATCACCGTCCATTCGTTATTCACATAAAATGAAAAAAAAAAAATGTATGGTTAATGTATAATTTATATAAATGAATACGCCATTTTAATAACGTAAAATATAACAAACGTGACCAACTCACCATATGCAAGGAAATTTTGTAGATAATCTAAGACGATTATAAAGCGTATTTTGGTAGAGTTATTGTATTAAGAACTAACACTGCGCAGGAAACGGATCTACAGAGACTAGGTCCGTTATATACCTACATAAAAAATCGGATATAATTAATTATTCATTTAAAATGTATATTAAACTAGTTTCTGCTCGCGTATCCTCCTGAATGATTTCGGCCATGGCGGCCAATTTTTTCAAACTTCAGTTCGTGGGATGACTATTCGACACTACCAGTGAGAGATGAAACGCAGGTCAGAGGACGTGCTCTCCAAGGCGCGGAAGTGTATGTAAAATTACCCATTATTCAACTCCAGGCTGTTACGGGGAAATTCTTGACAGAAAAAGTTCGTAGTTATACTTGTTCCAACTCGGGACTCGAACCCAGGACCATAGGATCTGCAGTCATACATACGAATCATTAAACCAACGAGCCAACTAAAATATTTCTAAGGATATTGTTTGTTGTATATTATAAAATGTTTACATTAGACAAATGAGCAGTGCCCGACCGGAAACAGTATTAGAACTGCTTGTACGATAGCATCGCGGTAATTGCGCTTGCCGCGCTTACGTCTTATGAAACATGCCAGCAGTGGAAACAATAACAACAATATATATTCCGGAAGGAGGTAACGACGAGGAGATATATTTCAAGAAATCACTGGCCGTCACTTTTTAATGATTAGAGAACTTGACAATCATACTGCGTAGGTAGTTTTTCAAAAATTAAACCCATTCAAAAAATAGAGTCCCAAAATAGGCTTGAAATATAAAAAAAAGCTTTTAATACTTATATTGTCTGTGCTGTGTTAAAATAGAAGATAATTGAGATTGTGTGCGAAGATATGCCTAAGTAGAATTTTAGAAGCAATTTGAAACGTTTATTTTATCTACAAATGTCGGTATGGAAGACTACCTCCGGCTCATGATGAAGTTATGATTGTACACATCTGAATAGTACTCATAATATATTATTATCCTCCTAATCACCGTCCCTCGAACTATAAAGCTTTTCTGATTTTTATAAAACTTAACACGTAAAAGCAATCATGGAGAGACTGACTGTCTCTCCCGTGACCATGATTGCTGTGAAGCATTCGAGACGTTGGGAACCAAAAATTAAAATTAATCCGCGGAATAATCTGAAAAGATAGTTTTATTTCAAAGACAATATTGTTATATTATTACTATGTCACTTACGTACTACATACGCGGGTATCAACTAAAATTAATTCTAAATATTTACATTTGCAAAATATTCCGAGATGGAATAATATGCTTTGTTTGATAATAATTTTTTTTAATTTTTGATTTAAATTAAGTAAATGTACCATAGTTAAGATGAAAATACTTCCACAAGCGCCGATATCCACACTCTAATAGAACGATATTTTAGTAAATATTTATTTAAGTACAAATTCAAATTCAAAATATTTTATTCAGCATTAATTATTAATGTTTTTACTAAACGTATACCATATCAAAGACTACCACCAGTTTGGAAAGTTAAAACCATATTTCTGAAAAAATACCCACGTACATATTTATTGATTATTTTAGAACCTGGCTTATTTTGATAGATTTTTTTAAAGTAAAGCCTTATGTAAATAATGAAATTTGCAGGATTTATTTTTCCATAAAGATATTTTTTTTTTTAAAAAAAGGCCAATTTTCAAGTTCCTTACCGTAAGTTCCAAGTTAGTAAAAGAAATAAGCGGCTAGCAGTATCCTGTCTGACTTTCCTAATAGAATAAGCGGTGCTGAATCTTCTCCCAAGACACGACTGTTGAATGATGAATTTGAATGACTTTGTCATTATCTCCAGAATACTCAGATACTGTAGAATCTGTAGTATTAAGGATCTCATTATTTAGAAGCTAACTACTAATATGTTGTCAAGGTACGAAACCAAAAAAAACTAATGATGCACTTGGAAAAATGGCTTTTCCGGATGAACTATACATATATATCCCAGTACCCTGGGTGTGATTTACAAAAAAATATTCTTATATATTCTATAATGTGTTTAAATTATTTTTTATTCCACAATGGAATAAAAAATAATTTATAAGTATAATAACTATTTTGCTTACAATTATAATTAATTTTTAATGTAATATAATATAACGCATTTTCAATGCCCATAATTGAAAAATATATCTTTATATATCTTTCTGTTTTTTAATAATAAGAGCATGTCTATATATATATATATATATATATATATATATATATATATATATATATATAGTTCTGGTATTTATTTATTCTCTCTAATGTTTATGTAGTGTTTATAATAAATATTTGTATTTATGTATTTATGCTTATATGTATATTTATATGTTTATATATTGTATTTATTTTGTTTTACATATTATGTTTATTCTTATATATTTTCTTATCATTTCTTTGCACTTTCTTTTTCTGTCCCGCTACTTAATACTATTTCCCACATACATGGGTTGACTGGAAGACATCTCTTATAGATACATATAAGTCCACCTTTGTCCACGTTATTTTTTATGTATTTTTTTTTATTACTTGTTTAGTGCAATAAAGAATAAATATAAATTATTTATATGCAAAGACTCTTTTCCCCGTTTATTTTATGTAAATAGTAATCGTAATAACACTAATTATGAACAAAATAAAATTAAAAATGTAAATTAATCAATTATTAACGATTTCAACAAAGAGTTTCTATCCTTTGCAAGTAAGCACTGTACCGATAATTTACTGCATATTTTTCAACAATATCTTTCGATTGTGTATAATTAAGCAAAATCAAAGCTTCCTGATAAACTTGTTTGTACACATTGTTGTGTTCCTATTACTCTCTAGTAGTTCACAAATACCTATACGAAAAATGTTATTGATTGCTATTTCACATGGAAGTCTCATACTTGTTTTATTGTCATCTTTAGATTGCTGATAGCCTAGATATGTTAACTAAACTTGGCTCGACCCGGGACTCGAACCCAGAAACTCTGGATGGGCAGCCGTACTTGCTAGCCACTACACCACTGAGACTTTTCCTATAATCCTTATTAAAATAATTTCTTCATCACAAGTACTTAGGAACGATAAAAATAGAACTTTAGGATATGACTGTTAGGATTAGACGTGAATATCCTTGGAGGTACTAAATCAAACGCAATTTGTGAGTAATATTGCTCTTATAATCCTCGCCAATACCATTAGAACCATCCTAACCAAACAAATCAGTAATAGATAGATAGAGCACTTGATTGATCTATTCCATTCCAAATTATTGACAAAATTTAACATTAGGTATAGTACAAATATAGTTTGTTGAAAAATAAGCGAATATAATGGCTCTATATTGATGCTACTCAAATTCATCTTTCCTTTATGGACGACCTCACTCATAGGCTACGTGTAAGGTTACAGGATATGTAAAAGTAATACAAAGTTTAATTAAAAATAATTTATTGGGCAAAGTTTAATAATATTAAAACATTAAGATTTTTAAAAGACCTATATTGTTGGTCGAGAACAGTATAAATAAACTTCATCACAAGGAGACAACACAATTAACCACTTCATGTTATTTTCTGACCTTATATTATACAAGCGTGAAAGATAAATTGATTAGTGGGCGACGTGCCTTGGAGAGCATATAAAGCCGTCGGTCCTGCGCCTTAACGATCGTGTCGAGTAGTCGTCCTACCGGAGTATGAGAGTGTCAGGAATAGAGAGTGCAATTGTATCTACGCGCACAGTTGTACACTATAAAATCTCCTGCGCAGATGGCTAGTCTCAATGAGTTTGGCCGCCGTGGCCGAAATCGGTCAGAACGACTATACTATACTAGTGGGCAACAAATAAGAAACCAATGAACTAACAAACTTTTGTGCTTTTGTAAGACGTATTAGTCAAGATGTTATTTTCAATTATGAAAGAGAAAATTTAAAGATGTAACCATTATTTAACGCGACTAAGATGTGGATCAGTAGGACGAGCAATGCGCCCGCGCACGTTGCCTCACGTCACACGTAAACGTTCGGACGGGAAGCCAAAAGGTCATTTAGTTACAATGAATCAAAGATTAAAAATATCAAATTTTTGTAAACAAATTATTTGGCAATGAAGATATACGAGTATATCCTAAGATTACAAACAATGTAATAAAAATGAGGTTTAATGGATCTATTCGACTTCATTTGTACGATACATATGTATTTAAATATTTAAAAATAATATTGCTATAGAACAGATTGCTCTAAAAACGTTGTTCTAATGTTGTTTGAGACATTAAAGGCACTAGCGTATAATTTAACGTAAAACCCTGTAGTTAAGCAGTATTAGAAGTTATCATCGCCTCGTGACTTACTTTCAAGAGGCTGGGGCTTAAAAAAATACTTGTAATGTGCGAGTGAACTTATGTCCGCGCATGCTCATTGCTTATCTAATTGAAGCATCACTGTTCATAAATATGCGTTTCGCAAGTATGTGAAATACGAAACAGCGGTAAATTAATTATAGTACCACTAAAATACGGATCTAATGCAAATAAGATCAGTCACGCGTTATGCGTATGGCTAAAGTGATGTAATTAGTACGAGGATTGTAAAGTTATCCTTTTGATTGATGGATGGAAATATAATTACGTTTATGAGTCTGAAGTCAAAGTTATAGATAAATGTTCAGAAACATAATCTTTAACTAAATGCAAGAAAACAGTATGTTACATGCTGTTTGCCGATACTTACCTTATATTATGTAAAACTATCAATGAATTATAATTATCTACGCATTAATAACCTTAATCGTAACTACGTTACATTACTTAATCTTTCTAGAACTTTAATTGTTTCGTCGAATTCCATTTGCTATTAGTCTCATAAAAATCATTATTCATAAACAATTAGTCTTGAGTCGTGTTTTACAAAAGTTATGTCACTTATTTATTTCTATGTGTAAGATATTAAAAAACATATTTTTACAATAACAAAACTTAAAAAAAAAATAGCTTCTTTCGGTCTTTGCAAAGTGCCATATGAGCTATGCTTACGTATTAAGGTTGTAGCCAAGTAAATATAAAAGCTAGTATGTATCAATGTCAGCGTCCGCACGGAATATACTCGGCTATTGCTCAATTAAATTGTAGTTATTGCAAGGACACGGAACAAAAAATAGCAATGAAATAAATATGGAAACAAACAAAAAAATACATAATTTATTAAGTAATATTATATTACAGTATACCTATTCAAATAAAAATTACAAAATACCGAAAAGTATGAATAAGGAGAATACGTTGAATCCGAAGCCTATTTACAGTATTATATTTAGCGAATGTTATTTATGAAACTGATGAACGAACCTTTAAGCTATACATAACCTAATATATTTAAATATTAACCACACATTGTACTACGGCAGCTAAATACGACATTAATATAGCAAACTATATAAATAAGAAGACAAACATAAACATTCTCGGGTGCAGCGTGTGAGTGAAGTCTCAAAAACCTATCATAATCTGTGGCAAATATAGGAACGGATGTAAGAGGAATAAATCTTAATGAATTGTTACTTTTTACAAGAAGTATTATATTTTTCGGGTTCCGACATTCAATATTGTATTCAGCCCTTTTTAACGTCCCACTGCTGGACACGGGCCTCCCTTCAATGCGAAGCCAAAATACGCCAAGTGCGAACTACACATGTCTTTGGAAAACTTCTAGGTTTCTTGCTAGGTTTTCTTAAACATGCAGGTTTATTCATGATGTTTCCTTCACCGTACGACAAGCGATGACGATGTTGGAAATGATTCGCACATGAAAACATCAAAGGTGAGAGACCCGGGCTTTGAACCCGCTTCACTCGGTTTCCCAAGCGAGTGAATTACCATTGGGCTACCTCTGCCTTGATTTAAATAAAATAAGAAAAGTATTCCAATGCAAGTTTTCTGTGACCTTTTGTGTCTCACGGGCTGTTAGCAGGCGATTAGTAACTGATGTACTGATCACTTATAGATATTAACCTAAGTGCTTAGCATTTAATTAAATTTATTTCTTATTATAAAATATATCGTTCTTTTTTTATTATAATATAAGCAAATCATATCTAAAATGTAACTTTTACCAAAAGAGCTGAACTAAACTAAACCTTAAAATAATATTAGATAATCTGAAACGACCTAACTGTAAAATTCTGTCGGTTAAGAGCCGAAGATTATTTTGTAAATTAATATAGTTTAAAAAACTAAAAAATACGCTTTAGTGATGAACCGAACTAAAAAGTAAAAAATAATTTTTAGTATAAGAATAAAGTGATTAACGAGAAAATTTATGCTATTGTGAAAAAAGTGTGGGGCGCTCGATATCAGTTGTTATGAATATTCCATTGATACAATTCCTAAAAATAGAGTTAATATAAAAACACCACACGCTTTTTATAAAGCCTGTATGGACTAACAGGCTACAGGCTAAGCAGAGACTTCAAGATCATCCTTAATATACTTTATTCAAAGTATCATGAAGAGGTCACATTCGCGAAGATATCGTCAATAGACGTAAAATATACCGAACTAAGTAACTTTTGATGTCAACCAAAGTATACAAGTATATTCCTAAAGTAGTCAGTTCATCTTTAGAATGGTTCATATAATCGCCTGCTGCAATAAATATCGTAACGTAGAGAACACAGCAGCTGGAAGAAACAAGTAGGTACTAGTTCCCAATACTCTTTTGATTGAGTAAATGCCAATATGTCAATTAGTATTTTGTTGTAAGAAAAATCATTGGTTTCTTTTAAGCGTATAAAGAAAGGGCACTTTGAGATATTTTTGTTGATGGAAACGTCTTGTTTACTCACCGTCACTTACATGCGTATGCGTACAATGAAGCACTAAATATAAGAAAGATAACAATATTGACGTTTGAAAATTTTGAAACAAAATCTTGATATACGATACCCGTACTCTATCTAGTATTCTAGCGATCTCGGGAAAACGGCTCTAACGATTTCGCTGAATTGTTTAGTGTGTTGGAGTTTTCGAGGGCGAAAAATCGATCTAGATCAGTGTTATGTTTGAGAAAACGCGTGTTTTCTAGTTTTCATGCGGTTTTCTTCATCATCATCACACAAAATATGGTCGATAATTTCTTATGCTCGGGCATAAGCATCGTGGTCAAGCGGCCGAGGCGCAAGATCGACATTCATAGGTAATACAAAGTTTTACGTTTGATTTTTTTTATTTATTCAAGATTTCGTTTTTTTTAATCTAAAAAATACGATATAACAAAAAAGAACTCCGAGCGAAGCTCGGTCGCCCAGGCACTAAATAAATATACAAAAATTGCTCGTTTAAAGGTATTAGATTATATCGCAAGGAAACAAGCGTTTGCAAAAAGTAACATACTGATATACTCGTAACTCGTAACAACATGTACGAGTATTATTTACACATAAAGTTTTAACTGTCTTGTGGTCTAGTGGCTAGCATGTTCGGCTGCAGATCTGGAGGTCCAGGTTTCGAATCCCGGGTCGCGCGAAGTTTAACTACTGGGTTTTTCTGTTAAGATATTATCAATAGTAGCTCGAAGATGGGAAGTTGGTGGTGTTTCACCCCCTTGCCCCGGAGAGCACGTGTCGCGTCGGTGCTGCGCCTTAACTCTCACTGGTCGTGTCGAAGTATTGTCCCAACGGACTTTGACGGTTAAAGGGATTAGAGAGTGCACTTGTGTCTGCGCATACTCTAGTGCACTATAATATCTCCCGCCATTCTGGCTAGTCTCAGTTAGATTGGCCACAGTGGCCGAAATTGGTCAGGAGGACATTATTATTATTATTATTATTAAACATAAAGTAATATTTATCATTTTACTCTTTTTATATATTTTGTTTTATGTAATTTAAAATCATTAACTACTAGCTTGTCCCGCGGCTCCCCTTGCGTAGTCTATTTATATGTATATATGAAACTGGGTCGATCCTAAAAGCCGTAATATGATGTCAGATCATCTATAGGTGATTTTCAAGAATTTCTCAAGAATTGGGCTGTCAAATGCAATTTTAAATAATATTTTAAATCTATTTCACATAATGTTAGAGAGCCAATTAGTGCTTTTAAATAAAAAAAAACAACGAATATCATAAGAATATTATACTTTATTAAAAAAATAAGAAATGACAAAAAGTTATGAATGTTTTCTTCTCTTAAATTTAGTAAATACACTTAGGTATTTCTTTGTAGTCAAAGAAATAATATTAGAGTTAAATCTAAATTAATAGATTGTAATGTGAAAATGATCATATTATATTATATGAAATAAGAATATATTGTTTATACTTTATACACATATATTATTCAAATTATTTTTATTAGTTAATGACGGATAAGATCCCTTATAGTTTTGTACAAATTGACATTGAGGAGAGGAACCGTACCCGCTGAAAGGGCTAAATGAATAATATTGAACAAAGAAAACAAACGTAAAAATAGAGAGGTTTCCTCAATAGCCTTCATTAACATACGATGCTGATACATTCGAGGATAGTATGTAAGAGTTATCAGCGGTCAGTGGTGTATACGGTCGGAGCGTCCATGCAGCCGCGGGTTGCGTCAGAGCGGGCGTCCCCCCCACGGCGGCGGCGCGCGCCGCCGGGGCAGAGCCGCGCACAGTGTGACAGTGCCAGTCGATCCAGCATGTCGCCCACCCGCCTGCCCGTGTTCGCGCTCGCCGCCCTGCTCGCCGCGCTGCTCGTCGCGCACGCCGCCGCCGGCCCCTCCCCCCACGCCGCGCTGCGCCTGCGCAGGCAACTCGCCGACGACAACACCTTACAGCCGCTCGATGTAAGCACAATGATACTTACTACATCGCTTTTCATTTATAAATATCACATATGATTTTCTTTTAAATTCCATATATTATAATATCTAAGTCACTAGCTTATCTGTGCCGCTTTAAGAAAAGAAACCCTTGCATTTTTTATTCTATGATTTACCTCAATATTGCTGAAAAGATCTTTTACATATTTCACCAATCAAAATATATAAAATTTTACCCTATTAGTGGCCATTTGTTAAAATTGCATAGAGGTCATAATTTTGTCCATCATAGTTTATTTTTTTAACTTTTCCGTATCATAAAATTTTATCCTTTATTTTTATTTATCGCTAATTACTCGAGAATTAAATAAACCAATTAATATAACCAAGTAATTGATTTTAAGATGCATCTCATCATAAAAGTACTGTGGTCTATAATCAAACAGGAGTGGAACATATAATATATCATTTAAAGTAAGTTTTGTAAATTATCAATTGAAAAATTCATTGACGTTCTCAGTTTGATTAAAAGCCACATGATAATTACAAAAAATTATATCGTTAATATTGATAATACTATCGCCGCGCTTTCCCGCGTTGCAGCTGAGCGGCTCGTCGCATTGTTCCAAACATATTATATAAGACTTACATTCAGTTACATGACCCGCTTCATTCTTTTGTGTATATAAAAACTTTTAATTGACTATGTCACAACTGAGTCGAGTGTGTGTAGGTATGCAAATATACTGTGGAAGATCGGCTCAGAAAAGAGTCAGCGGATTAAGTATGTACTGCCGGCACACACCGCTCGCGCTGGTCAGTAATGTTGACTGACCACGAACCATCAAAAGCCCACTTCAACTTTAACAAAGTCCTAATTGTATAAATTCATTTGTCAAAATATATACCGCTTTTGTTAGTCGTAGTCGATCAACTCTACTCTTCTGGCCGCAGCATCCTGTCTCGCATTTAACCCCATTATACGCCGCTAACACTGCACAATAATAACACGTTCCATACAAATAAAACGTAGGATCATCAGTAATATAAAATAATTAAAGAGTACTATTTCTTTACCTCTACATAATTGATAAACTCATTATTTTTGTAATGTTCTTAGCTGTAAGTAAACGTAATTATGAAACAACTATGACATAAGAATGATGCTTTGCTTGAATCATCGCGAGTTCACATTCTCAGGGATGTAAAACTTATCTTTTTATGTCATCTTTGTGATATTGAAAATTTGGATTTATATTATATTAATTTATATAATATAATATTTACTCTTGAAACTATACCTGACGTGATTCCTTACGTAACAACCCTAAATACGTCAATTCCTAGTTGAGTCAATATCTCAGTCAACTCGCGTTCTTACAAGTTTTTCAATTTAACTCAAGGCCTTACGCATAGTGCGAGTATAAAATATCTCGTTGACACACTTAGCGCTCATCATACTACACAGCTGCCTACTTTATGGCACTTTTATGTAAATACCCTGACCCGCGCCTGTGCATTACCTGTCACCACAGTCCCCCTAACGCCGAGTAACTTCTTCTCTGCACTCTTGCCTTTTTCAAAGAATAGATATATTTTCGAACTAAATTGAAAAAAAAAATTAAACCGAATAAAAATATTAAATAACTATATAACGAAATTTGATTATAGTGCATGAAATGCTTAAGATGTACAATTTTATCTATTAAAAACACTTGAACCTATGATAAATTTTATCCTACACACTCGGGTGCGATCCTAGGTCTCTTTTTGCGTTACCTTATTATTTATTTACTTCAAACCGTTTAGTCGGCGCACGCCAATAAAGCAACTAAACGGCCAATTTTATTCCGAATTCATATAAAATTATTGTTATATCACTCGGTAGTTATGTAGCTCTCTATTAGTGAGAGAACTTTTAGAATCGAATCAGTAGTTTCAGATTTTATCTTCAGAGATTACCCTCTTAACTTTATATAAAAACATGCAAGCTTTACCTCTTTATAGTATTATTATAGATTGTTGCATAGGTATTGATAGCGAAATTACTCGTCTAACCGTATAGCAAATGCCAACATAAGCTTAACAAACTGCTATTATTTCAAGTTTACATTTTATTTATTATATTTCTAGAATATAGGTATTGACACATAGACACTCTAAACTTAAATTTAATATGATTTTAATATTAATTATCCTACTGTGAGAATGCTGATATTATGCCTTACTAAATAAAGAGAAAGCTTTACGCTATGATTTATAGAAAACTTTATATTAAAAAAGAAACCTTAAAATAATTTTATCTAGCTATCTAGGGTCGAGGGAACCTGTAATATTCATTTCGATTCTCACTCAAATCGTAATATATGTCTCACATATTTTAATCAGTTTATAACAACTTTGTTAGATTTATTGAGTTATGCGACAATTTTATTTAAATTTATACAAAACCAGCAACTCACCCTCGCTTCGCTCGTGTTCGTCCCTAGGTTGATTCCCCATACAAACTTTCATCCCCATTTTCACTCCCTTAAGGGATGATTTCCGGGATAAAAATTATCCTATATCCTCCCCAGGGTCTCAAACTATCTTCTTACCAAATTTCATCTTAATCGGTTCAGTAGTTTCGGAGCCTATTCGGTGCAAACAAACAAACAAACAATCAAATCCTTCCTCTTTATAATATTAGTCTAGACTAGCGGCTCACCGTTTCGTCCCTAGGTACGTTTAACAAGTAAGTATGAAATAGATAGACTATATATTACATATATAAATATGTTCGTATGGTGAATTGTTGTGGGTTGTATTATAACGTATTTTCCCTTGCGAATGAGATAATCTCCCGCGGTAAGAAGTAGATTTAGATGTCATTGTCCAGCCCTCCAACTATCCCCACGCAAAAAAATTACAAAAATCCGTCACTCTTTTTTGATGTAAAAGAAGCATAAACAAACACATTTTCACATTTATATTAATTAAATAGTATGGATTGTTTAATGTGAATAATGTAACAAATTAGAATATAATGTTAAAATATTAACCTTAAGCTTACTTTACTTCATTATCATTATGTCAGTGTGTTCATACAATTTAGAAGAACCGGTTCATTTAATTTGGGTCAAATCAATTGGTGACTTAGAAATTTCATAATACATAGATTATATTAATATTATATCAAAAACATTTTACACAAGTTTATAATATCTATATTAGCCAATAACTGCTTCTATCCAACAGTGTACTGCGTTAACTAGCCACCTGTACAAGTAATTTAACATTACGAGCCTATAATTTATTGATGGGTCACAAAGTTATAAATCAATTGTTAGAATATATCAATATTGTAATCTAACTACTGGCAAACAATTACAATATTGTAATATTGTAATTGGTTGCCAGTAGCAACGAGACATGTATGTATGTACATACATACATGGGTAGTAGAAATATTTTCTATTTTCCTATGGTCGGTACTAACACTTGCAGCTAAACTGAGTTTTACTTATTATTGAATACTAACAGTAGGAAGTATTGACATAACAATGTCGATTCGAAACTTTGAATACCTAATATATAAGCAAGTGAAAACATTACGCAAGTCAAGGTGAACGTCAAATCCGAACCGTCTAGTGTCGCCGCGCACTTCCTATATCGGACACAGCTGCGGCCTGCTTGTCAATCAGCGTTACCTGAGCCTACTGTTGGCTACACGACTAGAACAGCTTAGCAGATAATTAGTACATAGTGTCTCATAAGATAACTTCGCGAATCGCTTTGGAGATGAACAATAACCATTGTGATGTATTGAGTAAACTGCCGTGTATCTGATAGGAAACAATCAAAAGTGAACGGGGCAAACAATAATATACCCCTCCCCCCGCGCAGCTCTCGTGCCTCTCTCCTTCGATCTCCTCCCAGGAGTAGATAATGCGATTATGAAAGTGCATTGAAAAGTTTTTGTGACGGTTCCCGCGAGTTTACGCAAGTGTCGATATGCCGCGCCGTTACATACCGATACTTGATACAGCACCTATTATGTTCTCTCTATGTAATGCATTCCACTAAATTATTTACGAGTTGGAATACTCCGTGATTGCGTCCTCCATTAAAAGAGAAGACTGTTATATAATGCTTCATCTATGCAAAAGTGATTGACTGATGTATCAACGCACAGACCAAATCCTTAAGGCTAGAAAATTGAAATTTCGTACATGTATTCCTTCCTCATATGATGAAGGCATCCACTAAGGAAGGGTTTTTTAAAATTCAACCCCCAAGGAAAATAGAGGATATAAGTTTGTATGAAACTTTTGATTCCTTGGACATGTTTGCATGAAATTTTGTATGAATTGAGTAAGGCAAAAATAATGAGTTACATATGCGTTTTCTAAAATTCAACCCTTAAGAGGGTAAAATAGGGGATGAAAGTTTTAAATAAACGCACAGGCCAAACCCTTAGGGCTAGAAACTTAAAATTTCGCACACGTATTTCTCTTATGACGTAGGCATCCACTAAGGAAGGATTTTTCAAAATTCAATCCCCAAGGGATAGGGGATAAAAGCTTGTATGAAACTTTTTATTCTTTAGACATATCTGCATGAAATTTCGTATTTTTCGTAGTTTGATCGCGAGCGAAGCCGCGGGTTCTACTAGTTAAAACATATATTTTAAATAATCTCCGGATGCTAAAAAAATGTCAAAAACACGCCTTTTTATTATTCCAGAACAGCACTGATCTTTAAGGATGAATTTTGTATGCTCTATGCAAATTCATTCCATGATTCTACATACGTTATTATATAATGTTATTTTTTTTTATATTTAAATACAATTTGTTAATGCCACAGACTTTGAAATTCTATACAAAATAATATCTGTGATGCCAAACGTTAGTAAGGAAAGCATAAAATATTTAAAAAAAACTTTTCTAGACCGGTTTACACTTGACCAACTAGGAGTACTTCCCTGACTACTCAGAAAACAATAATTATATCTTGAATTTCGTTTCATTTTTACATAAAGCATAAAATATAAGGAAACACTCCAGTCGCAGCTACGTTTACACAGCAGTTAAGCTAGCAGTAAGGGGAAAGGCATTATTCGTGTAAGGTTAAATTTACGTATTACGAAATTGTTATTTACAATTTGATTGGTATTTTGTGTGAGTTTTGTAATTACTAATTTTAAAGTAGGCATTTAATAATACTCTATTTATGTTTTTTGTCTTTTAAAAAAGTACACTATTACTGTAAGAAAATCATACAGTACACTATACTCTATAATTTATTGTTTCCACAGCGAAAAATAAATACAATATAGAGTAAATTAGGACAACGCTGGGGCTACTCGGGCGCGAGAGGCGGGCGGCCTCGACCCGTGCCGCCCAGCCTAGTGCCTACACTCGCGAAACTCGCCATCTGCACATTGATTGTGTTTTAAATACATATAATTCATTTAAATATTATGAATATTATGCTTCTTGAACAAGACTAAGGTTAAAATATAACAATTAGATATTCTAGACATTCGGTTCAAAAGTTTTATTTTCAATCGATAATATTGATAAAAAGAACATGAAGTGAATGATGATAGGCGGTGATATTTATCAAACAGCCTACATCGGCTTCCCTCGCCTGTTTGTTTCAATTTAAACGTTGAATAGATACTCTTAGGTGTAGCTACATAGGTGTCAATTAAGTAAAAACAAGTATAATATAACAATATTTTGGGAGTTAAATTTGTATATTTTTAACCGACTTCAAAAAGGAGGAGGTTCTCAATTCGATTGGTATTTTTTTATGTATGTACCCCGATAACGCTGAGATATATGATTTTAGTTTGATGCGGAATAGTTGCCATTTGGTCCCATAAAAATTTAACATAGATTGGCCCAGTAGTTTTCATTTTACTTGATTTAACAAGCCCAATACGTTAGAATCGGATTTTAGAGCCAGAATTTTTTGTGTTACTAATAAAAGCGAATTTTAGTTTGTCAGTCTTCATACTTTGCTACTACTATTATGCCTACACTAAAAAGGGAAAAATAAAAACTTTTTAATAAAAAAATTAAAACCGACTTCAAAAAAAGCACTAAAAGTAAAAATTACTGATTGGTAGTTTCCATTTACTATAGATACCTAATCAGATATTTTCGAAGTCGGTGCCAGCCGATACAAATCAAAGCACACCGACTTCGAAAATATCTGATTAGGTATCTATAGTAAATGAAAACTACTAATCAGTTATTTATTACTTTTTAGTGCTTTTTTTGAAGTCGGTTTTAATTTTTTTCTTAAAAAGTTTTTTTAGATGTAATAAGTAGATATTATTTAAAAAAATAGGTATAGCTGTAGCAATGACGACAGAATAAAATGAACACTAAATAGTAAACTTTGCTAATTGATAGTTGCCAAACGGTCAGTAATATGAGTGGCTATGAAACGTGTATTGCAGTAAACGAAAAGCGATGTCCGTGAGCCGGCGTCGGCGTCCGACATTGACACATCACACACTCGCGACGCTGCACGCGCTTGCGCAACCGCGCTCGCTCGTGCCGGTTATTGGATTCTAGTGCTCTCTATGAGCCTCTACCTAAATTCACAATTATATACATAAAATAGGCATAATACGACTCGCTTAAATAACCTTCAAAAGTAATGGATGCTGTTTGCATGTCAAACAGCCGACCGGCCGCCCGCGTCGTCCGCGTCGTCCGCGCCCGTGCGTCCGAAGCACCGGTGGGCGGTGACGTACGTGACTTCATTTACAAATACTTAGGGATGTAATGTTATTATCCTGTTCCGATTTTGATTTAAAGTATAAAGGGAGTTAAGAAGAGCCTTCACATCATTTTATTAAATGCAAGTTATTATTGGTGGTGGTACATACAAATTGTGGTGTCTGGTTTATGGTGGTGTGTGTTGTGTACTGTAGTGCAGTGGGAGTGACGGGTGTGTGTGTATGTGTGCAGGACGCGTCGAGCGACGACCAGACCCGAGAGAAGCGAAAGCTCGAAGGCGTCACGCAGGCCAAGTTCGGTATCAAGAACGCCGTCCTCGGCTTCGTATTCGGAGTAAGTATACTAAGGTTCGAGACTAAGATCATGTTTCCCTTCTAGAATAGCAAGTAATAGCTTCGTTTTTTGTAGAAAATCAACTCGTTAATCGACTCAAAGACTAGGCTGGTCGAATCGCTAGACCGTCAGAACATCGAGCTGAATAAGCAATATGGGATCGAAGCACCCAAAGGAGGAGGACTGAGCTCGCTCAGCGGCATTGTGGGACAGGTGATTGGGCCCAAGCTGCAGCTTCTGGGGCCCAAAATCCAGGCGGTGTCCGGGCTGCTGGGTGGCTCGTCCGGCGGCGGCGGCTCAGGTGGGGGCTCCGGTCTGGGCTCCATCCTCTCGCTCGTGACGTCCTTGTCGGGCTCCTCGTCAGGGGGTGCCGCGGCGGGCGGCACCATCGAGACCGTTGACTCCTCCGAGGAGGACGACTCTTGATCGCTTTCACTTCCTTGTGCCCCGCTCCGACGTTTTGCGCCGATTCCTTGTTCTTGCCGTTGCGTTCCTGTTAACAGATGCTTCACATCTAGTGAGGCGGGCGTAGTTTCGGTTCCCGCGTAAGTTCGCTTGGAGCGCCGCAAGGCGTCGGGGCGGCACACGTGTACAGACCCAGTGGCGCCCGCGCTTCTGACCCGCGCTCTCAGCGCATTGTATTTATATGTAAATAGATTTAGGTGAGTGTTGGTGACTTATACAATATATGTGTTATTTTTATTAATTTGTTTGTTTTTCTGCACAGTACCCTTTGTTTGCACGCACCACCCTTCTTATCTTACTGTTTGTTTATTACAAGTGAAAATAAAAAATAGAGAGTCTCATTGTTGAATACGGTACACGAATGTAGATTCGATTGACTGTAAAATACGCTGGTGCATGTTTAGAGTAGTATGTAGTGCATGCTTGTAGTTGAATTGTTTCAATGTTGTATTTTGTGTATTCAAGTATAGCTGAAAATCTTGGAAACTAGTTGTTTTTCGGTCATTGTCAGTTTTGGGTAGAATTCTACGCTGTACAGTTAACTGGATTCGTATAATGTACAGTTATAAAAGAGCTATCACGACAATTAAGTCTAAAACTAGTCCTTTCTTCTAGTCTATCTCTAGCCGATTTTTTTTTCAAGAATATTTACGCTATTTTGTAACACCAGGGAATATAAGTAAATGCCATTTATCCATTAGTGCCATAAAGTCTTTCGATTTTACAAAATCAAACAAGAAAATAAATGTATATATCATATAGGTATCATATAGGTACTCGTATTCTACACTAATTATACAAGATATCGTTTTGCCAGAGATTATGTAAATAAAAAGAATAACTGTATGTTTTCTGACATATTCCATTCTATCGCATAAAGGTTGTTCTTCAATACTAATACCTACCCTATTCTTACTTATATTATAAAAATTATTTTTTAATTCAATTACAATTTGATTCAAATGAGTCTAATAATAATATTAGTAATATTATGTGTGTAAATAAAATAGCATTGTAAATTGTAAATAAATATATTCTATGTGTTGCTTGATTTGAATATAAAATTAAGATTCCCCCAAGCAGTAAGTACCTTTTCAAACGTTTTATACTAAATTAGTGACCAAAAATAGTAATAGATAAAAAATAAAAACATAACTATTAAGAAACATAAATGAATATATTTCTGAATTCAGTTTTTGCGTAGGTTTCAAAGACAATTATGTAAAGAGAAAAGTGATGGCATCAAACCTTCTTAATTGCCATTGGCAAAAGACAATAAACCTAATCAATTATGCAATTACCTTTCTCAGACAGAAATGAAACACGCATAGCGCCTTCATGCATGAGTAGTCGTTTGTTAGTTGCCGGTAGCTCTTCCGAAGTGCATGCACCGTGCAATGCCGGCTGTGCAGTTTAAAACACTTTCAGTAATAATAGACAAAACAGAATGCAACAGTATTGTTTACATAAGAGTCCGTAGTTCACTATCACCGTAGATTAATTAACACGTAGCACGTAATTTTGCCATATAATAAAGCTAAGATTAGTAGATCATGGGATTACCCTCAATGTAGAATGTAGAAGTAGTTTTTCCGGAAACCACAATAACGTATAGCTGAGAGCGTTCAAGACTGTCCATTGGCACTATTATCTTATACCGATATGTACCTGAATAAATTATTGAAATTCATATAGTTGTTTAATTTTAATAAAGATATTTGTTGTTGTTAATTTCTAATAGTTTGATTTGCGTATCAAATAACCAGTCTATAGACCTCAGGAAATAAATAATCCACTAAAATGATTGTTTACAGAAAACTTCTTCTCTCATTCACTCAGTACACCTAATAATGTCTAGAGCTGTTGGTATGGAAAAGTTTTCTTTATAATAGATAAATAAAGACAGTCTTCAAATATGATTCACGCAGGCATATGTAAGTAAATTTTGGAAAAATATATTTAATCAACACTCCACATGGACTCTACATTTCTACAATATACATACATACATGCAATAATATCAGCAACACAGTGTGCGCGACGGGATGCTAGGGCGCTATAGCGTGGTGTACTTACCTGCTAGTTGTTGATTGCCCCGGTGTGGCGCAGAGTGGCGCTACGTGGAGGCTCCCGGCCACGGACCGCTCGCGGTCACCGCGGGCGGCGAGTACACCGGCGCGCCCGAGCTCGGCGGCTACGCGGCCGGCCCGGGACACGCGGACCTGGTCGAGTACACGAGGTCCCCCGGCGGGTACGAGGGCGGCGCGCCAGACGACGGCCGCGCCCACGGACGACATCCCCGTGTTCGACCGCAACAAAGTCAGCCTGGTGTTCCCGGGGAACCTGTTTGGACCATCCGTGTCGCTCCTCATCCGTACCACTAAAATTATCGGCGACGTAGTACAGGTAGTATTCGCGTCTCTTATCTTAAGTATAATTTTTTGGAAAAACAATTTATTAACACTTAGATACAGTTGATAGAAATAGAAAACAAAAGAAAAGTATACCTACATACATACGAGTATATATAAAAATTATAGTTTTTTAAATTGCTATATTATAATTCTTATAAGAAATGTTACTACTAGAAATGTGCCGAATGTTCGGCCGAATATTCGTATTCTTAATAATAGGTTAATTATTAGGCATTCTAATCTAATATTATTCTTAAAAATAAATATTCGGTTAGAATGCCGAATAATTACCGAATATTATAATAATATTATATGTTAAGATTTATAATCTATACTAATATTATAAAGCTGAAGAGTTTGTTTGATTGTTTGTTTGTTTGTTTGGTTGAACGCGCTAATCTCAGGAACTACTGGTTGGAATTGAAAAATTCTTTTTGTGTTGGATAGTCCATTTATCGAGGAAGGCTTTAGGCTATATAACATCAAGCTACGACCAATAGGAGCGGAGCATAAATGAAAAATGTTGCAAAAACGGGAAAAAATGATTCCTTTTGATAGCTTCCGTTGCGTGCGCTGCGTAAACGGTTAAAGTTACACAAAAATAGTGTATGACGGTATTTTTCCCCTTTAAAAGTTCTAAAAAGAAGTCCGCGACAGCATATGTCTATCTTTTAAGGTTGACTCAATATAACCCTTTTTATAGTAATCAACTTTGTTCTAAAATAATGCATTACTTCCGAAGGTGTTTTTATAAACATGATATTAATCCTTATCAAAATAAATACGTTATTCATCACAAGTATTTAATTTTGAACAAAATTGCTCTTCAACATCATTTGATTTCAATGAATATCTTAGGAGATATCATAGTTTTAAAATATACATATTTAACTTTACGCGGACAATGGGTGAGCGCGCTCTCAGCTCGATGCAAGGCGAGGGCGGAGCGGTCGTGAGGGGGAAGGGCGCTGGCTATCTATTAGTAAAAAATGATCAAAATTAATTCCGTAGTTTGAGAGTTTATTGCCCAAAATTAAATAAACATACAAAACAGTAGTATAGACTTACAAAAATATTATTGCTGAAACAAAAAGTGCAATATTACTAAATCAAATATGAGATTAACGGAGGAACCTGTGTGGCGTTGTCAATCTCTGCCATTATTTACCAATCATGCGGTGCGCAATGAAAGTGATAAATGTAAGAGTATACTAATGTGTAAAACCTAAGAATTTGGTTTTTGATCATATGAACGCGGGCGGAGCCGCGGAAAATGCTAGTAATTTTAAAAATTAAAAAAGTCTTTATACTAAGAAATACTTTGTCGACCGGACGATCGGCATACTTTACCATTAACTGGAAACTCTATTTAGCTATTACTAATAATAAATACAAAAAGTGTGTTATGAAAAAAAATCATGCATAATACGACGAAAAAAAAGGCGTCACAGGTTTCGCACACAAGCGCTACCGAGGGTCGTCGCGGTTTTGAGTATATGAATTGACTGAACCATGCTAGTGCGAAGGGCCAGCAGGGCTTTCGCGGGAAAGGGTCTTTGCTATCATGTATAAACACGTTTATTACGTAAAATGAACCGAATAATTCGGCCGAATGTTCGGTGCGGTACATTTTAGACCGGATATTTGGCCGAATATTCGGTTAAACCTATATTCGGCGCATCCCTAGTTACTACTAGGCACATAGTGTTTTGTGACTAATGTTGATTTTTCCAAAGCTAAATAAATAAGTTACTCAAATTGTAGAAGTTAACATCATGAATCAAAAGTATTCCTTCATGAATGAATTAAATTTCAGAAACTAGGATAATTTTTTAAATATAAATAAATCTTTCATTTTATAAAAAAACAGTTCATATTATCGAATAGTGCATAAGGGAGAATAAACATGAAATGTATGTGTTGTATTGCATTACAGAACTCAGCAGTACGATATCAGTCCTTCTTGCGATTGTTCCGGCCCTTGTTCCGCGGGCAGTTTGAAATCAAAGGCTTGGACCCTCCCACCACCACCACCACCACACGCAGACCCACCACCACTCGGACGACCACCACCACCACGCCGGCACCTGCCAACAAAGATAATGAGATAAATCGGAGAAGATAACAGATCACATTCATTTCTATTTAAGATAATTAGAATTCCAAATGAATTATAGAAGAGGCTGGTACATGAGCTCTTCTCATGTTACTACTCAATACTCAATTTTTACGAATGTTCTGAGATAAGTGAAGCACTGGTTTCTGCAGAGAAACTGCTGATTTTCATTAAAAAAAATTTGTTCAACAGTAAGAGTAAATAGCCGACTAGCCGCAGTCGGTGGTGGCGGGGATACTTTTAAAGCAACGAAATTAATTTATATACTTTTAAAACTTGTTCCTCAAAGGTCAAAATCATTACGTCTAATGATGAAGCAATTAGGTCAGTAGATATAATTTGAATAATTACACGGAGATTATAGTGTGAGTGTGGCGAGGACTTACTGGATTTAATCTTACGGAAACTCCAAGAGTGTTCCAAACAAATAATTCATACTTATTGCCTAAGTTGTTTAACTCCAATGGACTGTATCCGTTTGAATCTTTGATTTCAGTCATATTGTTCCGTCCGATGTTAAAATATATTTTTTCATATTATTTAATATATTACTTTTAGAGAATAGTAAAAATTGGAGGTAGTTTTGGTGTTATTTAAAATTTTAGTAGATACTAATTAGATAAATAAATAAATAAATAAATAAATAAATAAAAATGTTAGCCATTTTTTATTTTTTTATAACATAACCAAACATTATTAATATTATATCTATTTAATTTGCTGCTGCTTAATAACTTGCAGTAGATAATATAAAAAAAAGAGAAACGTGAAATTAAAAATGATTTACGAACTCAAATTGTGTGATATTTCTAGCATTGTCATCATTTTTGAAAACATTAAACTTAAACATAAATAAATATGTTGGGAAATTAACACACAGCACCATCTAGTTCCATGGTAAGCTACGAGGCCTGTGTTATGGATACCAGATAGTTGATACACTATACATATTATATAACTTTAAATACATACATGTTATAAACATAAACACCCATGACTAGAGTATCAACATTCGTGCTCATCACACAAATGAATGCCCTCAGCGGGACTCGAACCCGCGACCGCTGGCACAGCAAATAAGGTCACTACAAACTGTGTTGTCAAAAAGTTTGTGTCAAGATACGATTTATAGGATAGGTGCGGTAGATTGAGTAAACTTTTATTATTTTGCTATTTAAAGCTTTATCCTTGCGGGTAAATCGAATTTCCCTTATATATAATAATAGGTATTTAGCGTTTATATTTATGTAAACTAAAATCTATACTAATATTATAAAGCTGAAGAGTTTGTTTGTTTGTTTGTTTGTTTGGTTGAACGCGATAATCTCAGGAACTACTAATCCGATTTGAAAAATTCTTTTTGCATTGGATAGCCTGTTAACTGAGGAAGGCTATAGGCTATATATCATCCCGGGAAAATGTACGGTTCCCGTGGGATAGATTTGTTTTGGTCTAGGGACGAACCCGAAGCGAAGCGAGGGTGAGTCGCTAGTAATTAATAAAATTTATGTTTAAGAAGCATGCCCGAAAATACTTCCCAATGTATACCGGTGGTCACGAATTCGATTACAATCCTAGACTTTTGTTATTACTGATACTTGCAGAAAGCAGATAGTGGAGTCCGTAGCCAACACCACAAATCGCATAATACCATAGCCAGCACAGACATAGAATGCGAAAGTTTGAGAGTGAGTGTGTTGTTATTTCTTCATGCTGCAATGGCGTAACGTGATTGATGGTTTAGTTTTTGTTTATTAGATTTACGTATATTTTAGATTAAACGTTGGCTACTTCTTATTGACCTACGTACCAAGCCAGCGGAACCACGTGAAAAAACTAGTCAGTTGATATTAGTATGTTTTATTACTATCTGTTTTTATTTATAATAAAATCGTTGAGATGTCGTGTCTCTGCATTAAGTAGGTATTTTTTCAAATAATACTTTCTTAGATTTACGCGAATATTTGACATTTTAAATAAAACTATCTTTTCGGATTATTTCGCGGATTTATTTTGATTTTTGGTTCGCGAGGTTTGAATGCTTTACAGCAATCATGGTCACGAGAAAGGCTAAGGTTATAGACGTCTCAAAGGCGTTATATACTTGTTACAGACAGAGCCTACCCACTATTTTACTAAAATGATTTCAAAAATGGCACCAAAGTACCTTACAATATTTGTTTATTTTAATTCTAAACATTTTTATTTTTTTAATAAGTATTATAATTAAATATAACAATATTATTGATTTAATGTTAGCTGTTATATTTAATGCACAATTAAATAAAAGCTAATTTGACTAATTGTTGCCATGGTAACCGTTGTTATTGTCTGGCAAATGATATATACCTAACATATCCTTTTCTTAAATGATATTCTATAAATATATTAGTACCTGAGCAACCTTCGCTCGGTGTTCTTCTTTTGTTATTTTTTAGATAAAAAAATTCAAATCTTGAATAAATAAAAAAAAAATGAAAATTTAAACTTTGTATCCGACCGAGATTCGAACCCGGCCGCTTGACCATGATGCTTATGCCCGAGCGTAAGAAATTATCGACCATATTTTGCGTGGAATAATGCGAAAGAAAACCGCATGAAAACTCGAAAACACGCGTTTTGCCAAACATAAGACTAATCTTTGCACCCGAAAACACCCACATCGTTAGAGCCGTTTTCGAGATCACCGGTATAAATAAATATACAAGAACTGCTATTTTAAATATATTAGAGTGTAATATTATGCCCAATATGCCTTATTTAACTATTGATTTCTTTTAATTTAATTGCGATATTTGTCAAAGAAGTTTTACTTCAACCACGACTAAAGGTTACACACACCCAACTTTTTTGTCTGTTTGTATCTTTGTATATTTGTATATTTGTTTATCTGCAAATTACGTTATGGTCGCCGGAGGATTCAAAAAACCAAAGTCTTTACTTAATACTTTAATTAAAAATTACTTAAAATAGAAAAATTACATCTAAACTTAATACTATGAAACAGTAGTGATCGATATTAAAGTCACATATTGAATAAAAATTTCTTATTATTATCGGAATATATAAGATAATGATAATATGCTGATGCAGAGTCTTAATTTGGAGACTCATGCGTAGCGGCGACTCGTGATGCTGCCCGACGTCAGCTAGTCTTCGCTAGGCGACGTATGTGACATACATAAAATTCTGAGATGCTGATGCAGAGTCTTAATTTGGGGGCACACGTGTAGTGGCGACTCGTGATGGTGCGCAACGTCAGCGTATGTAACATGTATGTCTTTTTGAATCTGTGCGTTTCACGCACCGGTTGAAAAAGTACTGAACCGATTTAGAAATAGTTATTAACAATTTCCATATACTATGACAACTCTCTCAATATAAATTAACATTAATTTTTAAATTCAATTCAATTTTGTCAAATATTCACTCAACATTAAAAAAATATATAAGTAGACAGGTGTCTATGTTTCTGGTATAAAAATTAATTAAGTTTCTGGTAAAAAAAATCTACATGACATGATATGTTGCGACGAATAGTATATCTTGCGTTGTATGTGACCTACAATTTCACTTGCAAAATCGTTGTACAAACAAATTCACATAAAATTATTTTAACATTTCATATTGCGCTATTCATACTATTTTATCAACCTCGTGTTTTTTATACCACAATTACAAAACATGACACTCGCCAATAACAATTTAAATGCTTGTGGTAAATCAAAGAACGGATCTCGGGCCATGCCTTTAGATCTACTCGGCTAATTAATTGAAATATACTATTGTTTTTAACTCACTCAGACCTACTGCGAGGTAGATAGATGGACGGATGGACGTCAGACCAAACCAACCTTTTTTAGAATGAAGGATAGAGGTAAGGAGAACGGTCTTATATAAGGGAGCAGTTGAAGAAGTGGCTACCTGTATGCAGTAAATAACAGTTTAAGAATTTACCAGAACGGCGTCAGCCTAGGAGAGGAATATGAAATGAATTTATCGGTTGTAGACGTAGTAAAGTGCTCAATTAAATAGTGTTATATTTTTGTTTACTTCTCTGTCCTACTCTAATTATAACTTTTTAGTGTTTTTTTTAAATTTACCTACTTACGAGTTCACCATTGTAAACCATTAACCAGCATAAATCTGCATTAAGTATAATATAATCTGCCTGCCGCAGGGCCGATCTAAAGTGTAAAAGTGGGGATGACCCTTAATTGCCACCTTAATTGTGATGTGTATAGGAGAGCAAGGGCAACTTGCTAGATTGGCCCTGCGGCAGGGCAGCAGCGGCGCGAGACCATCCTTTGGTCCCTAGATCGCCATGCACGTTGCCTGCCGCGTGTGTAGCGCGATCGGGGCAATTTCTCAATTAGTTGGTTGGTAACTGTTACACCCGATATCTCCTTTTTCAAACGACCAATACTTGTTGTATTCTACAGAAGAGTAGAGTTTTTTCGTTTATTTTAAGAACAAAGCTATATTTCTCAGATTTAGATATTCTATATATGTGTATACATAAACTTCATTATTTCGGCTTTATTAAAGTAAAATGTGTATTTAATACCTATAGAATAAACATTAAAAGTTAATAATTCTGTATTAAGAACTCTTTCGGTAAATTGGTCGTTTAGACAAATGAGCACTGAGATGACGCAGTAACAAAAAAATTTATAAATTTTGATTGAGGGGGCTATTTTGAAGATACATTTTGTTTAATTATTTATAAATAAACAATTTACGAACAAACAATTATTTACGGCAAAAATCAAGAACAAAGGACGAACAAACGATATTTGAAAATAAAAATTCAAAAATTAAAAAGAAGAATATCCTTGGGGGCAGATTTGGGTAGCCAGACCATGGATGACAAAGCCAGACTGAGTGTTTCTTTGCCAGTTGTCAGCTAAAAATGGCGGATAAGCGACAAATACAGAACGAATGTGCAGCCAGAAATCTTCTGTAATAATTGAAGATAGATTAATGAAAACATATATTTGTAACCAGTTTACTTTCCATTATATGATTATAATAATATAATTTTCAATAATATTATATTTTTTTCACATTCCATTTATAAATTCAAATTGGAATAAAGACGGGTATTGGCCACATGTTCGTTTTCTCTTTATGTTAAGTACTTAACCACTAGAACCCCACGCTTTATGACATGCAACCATTTCTATATAGTTTGTGCACTTGTTAAACACTGAGCCCGCGTGTCAATTTTCCCCAATACAATCATTACATAAAAAAAAACACTCATAATTCAAATTACATAGCACCGATTTATAATGTGTAAGTTGTTTTGGGTTTTTAATATGAGCATTTATGACAATTAGTCTAGTCAACAAGTGCCTTTTAGGTCAACTTTTCTCAGCAGTCTCAAAAAAATATGAACGACGTGTTATTCGATTTGGAATAGTAGTAGTATTCAGCCCTTTTTTTCTTTTTTAACGTCCCACTGCTAGGCGCGGGCCTCCCTTCAATATGAGAGGGGATCAGGTCATAATCCACCACGCTGGCCAAGTGCGGGTTGGCGGACTTCACATGTCTTTTGAAAACATGCTAGGTTCTCTCAGACATGCAGGTTTTCTCACGATGTTTTCCTTCACCATAAGGCAAGTAGT
Source organism: Fabriciana adippe (assembly GCA_905404265.1). Classification (NCBI taxonomy): domain Eukaryota; kingdom Metazoa; phylum Arthropoda; class Insecta; order Lepidoptera; family Nymphalidae; genus Fabriciana; species Fabriciana adippe. Next base: position 13,665,364 of record FR990004.1, read on the forward strand.
AAACAGTAGTAATCATGTTGTCACATGAAAATATCAGAGGTGCGAGACCCGGGATTTGAACCCGCTTCAGTCGATTGCCCAAGCGAGCGCGTTACCACTGGGCTACCACTGCCTTAATTTGGAATAGTATGTAGATGATTTTTGAAAAAAATAAAGTTCCGCTTGCAAAAATTGCAAAAGTTATAAACAATTAACCAAAAAATAAAAAAGGGGGTCTAGTTTTTTTTGTAAATATCTCATAAACTAATTGAGATTTTTCAAATCTAAAAAAAAGATTCAAAAAGAAGAGGAAATTTCCTAAAAAAAAGTTTTAACTTCCAGAACTATAGGACGAATGTTTATATTTTTCAAAGGGATGAAAATACGGCCTAAAGCGGTTGCTCTGGCTTGCGCAAGCCACATCTAGTTCGGACGCTTAATCAAAAAAAAATATTTATTAATTTGTATTTCGTTGTATTTCTGTGAGAAACAGAGTAAATTTTTGAACGCAACAATTGCCTGTAGCTGAAATTATACTACATCTCAACAACTACTCACATATCTTCTACAAATAATAATAAAAAGAGAAATATCTATCTCAATTTAAATATTTATTCCGCTTATACATATAGTACTTAAATTTTATTTTATACTAATTCCATGTACGGAGCGCCACCTCTATCTTTTTATTTTTAAAATAATAATTTGAGAATAAGAATTTCAATAATATAAATAGCTCTTTTAGTTTTAATTTCTTCACGACTTGAAAACGAAAAACACAATAAATATAATATTTTAAGGTTTTACAACATTTTAAGGCTGTGTTTATAATCATAAAGTAGTAGTAAAGAAAAAGAAAAATGTGATTTTTACGTTTTTCCGTGATTTTTTTCTAATTCTTCTTTTCATAAGAAATTTCCTCGGACTTCAATGAATATTTAAAAAAAAATCCGCATTGGTCCAGCAGTTTTCGAGTTTTTATTTTCATTCAGCCATTCATTTTTATTTATATAGTAGATATAGATGAACATCTTTATATTCCTGTTAAAATGTAGTATATTATGTTTGGCTTTGTATTTATGCTTTTACATATGCCTACTATATTTAATAATGCATAAGAGTATTTTATTTTATATTTTATTCTTCACTGTGTGACAAAAAAGCAACAAACACATTTACTTTTTCAACATACATTTACAAATGTGTCAATATCTAACTGATATTTGATGAGAGTTCCAATCTGACAGCTTATAGATATTATTTGTAAATAAACATATTTTATATCACAAAACTATTGAAATATGCTATAAACAACCGAAATTAAGAAATTATATTCGTTTTTCTAGTTCTAGTTCTAGTCATTCACTTTCATCAGGCACCTAATGAGTGAATAATAGTTAAAATTCATGTTTAATGGCGACTTATTTTAAGAATTTTATAAATCAAGATTCGTTGGACAATAAAACGAACTATAACGTGATTATACAATTATTAGTACCTATCTCAATAAAAATTGTAATAATTTAATGCTGAATAAAAATAGTGGTAATGAATACTAACAAAAAATATTCATTCGTTTACGGCACAAATTCACAATTGTAAAGATTTTAAATTACACAAAAACAATAGCGAATCGCGCGCGCTTCACTTGAAATTTAAACAATTTTTGGTGCGTTTGTTTTAACGTTGTCGGCATTTAATAAAAAATTTATTTTAATATATAGTTGATAAAACTTCTAAAGTTTGCGTGTATCACTCATTTAGCAAAAAGCAATTTACTATGTGATAAAAGAGTAGTAAGCGATGTGGTGCTCTAGTCTCCCTAATCTGTGGGTGGTACCTATAGGTACCAAAGGGGTTCTAATGGTTAACCACAATATCGACATCATGGATGACCAATCACCATGGATGAATAAAGTATTGGTGCGTTCCACTAAGTACTCACGACCACGGATTTTCCTGTTCCACTTAGTCCCGAGCGTTGGAATCGTAAATCCAAGTGGAATGAATTATGAAGCGTTTAGACTTTAGACTCTAAAGTTTAGAGCGTTGAAGTAAATAAGTGTTGCAAATACTGTATGATGTATCTATAAAAAAAATAATTTTTAATGATAATAATATATTTTCATTAATAACGACCGTTGTTTATACTTATAAAATATGATACTGAAGTACTAGTAGCTACTATAAAATAAAATATATTTATGCAGCGCTCCCTAGTGAGCTACTGTCGTAACACCTATTTAATTATTATTTTATTTTATTATATCGCAAAGTATCGTACATAGTATCGTACAGTCATATTGTGAATTATGGATGGTCGATATTCTGGTGGTAAAAGATTTTTTTAATCGTTATACAATATTCGCGCGAATTTAATTAATCGAGCTCATGCGAGTCGATTAAATTAAAAACATAGTCTATTTACGTTTATAAACTGCATGAGTACACTTAAAACACTAAAAAGACTTAAAACTATAGTAATATTATTAAAACAAAAAAACTAGAAGCGAACATATTATACGAAAATTCACAAAACTATGAAGTACTGGATAATAATATGAGAAAAATAACTATGAAAAAGAGCAAAAAATATCAAATCCTAAACGCCTTTAAGGAGTACAGATCGTATTCAGTATTCACTTAAAGTATCGAACTTCGCGGTATTTATAACTACGCGCCAAAAATACTAAAAAGTGTTCACAGATAATAAAATCAAATAATGCTTTAAAAATTTTACTAAATGTAAATTAATTAATAGCTCAATATTTTACGTAAATCAAATAAAAACTCGTAAATGCATGCATGAATTGAAAATAACATATTTTTATTTTAAAAACTTAGTAATCTGATGACAATTTTCACTTTTAATATGCATAACTCTTAGCTAATTATTAAGCGATAATCTGTTATGTCCTGAAAGCGGTAAAACAGACATTGACAGTTTTGTTAAAATTTAAGATTGTTTTGTTTACATTATTGTTCTTAGTGAAATTGTCACAATATTAATACAATAAAGCCTTAATTGTTATGAAAATATGGATTTTACACAAAAAGGAATGTTTGTTATTCGTTAAAGGTATGTTTATCTTTTGTAATGACTTATTTAGGTATAGAAATGTATGAAAATGTTCTAACTTTAAATCTCCATAACTTTTGACTCTTTCGTTTCCTGAAAATATTTTTTATATATTTGAATTCCCTATCACCTCCCCTATCCATAAATACCACCCACTTCTCCAGGGGCCGCGTCCCATACACTAAACTCTTGCCAAATACAAACACTTGTTAATTGTTACGCATCCACTGCGAATTTACCTACAGCTGACTGAGTGACTCCAATAAGAATTTTCAGTACCTAAGCTGTTTTTATTTAAATTTTTTGTTAGTGTAATAAAATTAGTTTAAAATAAACATCTGCAATGCAGTTCTACTAATTTTCTATCATATTTTTTATATTTTTTTAAATTGGTTTATTTTAACCTCAAAATATATTCAAAGAACTTTTACAAGCAACTTATTTAATGATTAATTATGTTTAAAGCTTTACATTAATGCACAACAAAGAAAGTCGAATGTGATACATAAACATAATTTATACAGGTGAAATTGATTATGTACAAGAGCTTTTTTTTTTGTCAGAAAGAAAAAGCAACTATTAGAGATGATAAAAAGAAGATTTCATCTCCTGCAGGTGAATGGCCGCATTATTTCTAACAAATATGATAAGCAAGAAAAGGGGTCTGAAGAAACAGAAAGAACATTTTGTAAAGTAGAAAGTTATAATATTTTCTATTGGAAAGATTGGACTAGTATTGATATATTTAAAAAAATATTTACAGTAACTACAGAGATATTTGGTTTACAAATAGGTATTTTAGTGTCAAAGAGAAATCCTCAAGTCACAAACTAATTTTGACTCATATTAAATTTCTGTTTATTTAATTAATCTGTGTATAAATTTTACAAAAGTATAATATATACTTCTTTGTTACTGTCAAGTTATTGGACTAGAGCTATAATTCAAACTGAATTCTTTGAGCTATATTCGTTCTCGTTAGTAGGTGATAGGTGGCACTGATCTGAAAACTATCCGTTTTTTATATAGTGAAATATAAAACAAATTGCAATTCCTCCTGACCGATTCCGGCCACGGCGGCCAATCTCATTGAGACTAGCCAACTGCGCAGGAGATATTATAGTGCACAAATGTACGCGCAGACACAAGTATCTATACTAATATTATAAAGCTGAAGAGTTTGTTTGTTTGGTTGAACGAGCTAATCTCAGGAACTACTAATCCGATTTGAAAAATTATTTTTGCATTAGATAGCCCGTTAACTGAGGAAGGCTATATATCATCCCGGAAAAATGTGCGGTTCCCGTAGGATAGATGTGTTATTGTCTAGGGACGAACCCGAAGCAAAGTGAGGGTGAGTCAATATTAAAAACGCCATCTATGAATACACAGTACACACTTACTATCTGATGTCTGATTTTCTATTAATCAGTAAAATTACAAAATATGAAAACTAAAATATACATTTTTAAGAACTATTTCTCATATTTTATAATATTAATAATTTTACACATCAATTATGGATAATATATAACACCATCTAACATATAATTGAACTATTTTTTTTTTTTTTTTTTTTTTTTTTTGTAATTGCTGTCTTAATTCCGAAAACAATAATTAGGGAAATGATATAGTTGCCATTAGACTTAATATTAATGCATTTAATATTTGCTTTTCAGGATCATCATGTTCAGCCAACGCGTCCCGCCAGGACGTCGCGCGACAGAAGTGTCTTGAATACAGGAGACTTACCTCGTTTTTTTTTAAATTATTATTTAATGTACAACCTGTGTCCTATTACAAATTATTTAAGTTAAGGAGTATTGATTGATAATAGCAATTGTACAGTTTTGTAAGAAATCTTCACAATGTTAAGTTAGTGTGCCCTGTAGCGGCGAGTAGCGGAAGTAAATAAACAATTGTACTAGATGGCACAAATCGACAGGATATTTTTATAATAGTGTTATGTTGTTTTATTCAAAAATATAATGCACTTTTGTAACTTTAAATATTTAAGTATTAATAATAATAAATAATGTTGTTTAGGAAAGTATTACTTTTTAAGGTCTTGAATAATGATTATAAATAGTATATTATTCTAAGCTGAATAGAAATTTCATCGTTAGTAAATTGTCTACAAGTTTTGGCGCAAGTTGAGATCGAATCCGCGACCGACGACATTATCAGTGATCCAAAATGACACTTGTGATCACGAAATACAAGTTTAAATCTGTTTTTACTTATTTAAGAATGAAATAAAATTAAACTTTATTCAAATAGATTTTATTAGAAGCACTTTTAAATACTTTACATATATGTGTAATATGAGTATGCATTTGCATTATTTATCGAGTATTTGTAGCTATATAATATATGTGAAATAAAAATTTACTATTATGTTACAAAGTATGCTCAGGAATTATTTTATTTGCTTTGCTAGTGATTTTACATGGAGTGAAATAAAATATATTCAACAACTTAAATACACGCCTTACTATGTAAAATCTAACTACAGGCTTAAATAATTACTGTTAATAAAATTATAATTGAAAAGTAGTAGAAAGCTCAAAATAATTTATTTAAAACAGTATAAGAACTGTGCCAAGATTAAGTAATAATTTAAAATATAACATTTTGTATAATTTACATATTATAATAGTCTTAATCAAAGTTAATTCTTATAATTTACTAAATTCTTAATTAAATTAATATACATCTTGTAACATTACATTGCAGAACTTAATAATTAGTTCTTACACCTGTTAGACTTATGTATGCTTCGAAGGAAAACTGATTTGTAATGGAAATAATAACCATATAGGCTTTGTATTCATTACTTTTAATTTTTTCTATGTTAATAAATAAGTACCTATAGTTTACGTGTCTGTAGATACTGAGGTAAATTAAAATTGTTAAGATTCATAGGAATAAAATGTGTATATTAGTAAAAATATATAGATTTATCTTTAAGTACATAAGTTGGGTACTACAATCTTGCAAACTATTCATAATGTGTCGGGAAAGTTTGACTCATTTTACATTAGCTGTATGTATAAATATTATTTCTTTTTAGAGCTATTAACAGCAATATTTTGTGTGTTATTTGTTGTAAATTTATCCTTTTCTCTAAATATACTAACAATTGTATAAAGTCATCTATAAATTAAATAATATATATTTGTATGATTTATGTTTAACTAAGTGTACTATTGATTTTTATATGAAATACGAATTAATAAATCGCATTATAGCAGGTTAATAACAGTATTTATAACGTATCGGCTGTGGCTCGCGGTCAACGGCGGCTCGTGCTTTAATTTAAAAAAGTGAAAATCTTATATGTTTCTGCGAAAAAAGAGTATTATTTAGAAATAAGCAATTATGTTATATCAATAAATCGTTTAAACCGCTGGTCTTTCATTACACTCATAACAACTGTCAACTGTCAAATGTCAAAGTACTGGCAGTTGGCACCGAAGTCTATTGTCTGTGAAAAAAAAAAAAAAAGAAATTGTCTCTATTGAGATAGTTTCTAACGGATGTTTGTTAAAAATGCAGTCCTCTACCTAACGATACACGCACTCTGACATACGAGATCAGCCTTATATTATGTCTAACCTAACCATAAACGTCATCATAAAGGTATGGACCTTATAAGACAAATAACAGGAACATCGTATGTACTTGTCAAAATTTGTCGGACGTGTGAATTTTAATATTGTGATCCTTAAAATGATTAATAGATTAGTTTTAAACATATGTTTGCTCGTGCCTTTAAAACGTAAACAGCTCTACTAATGTTTATGAAGATTTATTATATCTTTGCATATTTGAACCATTTATTGCGATTAGTGCACATATTATGTCTCGCTAACAATAAACATTATCACAAAGACAGACATCATTTTGTAATTGACAGGAAAACCTACATATATTATAAGTTTTGTCTCTATAGTATTATTATCGTACTTGCGAATAATTTATAAATTTTATTAATTACTGACAATATAACGATTAAAACAGGAAAAGTGTTTCACTGTTTTACAATTATTATATTTGACTATATAATATTATATGTTAAACATGTATTGATAAAAAATATAACGATGTATTTATTAAAACATCTAAAATTAATGGTATTTTATTTCCTCTATAGATAACTTAGAAATGAGAAACTTAATATAGGTATTCAATGTCATCAACACGCCTAGCGTAATCAGGCGATCTGTGCCACAAAGACGCTAGGTCAATATTAATAAAGTGTCACGCTAGATATGTTTGAAAGATTCAATAGAGTTTTTTCCAAAAACGCCAGATATTCTATTCAAATTTTTAGAACTTAATCTTAAAAGGACAAAATACAGTTTTGAATTACGCATTCGACTGTTAACCTAACTTTAAAACCTTACTTCTCTCGACCTATCTAACAAACACTTACTTTCGTAACCGAATTTTCGGCAACATAACTTCCTGCAATCTAACTTCAAACAAACTAATTTTCAGTCACCTACCTTTAAAAGATCTAAATTCCGGTCACCTAACTTGCGGAAAACTAATAACAGTAACCTAACTTTCGGCGACCTAACTTTTCAGAACCCAACTTACTAAAACCAAAATTATCGCAACATAACTTTCGGAAACATAACTTTTGGAAACCTAAATTTCATGAACCTAACTTTCGGAAACCTAACTTTCTGAAACATAACTTTCGGAAACCTAACGTTCGGAAACCTAACTTTCGGCAACCTAACTTTTGGAAACCTAACTTTCGGCAACCTAACTTTTGGAAACCTAACGTTCGGAAACCTAACTTTCGGAAACCTAACATTTCGAGACCTAACATACGGAAATCTAACTTTTCGAAACCTAACTTTCGGAAACCTAATATTTCGCAACCTAACTTTCGGAAACCTAACTATTCGCAACCTAACTTACAGAAACCTTACTTACAAACCTAACTATTCGCAACCTAACTTTCTGAAACCTAACTTTCTAAAACCTAACTTTCTTAAACCTAACTTCTCGCAACCTAACTTTCGGAAACCTAACTTTTAGCAACCTAACTTACGGAAACCTAACTATTCGCAACCTAACTTCCGGAAACCTAACTTACGGAAACCTAGCTTACGGAAACCTAGCTTACGGAAACCTAACTTTCTGAAACCTAACTATTCGTAACCTAACTTTCTGAAACCTAACTTTCTAAAACCTAACTTTCTTAAACCTAACTTCTCGTAACCTAACTTTCGGAAACCTAACTTTTAGCAACCTAACTTATAGGAACCCAACTGTTTGGAACCTAACTTTCGGAAACCTAACATTTCGAGACCTAACATACGGAAATCTAACTTTTCGAAACCTAACTTTCGGCAACCTAACTTTCGGAAACCTAAATTTCGGAAACCTAACTTTCGGAAACCTAACTTTCGGAAACCTAATATATCGCAACCTAACTTTCGGAAACCTAACAAACGGAAACCTTACTTTCGGAAACCTAACTGACTGAAACCTAATTTTTTGCAACCTAACTTACGGAAACCTAACCTAACTTACGGAAACCTAACTTACGGAAACCTAACTTACGGAAACCTAACTTACGGAAACCTAAGTTACGGAAATCTAACTTTCGGAAACCTAACTTTCGGAAACCTAACTTTCTAAAACCTAACTTTCGGAAACCTAACATACGAAAACCTTACTTTCGGAAACCTAACTGACTGAAACCTAACTATTCGCAACCTAACTTACGGAAACCTTACTTACAAACCAAACTATTCGCAACCTAAATTTCGGAAATCTAACTTTCGCCAATCTAACTTTTCGTAACCTAACTTACGGAAACCTACCTCTCTGGGACCTAACTTCTCGCAACCTAACTTTTTGGAACCTAACTATTCGCAACCTAACTTTCTGGAACCTATCTATACGCAACCTAACTTTTGGCAACCTAACTTTCTGGAACCTAACTTTCGGAAACCTAAATATTCGCAACCTAACTTTCCGCAACCTAACTATCGGGTACCTAATGTCTCGCTACCTAATTTTCGGAAACCTGACATTTTGAAACCTAACTTTCGGTTAGCTAACTTTCGGAAACCTAACTTCTCACAACCTAACTTTTGGCAACCTAACTTTTAGAAACATAACTTTCGGTGATCTAACTATCGGAAACCTAATTTCACGCAACCTAACTTACGGAAACCTAACTTTCCGAAACCTAACTTTCGGAAACCTAACTTACGGAAACCTAACTTCCGGCAATCTAACTTAAGGAAACCTACCTTCCGGAAACCTAACTTCTCGCAACCTAACTTAACGAAACCTAAATTTTACGAACCTAACATTCGGCGACCTAACTTTTAGAAAAATAATTTGTCGCAACCTAACTTACGGGAACCTAAGTTACGGAACCTAACTTTCGGCGACCTAGCTTACAAAAACCTAACTTTCGGAAACCTAATTTTTGCAACCTAATTTACGGAAACCTAACTTTCGGCGACTTAATTTATGGAAACCTAATTTTCGGAAACCTTGATTTTGGAAACTTTCTGCAATCTAACGTTCGGAAATCTAACTTTTGGAAATCTTACTTTCGTCAAAATAACTTACGGAAAATGTACGTTTGGAAATCTAACTTTTGGCAACCTAACTTACGGAAACGTAATTTCTCGAATTCTAACTTATGGAAATCTTACTTATGGAAACCTAACTTACGCAAACCTAACTACTCGCAACCTAACTTACGGAAACCTTACTTACAAACCAAACTATTCGCAACCTAAATTTCGGAAATCTAACTTTCGCCAATCTAACTTTTCGTAACCTAACTTACGGAAACCTACCTCTCTGGGACCTAACTTCTCGCAACCTAACTTTTTGGAACCTAACTATTCGCAACCTAACTTTCTGGAACCTATCTATACGCAACCTAACTTTTGGCAACCTAACTTTCTGGAACCTAACTTTCGGAAACCTAAATATTCGCAACCTAACTTTCCGCAACCTAACTATCGGGTACCTAATGTCTCGCTACCTAATTTTCGGAAACCTGACATTTTGAAACCTAACTTTCGGTTAGCTAACTTTCGGAAACCTAACTTCTCACAACCTAACTTTTGGCAACCTAACTTTTAGAAACATAACTTTCGGTGATCTAACTATCGGAAACCTAATTTCACGCAACCTAACTTACGGAAACCTAACTTTCCGAAACCTAACTTTCGGAAACCTAACTTACGGAAACCTAACTTCCGGACGGAAACCTAACTTCCGGCAATCTAACTTAAGGAAACCTACCTTCCGGAAACCTAACTTCTCGCAACCTAACTTAACGAAACCTAAATTTTACGAACCTAACATTCGGCGACCTAACTTTTAGAAAAATAATTTGTCGCAACCTAACTTACGGGAACCTAAGTTACGGAACCTAACTTTCGGCGACCTAGCTTACAAAAACCTAACTTTCGGAAACCTAATTTTTGCAACCTAATTTACGGAAACCTAACTTTCGGCGACTTAATTTATGGAAACCTAATTTTCGGAAACCTTGATTTTGGAAACTTTCTGCAATCTAACGTTCGGAAATCTAACTTTTGGAAATCTTACTTTCGTCAAAATAACTTACGGAAAATGTACGTTTGGAAATCTAACTTTTGGCAACCTAACTTACGGAAACGTAATTTCTCGAATTCTAACTTATGGAAATCTTACTTATGGAAACCTAACTTACGCAAACCTAACTACTCGCAACCTAACTTGCGGCAACCTAACCTTCGAAAGCAAATTTTTTTTTTTTTTTTTTTTTTTTTTTTTTTTTTTTTTTTTTTTTTTTTTTTTTTTTTTTGAAAACTAGCTTTCGGTGACAAAACTTACGGTAACCTAAAAATTCGCAACATAAATTTTGGATAACTAATTTTTAGCGACCTAACTTTTCAAAACCTAACTTACAGAAACCTAACTTTCGAAAATTTAACTTATGTCGACCTAACTTTCGGAAACCTAACTTTTGCCGACTTAATGTTAGGAAACTTAACTTTCGGTGATCTAACTTTTGGAAACTTAACATTTGCCGATCTAAATTTTTGGAACCTAACATTTGTCGACCTAACTGTAGTAAACCTAACTTTCGGAAACCATACTTTTGTCGACCAAACTTTCGAAAAACTAACTTTACCTAACCTAACATTCGGAAACCTTACTAACGAAAACCTAACTTTCAGCAACCTAACTGTCGGAAACCTAATGTTTGGCAACCTAACTTCTGGAAACCTAACTATCGTCGATCTAACTTTCGAAGACCTAATTTTAGCAACCTACCTTTCGGCACCCTAACATTCGGCACCCTAACATTCGGCACCCTAACATTCGGCCACCTAACCATTGGAAACCTAACTTATCGCGATTTAGCCTAACTTTCGGTTACCAAACTGTTGGTGTGCTAAGTTTCAGAAACCTAACTTCTGGCAACCTAATGGTCAGGTTTGGGTTAGGTTCGGGTTAGGTTCGGGTTAGGTTCGGGTTAGGTTCGGGTTAGGTTAGGTTAGGTTAGGTTAGGTTAGGTTAGGTTAGGTTAGGTTAGGTTAGGTTAGGTTAGGTTAGGTTAGGTTAGGTTCCCGGGGGAGAGCTGACTCCTACCGGGCGCGTCCCCAGGTGGCGGATAGGGGAACGCCACCCGCTTAGAGGGGCGGGTGGTACCGGAGAAATCCGGCGCGGACCAACAGCAGGGGCGTGCCTCTAACCGTGGTTCAGGCCCCCACGGTTAGAGGCACGCTCAGGGAGGGGCCGCTCTCCGTTGAGGCTTCGGCTTCCGGAGTTGCGGCCACCGGGGTGGGGCCGCTTCGGCGGTCTCGCTTCCGGAGGGTGGGTACCGGCTGCGGGACTGTGTTGGCAGGCTCGCAGCTGGCAGAGGGGGAAGACCGCGGAGGGAGAGGAGTGCCGGTATTACGGTGCGCCGTTCTCCCTGCCCTCCGTGGCCTTGACGGGGCCGCCACCGTCTTCGATGGCGGACGCGGTGGGGCTGCAGGGGAAGAGGAGTGTCGGTGTTTCGTTGCCGCTCTCCCTGTCCTCTGCAGCCGAAGGGAGGAGGCCCGCTTCGGCGGGATGGTGGGGCTGCTCGTTTGGGCTTTGGCTTTGATGTTGCGGCCACCGGTGGTGGGATCGCTTCGGCGGTCTTACGACCGGGTGATGGGGACCGGTGGCGGGACTGTTTTGGCAGGCTCGCAACTGGTGGAAGGGTAGGCCGCGGCGGGAGAGGAGTGCCGGTATTACGGTGCGCCGCTCTCCCTGCCCTCCGCGGCCTTGACGGGGGCCGCCAACGTTAGATGGCGGACGCGGTGGGGCTGCAGGGGAGAGGGTCGGTGTTTCGATGCCGTTTTCCCTGTCCTCTGCAGCCGTTTGAAGGTGGCCTGCTTCGGTGGGCGGTGTGGTTGGGTGAGGGGGTTGCTCCGGGCACTTCTCTGCTGTGGCAGAGTGGGCTTGTGAGCAGCCCCCCCACCCTTTGGAGAGGTGGTCAGCCCGGATCTCGGGTGGACCTGCCCACTTCGGTGGGAGGAGTGGGGCCGCGCGTCGTGGCTTCGGCTGTCGGCGTGTGGCCGCCGGTGGCGGGACCGCTTCGGTGGTCCCGTGATCGGATGGGGGGGGAGCCGGAGGCGAGGCTGTGTTAATAGCCTCGCAACCGGTAGAGGGGTGGACCGCGGCAGGAGGGGAGTCGTGGTATTTGCCAGTCTCCTGCTTCCGCGGCCCAGACGGGGCCGCCACCGTTTGATGGCGGACGCGGTGGGGCTGCAGGGGAGAGGGCCGTTGTTTCGGGCCCTGACTTCTGCAGCCGCGTGGGGTTCCTACGGGGGCCCCACTGGATGGTGGCCTTCGGGCCTACCGCCGGGGCGTCGTAGTGGAATGCGCAAGCGATCCTGCGGCGTCCCATTATGGCGGAGGGGTGGGGATCGTTGGGGTTTAGTGGGTAGTACCGGCTCTTCTAGCTGGTGAGTCCCACACACCCACCTGGGGTTATAGGTGGACGGTGCGTAAATGCATTCCCCAACGTTAAAAAAAAAAAAAAAAAAAAGGTTAGGTTAGGTTAGGTTAGGTTAGGTTAGGTTAGGTTAGGTTAGGTTAGGTTAGGTTAGGTTAGGTTAGGTTAGGTTAGGTTAGGTTAGGTTAGGTTAGGTTAGGTTAGGTTAGGTTAGGTTAGGTTAGGTTAGGTTAGGTTAGGTTAGGTTAGGTTAGGTTAGGTTAGGTTAGGTTAGGTTAGGTTAGGTTAGGTTAGGTTAGGTTAGGTTAGGTTAGGTTAGGTTAGGTTAGGTTAGGTTAGGTTAGGTTAGGTTAGGTTAGGTTAGGTTAGGTTAGGTTAGGTTAGGTTAGGTTAGGTTAGGTTAGGTTAGGTTAGGTTAGGTTAGGTTAGGTTAGGTTAGGTTAGGTTAGGTTAGGTTAGGTTAGGTTAGGTTAGGTTAGGTTAGGTTAGGTTAGGTTAGGTTAGGTTAGGTTAGGTTAGGTTAGGTTAGGTTAGGTTAGGTTAGGTTAGGTTAGGTTAGGTTAGGTTAGGTTAGGTTAGGTTAGATTAGGTTAGGTTAGGTTAGGTTAGGTTAGGTTAGGTTAGGTTAGGTTAGGTTAGGTTAGGTTAGGTTAGGTTAGGTTAGGTTAGGTTAGGTTAGGTTAGGTTAGGTTAGGTTAGGTTAGGTTAGGTTAGGTTAGGTTAGGTTAGGTTAGGTTAGGTTAGGTTAGGTTAGGTTAGGTTAGGTTAGGTTAGGTTAGGTTAGGTTAGGTTAGGTTAGGTTAGGTTAGGTTAGGTTAGGTTAGGTTAGGTTAGGTTAGGTTAGGTTAGGTTAGGTTAGGTTAGGTTAGGTTAGGTTAGGTTAGGTTAGGTTAGGTTAGGTTAGGTTAGGTTAGGTTAGGTTAGGTTAGGTTAGGTTAGGTTAGGTTAGGTTAGGTTAGGTTAGGTTAGGTTAGGTTAGGTTAGGTTAGGTTAGGTTAGGTTAGGTTAGGTTAGGTTAGGTTAGGTTAGGTTAGGTTAGGTTAGGTTAGGTTAGGTTAGGTTAGGTTAGGTTAGGTTAGGTTAGGTTAGGTTAGGTTAGGTTAGGTTAGGTTAGGTTAGGTTAGGTTAGGTTAGGTTAGGTTAGGTTAGGTTAGGTTAGGTTAGGTTAGGTTAGGTTAGGTTAGGTTAGGTTAGGTTAGGTTAGGTTAGGTTAGGTTAGGTTAGGTTAGGTTAGGTTAGGTTAGGTTAGGTTAGGTTAGGTTAGGTTAGGTTAGGTTAGGTTAGGTTAGGTTAGGTTAGGTTAGGTTAGGTTAGGTTAGGTTAGGTTAGGTTAGGTTAGGTTAGGTTAGGTTAGGTTAGGTTAGGTTAGGTTAGGTTAGGTTAGGTTAGGTTAGGTTAGGTTAGGTTAGGTTAGGTTAGGTTAGGTTAGGTTAGGTTAGGTTAGGTTAGGTTAGGTTAGGTTAGGTTAGGTTAGGTTAGGTTAGGTTAGGTTAGGTTAGGTTAGGTTAGGTTAGGTTAGGTTAGGTTAGGTTAGGTTAGGTTAGGTTAGGTTAGGTTAGGTTAGGTTAGGTTAGGTTAGGTTAGGTTAGGTTAGGTTAGGTTAGGTTAG